>CM046721.1:69205150-69839575 GCA_025584915.1 Monochamus saltuarius
TGCAGAAATTTTAAAAAATAAGTATGTTGAAAGCGGATTTATAAAAAATCAAGAAACTGGGTAAAGGTACGGGTTCGCTGGTGCGACTGCGGCTGCAGCTCGCGACTGCGACTCGTTGCCGGCCAATAGGCAGTCTAAATGCTGGAGTTGATGAGAACATTCAGACTGTCTATTGGTCGGCAACAAGTCGCAGTCGCACCAGCGAATCCGTACCTTAAATGATTAAATTTAACACTTACCCATAATAAAGAAATTATGTTTCTTTTCAAAAAAACATAGTCATAAATAGTAATTACATGAAAAGTGGTATAATTTAGCTATATTGTAATTATATTTAATTTAAATTACAGTAACACTTCTTTACACGAAGGTAGCATATGATTTATTAAACATATAATTATTTCTGCACCATTAGATACAATCAAAATCTAGAGGAAGTATGACAATGTTGATTACTCTTCTACATACGGGTTTATTGATATACCCGTCCTGCTACTACACACAGTATGTTTCAGTGTACAGTGCTGCTGTTAGTCGGAATTTATTCAAATTGTTAAGAAAACGGTGCATCAGTGTTAAGTGTAGGGAAAATTGAGTTATTCTCATCTTTTCGCAGCTGAGTTTAATCAAATGGAATTGTCAACACGCGCTTGGAAAGTGCCTATTAATTTATGAATGAACGATTCGGTATCGTTTTGCTTATATGAACTGTTGCTATATCCATTCCATCCAAATGTTCAACACCACTTAAATCCGCAGTAGGTACCAAACAAATGGACTTGAAGAGGTCATGACGCCTTTGTAAATTAGCCACCATATGATATTTTCTTCCTCGTAAAAATCTTTGTATATGTGTAAATGGTAGACAGTGTGAGAAATTTAGAAATTTTTAATTTATTAATTTAATTCGCATATGGGATTTTAGTTTATAGTTTATATCAGAAATTATATTATTCCATAAATATTAATATGGAAAGATATTTAAATTATATCAAGAAAGTTTCTTCCAAGCTATAGATGTCAACAAGAGTGAAATATTGCTCTTTTATCCTATTATTTTAACCATAAAAGTCACACAAAATTTAATTAAGAAAATTTAGCTGAGGCCACAAACAAAATTTATGAAAAGAAAATGAGATATTAAATCATCAGAATAAATGGCAAATAATTTATGATCCTATAGTTTTATACCTTCTGTCTAATAATTAATTTTATACTGATTACATTCTTTAAGGCATCTCATAAAATATTGTATTGTTGGGAAAAGCGTTTAGTTATTTCATTCTTTCAATATCGGATCGGATCGGTCAGTGGTCGCGCGGTTTAAGGCGTCGGTACTTGAAGCGAGGTGACTAAATCACTGTGGGTTCGACCCCCGCAGCCAGTAGACCGTATATAAGCTATATTCGTGGAGAGTTTGCCACCCTCTCTGCGGTTATGGTAGGGTGGAATATCACAATTATTGATAATATTATTAATCGTCTGAGGGGTGCTTAGCAATTGTTTTTATTATGACAGCAACGTAACGCCATAAAAAAATGTCTTTAAAATTTCACTCAAAATCAACACAAATTGTTGTCAAAACGAGTCCACACCCAATTGTGTTGAAATAATAACACAATTCATTGAGTAATGTTCACTCAGTTATTTGTTAGCTAAATAATTCTTTAGGGGGTAACAATTATTTCGTTTTCTAAACTATGTGTTATTCCAAACTCAAAATAGTGATAATTTTTCATTATACTGTGTCGGTTCTTACAAAATTTTTATGACTGTTATGACTGGATTGTAATTTATTACTATATAAATATTTATAATTATTATCATTATTTATAACATTATGACTATTACAACTAATTATAATTAAATTAGTAATAATAAAATTATTATAAAGAAAATCTGTTTAGTTGGTACACATTATAGGTGGAAACAATCATAACAAGAATAACAATAGAAATAATAATTATTGTTATTATATTATCATATTTATTACTACTACTAACTACACACTATTTGAAACAAGAGTTTGCTATAACAAATTGAATAAAATAACGGTTGAGATTATATTTGTAAATAATAACATGATGCAGTATGTAAAGAAGTTTTTTTATTATATTATTAAATAGTAGATTCTTTCAAATTTAACAAAATACTTGTATACTTTGGTGTGTCAAAATACTCAGTGGTGTTGTATGACTGATGAAGCTCAAACGGCTTTATTGAAAAAACTGTTTAAATTAATTAATTTCCTGGTTTCATCTATTTTCCCAAATGTTGTAGAAGCTAAGTAGTTGGGTATCAAATGAAATGGTAACCATGTAATGATACACACAAGATAGGTTTTCTGAAAGAAAGAAGCAAATCAACAATTTTTTTATATCGGATGAAGACGGCCATTGTTACTGACTTATTTCTACCACAACTTAATGACACAAAGTCTCACTTTCCAGTTTACATCATACTTATTAATTGTAATTTGAAAATGTATTTACAATTGTGGTCCATGATCAGGTTAGAACCATATGTAGACTTATGATTATCGTTCACAGACAGCAGTGACTTGTATTATACATAGCAAAACTACAACTGCACATCGGTACCTACTCATACCATAGAAATCATAAAATATATAGAACGCCAAAAGAGGTACCGAAAATAGTCAACCTATGGAGAAAACGCGAGTCTGGTAATATTGCAGTAATTTATCTTTTATGTGTTGGTTGTACTGACGCGGTCTCTTCACACCAATGGATGGCAATTTCAAATTATGAAAATTTTACGTCAAATTCGTAGAAACGTATGTTTTCTATGGTCCAATTACAAACATTCCGTTTTGATTTCAATTATATGCTGGTATTAAAAGTAGTACTACCAACAGCATTAACCTTTCCCTAGATGGATCCTACATAGTCTGACTATTTTTAAGTGCCTATTGCAAAGACTTCTGCTGTTCTATATATTTTATGATGTCTATGACTCGTACCACTCAAAATTCAATAACAAATTAATTCATCATAGATGAGTTTGAACTTACTCAATGTTATTTTTTACTGTGAACCTTTCTGGATCCTATTTAATGTATAAATTGTGCTGGAAAAAAATCAATAACAACTAATGGTTAAAATATATGTCACTTCGTGATGATAAATGTAAAGTAAGGTATAATACCATAAAAAGGTTATTGTTCTGTGTGTATTTTCATTTTCTATTTGAAAATCAGATCTGTTTAGACCTTGTACATTATAAATGTATCAAGGAAATTAATTAAACTCTTGTTAAATTCCTTTCTTGCCTGGTTTAACTCAATTCGCGACATTTAGAAAATCATCAAATTTCGGCGCTTTGAAAGAGAATTTCATTCTGCCGGATTAGGTTCTAGATAACAATGTTAAATTTATACTTCAAAATTGACAAGCGTAAACCCAGACGGCTTTCAGACTGAAAGATACAGGGATTATCATTTCCCCTTTAATTTACATAAATTTAATGACAACGTTGAATTAATACATGACATTATAATTCATAAAATAGCCCGAGGCACTGATTAAGCACGGCTAATATAGAGCTATAGATTATAAAGTCAATTTGCGAAATTCCTCAATATTAAAATTATATGAATATTTAGGTTAGTATGCAAAAACCTGTCACTTCGTCCAGAATTAAGTTGGTTATTATTAATATCCATTATTATTCTTTCTCTTGTTTTAAAAAGAGTATTCAAATAAAACACTAGATAAAACATAAACTATGCAATGATAAAAATTTGTCTGCAATTTCACATAAACTTACGATGGCAATTTGTGACCAGCGTAAAGTTATGTAAAATTACATATTCATTTTGTAAATGGGCTGTAACATTACCGAAATAAACATGAATACAATTCCATATATGATTTTACAACTACATATTATGCTAAATTCCATCGTAAATATTTGACACTGTTATTTGTATTGATTTACGCAATTTTTAGGTTGGAATTACAAAATATATATAATTTTACTCAGTAGATAATTCAAGTTATTTTATATTTTATACAGGGTGACTCAGACTTATTTAAGAGAATTTGAGAATATCTTTTACTGTATTAGAAAGGTATTTTAAGCTAACATAAATCAAATCTCCTACAATTCCTATCAATGAAGTCATATGTATGCTTTCTGATACCAAACATCTCGGTATGCTAATGAACAATTCCACAGACAAAGCTCTATTCAATAATTATCTAAAGAAATTAATCTAGTAAAATTTACTGACCTGGTTTAAAGAAAACACTCTATAAATATCTAACTTCACATTTGAAACAGTGGGAACTCGAAAATTCAACCACAATAGATGAGATCTGACCTATTTCTGCATTTTTAGGATTGCTTCTTCAGGTGGCCTCCGTTGAGATTAAAATTATTTGAAATTAAATATCGACAATGTCAAAAGTGAGATTAACCTCTGTCAATGAATTTTAAATTAAATATGACAAATACCTACTTAAATAATGTTTGCCCTTTATGTAATAGTTTTTTATATATTTTTAGGTATTAATAATATTGTGTGAAACTAACTACTCTGTGGACTAAAGCCCCAACCAACGTTGAATTACACCCACAATAACTACTCATATATTCTTTATTATTAGCTTTTGCAACATTTTTTACTGTATTAGAATGGTATTTTAAGCTAATATAAATCAAATCTCCTACAATTTCTATCAATGAAGGCATATGTATGCTCTCTGATACCAAACATCTAGGTATGCTAAATAACAATTCCACAGACAAAGCTCTATTCAATAATTACCTAAAGAAATTAATCTAGTTAAATTTACTAACCTGGTTTAATGACAACACTCTATAAATATCAAATGATAATATGGCACACATATGACTTCATTGATAGGAATTGTAGGGGATTTGATTTATATTAGCTTAAAATACCTTTCTAATACAGTAAAAAATGTTGCAAAAGCTAATAATAAAGAATATATGGGTAGATATTGTGAGTGTAATTCAACGCTGGTTGAATCAAGTAAAATAAAATAGCTATTAAAAATGAAGCAGTATATAGATTCATAGAGAATAAGAACGCCTTTATTGATTTATTAGGTTATTTCGCTCTTTTAAATTTCGAATACAAACAGGGAGCACAAGAAGTTTATCGCCGTTTATGTAAACACTGTCGCCCCAAATCTAGATATTTTGTGGAAGTTCCGCTTTCTAATGAAGTTGCGATATTTGATGTGCCCATCACTAAACTTTGCACCCCATTCGAATCATTCGAAGAATGGTTATCTTGAAGTTTCATTCAACTAAATTGACCGATCCACTAAAAGAATGTCTTAATAGGGATGAAATCCGAATTCCTTTCTTGAAAATGGAAATAATTATGTTATAACTTGTAGGCTACCGAAGTTCTGCGTTATATCTTCTAGAGAAACATCCAAAATATTGCAAGAACTAATGGAATTTAATGTACTAGAGGCGTATTAGAGTTTACTATATATTAAGGACATATATTTATCAGGCATAATTTAGATCTATACTGGGTGAACCTTAAATAAGTACAAATATTTTAACTGCAGGTGTAGTTCGTCGTACAGATGAATCTGGTGAAAGTAAATTTTAAAAATATCAAATGTTTAGGGATTATTTTGTTAAATATCCACATTTTGAGGACCGCTGACTAGACATACCACTGACGTAGGTAACCTAATAAAATAAACCATATGATTTACTGAAAGCGAGGTTGCCATATCGTCTTTAAGATAAATAATTTATTTACGTAAATGCAATTTTTGCGGTTGATTGTAATTTAAAAACATTTGCTTTTAGCAATAAGTAAAGCAAAATTATATTAAACGATTAAAATATGAATTTCTGCAAATTCGATACAATCAATTAAAGTGTTACTTTGTTCAATGATTCCAAAAATTATCCATAAACATGCAATAAAGCTCACCTACCTGCTGAAAAGCCAGCTATTTATCCACATTTCACAAGTTAATACCATTGTACACTGTTAGAAAGATTATCACAAATTATCCCCTCAAATATTTTATGAAGGATAACAAAAAACTATAATGTGACACAACACCTTAGAGTTAATTTTTGCCACATAACATCAAACAACGTGTCAGTCAAAAGTATTTTAAAAATAAAGACAAAACATGGAATAACAAAATAACTAGCTTGATGTATGCGTTCAATATCAAGCAAAGGCAAAGTTAAATATTTAAAAGCAGTGTCAATCGCATACAAAAAAGAAGCTGGTGTCATACGCACAGGTAACAAGTAGGTGCCACAGCCAGTAGGCGAAATATCCTGCAACATCCCCATCCTCTAGGAATCATAGTCGAGGTTGACAAAGAGGTTATGTTGACCCCGCGGTGCACTGGTCTGGTTCAGCGCAGATGAAAAAGCTGAGGTAAAGGCAAGGTACAAGTGGAAACAAAACATGTAATATTTGTGGAAAGGGATTTACACATCCACAATGACTTAACAATCTTAATATACGAGTCGGATCAGTGATCCTCAAGTTTTCTATTGAAAAAATCACGAAATTTATTTAAAATTTGACATTTTTGTTCCAGACTTTTTGTGAAAAAACTATTAATTATGTGTTCTACACAGTGAACTGTACTGCTCGTTAAAATATTTGGAATTATTTTAGGTTCACCCTGTATTTTAAAACTTGCTGAATCTTAAAATAACCTCATTAGAGACAGGTGTTTAATATTTTCACAAAATCTCCTAACCTTCATGCAGAAGCTTTACAGATTAATCGTATCCTGTATTAACATATGAGTTCATTTTGAATTTCATATTATGAAATATTTTGTTCACAAATGGAAACCTTTCATTATACCTTGGATGTTGGACCTTCTTTCTACCTAAAAAATAATGTTTATTTGAGACAGTGGTAACATGTAAATAACATTATAAGAAATGCACCTTGAACAAAAAAGCAATTAGTTGGCAGAGTCTAAAATGACCAATATTTTGTTATACATAATAATTACCTAACATCTATTATCAAGCTTTATGTCCAAGGCATATTGAACTGTCAAGTCAAGTATATATGTTCAATTGTTTTCTAGTTACAAGACGATATTAATTTTTAGTTTGTTCAGCGCCTACGCTAAATGAGTTAGAATTAAAGTGAGTGTTCCATGAAGTATATGTAAATAAAGTTTATTAATAATTAAAAATGTAGTTCAAAATATTAAATTCTACAACGTACGTTATATTTCGAGCTATGTGAAGTTATTATTTTTATTTAGATATAGATATAAACCACGACATTCGTTGACTGTTTTAAAATTACATTTTTTGTCGCAAAATAAAAGTGATAAATGAAGTGTGACGTTTCAATTACGTTTATTCACCAACAATTTTTTCATCCTTATGTCTTATCATTCGGACAACTCAATTGGAATACAGGATGGTCGCTTTTGAGATGTGAACGGTTAAATCTCCTGAACTAGTGAAAATACGGAGATGACAAGATTATAATACAAGTTTATTAAAAAAATCTCAATATCAAATCTTGAAAGAATTGAAAATTTAACGTTCCTTATTCTGCAATATCTATTTTTATCACTAAAACAGAACAATAAGTTGACATGGTTTAAATGTTGGAAAGTTCAAATGATAGGTAGTGGTTTTCTAAGCTTTCATGTAACTACTATTGTTTTCGGGGTTGTTTTACTTTGACCTATGTAGCTGATCATTATCAGCCATAGATTTATTATTATACACCTTCCTAATCTTACCTAGGCAGCAGATGGAGCATATACCATATATTGACTTTAGTTCTTATTGTTAGTTCTAAGGCTACTATGGTGGAATCCTTCCTCAGATCGTTCCATTCCTCTATATTATTAATAGTATAATATGTTTACTCCTCATTCACAAGGATTATCCCAAAAGTCGATAGACTTGTGCGGGAGAGGGGGTAGCATATTATTATTAAGCAGGCTGCATTTGCGCCCAGGAATGGCTTACGTTGGTAGATCCTAACCACATTCATTGCAGGAATGAGGAAAATCGGAAAAACCATATTAATTAAGGGGATGGTTAACCGCCGACCGGAATCAATCTCCTACATTGACCGAAGCCAACATTTTTTCACTTTACCATATGCGCAAAGAAGGTGCCAATCCTCTTCACAAATATAGCTGATCCAGGGTCTACGGATAATTCAAGTACTGACGCTTTAAACCGCTCAACCACCGACTGATACAAAGAATATATGGCCACATTAAATGCTTTTCAACGTTTGATCGCTATTCACTGTTGATACATTTAGTGAGACTCTGCAAAAGCATCTCCGAGAACGCGACTGAAGTTCACTCATTAGCTCAACAATAAATGGGTTCTTTCAGCATTTTTTTATTTCATAAATCGAAAGTATAACTGCAAAGAAGAATTAGAATTTTATTCGAACGCTAGAAAATATTTTAGAGAAAACTGTAAATACAGTTAAAAAATAAATAACTTCGTCTTTAAACATTTTTATATAAATTCTCCATAAACATAAATTAATCAAAGATCGAAGTTTTTAATCCAAAAATAAGCAGTACATTTTTTTATTTTGGGAAGAAACCAAATTAATCAATTATAAGTATAGGGTAATAATAATAATAACCACAGTATTTAAATAACAGTATAACTAAATAAAAATTAATTTGGTTGCCTATATATAGCTTCCTAACCTAAATGACACGAGAAAAGTGAATGACATCCCAGATAAAAACATTTAATTTGTTAATAACTTTGTACTTTATTCTCTTAATTTCTGTAATATATAGTCTTTATCCTAGGCGCAACTGCGGCATGTTTAATAATAATATGCCGCTCCCTCTCCCGCACAAATCTTCGACTTTTGGGCTAATCATCGTAATTAGAATGAGAGGTAAATATATTATTATCATTATTATTTTTATTATTATCTTTATTAAAGTAGTCCGTACTCATGAACATATCAACTTCTGGTACAAATTTAGTAAGCTGTCAAATTCATCTCCAATTGAACATATACTAAAATACGTAAGCACACAACAACAAAACAGCATAGCACATCTTAATATGAACGGGTAATAGCGGTAGATCTCCTAGTTTAGAGTTGCGTGTAGTGATGTCACAAGCTGCGCACCGTTTTTTTTGACTAGCACCAATTTCAACCTCTTATATCTCGAAACGCAAAAAGTAAATCATGAAATTTTAAGAGCTTGACAAGAGTAAACTGTACTATACAAAACCCGAAAAAGCCATATAAGAGAAATTTGACGGAACAAGCCTATTATATTTGAATAACTGATTTTATTAAAGATAATGAAATGTGAATTTCATGTATGTAATATAATTATACCAAATTTACTCATAATATTAAGTAGCAGAAAATGCTAATCTTTTTTTGTCATTCAGCAATTCCGTGTCTTTTCTATTTAAGGAAATTCTGTAGTGTATACCTTAAAAATGTCCTTCCTGTATAGAGACTGTCACACGCTCCTGGAGACAGGCTATAAAAAATGAGACACAATTTCAAATACAGGAATTGCATGCACCTGCGACTAGAAATAATGAAAAAAATATGTATTCAACTTCAGACTTGGATATCTACCGATTACATTGTAGAGAACTACTGCCTACTCTACGAACTAGGCTATACCTCAATATCTATCAAACACCATTTCAAGTCATTCGTTATTAGCATCGGCAGACATATATCGGTTTAGAACTTATTATCCTCATCAGTAGATTTACCTACTTTAATTCTTTGTCGACAGCTATGCGATATGACATATTCAGGTGAATCAGAACTTATCAACAAAAAAAAAATTTATGAACGGGGGATTGTTACAAATATAACTTTGTAAAAAAAACAGGAAAGGCAGTTCGAAAATGATTTAAAAATACATTTCTGCACGGCACTGGGTACTTGTCCACTGTAAAACCTGATCTTACGCAAGGCAAAGCATGCAGTCTACGATCAGCACGGCGGCAAAGTGTAACAAAAATGAACGGACAAAAAATTTAAAGATTTTCCCAAGGCAAGAAATGAATACAATTTCATAACACCTATTTTATCAGCAAATTTAACTGGTTCTGCCGCTATTGTTGTTATTAATTAATAAAATTAAGTTGTGGTTTTAATCAATAAAATAATTTGGCATACCTGATATTGACATAACTGTCAAAAATTTTGTCCACCGACATGTAGACACATCTCTCTGGTTTTGCCCGTTTTGAACTCGTAAGTTATTGGAAGCAGCTATGATACGTTCGCGTATATCATCACAAATGTCCACTTCGATGCGATACATTTTATTTTTTAAATAACCCTACAGAAAGAAATTCATAGGATTTAAGTCAGGAGATAGTGGCGGCCATGACACCGGTACTTTTCGGCCAATGCATCGTACCCCTTGAACTAAGGTATCCCGGAATATTTTATCGAAAATCAGGCGGATCGCCATCGTGGAAGAATCACATTCACGGAATCGGACATATAAGGGTACATCTTCCAGAAGTCCAGACGGGTCATTTCAAAGGAACTCGAGATACTGAACTCCATCGATTCGATTTGGTAATATGAGTAGTCGAATCAAACGATCATCGACAATCACTGCTTTAACATTTGAAGAAAAGCATTGTTGAGAAATGATCTCATTGAATCGCGTGCGGATTTAAAAAATCCCAAACATGAGTATTATGAATGTTATATATCCTATTCCGTGTAAAAATAGTGTCTTGGCTAACTATAAAAAACATAACACTAATATATAGACAAAAAACAAACTAAGAATGAAAATGACTTAGGGAGTTGTTGACTCAGCTAGATTTTCTATACTTAATAATAGTCAGACACATAAAGGAAGAGAAGGTAACGGTAAGGAAAGATAATGGAAACGTTGGCTATTACACAATTCACTATAAATTAATATATATTTTCTATTTACTACACTTTATTGCTCCACCAGACTCTCAAAATTTTACTATTTCAACGTATATAGGGGCATTCCAGCGGCCGTATTTAAGATATCAGATTTTTTTACCAAAGCGCGGTTTTTCGCGTTTTCCGGGCTCCCCTTGCTAAATATCGGAAAACGGATGGCGGCATGGTGTCCTACGGGAAATTTGGCATCTCCTATGTATTTTTGGTCATTGTTTTAGACCAAAATGCCGCGTCAGTACACGAAAAACCGATTTCAGACCCCTGGAGGCGAAATGATGGTCGAAAACTTCACTATGGGCCCCTGGTGACAGGAAGGGGTCTTAGGGGCTGAAAATTTGGGAATATCCTTTTTTCGATAGTACCAATCGATGTACCAATTTTGAGCCAGATCTGAGAGGGTGATGTGGGATCGACTGCTGAGTTCACGTGGAATGCCCCTATAGGTATTTCCTTTTTTGCCTACGCTTACTTTTTTCTGCTCATTTGAAAATAAATCTATTAACATGACCCTCAGAGCCATCTGTGATCCATTAACACTTTTACTAAATGATTTCTACATTAATACTAAGCATAAAAATAAGAAATTAATTATCCTTATCCTAAATTATCCCAAAAAAATACCTTCATCTGTAACTAACACGTCAGCTGTATATCTGGGATTTAGAGCATTGTTGCAGCAACCATTAACACCATCTAATTCTTAAGGGATAATCCCTTGGTATTAATGCTTAGACACGCTGTACATGGTACGGATATAATTGAACCTCGTGTATGATACTGTTGATAAGGACATTAATTGTACTTGTTGAGCGATTTATCTGGTACTTAATGGAGTAGTGTCCTCAACAATCTCTAGTTCCTCATTTGCAGCAATATGACATGGACACCCTGGACCTCCATCTGTTCACGCTCTGTAGTTTCACTACGACCTACTCGGCCTTCTGAAGTCTATGCCTGGTAACACTGTACGTAATGATCTGTTAGTCCTTCTAGAATTTTCTCGCACCGACAAACCTGCTTCACGCAACCAAACAATACGTCCCTTTCAAAGTTACTAAGCTGGGAAATCTGCCCAAATCTACATAATCTAGGCATAATGAGCTGTAAAAAATGTCGTTTGCAACAAGCTTCACAACACTTGCAACACAACAGTGAGCAGAAAATTTTAAAGCAGAATGCTACGTTATCAAAGTACGACCTATGCAAACTCCAAAAAAACTTAACAGAAAAACCTGGAAATTTAATAATTTTTCACTTTCATCAAGAGAAGTAAACACGCAAAAAATTATCAAAATAAAATGATATATTTAATGTGTCTACCTTCCTTTGTCACGTTATACACACAGTACTGGAATTTGGACAATGTCCGAGAAAAATATGCAAAACTAGTTCTGTCCTCCGAAAAATTCTCATACCCCAAATTATATACATTTAAACGGTTACTGCCTATTACAAAATACAGAGAACTATTTCTGGGCATTATAAATTATTTAAAACTATTGTAGTGCATTTTGAAAGACCAGAATTAAGTTTATTCATTTTCTGAAAGTTACATCAATGAACAAAATAAAAGTAGGTAGCAGGGTTATGTCATCAGTCATCACATTTTCTGAACTCAACTAATTTTGCATACTTTTTCGAGTATCGTGTGTATTATAACCTTCAGAAAATGAACTAGTTTTGGTCAATAAAAAATGCAGAAGTCTAGTTTTGAACAATTTATAGTCCCCATATTTTGCAATAGTCAAAAGTCGTTTAAACGTAAAATTTTAGGTATCATTGGTACCTACTAGCTCTACGGTGTGGTCAACAGTACTACCAAAGTTTACAGAATAAATATATTCAGTAAACTTTGGTGCTACTAACATTTGAATAGAGAAAACTATAAGGGTGTAAACAAATAGCATGCCCAGTAAAAAATGTAGTGAAAGACCAAATAAGTACTGGTGAAGTAAGTATTTAACATACTATAGAAACTCCCATAATATCAAATGTGCATTAACTTTAATAATAATAATAATAATAATAATAATAATAATAATAATAATAATACCTTTATTGCCCAACAGATTTCTCCAATTATAGGACAACATTATCCAACATATGTGTTAAACATATTAAACATATTACTGTGCTTCAAAATAAAATAATAATAATGATATCTAATAATAATAAAATCTTAAAACTAAACTAAGACCAAATTATAAGTAACATGATACGATATATACCTAGAGATCTAAATCAAAATTGAAAATTAGCAATTATTTTATTAGAGATACTATATAAACTATCAAAATGTATATCACACACTTCTGCAACTACGAAACATATTACACAAAGGAGAATTAAACAAAATATTAGTGTTCGTATGAGGTTGATGAAAAGCAATACAATGACGCGTTCTAAAATGAGGTACATGAAATACAATTTTCGATAATATACTCAAAGAATCAACTTTGTGATGTAGCAACATATAAAGAAATTTGAGATTAAGTAAAGTTCTTCTCAACTCAAGTGAATGCATGTTAGACTCGGTTAGAAGTAAAACGTTATCATAACCTCTAGGATGATAGACCTCATTCGTTTTAAGGCTAAGAAATTTCAAAAACTTTCTTTGAACTCTTTCCAAAGAGACCAAACAATACTACAATATTCAAGTTTTTATCTGACATGAATAGTAAAGAATTTTTAGTGCACTAATATTATCGAATCTACTGCAATTCCTAATAATAAATCCTAACATTTTGTATGCTGATGTTGATATATTCTGTATGTGATTCGAGAATGTGAATTGTTTATCGAAAGTCACTCCTAAATCCTTTGTGACGTCGCAGCGTTGCAATACATGTGTGTCATATGTGTAATCATACAAAATAGGAACACGTTTCCGAGTGTAGGTCATAACCTTACACTTAGAAACGTTCATATTTAGGTTGTTTTCAGGCACCACCGATTAATTTTATTAACTGATTTTGCATGTTCTCACAGTCGGAAACAGTACTAACTTTAGAGAAGCGCTTAAGGTCATCCGTAAAGAGCAAATAATTACAGTCAATAACAGAACACAAACCATCTATGAACATTAAAAATAGTAGGGGGCTAAATTCGACCCTTGAGGTACACCAGAGGTAGCTAAAAAGTTATTTGATTTAAAACCATTATAAGCCACAAATTGCACCCTATCAGAGAGGTATGATACAAACAAATTCAGAAGTGGTAGGCTGAAACCAAATATTTCTAATTTTTCAATTAAAATGCTGTGATCAATACGGTCAAAGGCTTTCAGAAGTCTGTGTATATCACATCTACCTGTCCTTGCTCATCTAGAACCTCCGATATATGCTGCGTGAGATGAATTAAATTTGTAGAAGTTGACCTTTTCTCAATGAATCCATGTTGATTTGGCGAAATACGATTACATGCATATGGGTAGATGATGTTATACAATGACCTCTCCAAAACCTTGGCAAAGTTGTTCAGAATTGTGATAGGGCGATAGTTGTTTAGTAATGATGGATCCCCAGATTTCAGAATAGGGCACACTCTGCCTACCTTCCATACATCAGGAAATGTTGATGTTTTTAAAGATAAATCAAATAATATTAATAATGGATATACAAAAACGTATTTACAATCTTTCACTAAATAACTGGGAATCTGATCATCCCCAGCAGTTGGCTTATTTTTCAATTTATCTATAGATGAGATTATGTTCTCGACCGATATATGATTTATCATCAAACCCGGAAATAAATTAAAATTAATATTCGGAACATAATTAATTTTAGCATTGTAGACACTTAGGTGTATTGGATACTTAAAATAAGTGTTATAAACCATTTCGACGATTTCAATCATATGAAAACATACAAATATAATATTATTAAAACGCGTAGCATTATTAATTAAATTTCAATGTGCAGGGAACAAGTTATGACGGATTTCAGAATTCTGTAATACAGTCAGCAAGACTGAAGATGTGGTCCCTAGATCATTTAATAAAGAGGAGAGTAATCTTATTATTAACGCCCACGAAGCTTGCATACCAAACTAAATCGTATTATTAATTCCTAAGAGATGATAAATAGATGCTTCCGGTTAAACCCCTTGTGCAAATGGTGTGCACTCGGATCAAATTGTAAATCGATGGCCATGCTAAGTGTTGTTAATCTCATTGCTGCTAACTACGTAACTTTAAGATGAAATCGGCTTAAGTTGCTGCTGTCTGTAATTCAAGCTGGCATTATGTCAATCTTTAATAGTGAAACTTATGGGAATGAACCTAACTACACAGACAGAAAAGGCTGCTTTGGTTAAACCTCACATTACACTAATCATCTAAATTTTATCAAATCAAATCAAATATATTTATTTGCCCAACAGAAAAAATATCCATTTACAGGACAAAAATTAACACAAATGTAATGCACAAATAATAAAAAAAATATAAAGACAAAAAAGTAACTAATATGCACGCAGATAGCATTCTTACAATATGACTAATACAAAGTAACTGTATTTACAAGAAACTAATAGCTCTATTTATAGATTTAATAGAAGAAAAGTTTATGTAACAATGATCAGATATGACATTAAAATTATGAGACTGACTGAAGACTTTCTTAAAATATTGGTATTGGCTGCTGGTAAATAAAAAATATCATTTTGCCTAAGAAGAAAATTAGTAGTCTGACATTAAAATATGTCTAATAATGACATGCAATCAACATTGTTGTTAAACAAATTGTACAAAAATAATAGACTATTTCTAGCTTTTCTTAGTTTTAACAAGGGAATATCGAATCTAGAAAGCAATAGTTTATGGTTGCAGCCGCGAGTAGAATATACACCATCACATTTGAATGAAAGAAACTTTTTTCCATTGAACTGACTAAATATTTAAACAATGAGTTTCATAGATAGGATACCAAATTGTAGCACTGTATTCCAATTTAGACCGTACAAACAAGAAATAAAACATCTTTAGCGCATTAATATTAGAAAAAGATCTAGAATTTCTTATAGTAAAACCTAGCATCTTAAATGAGGATTTGATTACATTGTTAATATGTTCCCAAAACCTTAGTTTAGAGTCAAATTCAATGTCCAAATCTCTTACTGTACACTCCCTCTGAAAACCGTATTGTTTAAAGAATAGCGAAGTAAAGTACGTTCATGTTTCCTCGAATAAGTAACCACTTTACGTTTCAAATTAAGTTTAAATGTGTCACATCACTCTTCAATTATTAATATTTGAGATTGTAAAAATTCAAAGTCATTACTGTCGTCAGTTTTGCAATAAATGTTTAAGTCATCGGCGAAAAGCAATTTTTTACAGCTATTAAGAATAGTAGGTCAAGATTGGACCCCTGAGGAACACCTGAAGCAGCGGCAAACACTTCATTGCATGCAACATAATAGAACCGGTCGTTTAAATATGAGCTAAAAAACTGTAATAAATTATTAGATAACCCAAGTTCAGCTAATCGAAACAACATTACAGTAAGGTTAACGACTTTATGAAGTATTGATAGCAGGAAATTTAAAATTGATCTGATAAGATCTGATATGTGCAGAAGAAAGAGTGTATTATTTTAATCGAAATAGCATTTGTCCTAGACAACTTTGTGGAAATAAACATAAAAACCGTATTTAAAATTTTATTTTGGCCACTTCACCAGAAAACGGTTGCCGCCAAGGCGAACACCTGTGACGTTCGCATGTGTATAATAATAATAATAATAATAATAATAATAATAATAATAATAATAATAATAATAATAATAATAATAATAATAATAATAATCACTATCTAGATGCCGGAGAGTCGTACATCTATAATAATAATAATAATAATAATAATAATGAAACGGTGAAAAACGCTCTCCGCGGCAGGTATCGGCACCGCCTCCGACAGATCTGGTCTTCGGAGCTAGCTGTCGGGTAAGAACAAGGTGAGTGCCACAAATATGCTTGCCCTTCCGATCCTTCTCTACTCCTTTGGAGTTGTGAAATGGACACAAGAAGAGCTGAGGCAACTCGATGTAGGGACCCGTAAAATGATGCATCTCCATCGGAGTTTGCATCCAAGATCGTAATAATACTTCCCAAGAAATCGGGAGGACTCTTGAGTTTGGAGTGTCTCCAGGGCAGAGTGGTTTTGGAGGAAGCCTGCAAAGTCATCAGGAGCTCGGATCCCCTTCTCTGCATGGTCCAAGACCATGAAGCAGCAGGGATAGGAGCGTTTGTGTATAAGGCAGCGAGAAGAGCAGCCAATGAACTTGGTCTCGTGTTCGATACTGAGCGGGAAAATCCAGACTCTGTCACCGAGTTGGATTCTGCTCAGTTAAAAGCCCAAATTAAAGTTGCAGGAACGCGGCATAATAATAAGCCAATAATAATAATAATGCATGGTCTCTTCTACTAATAATAATAATAATAATAATAATAATAATAATAATAATAATCAGCGGGGCTAAACTCTGAAACCACAGGATTCATAATGGCTTGCCAAGATGGTGTCGTGTCTTGGGTATCGAGGTTCCTGATACCAGCTGCAGGGCCTGCCGCCAAGCGCCGGAGACGCTTATGCATCTCCTGTCTGCCTGTCCGGTATATGCAGCCACAGCGTATATCCAAAGACACGATTCAGCCTTACGGGTGTTGTATTATCATTTACGACACTCGTATGAGATAGACGAGACGCCAGTGCTGCCTTATGCTCCGGGGGATATAGAATCCGTTGTGGGGAATGAGAAGTGTCGAATTTATTGGAACTATTCATTCCCTACCCTCACGCAAATTCAAGCCAATAAGCCTGATGTAATCCTCCTCGACCACCAGCTTAGGACGATGTTTGTGATTGAATTTAATAATAATAATAATAATAATAATAATAATAATAATAATAATAATAATAATAATAATAATAATAATAATAATAATAATAATGATCGTGGTGCTAATTATAGGCGTCCTGGGTGGAATGAGACATACGTTGCTTTCTGACTTAAAGATCATACCGGCTTGTCGAAATTCGGCAGAGATCTTAGCCGGCAGAATGCAGAAGGCAATCGTCCTTGGTTCGCTGCGTCTGCTCAGAACACACGATTTACGGGCGCAATGATTGCTGAATCCACGGAGTGGAGAGTGGTCATTGCTTGACTCTTCAGAACATCTCCGAATGTATCGGAGCCTCGGAAGGTGTTTACTGAAAAAAAAAAAAATAATAATAGTAATAATAATAATATCTCTACCCCTCATTCTAATCGCGAGGATTAGCCCAGAAGTCAAAGACTTGTGCGATAGAGGGGGCGGTATATTATTATTAAGCAGGCCGCATTTGCGCCCAGGAACGACTTACGTTGGTAGGCCCTAACCACCATTCAGTGCAGGAATGAGGGAAACCTTGAAAACCTCATTAATTAATGTATTATGTATTCGTTCAGTCAGGCTTCATTCCGATTTCAAATAACATATTCTCTATTTGCTCCTACCATTTACGAGATGTAGAATGTTATTCGAGGCATTTATAAAATTTTACTAACTAACTTCACTACATTGAATTAAATGCTTCATTATGAAAACAATGAACAAAACTTTTATTTATTTTCGCAATTTTAAATTTTTTTCCAATTCTTATTGTTTTGGTCTGTTGGTTTCTACATTCCTGTTGTAGTGGTCGGTATTGAAAAAACTCTAAATCCTAATAGTCGACCCTTCAAAGAACTGAAGAAGGTCGTAAGTACGCACATCTTTGACTTCCAATAAGAATGCGACCTACAATTAGTATAGAGTTAGCAGCTCTAGGTCGACCATGAGCAGAGTTCGAGAAGACCACCTAAGTTAATCTATCTTATAATACATGTTGTCACCTATCTACGTTGTTATGAAATGAACATTTAAATCATCTGTCAAAAATTGTTGTTCAAATCGACATTTGCCATATTTACCTTTGACTACGCAATACTGGGCTTAGATGCGTCCACAAAGCAGAGAGCGACTCACTATTCTATATAAGTCCCGCACCTGTAACTCTGAATTTCAGGCAACAACTACTCTGCGGTCTAATGCCTCGATCAGCATTGAATTATGCCTAAAAGCATATAGCAAGCGACCACGGTTAGTCGTCAGTCGTTTGTTATACACTTTTCAGATGTAATTCAATGCTGGTCGGCGCAGCGTAATTGTCCTAAAATCCTAAAATTCCGCTTTTGTCAAGTGTAACTTTTGTTTGGAAAAATCATGAAAATTCTTTGCTTTAAAATTCTAGTGTTTTAAAAGCTCGTATTTTTGAGTTTCTCTCTGACTGGTTGACGAATTTATTAAATTAATTATAAGCTCTCCATTCATATTTTGATCTTTCGATTTTTTTTTTATCTGAAATTTCTAAAAAACAACCCCCTATGGTGCTAACATTTGGAATACCCTGTAGAATGGCTAGGTATTAGTAACAGAACAAATTGACGATTTCATAAAGCTGGGATGAAAAATATTCTACAGGTACGAAGTTAAGTATCATATATATAACAGCATAACATCTTTTTATGAGTATATGAATCATATACTAGATAAGAAAAATAGCTTTTTTATATTTCTTATCTCATCCTAGCAAGCGCTTTTGGTAGCTTAACTATGACTTTAACCAAGATTTATGTTTAATACGTGGGCTTTCAACGTCAGAAATATATTTTATTATCACGTCAATTCTGTTTAGGTATCTGTATTATGTGTTTAGCTTTAGTTAATACCCATCTCATATAAATTAAAAGTTTTATGTACATAATTTGACATGTTTTCATATAACTGGAGAAATATTGCTTCTGAAATTATTCAAATATGCAGGTTTAAGAAAATAGTTTTTTCAATTTTCAGTAAATGGTAAGTATGAATAGTGATTTGTTCTTTTAGAGGATATTGTAAACTTAAGATTTTATTCTGCTCTGTGTTTGTAATGCGCTACTACATAATAATAATGGAAACTAATACTAGCAGTGCAGATGTTGGTTTTTGGGGTAATGTTTTAAGAGTGTCACTACATTTAAATGCTCCGTATTTTTTTTTTTATAATTTTCTGTAATGGTATGGATGCAATTGGTTGTTCTTTTGCTATTCTCCACACGCTAGAAGATGTCGTCATACTTATGTAAAGAAAATTTTCTTATGCTAATGGTTGGATCTTTGGTGACCAAATCTAAGTTTGCAATATCCTCTAAAAGAACAAATTACTATTCAAACTAGAGATAACATGCCAGAGTTAGCTTACACGACATATATCTCAAAAATGAATGGCTCTAGGACATACGTTTATTAAACAATCATGTCTTTTTGAAACACTGTATATTTTAGGCTTATTATAAAATCAGGCATATTATAATATGCCTAGACTTTCTCAATATAAACGTGTTGTAATACGATACAAAATGACGTAAACCTTATAACTGGACTGAAAATTTTAGACGTATTATAATATGCCGCAAGTGTATTACAATTCGCCTAAATACAATCTATCATATTATTATTTAAGACTGACGGTATGCCAGGAGTATTGTGAAACAATTTATCCTAGTAATGACTGAGGTTTAAAGCAACTGTTAAACTTTTTAAAAGAATGTAAAAAACATATGAACATTTTTGAGATAGAAAAATTCTATAAAATGAAATATAAAGTTATAATAGCAGCAGCATATCATATGCACAAATGAATAATTATATTGGTTATATTATTTGTTTAACAGTTCTAAAAAAAATGCGGCAAATAATATATCATAGACATTCGTTTTATAATAAATATTTATGCTAAGTAATACAAGAACGTACAAGAACGTCAATGGAGTAAAATGAGAATAGTTTTAGGACAAAAAATAATATAATGAAAACCAGAATAAGTAATTATATTAATGCAGCTAAATTTTATTAGATATGTAGAAAAACAAACAAGTTGCTAAAAACAAAGAAATCACAATAACTGTAACCTCACTAATAACAGTTAATTTGCCAATGTCCACGTGACGGCCGCGTATTAGATCCTTTAACTTGAGTCAAATATCTAACTATAAAGATGATTATACCAATAAATTAAAATTATTTGAAATTGAATGTCAAAATGATTAGATATTTGACTCAAGTTAAAGGAGGCCACCTGATGAAGCGATCCAAAATAAAACGCAGAAATAAGTGAGATCTCAATTATTGTGGTTGAATTTCGAGTTCCCACTCCAGAGGTTAGTAAATATATTAAATTTTTTAGATAATTATTGAATAGAGTTTTGTCTGTGGATGTTCATTAGCATACCTAGATGTTTGGTATCAGAGAACATACATATGACTTCATTGATAGAAATTGTAGGAGATTTGATACATATTAGCTTAAAATACCTTTCTTAAACAGTAAAAAATGTTACAAAAGCTAATAATAAGGAATATATGGGTAGATATTGTGGGTGTAATTCAACGCAGGTTGGAGCTTTTGTCCACTGAGTAGTTAGTTTCACACAATATTGTTAATACCTGAAAATATATGAGAAAAAAAAACTATACATAAAAGGTAAAATTTGTTATTAATTTTTATTTATTTTAGTAGGTTGTTATGATGTTCATTGACAGTTAATCAGTTTGACGTTGTCGATATTTCATTTTGACATTCAATTTCAAATAATTTTAATTTATTGGTATAATCATCTTTATAGTTAGATATTTGACTCAAGTTAAAGGAGGCCACCTGATGAAGCGATCCAAAATAAAACGCAGAAATAAGTGAGATCTCAATTATTGTGGTTGAATTTCGAGTTCCCACTCCAGAGGTTAGTAAATATATTAAATTTTTTAGATAATTATTGAATAGAGTTTTGTCTGTGGATGTTCATTAGCATACCTAGATGTTTGGTATCAGAGAACATACATATGACTTCATTGATAGGAATTGTAGGAGATTTGATACATATTAGCTTAAAATACCTTTCTTAAACAGTAAAAAAAAACCTGTACTACAAATTGACAGCAATACAAATTTTATGTGTAGTGTTATAAAAAAGGAGGGCGTTCTAAACGTAACTTCAGACTTTGACGAAAAGCATCATAAAGAGGGCATAGAACCTCCGCCTCCAACGTAACAGCCAAGGGTGAAAGGAACCATGAGAGAAAAAACAAAAAAGTACTCAAAGATAGCGGACTCTTGGGTATATATTTAATATCCTTTCTTCGTGTATTGTGACCGTAGCAAAGTTTATTTATGTCATATACGTAGTATCTTTATATCTACCTTGTTAAGTCTTAATAGTGCAGAACGTGCAGATGACATCCAAACACAACTTGCTTTTTCCACCCTATGTGAGTTGCTGTAACTACGAGATATAAAATAACAATCTTGTACAGTGCGTTTCAATAACTTTGATAACATTTTGATCAGCTGTAACTTTTCTGTTTTTAAAGATATCGGAATGAAACAAAAACCATATTACATAGTGGACTAGCAAGTTTTTTCTTATTTGAAAAAAAAAACAAAAGACCAATGATTTTGAGAGATCTTAACCTAACTTATATTTTTTTAAATGGAACGCCCTGTATATTATTGGATATTTGGATTCTACTCAAAATTCCTAGCATATTTTACAAAGCATATCCTATACCTATATTCAACTGTTTCTGAGAAATAGTTTTACAAACATGTCAAATTATCATAAAAATTGCTCTACTTGTTCATGGCACACTTTGCACTGAGCTAAAACTGAAGTTCGGCATTGCTTGAGCCGTGCTGGTAACAATCGAGCCTTAGTATTTTGTTCTGTTGAGGAAAATGGCAGACAAGTAGAGCGATTTTTGTGATAATTTGACATGTTTGTAAAACTATTTCTCAGAAACAGTTGAAGATAGGTATAGGATATGCTTTATAAAAGATGCATGGAACTTTGAGTAGAATCCAAATATCCAATAATATACAGGGCGTTCCATTTAAAAAAATATAAGTTAGGTTAAGATCTCTCAAAATCATTGGTCTTTTGTTTTTTTTTTCAAATAAGAAAAAACTTGCTAGTCCACTATGTAATATGGTTTTTGTTTCATTCCGATATCTTTAAAAACAGAAAAGTTACAGCTGATCAAAATGTTATCAAAGTTATTGAAACGCACTGTACAGGATATGTCACAAGTACTTAAAATACGGTAATTGCATAACAAAATATGCATTATTTTCTCAATGAGTAATATTCCGTAATGAAAATTGACGCAATCTACATAAGCAAATATTTTACATTATAGTAAAATAAAATATTTAAAAAACTTTATATTTTCATATGGCGTCATAACTTAAACAAAATATGAATTATGTTGAAAACGGGGAGGTAACCACTGGGATCAAAATTATGACAAAATTTCGCAAAATAGAGATTTCCAAAGGTTTCCACCATTGAGTACAGCTGTATTAAGTGGTAATCTTTATTTTCATGTGCTTTAGAGCAAGGATTTTCATAAATATTATATATTATATAGGATTAACTGTGACCAAGTACAAATATTTTAAGAGAGGATAGATAAAATTAAAAATTATATTATATATTAAATTATAAATTATAAAAAAAATTTTTCTAAATTATATTAAGTCCTTATTTAACGCCGCCTATTCGACTTGTCTGTCACACGTTTACAGAATCAGAGTAGGTAACGTAGGCAACTAGCAACACGACTAAAATTTCCAGTCATGTTATAATTTAATTCCTGTGGTTACCATGTGTTTACGTTGTAGTTTTGTGTTCTTCTTCAGTTTTTAATGCCTTTTTTAATGTTTAAATGTTTCATGGCTATTAAATAAAGAAATTTGTGTTGGGTGCAGATATTTTCCCACAATATAGTACACCGGGTTGGTTTTCTAGGTTATGGGACAAGACTGCCGCGGGTACATTAAAAGTTTTCTATTATCTATTCCTTTTGATATAATAAATAGGCATTTTATGTAGCTGTACCTACGGGAAGTGTGTTTTATCGGTAATGAGTGGTTATAATGAAGAAAAATGTTGTAGTTCTGCCAGTTTGTAACGAAATAATGAAAATCGAATGCAAAATAATGGAGCTGACTGGATTCACTGTTACCTATCTATCTATCAAGAATTATTACTAATATGTTAATTTTTGTCGTTTCTGCATTTAGAAATGCTGCAAAGAAACGGCCGCATGGTAGTAGATATTGTTGACAGATGGAAGCTTATCTATGGATCTAAGCCATCTCAGTCAATATTTATCATAGGCGTCGACTTTCCGTATTTTTTAATATCGAGCTAAAATTCTGGAATAATTTTTTTATTGTCATTTTGGCCTTCCTGAGCACGTGGTTACAACTTTGTAGTCGTAGTTAACTCTGTATACGTGTATACATATAAATTTATTATTTGTGTGATATTGGCCTTGGGATAGTATGACATTTTAATAACCATACCATTAGCGATTGAACAGTCATTAACTTCACAGTAGTTATCAATAATGTTAAAGCGAGTTGTTACTATTCGGTCAGGTGTGTTCCCCGGCCGTCAATAGTGATCTGCTCACTTGCAATACTCTAATACTATTATTTGATACATAGCTGTCAATATAGCGTATTTTCATCTTATTAGTAGTTTCTTTTTGTCTGTGGACTTGCCTTTTTTCGGTTTTTTTTTTTATTTCAAGCAACACCGAAGTCATCCGGTGGATAATATCCACCACTGCATAGGGTATCATACCATCCGGGGTTGTCAAAAAGGGTGGCGCCATTTACAATTTTTTTCTCTCTTTAATGCCCACCCTGTATCCACTGTTAGCTAGCTGCCACCCCATTCAGTGGATATTATTTGCCACCCTTCGTCCACGAAATTAATAGCCACCCAGAATTAAGGACTACCCCCAGTTTTGTGACGTATTTATTCCACCACATTGTGATCTGTTCATAAGCATATTCCTTTACATTTCTATTATTATACGAATTGGGTCCCACAAAGGCGAGTTTACACATGCATAGATTTAGTGTCGCCAAATAGCTACTGGCGCGCCAGTAAAATAAACTTGCGTGCGTAGAGCTCTACTAGAATGTCATTTTTATTAGCGCACTGATAAAAATGGCATGCCAGTAGAGGTTTACATATGAAATTTTATTATGCTGGTGCTCCAGTATCCTCCGGCGCCATTAAATCCATGCATGTGTACTTTCAAAACTCAACGATTTTTTCCGAATTCCAATCTTATTCATTTCGTATAATATTATAAACAAACGTAAAATCAAATACTAAACAAAACCTGGTACAAAACTAGTACGTAAATACTAGCGTGCATGGAATAGGTTTATATTTGCAAACTTTCTTTGCACCAGCTGATGAGTCGTTACTAACGCATGGAAAAGTTGGAATGCTCTAACATTTTTTATCCGTGCGAGCACTGATAAAAATAGCACGCCAGTAGAGGTATAAGTATGCAATTTTATTTTACAGGCACACCAGTAACAACTGGCGCCACTAAATCCATGCATGTGTAAACCCGCTATTACTGCACTTGTGCACTTTTATCATGATACGCATGCCTATGCGATAAAATCGCCTTCGTTCCGATCAGTGCCGGTAATACGCACTTGATGTATCTATCGTATCTAGTTATTTAAGCATCAAAAGCGGTAAGGGTTGTTTCCCGGTCAAAGGCAGAAGTTTGGTTGCCGTAGATACCGAAGCCTACATATTTTGCCTTAACGCTTTTTGCACGATCCATGCAATAATCAAATTATATGGTTTAAAATGATTTTTAGATTTAAATATGTTTAATGTCAAAGTGACAATCATGTGACAACTATCACTTTTTTTCTAATGGCATAACGACTACAGGAAATATTGTTGTGGAGCAGAACACAGGAAGCAATTTGACATTAAATGCATCCAAAGATTCTACCTTTTCTGGAAGCATAAGTTTTTTTAACAACTGCGCTAATTGTACTTTTAATATTGTAGTTAAAAATTATTGTAAATAAAATTACACATTCTTCATATTTGATAACTTACTGCCTTCCGATCGGTAAGTGACTGTTCTTACCTATCTGATATTTGGAAAAACAACTTACTGTCCCTTTTAATTCAATCAGTAAATTAATGGATCGTGCAAAATAGTATATCAAGTATCAAGAACAGTAAGGAGAGTTAACCGATCGACGACAATGTTTCGCTTCGCTCAGTGGCCAATATTGGAGGAGATTGGTAAACTCTTTACTGTTCCAGATTCTTATACTATTATTTGTACGACCATTATATGAATACAAAAAATATTAAAATTACTTTTGTCTCGTGTCTCATATATCCACCAAACTAAGTATGTTTTTTCGTTACCATGGATATGCTTGTAAATTTATCAATATATTTGTCAAACGAGTGAGTATGAGCATAAGTGAATCAGAAAACGAAAATAATTCAGATATTTTAGAGGCCTGGGGTATAGGATGTTCTTCAGTGATTCCTAAAAAATCTAATAAACGTTACGAAAGACATATAATAGTTTCAATATCGGTCAGTGGTCGCGCGGTTTAAGGCGTTAGTACTTGAATCGAGGTGACTAGACGGAGTTGGTTCGAGCCCAGCTGCCGGTAGACCGTATATAACTATATTCGTGGAGAAGATTGGCACCCTCTCTGTGGGTATGGTAGGGTGGAATAATGTTAGCTTGGGTCAATGTGAGAGATTGATGCCGGTTGATATTTGACCACCCCCCTAATTAATGAGGTTTTCCAGGTTTTCCTCATTCCTGCACTGAATAGTGGTTAGGGCCTACCAACGTAAGTCGTTCCTGGGCGCAAATGCGGCCTGCTTAATAATAATAATATGCCGCCCCCTCTCCCGCACAAGTCTCCGACTTCTGGGCTAATCCCTGTGATTAGAATGAGGGGTAGAGATATTATTATTATTATTAAAAAGTGGTTTAAAGGGAATTATGGAAAGAGCATAAATGAAAAATTCCTGTTACCATATTTTTAATGGAAGCACCAGATGAAACATTTCTGATTCATAAGATAATATTAATTTTTAGTAGAAAAAACTTAAATCCGATTTCTAAACATTTGTAGGTCGCAGTGATATTAGGCGTTTCGTCTTTTTCACAACAAATAATATAATTTACTTACCGTTCAGTCCTGTCAAAACCAGAACAGTAAGTAATTACTTACCGATGCATTTTTGCTTGGCAACCGGTAAATATAACATACTGTTCTAAAACTAAGGATGGTAAACAATCGGAAATAGAATGGTCGTAAAAAAACAATATTAAAAAACTTTATCTATTCTTACACAATTTAAAGAACAATTTTTTTGTGAATACGAAATTAAGGACTTGTCGCTGCCTTGGCTGACGCCTACTTTGCCCACCATGTTATGCGGTCCCTGGCTTGGCACATTGACTATGAAACAAAGGACAGTTAAGTTTGTTGAAGAGTTATTTGTTTAAAACTGCCTTATTAAAAAATATATTAATTTATGTGGCAC
Source organism: Monochamus saltuarius (assembly GCA_025584915.1). Taxonomy (NCBI): domain Eukaryota; kingdom Metazoa; phylum Arthropoda; class Insecta; order Coleoptera; family Cerambycidae; genus Monochamus; species Monochamus saltuarius. The sequence goes on from CM046721.1 coordinate 69,232,574, forward strand.
TTATTTTTATTCACGACAGGTATGCGACAATTGGTTACAGCTTGGTGATGGCCCTTTAATAGTCAATAGTTTGATGTAGAGCTGCGTGTATGCTTCGCTAAAGCTAGGAAGCCAGAATGATGTGACCCTAGTTTGGGTGTCGACATCGAGGCATCGAGAAGACTGATGAGGTTAACCAGAGCAGGCGTATCCACAGTCCGACAGAGGCGCGAACCCTTCTGCGGCATTGCTCTAAATGTGTTATTACAATATTCATGCGGAAATTAACGGCAAATATAGCACAAAAATGATTAATATAGAAGCGCTGTGGATTAAAATTTGTGATAATTAAACGTTTTGATATTGTGTGGTAATAATTACAATATAATAAATTGATTTATTAATTAATCTGCAATCACTTCTTAAAGTAGAGTTTTTTGCTTGACAGTGAGTACGAAAAGTACGTTTATTGAGGAGTGTCGCATGAGTGTAACTTTATTGCTTGCGGAGCTATAAAATTTAGCAAATGCTCGTCGTCAATAGCAACCAAGTAAACAGTATCCCTTTTAAGTAGTAAATTTAACAATTGTCAAATTTTGTAAAATTTGCGCAATTTAATTGACAATTTTTAGTTGAAAGAATGATGGAAATTGAAAATAGTGACAGTGATATCCCGCATACATCTTCGGAGATTAAAGAAATTATACGAGAAGCAATATAACCTATTTGCAATATGGTCGAAGTCGAAGAAAATTTATAAATATTTAGAAAACTTAATCCTTGCCTATTTTTGTGAGAAACCAAAGACACTAAAATCATCATCATTATGGTCGATTTACTCGATGCTAAAATTCACATTATTTACCAAGAATGATATTGACTTTATGCAAGTTCAAAAAGTTGTTGGAATTTTTAAAGGAGCAAATAGTTGGATATAAACTTAAGAAACAAACACTTTTTCGTAAGCAGAAATCGTTCATAAAACAGACTTTAAAAAAGTACAAATTCTTTTACTTAATACAAATAAAGCTATTTAATAATAATAAGAATTATAGGTAGTTCTAATTATCTAATTATTGGAATTTCGGGTGTCTGCAGACGAATTAGTAAAAATGAATGTTAATGACGTTGAGGACAAAGAATCCATTGTGAGTGACTTATTCCTAATTCAAAGACAAGAAGAAGGCGACCTTTTAGTGTTACAAATAACATTCAAGATAATTCTATCAACTTTTTGTCATTTTGTAGGAAGTATGTATGTACCATTGAGACCTAGAAACAAAAACACACCAGCACGACTATTCTTAAAATTTAATAAAGGCATGTTTTAATCAAGTGGTAGGAATGAACGTTATTGCTAAAATACCAAACGATATTGCTCTAATTATCTTAATCTACCAGAGTGTCCCTTCGGTCGCAGGGTAACTATCATTCTTGAGCAATAATGTATCACTTTTCGCTCTTAATACATAAATAACTATCATAAATATACAGAATGATACCCTTATACAGGGTGTTTCAAAAAGACATAGCAATATTGCTAGGGCTGATAGAACATTACAAAATAAATGAGGCACGTATGTCTTAAGCTTGCTATAGACTATGCGTGAATTCGCGATTCGTGATGCGGGATTTGTATGGAATTCGTGCATAGTGTGTAGAGTTTTTATGAATGGATTTTTGACGAAGAACTATTTAGGCACCCTGCCAGTCGACCAGGCGTTCCAGTGCGTCTCTGACAGCACGAGCCAACGAAAGGCAGTTCGGATCACAACAGATAAGCTTAGCTTCGTCATTTCTTTGCCAATTTCCTTTGCTGTACTACCTGTCTGGCTTTCACCTGAAATATATTTTGATTGTTTATTATAGCCTTAACCTTTGCTTAATAATTTCATGTAACATACATTTATTTTATTGCTAATAGTAGTGCTCGCACTCACCAGCTTGGCTTTTATAGTATCCCTAAACTATTTTGTTCATTTAGTAGAGCCTCCACCGCTGTTTAATTGCATTTAACTTAATATTTACCTTAGTTAATTGTGCCATTGCTTTGTATGCAATAGTTGATACAAGTATACTCTTGATAATTATTATTATTTATACTGTCATTACAAGCAAGGCCTAAACTGTCAAAGTGTGAAGTGTAACCACGGGGCACGGATCAATAATAATTGTCGATTTTTGTCTGAGGTACCGTGGAACACGGAATCTAAGATCCATAATACAGCAGATAGCTAACTGATCGGATCACTTGATACCACACTTGTTAATCATTATAGCGTATGTATTGTGTATAGAACGACAAAACTATATTGTTTTGATTGAAATAAGCTACTGGTCATTGCCCTTTTTCCCGTTTTGTCGCCAGTAACGCCATTCCTAGCTCAAAAAAGGTACATTACCAGGGATTGAAAAACGAGTAATTTAGATTTTCACATTTTCTACCGTTTACCAACGCCCATCTTCACAGAGTTAGCGGCCAACCCCATCCAAATAGGAATGACGTTGCACACTGCGAGTTTCTTTCCCATTTCCTTCCTGCCACTTATTAAAATGTATCCATTTGTAAGGCTGATGGTTATCACCCTCGATATTGGTATTTCCCAACCTTACAATGTATTTTTTTATGACTAACAGATTTAATTAAAATTTGACAAAGGTACGTTTTTAGTGGTACCGAACACTCTGATATTATTAGTTCTTTTGTGCAACATAGGTGGCGTTAGTTGCAAACATTTCCGCTGACATTTAAGCCTTTAATTTTTTTGCATTTTCCCATTCTAAGCCTTGCAATATTATGTAAAATTGTATTTTGCACAAGTGTTCTTAGTAAATGTATTAATAATACATCGTTTTCGAGAAAAATTAAAAAAACTATGGTAAAGTTAACAATGAAATCTCTGTAATAGTACTTATTTATCATGTGTTTGTGTTAAATTCTGAACTCTTCCACTCTATAAGAGAAACTCCGGTATGCTGTTTTTTTTTCTCTGAACGAAGATAATGATCCGCAGGGGAAAAACTTTCAGCGCGTAATGACTTGGACTATCTTTGGACTATATCTGTTCTGTTTCGTTCAGAATCAGGGCTATCTGTTTCATAACACAATTGGACATCTTTTTAGATAAAATTATATTGCTAACATTTATATATTTTGTTTTGATAACTTTAATTGCTAATAATGTTCCTCACCCCGTAATTTTATACGTCGAATTCGAACTTAATGAATAAATTAGTTAACTAATTCATTAAGAACTTAAACGAACGAGTGAAAGAACGAGCATAGAGAAGATCGCACGAACGAATAAACAAAGAAAATTATAAATAAATGAATGAATAAATAAACTAACAAACAAGTGAATGAAGTTATAAATGGATAAATAAATAGTTTGACTTCTAAAAGGATTTTGCACTCTCAAGAAATCTATGAGTAACATCGGTACGATAGAAGGTAGCCTATGTAGGTTTTATCACTAGAAAATAAAGATCGCAGCGTAGGTAACGTGTTATTGTAGAAGCTTAACAAGAAAGTAATATACACTTGGAAAAGGAAACCCAGATAGTTAGCTATTTGAAGGAGTTACTGTCAATTCTGTGTAGCTTAATCACTGAAATGTAATTTTATATTATGATGACTGGAGTGGGCTAAAAGCTGCGCGAATGGATTATTTATGATCAGCGCCATATTTGGTGTTGTGCCTCTAGCAATGACTGAGCAGTAGCGGCTAAGCTGATTGTGAATTGAACTGGAATTGAATTCTGAATATGAAGAGTTATTTCGTGGTATATGCTGGTTAATTTTACTGTCCCTTATAAAACATGACATGTTCCAACAATAACACCCACAAAAATACACAAAGAATAACACTGAGATACTAAATAAAAGAAGAAACCCCACTGTACGCCAGTGACGTGTTTACAAACAAAATAATGGGAAATTAAGAACACAATTCATATCGTACGTGCAGATGGTCGTCTCTCTCTCACCCATATACATAACCAATGAAGTATATCTTTGCTGATTTATGTGCCTCCTTTTGTCTGCTCCTATGGGACTAAACGCATTCCATATCGTACATTTCAGTGAGCCTAATTAGAAGATTAAAATTAAATGAAAAACTTTGAGATCATGGAAACCCACAGCAGCTATATGGTTACTTGTAGTGGAAAAGGATGTGTATCCACTTCTTATATCTACAATTTACATTCTAGGGTATCAAACTGTATGAAAATATTTCAAAATTTAATTATCCTAAACGGTTAATTTTATCGAGTAAGTGAATAGAAAATCAAATTGTCTAACATACAATATTTTATCTCAATCCTGGAGACTAAAAATCATTTTGCACGACATCGCCATCTGTAAGTGAAAAATATTTAATGTCAACTTGATATGTTTACTACCCTCCGCCTATACCTAGTCAATTTCACAGAATTAAGTTGTTAAGACCTGTGATGTCAGATGACGTTAGCATTTGTATAAAAGCATTGTACTACAGTGCCTTCATAAATGATTACAAGCCACGTGACCAGGACTGTGATTCTCGAAGAACAACTCGTATGCAAATAAACTTCTTGTCTCTCTCAATTGGCGTAGTGAAGAAAAGGATATTCGCATAAAGGCGCCTACAGACACACGAACATTTCTTGAGATATGTACGCGCGTACAAGTACGCGCGTACATGTACGTTTTATTCGAATTGCCTACACACGTTTTGATAATTTTCTATTCAATTTGCTAAAAACATGGCGACAGTGAGTAATCACGATTTAAATTTATTAGCAGTGGCGTGTGTGCATAATAAAATAGAAACAATACTGATTATTAAATAAACGAAGGTCACGAAGTAAATGGGTAAAAAAATGGTTGTTGCAGCGTAATCGATTTTCACATATAAATCTACTGGAAGAACTTCGTTTAGAACTGGATGATTATCGAAATTATCTCCGTAGGTATGGATGAAGATAGCTATGTATTACTTTTAAATTTAGTAACACCACTAATCCAGAAACAAGACACGTGTATGAGGTCTGCCATATTACCACATGAAAGATTATCAGTTACTCTCTGGAATTATGAAGATTTGAAATTTTCTAGTATCATCTCACCTCAATCGCTAAGTAAAATAATTCCGAGATCTGCAATGCTATTTCGTTATAAAATCCTTCGAATAATTCCTACTATCAGCCATGATTAAAATTAAAAACAGTTAACACGTGGGTGGACAACACGAACCGCACTGATATTATTCGCGATACGTAAGTCCGTTTTGGCTACACACAGAAAGATATGTACGTGCAACTTGTACGCGCGTACAAAAATTCAAGCAGCGACTGAATACATCTTCGACGGATATTTTAGAGAGATATTGTCTACACACCGACGGATATATACGCGCGTACTTGTACGCGCGTACATATCTCAAGAAATGTTCGTGTGTCTGTAGGCGCCTTAAGAATTGCTCAGCGATTGATTTGAGAATTTCGACTCTGATCACGTGTCTTGTAATCATTTATGAAGGCACTGTACAGTGTACATACGCTTAGAAGAGTTAATTTGTCGTTTGTGAAATGATAGCATTATGTATTGTGTTGTTGTGTTGAATAGACATTGACGTTGAATAGACAGCAAAATAAGCACAAAATGTGCATCATTATCAGGCATATGGAAGAAGTATTGCATTTTGCTTATTATATTCGAATAGCGACACATGTAAAGTTGCAAAGATTCAAATAAATGTTTCTATTAAGCTACCAAAATGTATACAGGGCGTTAAGAAAATCAATAAAGCAAACTTAATGTTCTTTTCATTTAACTTCAAATTTCAAATAACATGTTCTGTATTTCCTCCTATCATTTACGAGATGTAGAATGTTATTTGAGGAATTTATAAAATTTTGCAATCTGACTTCATTAACATTACCTGTTTTATTCTGAAAACATTATAAATAAAAGTAATAAATGTGAATTTTTTTAAAATGTTTAACCAGAAATTAAGTCAGTAGTAAATAGTAATAGAAATTAATAAATTAATTAAAAAATTAGTTGAATGTGAAGGCAGATGACGTAACCAAAGTATTGTCTCCGTAAAACGGGAAATAGACACCTGATTACTATTATGAGTCCTCGTATTTCTGCACTAATAAAGTTAGAATTCACAACAATAAAATTCATAAGCATCAAATTAAATTAATCCATTCGTGGTAAATTGTCCGAATGTGTTTACACAAAATCTCCTTCCGTTATCGTAGAATTTGCACAGCATTATCTACACAGTATTTACACTACCTTACCAAAAATGCCACAAAAACGCAAAAACACAAGAAATAAACGCCTGTTTACATCATCAACACCGTAACACTTAAACCGCGCTGAACGTCGTATGGAATCACACCAACGATATCCCTTTTGCAGCCACGTGGTCTTGGTTACATTCCATGACAATTTATTAATGTTAATATTTTAATTATTAAATGATTAATGCCACCAGAAACATATTCTGTCCTTCCAATATGTTTGAAAAAATACCCTGTATTTTATTTCAAACCAATATAAAATTTATGCTACTTCCGTATTCAAATTTCTGTGTGTAGTTGACAAGCAAAATTGAGGAGATTTTATGATAAAATATAATAATTGAAAATATGCTTTGCTTTCTTATTCTAAATAACTTGTCAGTTTGGAAACTGTTGTACATCCTGGAGGAAATATATTTTTTCAACTTCAACTCGGATTATTTATAGACTGCCTAAAAACAACTTAAGAGGATCCCAGAATACATGTGCTAAATAAAACTGATTTAATTCATAATCATCGTTAAACAACAACAACTACTTATTTTTTACAACTACTTATTGTTGTGTTTTTTTATTGCTATATCATGTTTTTAACAGTACTTTTTCATACTTTTTATATTTTTTACTTATCTTACCTATACATTTATTTTTGTGTGTTAGACTAGTTTTGTTGTTTTAACTTTATTTTAGAAACTTTTATGTATTTAAATAATTTCTATTATGGTTCTGTAATTGGGATATTGTTCCTGTTGGACTATTAAACACTATTATTATTATTATTATTATTGATTATTATTATTATTATTATTTTTATTATTATTATTATTATAAAATATAATTCTCAATAAAATGTGTAAACATTTTTTAATACATAGTTTGCCTTAGCTGAACAAGATTTGAAACGAAATAATTTGAAACGAATGTACACATTCCAATTTGCTATTAAATGGGAACTAATAGTATTAATATGTATCTATAGCTTATTCTGCAATTATTATACATTTGAATGTAAACAACTGCTGGTGTTGCTTGTATTAGCATAACAGTTTCACTAAATGAAGCTACTTTGGTCTGAGAAAAATTGCAGAGAAGTAGACAGCGGCAAAATGGATATTGTTCCAGGATTGTGCATGTATTATGCAAATTCAAATGCAAAACAGAGAAGCGCAAAGCTCTCACCACTTTCGCTGTACCTTCAGGAAAGATGAAATTTTGTTTCCAGTAAGCCGTAAGATGTCACAAATCCATCCATTAGATGGTGTTGGTGTAACAATACAGACAGAATATTTAACGTTAATTATATTAAAATGCCCCCAATCAATATATACAAAACTTTTTAATAGTACTGCGAAATAAATGTTGAATTAACAAAGTTTGTGGAGTATTTCTAGAGTACTAAAATTGTGATATTTATTGTGCTAGTTATATAATACAGGTGACGGTACCAGTGATTGACCACGTAAGAGATAATCTTAATTTTATTGATGTACAGTAATTCACATACATTCCCTAGCATATTAATATAAATACATTTTTTTATTAGGTATTAACAATATTCTGTGAAACTAACTACTCCGCAGACAAAAGCCTCGATCGGCGTTGAATTACGCTCACAATATCTACCCTTATACTCTTTATTAATAGCTTTCGTAATTTTTTTACTGTATGATAAAGGTATTTAAGCTAATATACAGGGTGATTCATTAAGAATGGGCAATTTCTGAATTGGAGATACTACACACCAAAATATCGCGATTGAGCCAAATATGCCTTATCCGAATGTTGCTGGTTTAAAAAATACAGGGTGTTCAATGCTACAATTTTATTTTTAAATATCTCAATAACTTTGAAACCTGTCGGAGTATTAAAAAAAATTGGCACAATTATGTTTTTTCGCACAAGTAGAGGGCGCCACTTATGGCACAGCGTGTTTCTTTTAAATGGCAGAACTTTTTTGCTGTTTAGTGTAGCCATCTGTCTATAGAAACAATCGATTCTCCTACCTGTTGTATCTAAAAAAGGTATACCTTGTTGAAGTCGTTAGGAGTAACAGTTTTCGAAATAATCCTATTTGAAATATTCAGTGCGCCGATTGATAACTGTTATCATTTTCTACTGAAAATACAGCAAACTTTTACTTGAAAAAGTTGTTCAGAACGGTAAATTATGGGGACGTGCAAAATTTCAAGAAGTGATTTTAAATGTAATTATTACAAATAATTGCAGCCGAAATTATAACTATTTTATTTTTATTTTAAGAGAGGTAAAAAACACACAGCAATCAGCAAAAGTGCTACCAAGAAACGCCGATTATGATAAAATACTTTGCTTAGTTTACTTTACCAAAGTTTACAGAATAAATATATAAGTTGAGTCACTCTCTAATACGCCCCGTCCTACTAATTCCACTCTCCTCACCCGTCTCGGGGACAGTTCGGTACCCAGAGGATCCTATTCCTACATCGTGGCCGACGCTAGAACTGTAACGTGTTGTGTGTGATTGATATAGTATGAAACAAAAAACTTTGAATATCTGTTGCTGTGTTTATTTTTTTTCTTCTAAAAACGCGCACTAATAATGAAAGTAGCAATAATATTTGTACTATTTTGCAACAAAAGTTGAGATTTTCCCGCCATAATAATTAAAACGAAAGTTGCAAAATTCGTGCAAAAATACGTGAATTTCGGGTCCATGGGGAGTTTAAGTGTTAAAGTGTGATATCCGCGGAGTGCGCATCAGGTAGGTGTAATGGAGTGGTGATGAGCCATTTCCGTCCAAAAGAACGACATTCTAATTTGTGCCGAACGATTAATGTGCTACTTTCAATCCACGTGAACTTATTTTTGATAATTTTGTATGCTTTGAACCCTTCTCAAGTGGCACGCCTAGGTAATCATGCAACCCTCACCTCCCGTATTCTTGGGTAATTAATAATACAAGATTTAAACTTAAAATTTGAAAATAACTATCATTTTTACGATCTAATGCCACGAAATTGGCAAAAACTGTTATATCACTATTTCTACTGAAAATAGTGGATGTTATGTAATGCAATTACTTTTGTAATTTTTCTATATTTTTATATCTGATCGCCTTCAAATTTAGTACGCCTATGAAATGTTGTCTACAAGCTAAAGATGAGAGTACAGTAAAATTCCCTGTACGGCACTGTATGTATATAATTCGATAGCACGTTATAGAATAACTACGCTGGAAGGATAACACCGTAAGTTTCAATTTGTGTGTATAACGATGGACGTTTTCCATGTGCCCTCCATTATTTAATCGTCCGTCTGTCCCCAGCCTTAATCGCAATGAAACGCCAACGCAAATATTTCACTCTATTGATTAAATCGTAAGCTAAAATTGTTCATGTCTCTCGAAATAATAGAATCAAATGTGGATGTATTCGCAAAATTCACGAACCAATAGATGGCGCTGTAAACTTCAAGATATCGGATGTAGAGGTGATCAACAATTTGTTAACAATTGCCGCTAATTATTATAAAGCTTTATTAGCCAGGAATGTTGTGTTTTATGGTGTAATTCTTTGTATTTGTGTAATTATTTAATGACAATGTAAGACCTAGAGTGCATATATATAGTGAATTCCTGCTCGCAACTTCGTATCGTTTCAGACTCAGATATAATGATTCGGTTCGAGATATATATAACAGATATCTCGAGATTACCCCACCGGTATTTGTTTTTATTCCACGCGAACTGCCACATATCACTAGATTCGCTACTGTTTTCCCTATTAGCTATTAAATGACTCTAAGCGCTTACGAAGATTCTAATAAAATCGAAATAACGGGTTTAAAATTCACGAACTCCGATAAAAATCAATGCATAAAACTTTCAAAAGATAAATTTCCTGCATTACAAAAGACGAGAAACGAGATTTATAGTTTTGCTTCACCAGTTGACCTATACGAGCAAAAGTAATCGCTCTTGACATTCCCCATTACGTATATAAACTGCATATTAATATTATTAGAGTTTTTAATTCATTTAAGTACATTGAAAACATATGTGCATTAAAATTGTATAGCAAACATGTGAATTTTAGTTACAAAATTGAGTTTAATAGGAAAAGAGAAGAAATTTTTAAATTTCTTCTATACCATTTTTCCCGGAGGGTTTATTTTTACTCACATCAGTAACTAACTCTTTCAAAATAAGCAAATAAGCAAATATTTCATGTTTTTCCGTAAGCATTTCATATTTTCCCGTAAACAGATTAAAAGTCAATCTTTTTTTTTAATAAACCATTTGCAATTTTATAATTTATTAAGTACCAATAAACAGTGAATACAGTGCTGCATCTATTTTTTAGGATATTACACTTTTTGGATAGCAAAACTCCAAAAGTTTCAGAAAATGTTTAATTTTTACCCCAAACTGATCCTACCTTTTTTTGTATGTACTGAATACACACATACAAACACTTTCAAATAAAACAATGTAAAAGCAAAGTAACACTAATTATATTTGCATAAAATCACAAATATTGAAATGCTGACTAGTACATACTCGTATTCTAATTAAAACGAAAAATTTAATTACCCGAACGCATACCCACATATAAATTCAACATTTTAATGTTACCATTTGAGTAAATAAAAACTCTTCCCAATCCCGATAACAAGTTCAACCCCCGCGTTGACTGTTGGTATTCCTCTTCCAGGCCTGTTCTTATGTTTTCGTTTCCATTTAATTCGTTTTAAATCGCTGCTGTTTTTACGGACTGTAGGTTTTCCCTGTGGTTATTTCCCGAGACGACCGCAGACACGAAGAGATATGCGCCAGACTTTGTCCTGGGAATTATGAGCCCCAGCCGGGATGAATTGTAATGGGTGATATCCAGAAACTGGACATTTCACCCACTAAAAGTGTAAATAAAGCAAGGTAATGCGTTGGAATGCTATTTGGTTCATCTTTTATTAATCAGTTAATGAAATATACACTGAGAACTGATAAGCATAATTAAATTTGTCTATACTACGTGGGACTAGGTATAAGATGGTTTCTTATGGTTTACTTAAATGTCGGAAATCATATTCAAACCTTGTCCTCATGGACGCGAAACAGTACAAATATTATTGCACTTTAATTCTCTATTATGTGGTGTTAATAAGTTTATTTTGAGCTTCTGACTTAACATACCATGATGAAAATGATAGAAAATTATAGTTGATAAAATTCGCTGCGAGTAAAGATTTTACCACCATTAAATAAATCGCGCAAATATTCGCGAATTTCGCATCCATAAGGACAAAAATCTTTAGAATATATTGCACTATATAATGTCACTATAGTGGGCATACATTAGCACTTATTATCATATGGTATCGCCTTCCGAATAACATTAATGTATCCATGTTTTGTCAAAATTTAATAGTTTCTTTCGATTTAATTTATACAGAAATTCACATACCATAATTCATATGTCACGCAAAATTTGCAAAAGCACCCTTGCATATTCTCAAGGCAAAGTTTTCGTTTCGCAGCTGTACTTCTTTACCACTCTTTCTTGCCCTATACATATGTGCTACTCACCTACATTCTTGTTAATGAACTACATATTTCAACATCACTTAAGTAAATAAACACTTGTAATCATTCTCACTTGTTAAATTAGGGCGTTTACGATTTTGAGAATACGTTGTAGAGCTTGAATTATATACATATACCCGTCCATGATAGCGCTGGAAATGAAACAGTTGGATCCGTCAATTCGTCGTAAAAATGTCAAGGGACAGGGAACGTAGCCAATAAAAAACAAGAGATTGAAAAAGCTATATTTAATGAAATAGTGAAGTTGCAGTTTTGGAACAAGTTCATCTTCATCCTACATTAAGTACGAGAGAGCTGGTATCTGTACCTCAGATCAATCGAACTAGCATACAATTCATTTTGAAGAAGAATAAATTCCATCCATACAAAATACATTTATCCCAGGAACTTCATGAGGATGATTATGACCGCCGTTTGGAATTTTGCGATATAACGAGTGAGCGAGCAGGGATCGATCCACAGTTTATTTTCCACCACAGTATTTCTGATGAATGCAGTATTTTCTTGAACGAGACGGTAAATCGTTACAATTGCCGCTATCTGTCAGATTCAAACACAAGAATTTTTCACGAGGTGCATAGCAACCGGAAAAATTAAATGTATGGGTTGGAATTTTCGATGACCGGCTGGTGGGTCCTTTTTTCTACCTGGTAATTAGACCGGCCAAATGTATTTGCATTTACTGGAAGACACTATTGACCCTGTCTTGACTGATATTATTGAAAATGGTCCAGAGTATGATGATCATTTGATTTTTCAACAGGACGGTGCTCCTCCGCATTATGCGTTAATTGTCCGTCAGTATGTGAACCAACGTTTTTCACGGAATTGGATTGGGAGAACAGGCAATGCTGCCTCCACGATCACCGAATTTATCGCCCCTTGTTTTTTTTGTGGGGATACCTAAAAAGTAAAATCTATAAAACACAGCCAGCGTTGCTGCAAGATTTTCATCAAAGAATTGTTGACGAATGCCGTCGAATCACTCCGCAAATGCTTCAGAATGTGCGCGAACGTATCGAACAAAATCTTTATTCCTGTATGGCGGTCATCAGTTTGAACATTTAATCAACTAAGTAGTAAGTAAACAACTAAACATAATTTAAATTTTAAAATATAATTTTTTTTCAATGTATTGGGCGGAATTATAAAATTTGTCTATTGTAAAGAGAATTGTAAGAACTTTCAAAATAAATATTACTCAACCCCCAATGCCATTTAAATAATTTGGTATTATGCTTATCCTTGCTTGGGGGTGAAAGTGGCGGTGTCAAAAATACCAGCAAAGAATGTTCCCCTTGAATCGACGGATCTGAGCGTTTTTCTACGATCTTGATGCAGTTCCTGAAAATGGCTGTTTCGTTTTCATCTGGCCACCCTGTATATTAGTTACTATTGTAAAATATTTACACTGACTTTTACGTGCTACAAACGCCAAAGTATGTCACTGTATAAATCGGTTTGCATTTTTTATATTTCCTTTATCAGTAAATACGATAACTTGAGTTAGCAGTTTTTCTCTTTACTCATGATAATAATTTAAAATAATTCAAGAATTTAATTGAAATTAAGTTTTTCACTTGACTAATAAACTTGATTTAAATATGTTATTTTGTGGTTTGTGTGCCACGAACTCATATTCAACGAATATTGAAGCCGCACAAATTTCACCCTTATAAATTTAATTTGACAGAAATTTGCATGAAGGGGATAATGATTGTTCCGTTTTCATTTAGTTTTTATAAATATTAGTCATTTTCATAGTCACATTATTCAACTTCTTTAATATTTTTCTTAAATTACAATTTTCGCCTTATTAAAATACCGAAATCCGCATAGTTTTTATTTTCTAATTTTTTGTCACCAATGAGATTGTTTTTGCGACCTACACACCGAAGAAGAACAGATTCGATTCGCACAATTGGGTGTGAATAGTTCGCCGCATTCGCTACATATCACTACTATATACCTTCGCAAATTTCCAAAGAGCAAATAATAACTCTATAAACTTTTAGATTATTAATTTTAGACTTTAGTGCAAATTTAGTGCAAGAGACCAAGCTACATTTTAGTACTCCGTACTCCGAGAGGCGCCTCTCTAAATAGGAAACCAGGAAGATCACGGTGAGTCGCATATTATATTTTCTCATTGGTAATTTATTTTCAAATTATATTTTTTCGGTTAATATTTATTGTTATAAGGCGCTCCCCGCATACAGTCCATTTTTCTCTAATAAAGCTATTACTAAACAATGATCGTCGTTTAAAATTTTGCGTAGTGAATGAACGAGCCATAGATAATTTATAATTTCTTTTCAACATCTGTTTTAATGATGCAATTGATATTAAGATTAATCAATAAGATGGACCGACTCCGCACTTTCCGGGTCACTAAATTGAGATCCATAGAATAGCCCTCACGATCACCAGATCTTTCTCGTTTAGATTTCTTTCTATAGGATCAATTAAACAGAACTTGTTCTACTCCACTTACTTCTTGAGAAGATCTACGTCAACGGATCACAAACGAATATCGGCTAATCACCGCAGAAATACTGTATAATGTGCGAAAGTTTTCAACAGAATCTGTATTATTGCACGGAAGCTAGAGGCAGGCAGTTCGAACATATAATAAAGCAGCAATGTAAGTAACTGGATTGCACTTCACAAATATTTTCCCGTAAATAACTCATTGTTTCTTTTACATTACATGTAAATTTCAAAATCGGCATACCATCGCTTAGAGAATTCAAAGAGCTTTCCAACGATATATGATTTGCCTCTGATTCCCTATTCAAATTTTACGGGATTATCACTCCACTGTTCGAAGGTTGAAGTGACGATGTTGAATTTCGGAAAATCACTTTTTCCCTCTAAAATAAAATTGACCTGTTCGAGCGTTATTTCATATCCATACTATTATCATTAAAAACCTCCATATCTAGTTTTCTTTGAGGCACTCTGTACATGCATCTATTTACAACCAATAGCTGATTCAGAAATTGACCTATGTCGTAAATTCAATATCCTTGAAAGATGTGTAACACTAAACCAACTCGACCATTGTCAACTTCTTAAGAGCGCCGTTTAATACGTAAATTTTCAACGAATTTCATAGCCGTTTGTTGAGACAATCTAAAGAAAATCTGAATAAGTTTGAAAGAATATCTCTTCACTGTGTCAATAAAACAACGCTTCTCCAGGTTGTAAGTTTCCAGGCTGGCAAATCATTTCGAATAAGAAAAGCATCATTTGCACCTGTTATGTTTTATCATAAAATCTCCTGAATTTTGCTTGTCAACTGCACATTGAGAAAATTGTATACGATATTTTAAACAGTATCACCGGAAGAACTCTTTTAAACAACTAGTGACACTTGAATTGATGTTAATTGTTAAGGATTTTTCACGTTATATAGAACACAGATCCCGGTTTTTCATCTTCTCTAGTGCATTTCCGCCAAAAGTTTTATTCCATTTTAGTTATATTTCAGTACTAAGCTCATATAAGAACCTCTACCTAATGGGTGATTTTTTTTATGCATTTTTAGATACCATTCTTTGGCCTTTAAACGCCAGCCTTAATCAAATCTCTACCAATTTGAGGACTGCGTTACACGGACTTGTTGGAAAAGGTGCAAGTCAGTTATTTAAAAAACTTTTATTATTGCCTCAAAACAAGTCTGGTTACATTGTTAGACTTGAAGTAGGAATTAGCAGTCTGTCTTTACAAGTTTTTAAAACAGCTGTCCAGTAACCAGTTGGTTACTTAAATTTTTGGCAATAAAAACCAAGCAGTAGGTGCTTGTTTCGCCAGCCAACTACAACTGCTAAATGTTGTCATTCGTTATTATTGGCCCCTTCATACACAAATATAAAGAAATGATTTATCAGAAAGATTTAGCTCTAATTATGATGTTTACAACACTTATTTTGTATACAAATTTTAATATAACAAGGGACACTGCAAGTTTCGATTGCGTATTTGAAGTTTCAGTTGCCTATTTACATTATTAGAATTATCTTGCAACTGATTCGCAACAAATTTTGTATGAGTTTTTCTTTTAATGGCATCTTATATTGTATCAATTTTTTAAAATCATGTACATTGTGCAGCCAGCGCAATTTGGTGTGTTCTGTTTATGTCGGTTCAAAACCCCCAGAACTGAGAAATCTAAAGCTTAATTCTTTCTTTGCTCGGCTCGATGGTTTATTACTAAGTAATGTCAAGTTGTTGACTGGTTTAATAATAAGTTTTTTGCGATTTCACTTTTTTGTGGTCGGTAATTGTAAGCCAATAATATATTGTTTATGGTTTCTTTCTGTAGGATTGTTCTTCATTTACTCTTTTTGTATTTGTGTCTTAAGTATTGTTTTCTGTTTATTTGTACTTTTATGTGTTAAGCCGTTCTGTTTTTTGTCACTGAACATAGTGCAGAATCTCTTCCCACAAAAATTGTAATATTTTTTAGAAGGAATAAAGATTATTATTGTTACAACCATCCACTTTCTTAATTGTTTTTTAAAACCTTTGTAACCTTGCTTTTGTGTGCCTTATAATTAAATTTAGTATTATTTATTAACAAAATCACCATATAAGCTTAATATATTAATAACAATTAAACTAGTAAAATTTAGTTTTTGTTGTTGCCCGCTGGTTTTGTTTTCAAATTAGTTTACTTAAAAATGGAACATTTGGCAGTTCATTAGACAAATATAAACTAAGGTAATATAATAGGTGTATCATATACATAGTTGTAATGAGAAAATATACTTACCTATAAACAAAAATATAAAAAAAACGAGCACCTGGTATGATTACCTAAGTCATCAGAGAGCGGACAATGTATACTAATATTTAAACCCATCTACACACTCTTATTTTTTTATTTCTTTCGTAATTTTGAATACAATTAGAGGATATCCCATGTTTAGGCTTTTTAGATGTTTTATCTAGATGTCTCATTGAAAGCCAGTAAATGTTAGGAAAATGTGCTCCATTTTTTGTGGAAACTCGTGGACATATACCCTGAAATAGCAAGTATTGACAATTTAGCTGAAAGTTATACGTTAATTTCATCTCACAAGCACTGGAACCAATTAAAATTAATTGATTGGAAAATTGTTAATCAATATGTAACAGATCCATCCGTCCTTTAGGTTCAGTTTAAATGAGTACAGTGCACATTTTATTAGCCAATAGAATTTTATTTTATCGCATTTTATCACGCAGTAGTATTTTGTTACATGGAGATTAAAAAACGATGCAATTAGAGTATAGAATCCTCAAATATTTTATCTATTGTATTAAAATCTTGTGTATTCCTTTAAATTCAGCTAGATTGTGAACTCTTGGACACAAAACGTGCCGAGAAGAAACGAACAACTTATGCGGTTACATAAGATCCATATTCATATGAAAATCTCATGCATGTATTTGCACATACAGGGTGAATCAGAACTTATCTAAAAAATAAACTCTGAGGGTACAAGGGACTCTTACAAACATAATTTTGCAAAGGAAAAAAGGCAGTTCGAAAATGATTTAAAAATACACCTCTGCACGACACTGGAAACTGGTTCACTGTAAAACCTGCTAAGGCGGCAATCTGCAACCGGACAAAAAATGGAAAGAAATGCTCAAGGAAAGAAATAAATAAACATTTTATAACACCTGTTTCATACAGCAAATTTAACTGTTTTTTCCGCTATTGTTATTAATAGATTTAATTTGTGGTTTTAATTAATAAAATAGTTTGACATATCTGATGTTACAACAACATTTTGGGTCCATTTTGCTCAGTTTCTACAAACTAGCACAAATATTTCTGTATCTTGTCCGTTTTGAGCTCGTAAGTTATTGAGTGTATAAAACAATTTTGAAACCGACAACGTTGTATAGCAGTGAAACCTGGGTCCTCAATAAGAAGTCAAGAGAAAATCTTTTAAGGTGGGAAATGAAGATCTTAAATAGAATTCTAGGGGGCAAGAAGATCGAGAAAGGCTATGTAAGGAGAAATAATGAGGAAATATATGCAATGTACCAGGCACCAACAATATAATAATAATAATATCTCTACCCCTCATTCTAATCACGAGGATTAGCCCAGAAGTCGACGAGTGCAGTGGCTAGGGCATCTAGAACGTATGATGAAAGGACAGTTAAAAAAATTGTAGGGAGTAAACCAAACTACAGATGTTATTGACGCAGCGATGATACGTTTCCGTAAATCATCAATAGTATGTATTCATTTCGGTAAGATACACTTAATTTTTTAAATTTCCCCAGAAAAAGTCAAAATGAGAAAGTCGTGGGCACCATGGTACCGGTCCTCATCGTCCAATCCCTTGGTGTTAATTCTTGGATATGCTGTACATAGTACGGATATAATTGAGCCTCGTGTATGATACTTCTGCAAAGCTCGTGGAAGTCTTGGACCTCCATCTCTTCCACGATTTGGTTTCAAATTTCCCTCGCGTTGTACTGGCACTCACTATACACCGCGATAAAAGTAGTTGCATTTAGCACATGTTTACAGGGAAATCGTTCTGCTAAAGCATTTTCATAGCGTAATAAATTAAAACGATATCCATCAACTCCGAGTTGTTACTATAAGCGTAAGCCATTTTTGACATTTGAAAAACTACTGTAAACACTGGTGTCAAAAAGACTTTAGTGCCTACAAATAATAATCGGATTTCAATATTCGGAATCGCTTGTCTAGGGACTACAGTAGTTCACCGATGTAAAGGTTGAAAATGCTGCAACTTCAGTAATGTTTTACTTGGAAACTATAAAGATTTTTTAAAAAAATGTTACTCTATCTAATCCATTTTTCATGACGCATCTATTCCCAAAATTTTTTTAAATAAGTTCCGAATCACCCTGTATATGGATAGAAAGGCTGGGAGTAGGTTTCTTGCTTACAGGTAGCACGCTGTGAAAATTATAACATATTACATATATTGCATCGTGCATATTATATCTGTACGAACCAGCACCAGCAACTTTTAGTAAAGTTCTGTGTAAATAGTAGTTGAATGTGCAACTTGGAAATGTTTGGTTGTTAATAAGACATTTCTATTTTAACGATTATGTGTGAAGAGGAGGAGGAGGAAATCTACAAAAAAGAAAAGTTTGTTGTTTTCCCCATCAATAATAAAGGACGCATTTCATTATTTTCATTTCCTGCACCGTGTAGAGATCACCAAATATTCTTTCAGTACTTTTGACTGTCACAAAATAAATTTTATGGGCTCCTGTGTATCATTCATCTTCACCAACAGCACCAAAACGAAAGACTTCGCATAGACGTGTCATAAAACTAAAGACTTGCAGTTTGTTTAAGGTAAGTAAATAAAGGTTGTTGATAAGCGAGGGTGTTTGAAAGTTCAGGGAACAACAACATGAACAACACCATTTTCTAATCTATGGAGACGCTGGTCCACACATTAGGTAAGACTAGCATGGCCAGGCAAAGAAATTGCAGGTCACAATTTTGTTGCAGGTTGGTGCTGTTCTAGTGTGAGTTACTCCATTAAATAACATGGATGCCTCCATCCTCTGGTCTGTACCGTGCTGGTTCGACATAAAAAAGTTCTGAATCCATGAAAACTAATTTTAAGAATAACTAAAAATACAAACGAACACCTGATTTTTAAATAAATTTATGCCATACTTTTGTCGCTCACCTTAAATTCTGAATTCAGACTTTAATCTCCGAATAGGGCCTTCAATAGTATCAACTGTGTAGTGGGTCGCTTTCTACTTCTAGCTTTATTGATGCACAGCATTGAGTAATCAGTGAATACCAAATGTAGACACTACATTCTCGTGTACTTATATCTTCCGTCGGTAATAATAGAACATGAACAGCCAGGGTTACTCGTCGTTGGCCTCACCTATGGCATATTTGGGAGCTAACAAGCTCGAGACTGATATATATCTGATGGCACCACTTACGACTAACCGTGGTTGTTTGCTATATATAGTCAAAGCATTAGTTCACAGAGTAGTTAATTCCTAAAATTCTGCTTTTAAAAATATGGCAATGGTTGCGGCTTTTAATAATAGATATTCTCAGTATAGTGGATTCCTTTCTGCTTGTGGCTCTATTCAGGCCCAGCTTTGAGTAGCCAATGACTACTAGATGTGTACACACGTGCTACGTCTTGGGTACTCATGTTCTGTTAACTATTATGACAGATTGTGAACAGCTAAGATTACGAATTATTGGCTTCATTTGTGATATACTGATAAGAACTAACCAGTTCAAAACCAGTACATAACTTGTGGCACCGCTGACGACTATCTGCGGCTGTTTGCTAGAAGTATTTCAGGTGTAATTCAAAGGCGCAACGTTATTTAGACACCCAGTACTAAAATAATATTATTCATGACAATGGTACACTCAAATTTAATCAGGAAATTGGTGTTAGCATATCACGGCAATCTAGATCCAGAAATAATAATTGGTATAACGAAATTAAGTGGTGTAAATCATTTCCCAAACAAGTACAGTCGCACCTTAAATTATCTCTAGAATCAAAAACAGTAAATTTATACCGGGTGTTGTAAAATTTCATAGTTGATGACAAATATCGTAAAGTTTTATTTTCTCCTGTCTATTATGTCCTTTAAATCTCAATTATCTATCTAGTAAGCTCGGAGTGCTACGACTTGTCCCATAATTTCTTTAGCAGTGTAAGTTCGGAGATTAAAGTCTGAATTCAGAGTTAACAGTATGAATTCATAGATTAAAGTCTTAACTTAAAAAAAAATTATAGACATGGCCCTTCTATGGCTTCATAGTTTTTCTTTAAAACCGTCTTTACTGTGGTACTTATTCAGTTGTTGACAAGCAGGAACACTTTAAAAAGCCCAACTATTAGATAGATAGTTGTTTGGGTAATATGACGAACCACCTTATTATATATTTAATTATTTACTGAGTTGCCAGAGGAACGGATGTTGAGGAAGAGAGTGCCTAGTGTCATTGAATTTCTTTTTTAATTTGAAAAGAAATACACTGGGATGATGTAATTATTAGAACGTGTACAAATTTGTGCAACATATTGGAATTTAGTTTTCTTTTAATTTCAGTATTTTTCTAACATATTTTTAATTATTACTGTTCTGCTACTTTCTACAGAAAATCAACTTCCTAATATATAAATTTCAAATTAAACAAATCTGTTAAAACACTTACATATATAATGTTCAAGAGTTTAGTACGTTCATTTTACCTGCAGGATCATTTACTATTTTCTATTTTTTTTTTCAGGATTCTATATTTAGTACGGTAGTAACAAATCAAATCGGTTTCTGATAAAGAATAAATTCCTGCGGGCTGTAAAACGTTATGCAAATTGCTGTAAAAGCTGGCTGTAATATTAGAGGCACCCAATCTACACAAATTTTTTACTACTTCAAAGCTTTGCAAAAGAAATTCGATTTGAGTTTAAAACATGATGAGTTTAGATAAGATTTATTGGAATTTATTACGTACGTACCTGTTTCAGTTTTTCCTTGATTTATAGGGATAGCTATAATTATTATAAAGTTAATCAATATCAAGCAAGAAAGTATTTAACACCCGAATATACAGGGTGTCTTAAAAATAGTTGAAAAAAATAAAACAGTGGATTCCTGAGCCAGTTATAGAAGGAGTATATCATATTTAAATAATACAGCCCTTTAAAAGTAGGTATTGGAATCAAGTTCCCATGGGCTATTTTAAAACAGATTCAAATTGAACACTTCAAATTAAACACTTCAATTTTTTCATGAAAGCAGTTGCGTTACAATGTTACTTTCCTAACCTATTTCACTCGATATCATCTCACAGTGATGGGATGAAATAATACACCCCTTGTACGTTTATTATCATAATTTTTTCATACTTAACAATTTTGAGGAAACAAATTTCTTTGAATAGCACTATTCAAAACAAAACATTTTTGTCTCTACACAAATTACGAAATATCTTCTAGTTTTAGTATAAGAAAATGATATAAAAATAAAGGTTAGCATCTCAACCCTACTGTAGTAGGTTCCTCTAATTTTAGTTGCCGTTATTACCAGTTTACTTAATTGTTTTTATCATTCTTATTATAAATTTAGCTGGTGTTTTGACACTTGAAACTTAGTTTCAGCACTTACTTTTAAGGGTTATAATATCTTAGGGGATGCTAACATTATTTTTTTTACATGAAGCAGCCCCTCTAAAATCGGCTAAAGAATTCACTGTTTAATTTTTATCAACTCTTTTCGAAACACCCTGTATAAAATATTATCTGTTTTGAATGGTCCAACCAAGTTTCATAAATAGTAAAATATAACGTTTACATTTAAATTTTGATGTATAACTTTAAGAATTAAAATGAGAAATGATCTTATCAAGACAATTATTCTTGATAAAATAAACCAAAAGATGTGTGAGTAAAGTGCCTCACAGACTTCGTTCTTTTTCAACAGGTTTATCCGACGGGCAAAAATGTTGGAATTAATAACGAATACAACCGAAGTCTGTAAACCGTTGGGTTTATCCGTCATTCTAAAATATCAGCGGAGTTTGATTTTCTCCCATCTTCGTGCCATCGGTTTGGGAAATCGCTTTGCGGAGCCATCACTGAAGATGCCGAGAGTGAAGAACGGCGAAACGTTTGGAAGCATGAGATCCGACCAGTTATAGAAGCGGCTACGGGACGTCTCGAAAGACCACCATTATTCGAGTAACGGTTCCGACCGCAGCAGTCGTATGTATGGTCGCGTCTAGAGATACCAATAGCGAGTCTGTCTCCCACAGAGCCTAGCCTGATAACAACAAGGGCAAGTCAAAGTATTCCAGCTATAGTAGTTTTTACACTTTCACGGTCGATGGCATCATTTGATACATAGTGATTTTCGGGGATAAT
Organism: Monochamus saltuarius; assembly: GCA_025584915.1. NCBI lineage: Eukaryota > Metazoa > Arthropoda > Insecta > Coleoptera > Cerambycidae > Monochamus > Monochamus saltuarius. The sequence goes on from CM046721.1 coordinate 69,255,347, forward strand.
TTTATTTATCACCAAAATAAAGATTTGTCACCAAATGAAATCTTCTGATTATGAAATTCAATCCCAGAAATAATTTTTTATATCAGGTTAACATAAATGTCACTAAATGTATGTATTCAAATTTATACCATTTTTTATCCAAAATAAACGAATAATGGTTAGGTTAGATTAGGTTAGGTTAGGTTAGGTAAGGTTAAGTACGGTTTGGGAATGTGTACATAAAGCTATAGATAATCGTTTTGAAATAATTTAATGTTAACAAATTGGTGACAGATCTATCATTCTGAGAACAAATCTAAGTATTTGATGACTAATTACGTTTTTGGGTGATTGTACATAAATTTATAGATAATCGGTTTGGAATAGGTTAGTGTTAACAAATTGGTGACAGATCTATCATTCTGAGAATACATCTAATTATTTGGTAATGAAAATCACAAAATTTACTGGTGACCGATAAAATCATACCCGTGATTTTCCCGGTTATTATGCCGTGACTTCGGTAACTGGTCGTTGCCAGAAACAGAATTACAGTGCACATCCCTACCATTAGCCGGGATTCTTTTACCTGCTCTAATTGTACTACTAATTTTGATTATCTTATCAGTATAATATAAATAACGTTTTTCTTCAAAAACCTAAATTTGTAAAGGATTTAGGGGTTTGCTTTGACCAAGAGTTGAACTTTGGACTTCATATTAATAAAATAATTTCAGAAACTAATAAAAGTGTAGGTTTTGTAATGTAGATTAAATACTAACTTTCACACTCTAAAAATGTAATACAACTGTTTCATTAGATCAAAGTGGGAATATTTTTTTATTATGTGGACTTTATTGATGGAAAGAACGCAGCAAATATTTTTTTAAGTACCTCTACGTATCATATCAAAACTAACACATATCCTCCTATAGATTATTTGCACACATACTACTTGAAAAGAATAATTACAAATCTTTAACAGTTCGACATAATATGCATAGCGATATTTTTGTCTTAACGGAGTTATTATGTAATGTAAATATTAGTGTACCCAGAGTTACCACTTGCTCCTCTGAAATATTTTATTTAACAACTGCTACGTATTGCACTCTTCTTTGCATTTGTTCTTCCTTGCTCTCTAATTGGGTTTGTTCCCGTTGGGCAGATGTAATTTTAAATAAATATTGTAACTAAACAGAGTGATTCAATGGCATTCGCTATACTAACAGTCTCATTTTCTCAGTTAAGTGAAATTTGTAATTTCAGCTAAAAGAGAGTTTCTGGAAGTTACATAATAAAGCTAAATATGTTTCAAGGACACTATTTTAAGAGGTCCTTACTAGTGTCCATCACGTTAAATTTTTATTAAATTAAGTACTTTCAAAGTTATTCAAGAAAAGCCGATTTCCAGCGGCGCCCTTCAGCGATACATATCTCTGTAGGGAGGGCCAGTAGGAAAAAAATTTATTGGAAACTGTCATCTTATTTTTTCATGTTTTATCTGCACCCGAGAGATTTCCCATATTTTCCCCGACACCCTGTATAAAAATTGGGTACAAAACTTTGCAAAATTATTAAAAATTTGTGCAATTAATTGTACATATTAAGGCATAGATGATAATTATTTAAACAAGTTTCGAATAATTTTATTTTAAACGGGTCTAAAGCACCCTAAACTTTTTTTGCTTTGCCGCACTATTTGAATATATTCAAAACAATGTGTACAATTAAAATAGGTTTAAATAATTTTATCTTGAATCAAAGTGAAATACGGTACTCTTTCGCCTTGATAATTTATCGGCTACAACTATGGAACCAAATACAGAAGGGAACAAGGCAGAGGGGTGATAAATAAAGAATGACGTAGAGAAATATCAGACACTTCATGAAGATATATTACTAGAAATACCTACGCAAAATGTGTAGTAAAAATTGTAAAAAATACCTGTGTTGGAAGAGGTAGGGTAGGTATTTACTTTTATAAAATAGGTTTTTATGAAACACGAATTCGGAAAAAGTACAGTGTATTGTAGATAGGATAAAATTTAGCTACAGAATTCCAACTACTAATTAATACATTAGTTCAAAACAGTGCAAATTATGTTGTGAGATAAAAAATCAAGTGGTGTTTGTATGTAAAATGCATTTACAAAAAAAAAAAATATTAATTTTTGGTACCGTTGTAATTTTCACAGTAATTTTGGCCATTAAAAATCACATCGATGTATGCACTGATAATTAAAGAATAATTATTTTAAACAATGGACATGGACAGGGACAAATTAATGATTTTATGGTAATATATTACAACTATTATATGATTACACTACTACAACTACTATCACCACTAATAACTAATATCACACACTAATATCAATAGTAAAATAAAGATAGTAACAATAATAAAGTACCGCAACTGATTGGTTTATATATTCTTAAGGTAAATAAATCTGTCTTTAAGGGATATACATATGGGAGGTATACAATAAAGTAGATACATATTTTTTTTTGGATGGTCATAAAATTAATATTTTGTATTAATATTCCCGATTTAACTACTACAGAAATAAATTGACAGTTCTAAATGAGAATGATCCTTATCATTTACTGGATATTACGAAAATTATTTTTAGCCCATAGAATTTAAAATAGTATCTATTGATATCTTTATGAGAACACATTTTATTCCAAAAAGTGTTGTTTAGACTAATTTATTATTTATTTGTCCAGCCAACTTAACCATATTTTTAAATTGCATTTTTTATTATTTATTTTTTATTAATAACTGTTCAATTCTGAATGTGCATGTGTTGTAAATGCAGCAGTCTGCGATGTTCCAGATATGTTCAATAAGTAACAGATCCGCTGATATTGGTAGCCAGAATAAATGTTTGATCTGATGTTGATCCATAAAAGCTATTGTTTGTCTGGCAACATGATGTCTAGCTTGCTGGAAAATGGCGTTTTGTATCGTGTGAAGATATGGCTGTCGATATGGCTTCAACCACTTTCTGAACGTAGCGTTAGGCTAGCATGTTGCCTCTAAGTGCTACCATACGCGATAGCACCGGATACCATACGGACTACTGTGTGATGGACATTACGCTCTCTGCTAAATTGTGGATCGCGTCTTTCACCACATCGCCTTCTCATCATTGCACGACCATTGTGTACCTTCAGTCATAAACGGGATTCGTCTCTAAAGATCACCTGATCGATTCTTGGTCCCACTGAATCCTCTCTCTACACCATTTTAAATGGTTATTTTGATGCTGGCGAGGGAAAAACAGCACCCAATGTGGACGATAAGACAAGAGCCCAAAACTTCGTATTTGGCGATATACTGTACGTGTACCGACCATCCCCCTCATATTCTTGCAACCACTGATTTGCAATAGTCCAGCTGTTGCTAAATTGGTCTCTCAGAGCTAAAAGTCGCAATCGACGATCCTCACTCATTGTGGTTCCTTTATTAGAGCCGGAGCCTCTCGCTCTATGTCCACGACCTTTCTTAGTCCACGCCTGGTAACACCGTACTATGACACGTAAGTATCTGTTAGTGCTTATAAAAATGTCTCTCACCCACAAACCTAGTTCGTGCAACCCAACAATCCGCGCCTTTCCCAAGTCACTCAACTGAGAAATTTACGTGCTCTAAGCAGAGTCAACTGTAGACAAGGTTCACAACACTTGCAACACAAATGTGAGCAGAAATATTTAAAACAGAATGCTACGTTATCAAAGTACGATCTATGCAAACTCCAAAAAATTTAAAATAAACTTGAAAATTTTATCATTTTTTACTTTCACCGAGAGAAGAAAACATGCAAAAAATTATCAAAATAAAATGATATTTAATGGGCGTTTACTTGTTTATCACGTAGGATATTTCAACTGTTTTACTGATTCATAGGTATTAACTGTCTGTCTAACTGGTAGGCTGTCGGGTGATGTATACTAAATAAATAAATTAACAAATTAGCAAATATTGAGACTGTCCCGCGACTAACAACAATGCTAATTTAAATCAAAAGCTGTGAAACTCATACGAATATATCAGTGCAGTTCGCGTTCTTGAGGAGAATGACAAGGGTTTTGGAGTCAGGAAGCAGCAAAATCAGCATTTAATTGGAATTATTAATGAAATTGTATGCATACCGTAAATTTTGAGTAAAATTTCACTCAATATCAACACAACTGATTATCAAAACGAGACCACACCCGATTGTGCTGAAATAATAACACAATTCATTGAGTAATGTTCACTCAGTTATTTGTTAGCTAAATAAATCTTTTAAGAGTAACACTGAACAATTTTTGAGTTAGCTTTCTAAATTATGTGTTATTTAAAACACAAAATTGAGTTATATTATCAATATATTTCGTTATTTTTTCTCAATATGTAAAGAATTTAAATCAGCAATAAGTTACGTTATATAATTTTAGTGTTGTAACAAACTCAAAATAATAATGATTTTTCATTATGCTGTGTTGGTTCTTACACAGCTTTTATAAAAATTAGACCTTTTGTATACCTATACAACGTGTTTAATTTTTTACGGTGTGCAAATTATTACTTTAGAAATATTTAAAATAATAATTTATTATTACTATTAATAATATGACTATTACAAATCATTATGTCATAAAAATTACAGTCTATAAAAAAGAAACCTGTTTAGTTGGTTAATGGAATTGTGGAAGCAACCATAACAACAATAACAATACAAATATCGATTATTGTTATTATTCTATTATAATATTTTTCTACGTTCATGCAAAAAACAAAACTATATTAAACTATATTTAGTGAAAAAAGTGGTTCTTTATTGCACTAGTACAATAAAATGCTTATTGCATCCATCTGTCATTCTACTACAGCGTTTTGTCATCAAGACAAACATAAACGTTCAAATTGACATCATATTTTCCTAGACTTAGTTTCATCTAAATAAAACATTGTTTGGTTTTTGCATGAACGTAGAACAAATATTGTATGCACCTCGTACAAAAAGTGTTTATTGCACGTGACGTGAAATTGTCCAACGAGGCCGTCAGACACTTACTTTTTCTACTTGTATAAATAACTATTATTACTACTACTAACCACACACTATTTGATAACAAGTTGAATAAAATAAAGGTTGAGATTATATTTATAAATAATAACATGACGTAGTATGTAAAGATGTTTTATTTTATTATATTAATAACAATACATCCTTTCTAAATTTAACAAAATATGTACTTTGGTGTCACAAATTAGTAAGTGAAGTTTATTGAATAACATGTTTAAATAAATAATTTCCAGATTTCATCTATTTTCCAAAATATTATAGCTAAGAAGTTGGGGATCAAATAAAATAGTAATCATGTAATGACACACACAAGATAGGTTTCCTGAAATAAGAAGCAAATCAACATTTTTTTGGTATCGGATGAAGATGGCGATTGTTACTTACCTATTTCTACCATAACTTCATGACCTAAATTCTCACTCTCTAGTTTACACCATACTTTACTCATGCAAATTATAATTTGATAATGTATTCACCACGACAATTGTAGTCCATGATTGGGTTAGAACAATGCACTTATGATTATCATCCAAAGACAACTTGTATCATACAAAGCAAAACTACAACTGCTCATCGGTACGTGCTCGTAACCCCCTTACACTTACTAAACTCTGTGTAACTAATCGCTAGTTTACGTTCTACAAATTATTTATAGATCTTTATCAATGATTTTGATATTACATTATGTAAATAGGTATCACGATATGGTTCGCTACTTAGTCTTACAATTTATCACTTATAATTTATTTTCTGAAATGTAAAAGCTTTGCTTCGCCAGATGTGTTTGCTTAAAGTTTGTAACATTTAATGGAAGAACGAGTCTCCATCATTTCATTTTTAATAGTGTGTACGAAATAGCGCACCTGATGCCTTGTTAGGGATTCAATACATTTTAAATTTACGAGTAAATTGTAATCGTTAGTTATCGGTAGTATTTTTATTGTTATACGAAAGCTACAAAGTTGCTATTTATCCATTGTTCTTAATACGGTGACTTGGTGAGCTACTTTTATGTTAAATTTATTATAAAAAGCAAATGAATCTCCAGTGTTAAGATACTGCCATACGAAAATTACTTAATTCTTTCAAGAAAATTTTAAATTTCTATATATTTTATGCTTAGCGAATTTAATAAACAAGTTTTCTGATTTTTTACCGCCTGGAAAACTTCTCGGCCGATAATGCTCATGTAAGCGAGAAAAAATATGTTAATTAATATATGTATATTAAACATAAAGGAGTCGATAATCAGTACCGGCTGGGAAATATTAGAGGATTAAATACATTTCATTTATAATGGCAAAATATCTCTTTAAAAATTAATTGCGTAATTAAACATGTAAAGTTATTATCGAAAATATTGAATATATAACGTTAACAATTTTTTTAAATGCAGCAAGAAAATAAATGCTATTTATAGTGCTTTTAAGGTGGTACAATCTTCAGTGCTAACTTCGCAGAAGCATGTAACGCAGGTACTGATCAGTGATCACGTTTTCCCACCACTATAGCTTGTCAAGCTCGTTGCTTGGCTGTTGTTATTCATTATAACATAAAGACTTAACAAACGCTCTATACCTTGAAAACAAAGGACTATAAATTTATGGTTCTCAGAATAAAAATATTTTAATGTTCTTCTTACTCCAACATACAGGGTTAACTATGACTAGTTAAGTATAAATATTTTAAGAGCGATAGAGAAAATTAGTCCTCCAATAAATTCCAAACTTATTTATAAAGCTAAAAAATACTTGTTTCGCAGCAATATTTTTCCTAACGAGGTTTGTTTATTATGGAATCCAGATTCACGCGATTCATTTTTCGTCCTTTTCAAACTGTCCATTCTTATGATTTATTGCCTCATCTTTGGCTTTGTCGATGCTTCTCATATTGTTTGAAAATCAGATATTTACGTTATTATCTTTATGCAAAATGTATAGATAAGGACGGTTATGGAAAGAGTAGAGTATAAAATTGTGGTAAAAGTAACTCTATATAAATTTTAACAATCATAAAGCATTATTATTTTCATCTGTTTTCTAAAACTGTTTATTTGATAGTTTAGCCTCAGTAACAGGGATATAAAAATATAATTGCCCTTCAAAAGATCAAAGAAAGCTGAATCTTAGCAGTTTAGTTTAGTCAGTATTTACAAACTTAGATTTTCAAGAATTGACAAGAAATAGAAGCATCCGATTAATTTATCTGAATATTTAGTTGTTCGGTGTACAGATGTCCTATGATTAGAGATACTTTTTAAAAGTCTTTCAGAACAACATGGACTTTAACTTTAGCTGCACCATCATCAATCGACAAAATAGCGGTAAATAGTCCTAAAGGTTTCACAAGTCCGCTACCATAACTGATCAGTGATTGAGTATCTATTTAGAAATATGAAAAACCAAGTTCATCAACAGTATCATCACGTATGGTTACACAACTACTACCTAAGTCTATATAGCTCTGAATTCTTTTATTATTAAAAAAACATTTTCGAAATATTTTGACTAAATTGTCATTGTTTAAAGTCAAAATCAATTGAGTAGTTGAAGTTGAATTAGATGCATGATTACTTGAAGTAGTAGTACTAGAAACTATATTTGGCCCCAAATCAGTCCTTTTATCGTTTTTTAGCGGACAATTTCTCCCATAGTGTCCCGATTTAGAACACTTAACACATGTTACAAGTTTTGATTTTCGATCAGAGTCCACTAATTTAAAGTCAGTGTGTTTGGATCTATCACTAAAGTTTCCATCATACTTATTACTCACCGTTTGATGTAACTGATACATATTAAGTGGTCCTAAATAATTCCTGGATCTTCAATCATTTAATCCATGAATAATCCGTATCCGTTCAATAATTTCTGAAACCGTCATATTACATATGTTGCATCTTGAAAACTTTTCAAAATTATACTTCATTATACCTTGGTTATGTTTACATTTGTAATTTTGAGCCTCAAACCTTAAATTTATATCAATAGCTTGCACTGAGAAAGTGTTCACTAATATGTCCTTCCACGTTTCCCAAGATCTAGCTTCACAAGTCAAACTATTCCTCCATGTCTTTACGACACCTACTAGTTTAGACAAAGCATAGCGTCTAATGGCACACTCACCCCAGTCATATTCGATTCAATTTTTTAAATTCACTGGATAATCGTTATGCAACTTCTGGAAATACCTCGAACTCTCCATCGTGATAGGTGAACTTTGTGCCCCGTAACTAAAAGCCTAGGTATCGCTTCCGTTTTCAATCATTTTCACTTTCATCGGTCGACTTATGATTAAATTCCAGATACTGTTACTATACTATGACCCAAGCTTCGAATCACTCGCTGCTATTCTCATCACCACAATATTATCAATATCGTCTCGCATCCATCAATCGCATATAGATCGGTGAGCAGTTAAAAATGACTTCTGTTGCTGGTCTCATGTTTTCCCAATTGTCGGTATATCCCACTTCTGAAAAACTGTGGAAGGATTCCAGCGAATGGACGCACAGTTTCAAATTTTTACAATGTTTATCTAATATCTTTGGGATAAAAACCTTTATCAACAACTTGTTGAATTAAATGGATAATAGATGTCATAATCTGAGGCACTGGCAAATATGTCATAAACAAAGCCATAACAACCACAAGCTAGTCCAATGTTTGTCGGCTGTCCAAAATATTTTGTATACATTAAGATCTTTGCCATCTACCCTACATAATCACAACAGAAGGTGATTATCTGTATACGTGCGTAATCACTGATTCAATTACGCACTCCGATGAAAATCATTTTAACCTTTCGTAGGAAATATGAGCTCATTACTTGATTTATTTCTCCAAATGCTTTTGACCTTTAACAGGAAATAATGAATTCATTGACGGGATCATTTTATTTATAACATTTGTTGTCTATTAAAACAATGGTTTTCGTTTCTGTTCTAATATTATTATATTTAATTTTATTATTGTAATGGTATACAAATATTCCGAAAAAGGTAATATTAAAATATTCAAAAGTTTTGGCTTTGAATATCCACAGTCAAAGAGAAATCAAAATTGCATGGATAATACCGACTAAATTGTACTATTAAGAAAATATGCATTTTATTAATTTAGTAAATTAATAACAGGCGATGATAAAATTCTGTATCCCAACTATTACGGGTTTCAGATTTTTATGTAGTGGTTGTTCGCAGTATCATTTGGTACCAGTTATTGATATCTGAGAAGGGATTTCGGTCATAGCAGCCTCAGAGTCAACAATAAAAATGAAGTTCGAAACTTCAGATAGCAGATCCGATCTCACATAGTCCAGCCCGAGAACAAGTGTATAATAATTTTGAAACGAGCTTCTTTTTCATCCATTTAAAACAAATTTTTTCCCGATTCTTATACTAAGCACTGAATCTATGTTTAATGTATTCAGTATTTGTGGGTTATTGGTTTTATACCATGTTCTGTAGTTTTAGATAAATTGTAAGTTCTATCAGATTTATGTTGCTTAACCAAATTGACTATAAATCACTTGAAACTTATAAACCACCAGGTTACACTTAAACAATGTATTAAAATGTCTGCAATTGAGTTTAAAGATGTGGACTCACCATCACCTGATTATAACGCACTTACTAACATTCTATATTTATGTTTCCTACATCTCATGCAAATAGTATTAGAAAGAAATGAATAAATAAATAAACAATAAAAAACAGTAACTGTGCAAATATTAAAAACACTGCAGTACAATCCGATTATATCCTCTTAGTGAAAACAAACCATTATGCATTTATGCATTACCCAACTAGCACAATTAGCTGTTGGAACAGCTACGACTATTGTAGGTACTTTAATGTGTTTTTTATACAACTGTCTTGCAAAATGGGGTTTTGCACACGGAAAACACGCTCTGAAAACGGTATTTTGCACACGCCGTGTGCTAAACATTTTGCACACGGTTATGTCATCTTTGCACACGCGTCTCCAGATTGTGATTTTTGTTTGATGTTGTCACCCAAATGTTTCAAGTTGGCTGAGTTTAAATTAAAATTTGATTTTTGTGGTTTCTGTTTGCAGTCGTATAAAAAGTATCGTAAAAAACTTGTTTGAAAACCTCTTTGCTCACTCGCTCGACTTGTAGACAATATGTCTCGCTCGTGTGCAAAGAGTCAAAACTTGTTTAATATACTATTTACTACTAATTATGAGCATGTAATAGAAACGTCCCATTACGTACCTACGACAAAAATGGGAAAGTTTTTACCGGCCTGCTACGTTTCGGCGACATTTCCGGAGCTTGTACAGCCACGTTCCAGCGACGTTGTGGTTCCTTATGCCGTTCCGGGATAGTAACCGCAACTTTTAAGAAACTTCAACACTCGCACCACTTTTGATATTAGTATGTGGCATTGCCACTTATTCGTAACATTTTTCCTGTTGTTCATTCTGGACGCTGTACATCCGACGCTTACACTCAACACACTTTTTGAATTTTATCTTCTAGTAGTAGTTGAATAGTTATCCCTGCATTATTATTTTTATTATATTTCCTTGTGACTTTGCTGGTCAAACTGGAATTTCACGGCCAAGCTTCAAGTTGTCTATTATAATAACTTATTGAAACTTATGGAACTTCTGCATAAAGCCTGTTAGATTGATAACCAATGTAAGTAATAAATATGTTAATATCTAGAAGTGAATCCAAACTACGACAGCTTGGTCTTTGAAATGCCGATAATGCATTTGCAAATCCTGTATAAACCATATATCGGCTTGGTCATACGCATCCACAGCTTCAGACACATATTGAGGATAAGTAGATCTTTTCTCAAAAAGTAAAAAATCAGAAAACAAAAAAAAAGAAACTGAACATGCATCTCTTAACTGAAGGATGGCTAGAATTGCATCAAACATCTCAAAATCAATATCTTAAAATTTTAGAGTATATAAACTATTTTTAAATCGGTAAGAAATCAGTCAGAATTTGCTAGCTTTATTAAACTATATTAAACAGTAATAATAATAATGTGTAACATAATTTTATGTAGATGTACAAGAGGAAAGCGGTGGGAAGATTGAAAATTATGAGGAATTATGTTCACATTTGTATATTGATATAGGTATCTAAGTATTATTTATTTAGGTTCACTTTCACATCATCGCAAACCGGAGGGTAATGTTTGCTGCCCTACTTAGGCATTACATCTAATTTTATATAGTTTCAATACGTTTGCAGAAACACTGTTTGTATTTGGTAAGATATTATATATTAAGGGTTGTCCCTAATTGTACCAAAACAACAAAACGCGGAGGTACTCAAAAGGATTATGTTCCTTATTTAAATTTTCATAACTATGTCAGTGACGGTTCGTCAGGTGACGCAGGTGACCACTTCACCAAAAACTACCGGTTGTACGTACTACTTAAAATTATTTTTTCGAAAACTGTCACAAAACTCAACATTTTCGTTGAATATTCTATAATAAACAAGACGATTACAATTTATTTTGGACGAGGCAAAATGAGAAAAGTTGCTATTTCTTTTGGCACATTCCTTATTTTGTTGACGACAACCACTTGGTTAATACATTTTTTTCTAACATACTTAATCTTCGACTTGTAGTAACTGCCGAACGTAAAGCACATTATTTTCGGTATATCTTCATTTGGTGAAAACTTCGAACCACAAAAAATATCCGAGTATGAGTTTTGGAGTATGGTATACTTATAATAATAATTGCACCTTGTCTTCTATATCATTATCTATAGTAGCTCATCTTTTCTCAAAGCTCCAGAAACACCAATTGTTAAAATGACCTGAAAAGTTGTCCAAAATTAGTTCAATCCATCGATATATTAATTTTAATTACCTTTTCTAGCAGAAATATATTCTTGTAAAATCTCTTAAGTTCCTCTTTCATTAGAATTCTGGACTTTTTGGACGGTATCTAACTGATTTGCTTGCTTTGGAAATAAGGCAAGTATTAATTTTGAAAATTTTCTGATATTTGTCTCGACGATTTCTTGTGGATTAATTGTGAAACAGCACTTTGTGTCGCTTCCGATACTTCCCCTGGTAAATGCTTGTCTTCACTTTCCGAGCTCATTTTGAATTAAACGCTCTTAGAACATGAATTATAATATATAATTCTGAGACTATTTATATTTTTAGGTATTAACAATATTGTGTGAAACTAACTCCTCTGCGGACGATCAGCGTTGAATTACACCCACAATATCTACCCATATATTCTTTATTATTAGCTTTTGTAACATTTTTTACTGTATTAGAAAGGTATTTTAAGCTAATATAAATCAAGTCTCCTACAATTCCTATCAATAAAGTGACATGTATGCCCTCTGATACCAAACATCTAGGTATACTAATGAACAATTCCACAGACAAAGCTCTTTCAATAATTATCTAAAAAAAAGATCTATCTAAATTTACTTACCTGATTTAATGAAAACACTATAAATATCTAAGTCCGCAGAGTAGTTAGTTTCACACAATATTGTTAATACCTAAAAAAAACGATTACATAAAGGGTAAACGTTATTTAAGTAGGTATTTATCATGTTTAATTTAAAATTCTTTGACAGGTTAAAATCACTTTTAACATTGTCGATATTTAATTTCAAATAATTTTAATTTATTGGTATAATATATAGTTAGATATTTAACTGAACTTAAAGGAGGCCATCTAAAGAAGCAATCCTAAAAATGCAGAAATAGGTCAGATCTTATCTATTTTGGTTGAATTTTCGAGTTCCCACAGTTTCAAAAGTGAACTAGAAAATTAATAGTGTTTTCATTAAACCAGGTTAGTAAATTTAGCTAGATTATGTTTTTTTAGATAATTATTGAATAGAGCTTTGTCTGTGGAATTGTTCATTAGCATATCTAGATGTTTGGTATCAGAGAGCATACATATGACTTCATTGATAGGAATTATAGGATATTTGATTTATATTAGCTTAAAATACCTTTCTAATACAGTAAATAAATAATTTATTCACCTTAATGCAAATTTTATATAACAAAAATAATATTTCACAGATGATTTCCTTTAGCCAAACAAAATATTTCTTGGTTACCTGATGGAGTATCGAAAATACACTGCAAATAGAAATTCTGTGAAAGCATTCCTTAGTGATGGTGTTTCCCAGTATCTTGCTTACTTTGCATAACCGAGATTCATCAACATCCTGTAGTGACGTTAGTTGTTTTATTCTCCCCTTTATCTATGTTTCTTTAGGTTGGAATTTTATTTAAATTTTGTATCATGGAAGCGAAATAATTTAAATAAGCAGCCCTTACGCCAAAAGGATCACTTAAGGGGTTGTTGGTTTTATAAATGGAGTTTTTTTCCTAAAAAGAATTATATCATACTGAAAAAAATCAATAATTGTATTTATATGTCTGTATAATAAAGATTGCCATACATTAGAATTTAACATTTCAAAAATCCTGTTTCTCAATTAAACAAGAAAATAATAAAATAGTACCATAAATATATTTCTAGAGACAACATTTTCTTTAAAGTTTCATTCATTTGCTTTATTTGTATGCATAACAAACGGTAAAATAAACCTGTGACTAACATTGATGCAAAAATATTTATTTTACAAATGTCAGTAAAAGTATAATTTTCGTAAAATTGTTGTATGATAATGACATTTCGATGGTCATTTCAGTATCAAACTGTCAGCCACATGTGCTTAGAATAATCTTTTTTACGCACATGTGCGTAAAAGTAAAATAAAATAAATGAATTTTAAATTATTTATTTATTATAAATATTAATGACACAATCTTTCAAACCGGATAGTTCGACATTAGGTGAACACATATATTTTTCTTCACTTCGTATAACATCAATATTTAAAGAAGATGTACACATAGATACTATATGTTAATGATATACATAAGGCATCTCCAAATGCGCACATTACATTGTATGCTGAAGATACATCAATCGTAATTACTGACAAATCCGATAGTGTACTCGAGAGCAAATGTAGTGGAACACTTAGCCGTTTAACTGCATGGTTTAATCGGAATTCGTTATACCTTAACGCCGACAAGACCTATTATTTGAGGTCAAAACGAGTGTTTAAATTTAAATTTGAAAATCAACAACTCTCCGTTGTCACTTCCTGACAATAAAGTAAAATTTTTAGGCCTATTAGATAAACACGTTTCTTGGAAACAACACTTCGAATACATTGTTTCAAAATTGAACTCGCTTTATTATATATTTAGGAATGTCCGTCACGTGTTGCATGATACGCAATTGCTTTAGCTCTATTATGCTCAGGTGGAGAGTAGACTTAGATGTGGTTTGTGTTTGTGGGGTCTGTCTACCGGTTGGCATGATGTCTTTCTTTATTGCTCAGAAACTTATTATTTGTTATTTGCTATTTTACACTCTACATGACTGTACTTTACTCTTTACTTGAATAAGTATTACTCCTTGTTTAATTAAATGTATTTTTGTGACTTTTTCAATACGGTTATTGTGTACCGTCTCCTGAAATGAAAAATATTATTATTATTATTATTATTATTATTATTATTATTATTATTATTATTATTATTATTATTATTATTATTATTAGCATTGTAGATGGTATTTATTATTATTATTATTATTATTATTATTATCTCTTATTTGTTATTTTACACTCTACATGACTGTACTTTACTCTTTACTTGAATAAGTATTACTCCTTGTTTAATTAAATGTATTTTTGTGACTTTTTCAATACGGTTATTGTGTACCGTCTCCTGAAATGAAAAATATTATTATTATTATTACTATTATTATCATTGTCATTGTCATTGTCATTATTATTGTTATTATTATTATTATTAGATAATACATGCATCCCGAGTTTTTGGAATGAAAGTGGTATTTCCTTTCTCCCCGACAATTTTCTTGTTTATTTTATATGCAATTTTCTTTGTATCCCTCTGCCACAGAAGTTGAACGTCAACCTCCGTGTCCCTTGAGCATCGATATGTTGGCTCCCGCTCGTCCAAAGTCCAGTTCAGTAACATTAGGTAATCTAAGAAATTCGGAAATCTTTTTAGGAATTGAACCTACGTTATGTATACCCACTGCTTGTGTAGTTAGTACTTTTGAATTTTTGTACGTGATAAAAAATCGGTTGTGGACGTAGATAAAACAAGACTAGGTGGACATGTAAGCGGACAGGCCACTGGTGGTAAAGCCTGATTTGGTTATGCAAATAAAGACGTGATGATCAGTTGTTCTTGGTGTAATTACTACAGTGCTGTAATTTAGTGATACTTTTGAACTGAAATGGTCATACATATGCTACGCATATAACCTAAAAACACCTTTTCACACAAGAAACAAGAACACGCGATTGTGAACAAAACGTGTTCTTCACAGTTGGGATAATTTTTTTCACGATTATGGCTTTTTTGACATTGATACTAACTTCAGATAAACACGTACTGAAAAATAATAAACCTGCAGTGGCAAATACTTCGGACAGATCAGTGTTTTATCGAATGATTCGCATTCTCAAGCATCATTAAAGAAACACTAATTTTGCGCAATATAAAATTCATATAATAGTAATAATAACATATCTACCCCTCATTCTAATCACGAGCATTAGCCTAGAAGTGGGATACTTGTGAGGGAGAGGGGCGGCATATTATTATTAAGCAGGCTATATTTGCGCCCAGGAACGACTTACATTGGTAGGCATTAGCCATCATTCAGTGCAGGACTGAGGGAAACCTGGAAGACCTCATTAATTAGGAGGGTAGTCTCACATTTACCCAAGCCAACATTCTTCCACCCTACCATACCCCGCAGAGAGGATCCTCTCCATGAATATAATTTATATACGGTCTACCGACTGCTGGGGTCGAGCCCATAGCGATCTAGTCACCTCGATTCAAGTACTGACGCCTTTTAAACCGCGCGGCCACTGACCGATCCAAAAATATAAATAAAACAAAATATAAAAATAACTATTATTTATTTAAATAAGGAAGATATTTTACGTTATGTAAAAGATACTTTATCACTCTTCGCTTTACCCTCCATAAAATTATATGTATATTTGTTATCTGCTTTATTCAAATGTCAATTTTGATTAGCTAAAAATAAATCCATTAAAACAACCTCTGACTGAATCTTTTGCAGTAGTGGTTTATTTAACTAAATTTTATATTCATTTTCGTTTGAAATACCTACCCAGGTAAACAAAAAATAAAATAACAGATACATATTTCTGTTTATATCATTTTCCATAGTTGCCTTATACATACTAAAGTCTATTGTCTTTGTTTTGAATGTTTTATACATTTATATTGACCTGCTGACTAAGCAGTAATTTATATGAACCTTTATACACCACCTACAAAGAGTAAATCCCTAGTGACGTTGCGACCCAGTTTAGCATAAGTCCACTTTAATCCATTTGAAAGGAGCGACACATCCCCTTCCAAATATCATTCATCACGAGAACCTAAAATAAGCTTTATAGATAAACTGGGTAAATCTTAAATGTGTATATATATTTTATTCAGTTTAGTGTGTGAAACATGTAATTTATAATTAACAAAACCTATAAAAGTTAAATTTGAGTGCTTGTTGGGAAACATTACACGTATATCATAATTTGATTCAATCTTAAACCCTAAATTTATACTTACTAGATATTTATCCAACAAGGGAGATAAATAGTATTTACTAGTTGAAGATGATTTTGCTCGCGAGATTAGCGAGAGCTGCCAATCGAGTCCAAACTGGTCAAAAGTACTTAATTCAGGTGTGGTGTATAACATTTTATATGCTCCCAAAGTTCCTGATTGTGTCAGATTTTATTTTTTGACATTTCTGAATCTATTTATTTTCACAAAGGTCCTAACTAGTTTAATTTGACATTAGAGAAATCATGATGGCTGCTTTTATATTGTAATCACCATATTATTATTAAGGCTAACATAAAAAATATTATTTTAGTGTTTTGAATTGTTATCTAGAATTGAGTGATTTTCAAATAGAAAATGCGGCAAATGCTGCATGCGAAGGTTTATGGCCCGAAAATTCGAAAGAGCGTTATGGATAAGCGTACAAAAATTTCAAGGAATGGTGCTAGACCAAGAATACTGGTGTTAATGAAATGTCGCTACTGGCACATCACAAGAAGAAATCAGTCACATTAAAGTCACTGGCGAGTTTGTGGTGTGGATCCTCAAATTAGTCAACCATTTTCTTAGAAGAAAACACAGATCTATCAATATATCCAATTTCTGAAACCAAAAATACGGCTATAAACTTAAAAGGTCAAGCGTTTTCACAAGGGAACAAGTCAATGATTTTCTCGTGCTCTGTGCTCTGTGTGGTATATATGGCTTTTTCGCGAGTAATTACGAATGCATCAGGTTGTTGGCAGTTGTATATTTTACATTTTTTCTAGATCAATAATTCATCTATCTAATGCCGTTTAGGTGGTAGACCTGAATTTATGATGAAGCGCGGGAAGTATACCTATTTCAGATATTGGGGAATAGCACCCTTATGGCTTCTTCGCGAGTAATTACGAATGCATAAGGTTGTTGGCAGTTGTGTATTTTACATTTTTTCTAGATTAATAATTCGTCTATCTAATGCGGTTTAGGTGGTAGACCTGAATTTATGATGAAGCGCGGGAAGTATACCTATTTCAGATATTGGGGGATGGCACCCTTATGGCTTCTTCGCGGGTAATTACGCATGCGTAGGGTTGTTGGCGATGGTGTATTTTACATTTTGTCTAGATTAGTAATTCTCCTATCTAATGCGGTTTAGGTGGTATATATGAATTTATGAGGAAACGCGGAAAGTATACCTATTTCAGATATTGGGGTATGGCACCGTTATGGCTTCTTCGGAGTAATTACGCATGCGTAGGGTTGTTGGCGATGGTGTATTTTACATTTTTTCTAGATTAATAACTCGTCTATCTAATGCGGTTTAGGTGGTAGACCTGAATTTATAATGGAGCGCGGGAAGTATACCTATTTCAGTTATTGGGGGATGGCACCCTTATGGTATTTTTGCGAGTAATTACACATAAGTAGGGCTGTTGGCAGTGGCATATTCTACATTTTTTCTAGATTAATAATTCTTCTATCTAATGCGGTTTAGATGGTAGACCTGAATTTATGATGGAGCGCGGGAAGTATACCTATTTCAGTTATTGGTTATGGCACACTTATGGCTATTTTGCTAGTAAGTTGGCAGTGGTATATTCTACATTTTTTTTCCAGATTAATAATTCTCCTATCTAATGCGGTTTAGTAGGTAGTACATATGAATTTATGATTGAGCGCTGGAAGTTTACCTATTTCAGATATTGGGGGATGGCACCCTTATGGCTTCTTCGCGAGTAATTACGAATGCATCAAGTTGTTGGCAGTTGTTTATTTTACATTTTTTTCTAGATTAATAATTCGTCTATCTAATGCGGTTTAGGTGGTAGACCTGAATTTATGATGAAGCGCGGGAAGTATACCTATTTCAGATATTGGGGGATGGCACCCTTATGGCTTCTTCTCGAGTAATTACGTATGCGTAGGGTTGTTGGCAATTGTGTATTTTACATTTTTTCTAGATTAATAATTCGTCTAATGCGGTTTAAGTGGTAGATTTGAATTTATGATGGAGTGCGGGAGGTATACCTATTTCAGATGTTGTTAAATAGCACCCTTATGGCTTTTTCGCGAGTAGTTACTCATGTCAGGGTGTTGTCGAATATGTATCTTGCATATTTTCTAAATTGGTAATTTTTGAATGTGATGGGGTTTTGAATACTGGAAACAAATTTATCGAAGGGGCGTTAAATTTTCTACTAAACTATGGATGTCAGTGGCTAGTATAATTTTGTTTTAAAATGCTAGAAATATTCACCTTTTAGTAAGGGTGGCAGTTTGCATTGAAGATATAGGCATATGGCGTTATTTTTCTTGTGACTAGTTGGTGTCATTCTGATGTTATTTGAACATTTGAAATATATGCTTTATTAAAAAGATGTTATTTACATCGGTGACTCTCTTAGCGATTAGACGCGGTATAATTTTGAGCAAGCCGCGCAACTCAACCGCCTAGTGTGTCACTGACGTTACTCGCGGGTGGGATCGGCTAAATTGGCAGCTATCTTTGGCTGCTGTTTTCACACCGGTCAAATCAATGGGTCCTGTTTTTCTACCAAATAATTTGAATGCTGAGAGCTACTTGCACTTTCTTCGAGAAACACTGCCAGTGTTGCTTGAGAACTTACCCTTGGATTTCAGAAGTATCATGTGGTTTCTTCATGACGGTGCTCAACCCAATTTGGACTAAATGTTACAAACTATCTTCATGTGCAATTTCCAAACAAATGGATTGGTAGAGAAGTGACTTGAACATATGTGATTTATTCTTGTTGGGAACACTTAAGAACAAGGTCTATTCAGTTGTTATAAATAAAGAAAATGAGCTAAGAGGGCGAATTCATGCCGCTGCTGTTCAAGATGTCGCTACCAATGAAGACATACTACGCAGAGTACAAATAAACTTTGTACGAAGAAGATCTTTGCATACAAGACAATGGTGGCCATTTCGAACATTTACTTTAAACTTTAATTATTTATGTCTGCGTTCACTTATTTTTTTTTTACTAATCAAATCACTGCAAACAATAGATTTAAATGTGTTTTTCTCGGAAACCGCTGCTCCTACCGACTTCAATAAGGTATACCTTTCTTAATTAAAAAAGGCAGGGGATGAGATATTTCTTGTCCAAAATAACATACAGGGCGGACCAAAAAGTTGTAGCGTTTTAAAATGTTCGAAATCGTCGCCGGTGGCGTCCTCTAGAAGATACGCCAAAATGGACAATAAAATTGAATTTGCCACCCCAAGAAACCTCCGGATACAATATTTTGTGTAATTAACGTGAAACAGTCGAAAGTTATTAAAGAAAACGCGATTGATTTTTTAACATTTGACACCTTGTAGCTCCATGATTACCAACTTTTGGACTAAGGCAAGTTTAGTTAAATCGACTTATCTTCAGCTTTACTTTATGTGGCGAAACGTTGTCCCAACCTTTTAGGTAATTTAACATTTAGCATCAAATTCATGTAAAATCAGTTCTACAATTCATTTGCTATTAATTTAATAATTTTATTTTAAATTAAATTTAATTTTTATAACCTGCAATTTTGTCGACCACGTCATAATTTATCTCTTTGGGCATTTTACTGTATACGATCGTATTCAGCTTTTAGTAATAAAATATAAAACACTAGACTTTTTTAACAAAAATGGTATACTTGAAAATAACTAAACTTTTATAAATTTGTTTTACGGATTTAATTTCAGAATTCATTGCCTCACAGCATTTATTAGTTTTGTATCCCAATTTTAAAAATGTCTAAATCGACCAAAAGGGGGCGCAAGAATCGAATGGAACAATATTATTTTTCCAATATAAAATTTACTTTACTCTTTTGGCGAATTATTTTTGGGTGCATGAACACATCTGTTTAAATTGCATAATTTCAGTAACTACTGTTTCTTCGGATCATTACTTTTCATAAATATGCATTTGCTTGTACGTATGAAGTTATTCTAACTTTGTACTAAAGAAAGTTGTTTTCTGAAAATAATAATTCAGGCGAAAAAGATTTATTTCAACCTATTACATATTTGATGTACAACATTGACTGTAGAGGGCTTCAATAAATGATTTTCCCACCTTTTAAAAAATTCTTGTTTAAAAATATTCCATATTTTGTTAATAAAAGCTTTATACGAGGCCTAGCAAAAAACTTATTACATATTTGATGTACAACATTGACCGTAGAGGGCATTCCATATGCGACACCCAAAAATGATTTTCCCACCTTTAAAAAAAAATCTTGCTAGAAAATTTGTGATATCTGATCAAAACTTTAGAAATTACTAAAAACCATTATTATTTGTCACTTTGACAGTCTGTGTATTAGGTTCAATCGACTTTGCAACGATAAAAACTCCTCTGATGCCCCGTTAGTGCTATACAATTCAAAGAGTTACTGTCGAGAAGCCGACAACCCCACGTCGACTTTCCCTGACCTTGCACCCTAAACAAACCTTCCTCCTCCCGCCACGCTGAAGTGAAAGATGGTCTCACTACAGTAACATCCAACTGTCATTTCACGTCGACTTTGCAACGAAAAACCTGTGGCTCTCTGACAACAGCTACCTAATCGTTGGTTACACAATTCGAACAAAGTCTTGTATCTCTAGCATCCATTTATTTTGAGGCTTATTTTTGTTCTTTGATCGACTTAGATGCAACCAATAAAAACTCCTCTGATGCCCCGTTAGTGCTATACAATTCAAAAAGTTACATCGAAGACAAGGTACTCATTACATCAATAATTATTATTTTATGAAAAGTAGTGTGCATAAATAGCACTAATTGTTAATCAGATCCCCTCTTCTCTCTATTATTACTGTTTCTAAAGCTATAACATCACTAGATAGCCCACAAGAAAGTGCTGTACTTATCTTTTATTTATAATCTACTACTTTAATCTTTAAAATATCTCTAATAAAATATTATTCGGTGATTTGACCATAGAACATGATTCAACATTTATTCCTCTTTCTATATTGTTTGCTATCGAATATAGACTGACGTAGACAATTGAATGAAATATAACTTTTAAGACAGACTAGTTTTTGACGAGAGTTAATAATAGGAATTATTTTAATATTTAACTTAAATTTTAATTCCAAAATGGCGTTAGTAATAAACCTAGCATTTTCATGTTCGTACCTAACATTTAACGCTTATGTCGTAAATTAAATTTAATTTCAGTTGGAGCGTTTTGTTTAATACGAATCCAGAAGTTGTTATGGCCGATAAAAGTCCATTAGGAAAAGTGCTGTTGAAACTAAACTTAATTTTAATCACTTCTGGCATTCAGAAGATTATTCTGATTCTTGAAGTATATTAAATTTCTGGTGAGGTATTAACCAGAAGAGAATTATGAAGGCATAATTATTTCGCTTGCTGTTGTATTATAAGGTTCGTAACATTTCATAAAACTATACAGAGTGTTAATAATAAGCTTGGTCAAATGTCACCGGCATAATCTATCCATGAAAATTATAATATTACTAGGGGTGGGAAAACATTGAAAAATAAGTGCGGTTTGCTTAATAGTAGGAGTAACTCCTGCATCAGCAACTTTAATTGATAATATTATATCTAATGTTGACACACCTGAGTTTGAGGTTGTGCCAACTCATGCTTCTGACCGTTCCGATCAGACAGCAATATTTACATTTCATTCTAAAATTCTCAATGCGGAAAAGAATAGAAGTATATTTAGAGATTTCAATCCAAAACACTAATATAATTAGCAAAAATGTTTGAGAAAGTTTTTTATAATCAACGAATTTTTCAATAAAAACAATGTCATAACACCATATCAACACAGATTTGTTAAAAACAGAAGCACGCAGTCTGCTCTATCTCAAAGTAGAATGTACCTTATTATACTTATGGTGCATTTTTTCGACTGTAATTCCGCATTTGATACTGTAGATCACACTATTTTGATTGATAAATTGGAAAAGGTTGGAATTAGAGGTATTGCCTTGAATTGGGTAAGGACATATTTGCAGGGTAGACTTCAATATGTGTATGTTAGTGATGGCACTCAGTCAGGTTTTTTACTGAATAACTGTGGGGTACCACAGGGCAGTTTATTGAGCCCAATATTATTTATTATTATGATTAATGATTTGCCTACTATTGCTAGCAAAGATGTGTTGCCGGTATTAGACGCTGATGATTCTTATTTTATATGTAGAATTAATAATGACAATTACTCTAATATTCACATTCAAATCATTTTGCATAATATGACAGAATGAACAGTAAAAAATAAGTTAAAGTGTGACAACTCAGATTCTGTGAAATTTCTTACAAAAAATACTGTTTGAGAGTCTAGTACGCTAATTAAGTTTGACTGGGAAATCAATGCTGGTTGTGAAAATGAAAGTAAATTTCTTGGGCTGCATGTGGACTCAGTTAAGTTATCGCGGAGTTTACATGTATCTCATGTTTGTACAAAGTTTAATTCTCTCAGCTCTTTATTCAAACAACTTAGGCCGTTAGTTTCTGATTCCACTATTCTCTTGTTATATTACGGGTACGTCTATACCTTGGTGTCATATTATATGCCAATAAAATATAGTAGTCGTATAACCTGAAAATTATATAACTGTTTTGCTGGTTGGGGCTGTTTCTTTAAAGGTGAATTTTTGACTTGTAAGTCAACAATAAAAAAAGTTGTGAAGGTGCTCACTTTTAGTAAGGTACCTACTCTGTAAATTCATAGATTAATAGACATCTTATCAGTTTTCATATTTTAGTAAATTGCTTTATTACAACAGACCTAATTAATGGAAATTTAAACAGTGACCTTTAAAGACAAATGTGGTGAAAATAACTGCTTATGATAAACACCCAAGAGGACAAACGTCGTAACTGTCATATACAGGCTTGATTACTTCCCCAAGCGCGGTCTACTTACCATATGATATATGTATATGTGGTGCCTGCGTGTAGGTGGATTTTGAATCCTGTCAGAGGCAAGGGCATAATAGATGTATCGCCTCGTTGATGGTTAAAGTACACAGCCTTATACTTAGATTTATATCGAAGAAACCGACTGGGAAATTTTGTACAGCAGGTTGACTGATATAAATGTAAAATTACGAACAGCATTATTTATTTCACATTAGCTAACATATTTATTAAGGTTCAGGTATAATAGAATAGATAATTAATTTCATAAAAGAAATTACTGCAATTCAAGGGTACAGAAGAGAAAGATAAGTTACAAATTATGGTAATTTCAACCTTTTTACTTTAATATCCATTATAACTTGGTTATAAATTGGAATTATAAACTGACTACTTGACAGTATAAGAATTTAACATATTTTCTCTCATACTTGATACAGGGTTTTAGGAAAATGAGACAGTAAACTCTTTAATCGATTTTAGAAGGAGTGTTTCATGTAAATAAAATAATTTTAATATCTGCTAAGAAGTTACAACCCTTTAATACAGAGTGCTTAAATCAAGTTTCCATTTTTAAAAACTTATAATGGTGTTAAAACACAACACAAGAATGATCAAAAGCAATTAAGGAAACTCGTAATAACGATTGACAATTGACAGGAACCTATTACAAAAAGTATTGTTCAGAAAATTCTTTATATTTTTTGTCTACGAGAACTAGAAGACATTTCAGAATTTATGCAGACGAAAACGTTTTATCAACAAGAATACCAAATAAAAAAAGAAATACGTAAAAATTCTGATAAAAACGTACAAGAGGTGTATTATTTCATCCCCGTACTGTAACGTTTGAGTGGAATAGATCAGTAAAGTGACATTTTTGACATAAATATATTCATGAAAAAGTTGAAATGTACTTGAGCCGGTAAACCCATAGATACTTTTTAGGGGATGCTAGAATTATTATTTTTTCTTACATGAAAAAAGCCCTGTAAAATGTGCTCAGGAATGTCACTGTATGCTCACTGTTTAATTTTTCTCAGCTATGTTTAAGACACCCTTTGCAGGCCATTCACTAGGCCAAAAGTATTCGGATATTTTCGATTGATTCGTTGATTGCGCACTGGGCTCTATAACAGAATATGAATAGAAATGCATAGTTTATAAGCAAAAAACGAGATTACCTTTAGCATTGTGAATGTGAATCAAAATGTTATTAAAAGAATAGGAGAAGCATATATGTACAAAAGAATGATTGAGAAAAGTATAGTTAATTACAATGTATCCAAGCACGTGAAACTCTTGATTTTGAAAATTTTCTTCAAATGGACTATGCAACATTTAATGAATTATTTGTTACACATATTATACACCTCTTATTAAAAAGACAAAAATTTTTTTTTGGGGGAGTTCAAATTTTCCTAAATGTTAAGTGTCAATTTTTGCCTGAGCATAATGTAATTTTGATCTCTTTATGTCATTATGTTAATTTTAACTTACTACTTAATTGTGCATTTTTAGCTTTTATAAAACTATCAGTATACATCACTCATCCAGAACACAGAAATTTCCTGAGTACCTGTTTTATGTGGAGGGAAAATGGTTGATATGAACTTTTGGTACTGCCGAAGGAAGCACGTAGTAATGATATTTTTTTATAGATTTTTTTTAAATTGATGTTTATTTGGTAACATATTTTTATGCTTATGTAGCATTTTATAAAAATTAGTATTAATTTTAGAAACTTATAAGGACAACTAAGAAAATAAACGTTTTACTTTTTTCTTCACTAAAATAGTTTAATGTTTCCAATAAATGTAAAAAGTTAAGTAAATATATTCGGGTAAAGCATTGAAATACTTAAATGGCATGAGAAATAAATAAACAATTTAATTATTTCTTTTTAAAATATGGAAAGTATAATACAATAAGTAAAAATCTAAACTAAAATGGCTAGATTTTACAACAAATATTACTCTTTTTTAACTTTATGGGACTGCAATTGGTTAAGGATGCATTTGAATATATATAAATAAATTAGTAGTAGTCTGTTTGACCTCTATACAGGGTAAAAAAAGAGTGTGAAAATATTTCAGGAAGTATGAACCAAAATAAGCAGAAAAGTCTTAATAAACATGGGTCCACAAAGTAACGGTTGCGGAGATATAGACCACTATTCGTTTTTCAAACATTTTATGTTATCAGGAATAAACCGAGAAAGGAAGCTTATAACAAACAAAAAACAAAGTTACAGAAGATGTGCAAAGTGCCCTCAATCCATTTCCAAGCAGGAACGACATCTTCGGCTTAACGATATTCGAACTCTTTCGAAAACACCGTCCTTGGTTCGGATTTCTTGACAATTTTGATTAATCCGTAGCTGCAGTTCTTCCAGGCTATTTACAGAAGTACCATACACTAATGTCTTCAAATATCCCCAAACAAAGAAATCTAGAGGGTTCAGATCAGGCGATCTTGGAGGCCATAAAACAGGTCCGGCCCTTCCTACCCATCTATGTGGAAAAGTTTGGTGTAAATGCTCTCTAACGGCCATGGAAAAATGAGCTGGAGCACCATCATGCTGGAACCACATTTGTTGCCTCTCATTCAAAGGAATGTCTTCCAAAAACTCATACAGTGTGTTCTGCAGAAAGTTGAGGTAAGCAACGCCTGTTAATCGGTTTGGTAAAACAACAGGACCTAGAAACTTGTCACCTACAATACCCATCCAAATGTTTAATGAAAAACGTGCCTGATATCCAGATCCTACTAGAGCATGAGGATTTTCGTCGGCCCAAATATGCATATTGTGAAAATTAAACACTCCATTTCTTGTGAACCCGGCCTCATCAGTAAAATGAATGTTTGCAAGAAAACAAGGGACGTAGAAACCAGCGGCAAAAAACCAAAAGTGCTTGATGATCATTTACTGGATTTAAGGCCTGTACTCGTTGCACATGGTATGGATAAAGCAGTTGCTCGTGAAATATTCTCCAAACAAGAGGACCACTCCTCGGCTGATATTCTCCGCACACGCGTACCTGGATTATGCTCTACCAGTGCTAGAATTTCTTCTTCTGCTCTAGGAGTGGATACCGAGTTTGATCTTCCGAATAAATGGCAAGAAACCGGTATCACGCAATCTTTGGTGAATTCTTCCAAACATGCGTTGTGAAGGAATCTGGCGATTTGGATAAGCGTCAACATAAAGACGTCGCGCTTCGGTGGCGTTCCCATTACCACGACCATACATGAAATGCATGTCTGTTAATTATGCGTTAGAGTAACCAGCCATAGCGAAAGAAAACTTGTGCACTGAGAACAACTGTCAAATATGTACTGTTTATTTCACTAAACATCAGCCAACTATTATAAGAAAATACACAACGTTTTTGCAAAATAAAAAAAGGGGCTAAAAAACATAAAACATTCCATACCGTTACTTTGCGGACCCATGTTTATTGAGACTTTTCTGCTTATCTTGGTTCATAGTATTACCTCCTTAAATATTTTACACTCTTTTTTTAACACCCCCACCCCGTATATTGTCCGACGTATAAGGTAGGTTACATATTTTATCTTCTGCATTTTTTCTGGCCACAGGCGACACTTCAATTTGCAATTTGTAGTTGGCAAATTCTAACTTCAGAGCGACAGATCTCATGTCGCGATTAAATTAAGGGGAATATATCCACGTGACGACACCACTAAATACTATTGGCAGAAAATAACTGTAGCTAGCGACAGTTGTTGCTTTCTGAAGCCGGCTTAAATCAGATCATTATTCAAATTATTATCCAGATTTTGATGGTTGCTTAACAACGAACTACTACAGTATTTTAGAGCAATATTTTAATACAGTATTTTGGCCAAATAAGTACACATTTCCGAACGACTTCAGAAAAAGTTTTGATCTTAAAATTATTTTTCAAGGAAGCATGACCTTTTTTGATGAAATCCAAAAGAGTCTCCATAGAGAAAATTTTGGAAGCCAACGTTTTAAAGTATATTTCCAAAATTTTGGACAATACTGTAAATAATTCAGTTCATATTTTCGTAAATATTTTTTTAAACGATAAATACTTGTGCATTCATTCAACAGCGAACATAGTATAGAAAAATGAAATAATAGTAACAAGTATTAGGTACAACAAGGAAAGCAATTGATGTATTTTCATTAATTGTTCAGCCTCGACGCCATTTGTGGCGCAAAACAAATTTATTAGAACTATTCTGACAGGGAGAAATGCATTTTACTGTCATAGGAATGATTTGTGAGCTATTTTACATATCACCAGTCTCTCAGGTAGTCACTTTTGTGGAAAGATGCATTAGACAGTTACAATATTTTAGTAAAGCTATCTGCAAAGTAATTTTTTATTTTGTTCCATTGCAGAAAAACAAAGTCATGGACTTACAGGTGTTATTGAATTGTTTAATAGAGATGGTGAAAGGAGCAAGATATTTTTTACTGGCACAAATACCAAAGCAATTTAACTAACAGGGAATGAGTGCAGATAGAATAGCGTAACAGTTTATTCAACCATAGCATATTGATTAATTGTGTGAGGTTCTTAGACATTTTAAAATATATGTGATTAAAAAGTTAAAAAACAGTTTTACATTTTTCTCATGTCATTATTTTATTATTATTTCCAATTGCAAAATATTGTGGGCGCATGAGAAACATATGCGTCACTTTGAATACATCCTATATGTGGTTCTTGATTTGTCTTTATGACTGATGCTAGATATTTTCAAACATATCCTGTGACGTACCTACGTCGTGATGGCAATACGACACAGTGTCACTATGACGGCTGAGCGGTGGCGGTGGTAACCTTGGGCGCCAGTTTCTGTTTACACTGCAAAAACACCACTACTCGAGCGACTACAGTGAAGACACGGTATGTCCAGAGGGTTGTGAGGAAGGAGTTAGACTTTCGGTGTCCAGTAAAACAAATCACACTTGGTAAATATATGCGTTTATTCAACGTAAACGTATATGTACAATTCTAACTGGTAAAATAGCACGGGGAAAATTCAACGAGGTGAACATGTACGGTACAGAGTAAGTGGTGCGGTTACAAGATAGCAGTTTTTACAAGCGGGTGCTAAAAGCTACGTGCAAAATCAGACAAGAGCAAGCAATCAAGCGGGCAAAGCAAAGTTAACCTACAAAACTATAACTTGGCCACTATTACTAACAACAATGAAAACAGTGTTGGCAGTGGGGCTTCTCTCCACCGGTTGCACGACTGGTCAAGGGGGCTTGCGAAGCGGCTACCTGTAAGAAACTATGATTAGTTACAACCCACGTTTCAACTTATACAGACGGATAGGAACAACATCCTATGAGCCGAACGCGTGGTGAGGTAAAGTACGCCGGATAAAGGCAATAGCGCTTATACCCTGTCGTAGTATGGATGGAAATCTGAAAGGCAAGGTATGATTAGCACAAAGTTAACAGTGGCCAAGTCTTCCCTAACTTTCTACTTACTTCCTCTGCTTGCGGGCAGGCACGTCGGTACTGCTTGAGCGGTCGGTCGGTACAGACTCTAGCAACAGCAACGGCGGTAGCTCTTCAAGCCCTCATTTGGCTTGGCGGGCATACGCAGTCAGCGTGTGCGCAATTAACTTACTATCCTGGTTAACGGTGCTGCCGGCGGTGCTGGACTGGTCTACTGCTGGTGCTGGCGTCTTTATCTATGGTGCTGGCTGGTGAGGAACTGAATCTGGAGCTTCAACGGTGGAACACCTAACGCTCCTGGACAGTTAGCGGCTGCGCACTGCCTCCCAGACTCGACTTAGAACAGTCACCAAAGGCGGCTTCTCTGGTGTGCTGGACAGGCAGGACTCCTCTCGTGGACGGATGACCAGGAACTGGACCAGTGGAAGCCATCGATGCTGGTACCAGGTTGGCGGCTGTGCAGTGATCCTCGCGCTGGACTCGTAAAAATCTTACCAACAGTAGCTACGGCTAGCGGTCTCGGACAGCTCCTCAGCTACTGGAGTGGAGGACAGGCAGGACTGCTCTCGTGGACGGCTGGCCAGGAACTAAATTGCCTTCTTGGTGTTTGAAAGCCCTCAGTGCTGGTCACAGGTTGGCGGCTGCACAGTACTCCTCAGGCGGGACTTGTAAAATTCTCACCAAACAGCTACGGCTACTGGTCGTCAGCGACTTAGAAAAGCTGGAGCTCTCTCGCTGGTACTGGTGGGGTCGCGCTGTAGGACTGCTCGCTCGGGCGGCCGCGATGGAACTCGCTGGCCGGTACGCCGCGGTGAGTCTCGTTCCTGCGAGAACGGTAGCGGCTGCGCCTTCATTCTAGTGCTCGTCTTGGACAGTAATTAAGCACATATCGGCGGTCAGGTGATATTTTATTAATAATATTTAAAACGAAAAATCACTTACAATCCATAACAACCCAAGCGTCATTATTTTTGGGTTTTCATAGCAGTGGTTGTAAAAAGATCCTGTTTGCTCGCTGCTATGACAGTGGGCATTATGAATGTCCGGGGTGATGTGATATATTTCGTATCCTAGGTATTACAACTAAATTATTGGAAAATTCTCAAATTGGTATGTGAATTTAGATTAATAAGCTGACACTGACAGCTATAATGCAACGTAGCCAAGTTATGCAAACTGTATAAGGTCTACTTATTAATTTAAATTTAATAATAATATATAGAATAGGCTATTTAGGACTTAAATCGTACAACACACTTTTACTTATATCGATTTTATTGTTGGAGTAATGACAATCGAACCGTGCATTATTTTTTACACATTAACAAATGTATAGCTCACTCAAATAAACAAAGACGTGTATCAAATAAGATACTAAAATTGTTTTAGAGTGATATGAAAAATGTAAACATATAGTGCCACATTTAGGAAGAGATCTAAATAGTCTTATCTCAAGAGTATGTGACATAATCTTTCTGAAACAACTTCTATAGTAGATATGGTTTATTTCCTTTCATACGAGTATAGGTATTTGTTGTATTTTTATATCGTTATATCCTTATAATTTCGTATCCTTTAATTTTCCGACTGTATCAGTAAGTTTGATATAAATTATTGCATTATATATCTCGAGTTTGTTGAGATTGTATAGATTCGTCTCCGTTTCTGTTGTCAAAATCTATTAAAAGTATTATTGGCATTTTTTTTACAAAATTTATTTTTTTACCCTAAACGTAGAAATGTGATTTCTGCTGACATGAAAACAGTTTCAGTATAAATCCTATCATTATATTAGTTTAAACTTTCATGATATTTGCAAACTTTGCAGTGCTCCCTAATTTTGTTAGCCAATAAACAGTAATTATGAGTAAAATGTTGTTATTTCCAAGAGCTACATAAATTTAATTTTTTCTGCACTGTAATTAAAGTAGCATCTGACACAGAGCGAGACTAATTAGAATAATTTTGTAATAATTACTTAATTACCTTGGCAGGAGTTAACCATTTCCAACATCTCTATTTAAGTATAATTTTCTTACTTCCTACACCACTTTGTCACGTTTTTTAGAAATGTTGTTAATTAATTAAGTCATCATATCTTGGTATCTCGAAGTTATTTTCTATCTTGAACTTTAAAAAAGATTAAGCTTTATCTCATTGATTGATGTAAAATATCACCTAACTAATTCCTACATGGTATTACTACAGTGGCAATATAAAGACGCGTAATTATATAATTCTCTACATCCTTTTTCAATCATAGTTTAAAATACAGTGAAAATTTACTGAACCTTATTGAGAGAATGACTCTACAAGGTAATTCTAAAATTAGGACCATAAATTGAACTGCGTTTTCTAGATCGCAAAATAAGACGAAAATTCTATATAAAAATAGATCATAAAAAGATTCGTTTTCAACATGCCGGATGTGAAAAGTTAGTTAGTTTCTGATGGCAATGTTTAATTAGTATTTCCCAATTGCGTATAGTATATCATTATATCATTACATCACTATATCATTATATTGCAATGGGTGTTGATTTTATACAATAAAGGTAGACTAACCAAAATCATATAAAAGAAATAAATAAAAACTCAAATGTAACAATATAATTATTAAAATGCGCCTACATCTGAGCAGCCCATAACTAATGACTGCATTCAAAAATTTAAATCCATATTGCTCAGTAATGGTACTTTAGCGACATACCCGTTATACTTAAAAGTAAGGAATATTCTACGTCATTCATTATTCCCGCTTTACACAGACTCCTAACATTATTATTTTTTTTATTTTAACTGACTCCTATAGTAAAGTTGATGCACCACTTGTTTATCAAATTTACATAACCTTTTGATAGAAGTTCACGTTATTAATGTCCATATCAATTTAGAAGAAAGTTGCTTAGAAAAATTAAAAAAAATAACTTTTTTTCAACTTCAACACTCAACTTCAACTGTATATGGAATTAGGCCGATAAATAATAACTTAAAAAAATATATGTAATTTACGGTGATGCTTTATCAAAACTCCAATATTATTGAAACATTTTACCATGGAGATATATAAAATTCTTGTAATAAAGAAGTAACGTAAAGTATTTGACTGATTTCACCCTGTCCAACACCATTAAACCAAAGGTATTACACAAGTCGACCTTTTTCTAATTACTTTTCTCCCTTCGTTTGATAAAATCTGCCTTACAACTCTTGCTTTTTTCCTTGAACCTTAAGTATATTGCACTCCTTTTATTAAATGAACTCCTGCAGCCAGATAACATTTCTTCGGACATTTCGGGGTTTACGCCTCGATGTTTAACAAATTTATGGTGTATCCCATGTGACGGCGAGTATTAAAGTGGGTTATACAATTTCCCAAATGCCGGACACGTCGTCATCGTAACATTGTGGCTACACTTACAAGGGTGTCAATTCCTGAATTGGAGCAACGTGATTTCATATCTCTGCCAGTATACCTTACTTTCGAAATAAATGTAATGAATCCCTGAGTTTGGAAACCGATATTAAGTTTCAGTCAACAAATTTGTCGAACTGTCT
Organism: Monochamus saltuarius; assembly: GCA_025584915.1. Classification (NCBI taxonomy): domain Eukaryota; kingdom Metazoa; phylum Arthropoda; class Insecta; order Coleoptera; family Cerambycidae; genus Monochamus; species Monochamus saltuarius. The sequence goes on from CM046721.1 coordinate 69,288,034, forward strand.
TTAGTACTATGGAGGTCATTTGTCTCACAAGCTCTTATTATTTTTTATTTTTAAGCAAATCAGAAGGGAGCGCTATGTCCGTAAATATTGCGTTTTTTAATAAATGAAAAAACTGACACATGTAGTAAATAACTGTAAACAACAATCTGAACAAATGTGTTAAAATAATACAGTTATGAATGCTGTACTGTTTTATATACCTTGCATTTATTAGTTATCCAAAAGGGGGTGCGCGGCGTGTGGAAGAGATTCAGTGAGGTCGATGATTGTAGCATGCAGTGGCCGCTCAGATATTTTATTTGTAGAATAATTTTTTGGCTTGCTTCATTTTTATTTGTATTTACCTGATCAAACTCTTTGGAAATATTAGAAATTTTGTAATCTTATTTTTAATCCGTCTGCTTAATGTTAAATGTTACTGCAAAAAAATATTCTTGGATAATTCTCAGAAAACATTTTTTTTAAATTATTATTATCAGTAAGTGACACATTTATGTTATTCTTAACGTTATGTATAAATAATATTTTTCATTGCAGTTTAAGCGGTTTGAAATGTATTTCAAAATAAACAAACCTTTGGCCAAGATTTCATCGATTGTCACACTATAGTAATAGTAGCAAAGGAAACAATTGTTAAAAAATATAAGTTTCGATCACGTGGAAATCAGATACAACGCAGAAGAAAAAACAAGATGACGAAGCATGTCAGAGAATTTCAAACAAATTGTTTTACATGTAAAAGATTACTTTGAAGCTGAAAGAATTAATGGTTTATGTGAGGGAGCGCTATGTCCGTAAAAATGTCTTTTTTAAAATCTAAAACACTGACACATATGAATTGTACTGTTTTATATAAATGTTATTTATTATGCAAAAAAATAAAGTTATTATACTGGCGTGTGGAAGATTCAGTTGCATCGATTAGTTATCAGGAGGTGTGCGCTTTGTAGAACAGATATTTGTAGAATTTTTTTATTTATATTTTATTAGCCGCTCAGATTTTTATTTGTAGAATAATTTTTGGCTTGCTTTGATTCTTATTTGTATTTACTTCAAACTCTTTAAAAAAATATTCTAATCTTATATTCTCAGAAAACATTTAATTTTAAATTATTATGCAAAAAATATTCTTGTAAGTGAAAACATATTATTTTAATGTTATTTAATGTATGTATTAATGTTATAATAATTTTTCATTTGGTTTGAAATGTATTTCAAAATAAACAAACCTTTGGCCAAGATTTCATCGATTGTCACACTATAGTAATAGTAGCAAAAGAAACAGTTGTTAAAAAATATAAGTTTCGATCACGTGGAAATCAGTTACAACGCAGAAGAAAAAACAAGATGTCGAAGCATGTCAGAGAATTTCAAACAAATTGTTTTACATGTAAAAGATTACTTTGAAGCTGAAAGAATTAATGGTTTATGTGAAATTCAACTGAGGCAAGTAACAAAACGTACTGCAGAAGCTTTAAACATTAGTGAAAGCAGTATCAAGATAGTTACAAGTGATAAGAATAGAACTGGTATTGTTTCTAAATCAAAAGCAGGCGGTAGTTAGAAAATATAAATTGATGATTTCATGAAGGGAAAAATCTGACGAATAATCTTGCACTTTTACAGAAAAAAAAAACATTTTGATCTTTCTGATTTTCCCGCGATGCGTATCTCCACACTGAATGGTTGGGTTAAAGAAATTAAATTCCAGGAAGCAGGCTGGAAAATCTTCTATACGAGTGAAACGTGGTGTGGTGCCAATCACTTTGAAGAGTTTGACTGGGTGGAAATGATTTACACCTGAAATTTGTGCTGCTTTTTACAAGTACACAGAGACCATCCAAACGGTTAATGGATATCGAGGAGGAATTCAACGACCTACTGGCAAAAGAGGACCAACTGATTCTAATTCTGTTTCTAATTTTCGCTTCTTCAAATTACATAAATAATTTTTTAGTAAATAAATATTTGAAAGTACGATTAGACAATCCTGTGATTGACAATAGTAATTTTATAAAATTTCTTTTTTTTACTTACATCAACAAATCATTACGCTAGAAGTACAGTAGGTATCTTTCAAGGTAAAAAAAAAATCGTCTCCGTCGTAGTCGGTTGTCGCAGCGAGCTCGGAAAATAAAATCACATCAAAACTCTCAGCAACGCCACTGCAGCGAACCTCTAGGTCGCACTCCTTGATCGGACCGTGAACGTAATAGACCATTCCGATATACTGTTTTTAAGAATATCATATTTGTAACTGTATTATTTTTACGATTTTTTTCAGATTGTTGTTTACAGTTATTTTCTGTGTCAGTTCTAAAAACAATAGTACGACTTATCGTCAGTAAAAATTTGTAGTATTTTTATCAACGAACAAAAAAATTACGACAGTAAGAGGTATCAATTTTGTAGGCTGAAAACCGTGATTTTTGCAACATGTTCATTAATAACTAAAAACTGGGATAACCTAAGTACCTGAAACTTTAACACACAATAGAGCAATATGTGGTCTACTTCATTTATTTCGATAGTAGATGGGTATAACTTTCTAGCTCAAATGAAACGTTTTACTATTTATATGTTTTAATTCCCTAAATAGAAACGTAAATTTTCTGTAACTACATTAATTTAAAAATTAAAAAACTGTAAAATTAAATTATCTAACAAATGCAAGAAATATTAATAGAATTTTTTTTTCTGATTACCTAATAGATTAAATCATAAATCGTATATCATAAATAAAAGCTCATAAGACAACAACCTTAAGGCCACAGAAACTTATTTTTTAATAATGAACCCGTTTCCACACCTTTTTTATATAAATTGAAATTACCCTGTGCTTTAATGTCACAAAAAGCAGTGGCGGATCTAGGAATCACTTAAGGGAGGCAGCTTAAAACTCCAAATAAATCTTGTGCATTTTTTTATTTTGCGAAATATGTTAGCAAGTAAAAGTTAGTTCTGTGTACTTTAAAAACTAAAAATTATTAATAATTAATTCAAGTCTTCTAGATTTCATTCTACTAAAATTATGTATTAGGTACCTTATCTACAAAATTGTTCGAAATGTCTTCGCATATTGATTTCCGGATATTGTTGTAAACTCTGTCCATATATCTGAGTCTTAACGTACTTCCATGAGAGATTTTTTGGTCCATATATTTTTCTAAAGACTTACGTAGCTTGGGGTTCCCTAGTTTGTTTAATTGAATATTGCTTGTAAGAAAGCCGTCTGTATATAAGTTCATACAAAAATACATTTTCAGCGCTGGACGAAGCATGGCTCTCTCATTTGGCATATTACTCAACTTCATTTAGTTCTCCCCTCAACTAATAGTTGTTACTATAAATTATGTTACTAATTATAAATAGTTGCTTAAATACACACGGCGAATATTATAAGTTACAGCAGACATAAAAAAGAAACGTATAGACGTGATACCGACTATTACAACGTTCCGTAAATAGCTAAAACTAAAAGCGCAATTCTAAAGCTGATTTATGATGGGTCAGCTTAAAGAACATTTAGTTTTTACTTTGTATATGTTTTATAGATATGTTTAAATATTATCTAATATCTTATTTAAAACGTAAGATAATCTATAAATAAGTCCGTTCAGATGAAAATATGCAAGTGTTAGAATGATACCAAATTTATAATGCTGATTTACGTAGGTATTTTAAAAATATCGAAATGTTACATTACATTTTTAGGAAAACTATTTAAAAATTGAAAAAAATCACACCGATTTACAAATTACTATAAAATCACGTAGAAAATTTACAAAAAAAATTAGTAAATATACCAAAGCCATCTTTACAATAAAATTGTAATTTGAAAAGTTGTACTGTGGAGTTGAGCAAATTATAAACTTAGTTTAATGTAATGGTCTAAAAAATATATTTTATATTTTGTTTCAATCATATAGTGGAAAAGAAAAATTACCCACTTTTTAATTCTGACCAAGTATCTCCTCTTAAAAAATGGTATGGGAGTGCCTAAGGGTAAGTATTTTGTTCGAAGTTCTAGACGTCTTATATGAAAAGTTAAATTACAAAGAATATAAAACTTGAGCCTCCTCTATAATAAAATCAGTTATTAAAATGGAGGGTTGAATTTTCAGATCACTACAGAGAATAACTTCTTAGACGAGACGTACTTTTTAATTTAATTTTCTTCCTCTCTTATACAGTTAAAACTAAGTGCTTCTAGTTTTTTATTAAATTAAATATAATTGCCAGTCAGTATGCTAAATTAAATGATACGTTTTGTTAATAGAAATGAAAATGATTAAAAACTCAAGGACTGTAATAAGTACAACAATATACCAATACCAATATACCAATATACCAATATACCAATGATAAAATACAAATACAATTTCTTGTAAATGTAGTATAAAAGTAGTTACTTATTCTAATATTACAGGGTTAACTATAACTAAATACAAATATTTTAAGAGGGGATAGAGAAAATCAAAAAATTTCCAAACTTATTAATAAGCTAAAAAATTTTTTTTTAACTATATCAAACCTTTATTATGCGCCGACTCTGACCGTCTGTCAGCCTGGAGGTTAGGTATATGCTACAAGTCAAAGGTACCAAAGGTAGTGACAGAGCACTGTGTTGCCACGTGTATCGATTTACGCAGCTTTGAAAGAAAAAAAATTATAAAATGTGGATAATTATTTAATGATTTAATGAAAACGCAATATGGTAGCGCAAAGAGGTAGCACCTACCTTTCTGATATTTATTCCAGGATTGATATTTGGAGAGATTTCAAGAAAGTTTTCTTACTTGTTTATATTAAAACTTGTCGTTGCAAAGATTTTTGTGAGTGCTATACTTGTTTCTTGAGGACCTTCAACGATATGTATACAACTACATAAAAATACTGCCACAGTACACCCAATATTTTGTCTACTCGGAAAACGTATTTGGTATTACGCTGCCACACGACAATATGCACTTGTCACACTTCCCTTAAATTGCACAAAAAAATGCGCAAAAAAAATTAAACTTGCGAAAGCAAGTACTGAAAAATTAATTCAAACCAATTATCGTATACGAGATAAATTTTTAAACTTGTGTTGCTGGGAAACTAAATTCTGTTAATACTAATAATAGCAACAATATTAACAATAATTGACGATGTTTGCATAAAATAATTGTTACTATTTTAAACTATAATAATAATAATAATAATTTATTAATCCATTAAGATCAAAATAATTGACATTGGATAAGTCATTGTAAACATTTATTACAAGTAAAAGTGTAGAATACAAAAATACTTATAAACATACAAACAGATAGTGTATAATAAAAATAATATAAAACTTTATTATGGGTACGTATACAATAATTTACGTGAAGTATGAAAAATCCAAATAGTCTATACTGTGTTAGATAAATATGTCTGAAACTTTATATAAACATTTACTAACAAGGTAGGTCTTAAGTTTAGTTTTAAGAGAATTTAGATTTTTTTCTTCTTTAATATTTTGTGGTAATACGTTCATTAGTTTTATGCCCATGTAAGAATGCGACTTTTCATATAAACTTGAAGTGTGATTCGGAATTTTCAGTAAGTTACCGTACCTAGTTTGATATGTATGTGAATCGGAATTTCGTTCATAAAATTTTATATTTTTAAAAACATATAATACACATTTATATATGTAAATGCTGGGAAAAGTTAATATATTGTTATTAATAAAATATGGCCTGCAGGATTCACCTTGGGGAATACCAAAAATTAATCGAATTATTCTTTTTTGGGTTATTAAAATTCTGTTGACACTATATCCATTTACGTTACCCCAGACCCCCACGTTATAAGATAAATGGCAATAAATTATAGAATAATATATACTGAGAAGCTGAGGAGTATCAAACATTGCTTTAAGTTGTAATAATGTATAGTAACCATAATTTATTTTTTTACACACATCATTAACTTGACACCTCCAGCTCATATCACAATTAATGTATGTACCCAGAAACTTTGTTTGTTCTGAACTTTCTATTATTTTATCATTTACCTTAATAATAAGAGGTGCGTCGATTTTTCTACGGGAGCAAAATCGCATGCATATTGTTTTTTCTGCATTTACAATTAGACAGTTTTATTGCACCATTCAGTAAATTGGTACGCCAATATATTCAAAGAATCCTGTAGCTGCTCAGGGCAGTTACTATGTGTTGCTAGAGTGACATCATCTGCATACATTACAGTACATTCAGTCTTAAGATAGGAGGGTAGGTCATTCATGAAAATTAAAATTAGTGGACCAAGTATAGACCCTTGCGGAACTCCTAGGTCAATCTCTTGCACAGCTGACATATTATTATTTACTTTTACATACATTTTTCTATATTGCAGATATGATGTTAGCCACGACAAAACATTATCTCTAAAGCCCACTGCTGACAACTTTTCTGACATAAAATTAATATTTAGAGTATCAAAGGCCTTCGACAGATCAAAAAATAATGCACCAACGTATTTACCTTTATCAAGATGTTTATGAATAAATTCTGTAAAATCATAACAAGCAGTTTCGGTTGATTTATTTGGACAAAAGCCATTATGACATTTGGATAAAATATTATATTTGTTTAAATATGAATACATTTTATTGTACATTACCCTCTCAATGACTTTGCTTAGGATAGTTGGAACTGTAACATCCTGATATGTTTACAGTTTTCTCTAAAAAATCACTTAGAATATTCCTTCTAAGCTTTGAACAGTGTTCTTTAATGATTGGAGACTATGCAACTATCAATGCAAAATGTCAAATTGTCATTATAATCGAAACCTGGTTCAATATTACTGACTAATTTTTAGTTTTAAACGTTTTAGATTATTTATCTTTCCCTATAACATGATTCGCCCTATGATATATGCTGTTTGTTTCTCTAGAGTCAAGGACAAATCCAGCAAAGTTTGGCTATCGTGCACGATTTTAGATTTTATACAACTACCGGACAACAAAGAATGAATGCAAAATACTGCAGCTAATCGGATTAACTGTTATCTATCAGTTCGTTTTATTATTAATAAAAATTGTCATTAAAAAAACTGTTTTTTTATCGTGTCTACATTTGGTAATGCTGTAAAACACGACCGCATGGTAGTTAACATATCTAGCCAAATCGGACGATGATTGTCATAGGCGTCGATTTTCCACGGAAAAAGAGGGTTCTGCTCATTTTTTAAACATTGAGCTAGAATTCCGAAATAAATTTTGTATTGTCTTTTAGTCTCCTTGAGCACGTTGTTAAAATTTTTGTACTGATTCATATTTAATCCTGTATATAGGGTGATTTTGAATGTTGGATATTCATTTTATCTGATCGTAATAGGAAGCAAAATATTTTACAAATATTGCTCTAATAAATGTTTTTTAATAACTGAGTAATTGTGTTTAAAGTTATTTCACATTGTAAAGCCGACCGCGTGAAACTCTAACTTACCCTAATAGTTCAAGCAGCGGAACCGTTTGCATACTATTGCAGTATTAATGGCATTTTTTTAAAATTAATTTAGCGACTTGCTCTAAACTGTTGAGGTATTCGTAATGGAATGTATTGCCGAGTAGAAACAGCTAAAAACTGATGAAAGGTGAAAGTAAATTTCATTAATGAGTGTCATTATTTTTGCAATAGTATATGCAGTTGCTGGTCGATATAATAATAAATTTATTTTTTCCTTTCGACAAAGTTACATTTGTGTAGGAATAGTCAAGAAATACATAAACCTAAACCTAAGTACGTAAACCTTAGTACATACAATAAAAATTAAAATTAAAAGAAATACGAGAATACGAGAACAATCAAGAAAAGAGTTCCATATCCACAAATTACGTCAAATGATAAAATTTATGAAATTCATCCAAATTATAAAAACATTCATCTAAAAGAAATAATTTCAGTTGTTTTTTAAAAGAGATTACATTTTTAATTTGTCTATTTAATGGTAATTTATTAAATATATTTAAACCTAAAATATTTGGTGAATTACTTGTCGCTTTATATTTAAAATATGGAATAAAAAACTGTTCCTTCTGTCTCGTGTTTAACCCGTGCACATTACCATTTAAAATAAAGTTATTTTTATTCTTAAAAACGAACATACACAACTCGGAAATCAAAACACATGTTAAAGGTAAAATCTTGTAATCTTTAAAAATTTTCCTACAAGAGTGTCTACTGGAAACACCGGCGATACATCTAACGATCTGTTTTTGCGCTATAAAAACATCCGACGATCGAGAGGAGTTGCCCCAGAAACATATACCGTATGTTAATCTGGAAGAAATCTAAGCGTGATATATTAAAATTAATTGATCTAATGTCAAAATACTTTTCAAGTTTCTAAACATATAGCAGAGCGATTTTAGCTTTGCCACTAATTGGGCGCAGTGTTTGTGCCATGTCACACACTCGTCTAAGGCAATTCCCAAAAAATTAACATTTTCACTGAAATTTAAATAACTACTACTACTATTTATTTTGATATTCAGTTTTGCACAACGTTTTTGTCTGTTGTGAAATCTAATTAAATGAGATTTATCACCGTTAAGATGAAGGGTATTGGCCGCACACCAATCACCTAAAATGTTTAATGCAGTGTTACATTTAGATTCTAGTAGTTTATCATTATTTTTGCAATAGTATATGCAGTTGCTGGTCGATATATCATTGCTAAGCGACACGTGACAAAATGCGCGCGCAGTTTTTGTTAAATGTCACGCTGCCTCTAGTTAAACTTAAAGTTCCAATAGGTGACCAACGTATGTGTTATGAAGGAATCGTTTTATCGCTATCATTTCGCTACTGTGTCAGTAGTATTATTTTTTCTTAAACGTAATTTGTTGACTAAACAAAGGTGTATGTTAGGAATTAACTTATGCACAAAAATTTTCTACTACCTGAAGATCACCCTAAGAGGCTTCGATTTTTTGAGTGGTTATTGAAACAAAACAATGCTTACGAAATTTTTACATTTGCTATGAGTAGGTATGCAGAACCGGCTTACATACTTAACAATAAAAAAATAGGGGAACATTTACTGTACCTATATCACTTGTTCTTCGAAAGAGTAAGCGCATAATAAAATTTCTACTCCATTTTCTTAATCACCCTGTGTATAAACATATGCATATACTCGTATTTTGTAAGTAGGTAATGTAAAAATATGTCGTGATGAAAGATGAAACATTTTATCCTCTAATTTAATTTTGTTTGCAAACACTGAAATTTCTTGTAAGTACTTAATAATTTTATTCCATTTCCTTCCTCCTAATTCTTTCAGAACGTCTGGTCACAACATTTTTCCTGTATTTAGAAAGATGAAGGTGGTCATACTTTTGAACAAACTTTAAATTTACGTCTTCCCCACTCAGTACACCAGGAGACAATATTTTTATGTTATAAACTTCCTACAACTTTCCCCTTAACTTGTTAAAGTTTCTAAGAAAACTTCCTAGAAGTTTTTAGTGGTCCTCAAATTAGAAATTAATATATGACATTGATTTTAGAAACTGGTGTGGTATGATATCCACATAGAATAGTGATATGTGTTTTATTTAATTTAATATTTATGCAATTAACTTATTTTTTTTAATGCTAAGGATTAGAATATAGCAACATACAGAAATAAGTTGAATATGACTAAGTACACTGATAAAAATGGATGGAAATTTCCAGGTTTTGTTATGCTTTTTTTTACATAACATATTTACTAAAAAATTTTAATTTACATTATAGATTAAGGAATAATCAAATGTATGTGTTTTTACCTAATAAAATTAGGAAATTTCAGAAATAATGTAGTAATACAATGTACTGCAATGAAATTATGAAAATTTACAACTTTTCATGTGATTTTTGTTACACATGGGCAAAGACACATCAACCTAACCTCTAACCTAATACGTTTTAGTTGTGTTGTTAACATGTAGTAGATAAACATGAACGGCTCATTAATCAGGACTTTTTATGGGACATTCGTAAGACAGTAAGTATAATAGTTATTTATGCAACAAGTGCAAAAAGTAAGCGTTTATTGCACGCGATGTGAAGTTGAGGACAACACATCGAGTGCAATAAGCACTTTTTGTACGACTTGCATACAATATTTTTTCTAAGTTCATGCAAAAACCAAAAAATGTTATTTAGATGACACTAAGTCTAGAAAAATGTGACGTCGATTTGAAGGTTTATGTTTGTCATGATGACAAAACGCTGCAGTAGAATGACAGATGAGTGCAATAAACATATTATGCTCTAGAGCAATAACGAACCACATTTTCCACTAAATATTGTTCAATAAAGTATTGTTTTTGCATGAACGTAGAAAAAATAATATTTTGATACGTGTGCACTTGCAATTTAAATATTATCATAAATATAATTGAAACTGAAACGGTACATTGTTTAAATGTTTACATCAAAACTACGCCATTACATGTGTCTCTAAATTATACAACATTCATTTCAAATAACATATTTATCTTTATGACAGTATAAATAATAACTCCTTACAATGGATATTAACATTAGTTGTAGTTACGTTAATTATAAATTTACTGTTAAGTAAAATTCCAGCTAAAATATTTATTTTTACACAGATATACGTATATCTACAAATATTTGCAGAAACCAAAGAATATATACCTACTGATGTTCCAAGAACAATTATATAGTATTTATGAGAATGAAATACCTACAATGCAATACATATTTAGATGAGGAATGAACAATACACTTTTACAGAGAAGGTTGGATAATTCATATTTAGAGGATGGATAGACAAATTCCACTAAAAAATCTTCCTATGCAGAAGTTATTCCTGCTCCTTATAAGACCTTCTTAACTATTTAGAAATAAAAATGAGATTCGCTTAGTGTATTTATTGAATTCTAATAATAAAATCTACTGTATTTCTAATAATTTGTTAGTAAGAGATATTCTGCATATTATATTGACTAGCTTAAACCTGTACTTTTGCACATTTTAACAAGAAGATACTTTTTCCCATGACATTAAAAGTAAAAACATTTCCCTTGTCAACTTCTGTTAACACACTCTCCATATGACTACACAAATAACATAATTAAGTTGGCTTCTATTAAATTGTTCAGGCTAAACTAAATGAAAATATTAGGACTTATTAATAGGTATATTTGTAACATGTACACACATTGATATTCAGTATGTGAAATAATAATATACTGCAAAAGTTTTATCTGTGCATATTGTAATAGTAAAGGTATAGTGTGGCGATAAGTCTTGCAAACCTTATTAGACCAATAAATTATTTTTTCTTTTAAAAATTTGGCGAAGTCGCCAGTGTCATACGATCCCAAATAAAATTAATAATACTCTTCAGTTTCTACATTAAAACTTGTAATAGATAGTATCATTTACATATAGGATAAATGTCTGGCCGCATTTTAAATAGCTATCAAAATATATATCAATCTAAGAACATTATTTCTTATTTTGATATTCTGAAGTCGAATTGTTAAAATAATTTTTTCAAAGAAAAGCCATACCAGCAGTGCTGATCATTGTTGTTACATTGATGTTAACTATTAAGGTGATGAAATTGTCGTAACCAGTGTTACATTAAGACTTAGTAATTGAAAATAATTACATGTAGAATATAATAAATATAATAAATAATACAATTTTTTTTGTTTGTTTTAATCCATTAAAAACTCAAGAATAAAAAGTAATTAAAATATGTATTCGTGTAAAAGTTTCGTGAAACGAAATGTCAATATATTATAGTTGCCTACAATTTTTTAAACGCCATGGTAACGCAATAGCATACAAGCTTCTAATTCGTTAGAACACGTTGGTGTAAAAGTTTCAATATAATAACGAACTAATTTAGAGTAAAAATACATGTCTCATTGGTCATTGTAATAGACAATAAAAAGTAATTAAAATATGTATTTGTGTAAAGGTTTTGTGAAACAAAATGTCAATATATTATAGGTGCCTAAAATTTTTTAAACGCTATATGGTAACGCAATAGCATACAAGCTTCTAATTGGTTAGAAAACGTTGGTGTGAAAGTTTCAATATAATAACGAACTATTTTAGACTAAAAATACATGTCTCATTGGTCAATATAACAGACAACAGTATAAATCATTTATCAGAAATAAAAATTTACAGCTTGGAATTGTAGCTAAAACATGTTAATGGTTAATAAATGGAGTTTTAATATGTGTTAACGCTACTACTGATTTGTTTGTTAACTTCCTCTCGGTCTTATATCTAATGGAAAACTGTGGGGAAAACAATACGAACCGTAATGGCAATCAAGTACCAAATGAACATTAAGTATTCGAGAGTTTGTTTTTAAAGCAGTTTTTATTAGCAGCGGTCCGCTGCTACATGCATTAGTTTGTATGGAAATGGAAAGTTTGACAAAATCCATTCAATCATTTATTATTTATTTATAGAATACTCTATTCCACAGAATATATATTTCAATTATGGAGTAGGAACACAAACAACAAAACGTATTAATAACAGGGATAAACACAAACATAATTTTAAAAAATATCAATTGATAAACATACAAATTAGCGGCAAACAAAATACAAGAAAGGACAATAAATTGTACAATGAAACAAATGCACTTTATTCTTTATTAGAATTCTAAGCATCATTATAAGTTGCATACTATAAGAGACAATTACACAGGCGTATTGCTAACAGAGATATATAGTGACTACACACCATAATTATTTATTAAATTATTATATAACGTATTCAACAATTGATAATACACTGTACGAAATAATACCTATACTTACCTGTTAATAAACGAGTATAGATATTCGTTATTAAAACATCTAGTACTAATTATCTGTAATAATAATGTATTCAACTATTTTTCTATATGAGTAAAAAGCAAATGATGTTGCTACGATCTTAGTTTGGGGTGGTAATAAAAAAACTGATGTATCAAACTCCTTAGTTTCGTTTAGGGTTGGCCCTAGCTCAGGAAGAGGGGAGTGGGTAAATATTAACAATTATTTATTTGGCGCCACCCGTTTTACAACCCGTTGTTATAACGTACTCTGTACTCTAAGGAGTTTATACCTTATTAAGATTCTTCAATAATAAAAAAAAACGGGAAAAAGGCAACAAGTGATACACAGTTCTCTAACTATTTGAATTTACTAAAAAGAATAACGGCAATCGATATAATCAGTATTTATACTGATATTTAGCAAATATATATCGTAATGTTATGATATAAATACAGTATTAAGTATTTAGTTATAAGAAATTATTATTTTATATTTGATCTTCAGTTTCAAAATAAATAATCAAATAGAGTTAAGTGGCTAGAAGTATTCAATTTACGTAGAAAGGGGACTTTTAGTCTTGAATAATAAATATTCCAAATATATATAAAACAGTATAACCAGTACAAATAATAATAATAAAATGCAAATAAGTGTTAATAAAGGCAAAATATAGTTAAATCTAGATATTCAGGGTGTCATATGACAGTTTAAATCTTAAACTAAGCTTATCTGGTTTTGATTCGGTGAACAGTACGTCCAGATCGTCCAGGCAATGGTGTCAATAGCAAGCGAACACCCTGTAAGTGAAGAGAATTGATGCTCTACGAAGATGTGGTGTACTCCGGCGATCTGCCCCGTATAAAAGACTACCAGCAGGATATTTAGTACAGGTACAGGCAACTGTGGCCTCGTCTGTAGAATCTTGGCTTCGGAGAGCAAATCTTATAGCACGAAGATGATGAAGAAAGAAGAGGCGAGGAATTACAGATGAGATGATATCAGATGAAATAAGTTGATATAAGTTGAGGCCTAAATCATATCAAACGTCTAAATAGATTGTTCACTGAACATAATATGTGAATTTTTATAATAAAAGAGAATAAACTTTTTACCTTTGTTCTAGAGCGGCCTCGTGGTGAAAATCAGAGACTACTTTCCAAATTTCGGAATCAAATCCAACACCAGATTGAAACAATTACAATAATCACTATCGACAAAATTGTACTTCCGAAAATTAGCAACAAAATCCGTATATAACGAAAATTTCTGCCGTTCATACAGCCATCCAAATCTTGCTAGGAAAATAGAATTGAATAGAATCGTTCGCTCAGAAACAAAAAAGGTATCTCTGCGCAAAAAGTGCTTCGCCGATAACATAAACTTAGTTCATTAAATAGAAATTCTCTATACAGGGTAATATATTTAACAGATACATTTTTATTGTTATCCTCAAATGCATTTAATACGTATTTAAATTACCAATCCTAATTTAATATATTACACCTGAAAAAGAGAACCCGTAACAATGTATTAAATTGTTGTATGAAGTGAATCAAAATTCTCCCCAACGGCCGGATATATTTTCTAAAAAAATATAAAAAAAATGTAGAATACTAAAATCTCGAAAGCGGAGCCGTTTTCGAATAAATTATTAATTTTAGTTCAATAAATGCGCAATTTTCGACTGACTAATCAAGTTGGCCGGACAAAAATCTTGTTGACACGGATTTACTTGATAATGACGTATAATATTTATTTGACTTTTAGTATTTGTTGTTGAATTCAAAATGGCACGGTTTGCTTATACCAACAGAAAATACATCGATATGATTAAAGCTATAGGAGCTTGTAACAATAATGCCCGTGCTGCCGAGCGTTTGCACTGGGAACAACTTCCGAATCACCATCATCCCGATCACAAAACAATCCAAAATGCAGAAATACGTACTGTGGAAACAGGATGCGTAACTCCAAAACGTTCTTTGTATGCCGGTTGGCCTCGAAAATTGACATGGCAACAGAAAGAACGGTTACTGCAGGATGTTGAGAATAATCCTACCACCAGTACACGCATATTATCAAGAAACAGGCATCATGTCCAATCCACGGTCCTGGATTGTATTGTATCTGTAGCATGTAGAGCCAATTCAAACGATACATCCCGGAGATGACCAATTAAGAGTAAATTTTTGCAGATGGACATTACAAGAATTTCAACGCAATCCAAATTGTTTCCATAATGTTTTATTTACCGATGAAGCTCATTTCAACCAACAGGGAGTTTTCAATCACCACAACCTTCATTATTGGCATTATGAGAAACCCCATGAAAAACGTCAATGGAATCAGCAAAGACGTTGGTTTGTAAATGTTTGAATAGGTATTTACGGGAAGATGGCCGTTTTGCGATTATAGTCGATTATGTACCGAGTGGCAACGATCACTTAACCATTATAAGGTGCATTTAACACGTTAAAAACAAACCTAATCAATATAAAAACAAATTATTCTATTAATACAGCAGTTATATACAGATTAGGGTATTGGTCTTTATACAGCAAATGTATTCCATAGATGCATAACGTGTAGTAAATATATTCCAGTTACACTTATTGACTAATGAGTATATAGGTGAGTTTTTTCTTTTAATAATAGTTGTATATTTGTTATAATAGTTTAATATACGTTACATACATTATTCTAGATAAACAGTTTAATAAACCCATTTCTATCATGCAATGCAACCGGGAGCAGTGCATTACTAATTAAGTTCCCCTTCAAAATGCGATATATTCCCCTTGATTTCATGTACGGTACAAGTAAAAATATTTAATTTGTTGCAACTCTGGAATAACTAGAACGTCCTTTAAATAAAGGGGATGCTTTTAGGAGATTTGTAGGAGGAGTAGGTAGGTATCAGATGAGTGTGGGCCAAACATTAAAATTTAAACCCTGTAATACTTGAGAATGATCAAATATATTTTTTATTATTTTAAACAAAAATATGACTGAGTGTAGTGATGTTCTAGATTGCAATGAATTCTTATTGAACTGCTTTAACAGAATACTCAGAAGAAAGTTGATGGGGGTTAGTAAGACTTTCTTTTTGAAAAACATAAACTTCAGAAACTTTCTCTGTATGTTTTCTAAACTATTTGTGCAAGTGCACACGTAACAAAATACCAGTTTATACTTACTGCCCTACAATGTCCTACAAAATGTCTTTATTAATGAGTCGTATATGTTTATCTACTACACTTTAACAACACAACTGTAACTTATTAGGTTAAGTTGATGTGCCTCTACGCATGTGCAATAGAAATCGCATAAAAACTTTAATAAAATTTCATAATAAATTGAGTAAAAGTAAATAGTTCGATTGTAGTACATTGCATTACCGCACTGTTTCTGAAATTGTATTAGGTAAAAATACATACACATGATTATTCCTTAATATTGTGATCACTAAGTCTGGTTAGCGTAGAAACACGTCACGTAGACAAACAAACTTTATTGTCACTCATGATTACACAAGAAATATCCTTCAATAAATTTACAACTGTCAAATTCGTTACTTTGATATTTCAGTTATTCACAATCGACTGTGTCAGCGAAACCGATCCGCTTATACAGGTTTTTAGGTTTCTAGAAGTTTTCGGCGGTCTCGAGAATCAAATAGAATGTGATTAACAAACAAAAAAGGTAGGTGAGCTTTCGTAACAATATATAATAGAAATTGAAATTTTGCAGACATTTTTTAGAGGACGGTATCTATGTCTTAATTATTTGTTATAAATGGCAAAATTCTGGATTAACATATATGTAGATGCCATTTCTTCATCTTAACTCCAATGAAGCCAGAAGCCATTTATGTCACGTAATCACAGAGAATTGTAGCTGCAACTGTCATAAGTTCTGTGTGCAAATGAATCCTCTGCTCGCTGTGTACTCGTGTAGCAGATATGTCTTCATTATGGTCTAACTTAATTACTAATGTTGCATACATGACTGTTCATAATTAAATCGATGGTAACTGTTTAGAATTTAAAGGATAATGATGTCGAAATGTTGTAAAGTTCGAAAACAATACAGAAATACAGAGTAAAAAAATGTTGAGGCATATTTCAGTTATATTATTTAAAATATCTTTTGGCGGGTTGCAAACAGTAATAAAAGAAGGGTGAAATGCAACAATGGTTTTGTCTAGTTCCAAGTCTAAAATATCTTGATTTTACGGAAAATATGTTCCGTGTCACCTTTAGAGGAGACTATGATACTAAAGTTATACAATTTTTATCTATATAAGTTGTCGCTCCATTATCTACCGATACTTACTCTACCCTGAACAATCAATAATTCTACCTACCAATATTTTGAATCTCTACACTGCATTCTATTATATACGTTTTTGCGTATTGACAACGATGATCTTAAAGGCAAGTTTTATCAGTAATTCTTCCATGTAACATTTGTCACTGAGTAATTCGTCATCTCTTTGTGGATAAATCGTTTCTAATGATTTAATGACCTTGTTTAGCATTTCTATTTCGAAGGTATAAGTGAAAAATAATGGATCTGCAAAATATTAGAATTTTATTCGAACGTTTAGTACTGTAAAATTAATTACAAATCGCCAGCGTGCTAGACTGGGGCGTGACCAGGCTCTACGTCACGTCACACAGAAGCCAAGTGATTGCGCTTGACTCGATGCTAGTTATGCATTTTAGGAGTATTGTTTCTGTTGTGTACTTTGATTGAGTTGAGTGCAAAAAAGAATTTTAAGTAAGGCATAGCTTCAGAATGCACAAATATCAAAAGCGTCGGAAAAAGGATTTATTTGTTTACCAATGAGCCAAAAGCAAAGCATGTTAGCCTGGAATGCGGAGATCTGACTTTAATAAGAACTTAAGTTTACACAGTTGTCACTCATCAAAGTATAGAAATGGACTTACGAGCAGGTAATATAATTGCTCCAGCACACTGACAACAATTTAGTAAAATTTGTAAAACCATTGATTTTTATTAACATATTATTATTCAGTTTAACTGCCCCTTACTATTGATTCAAAGATCGTTTAGTGATGGTGAATTTATTATGATATACTCCATTATTTTTTTAACGTTAATTACATATTTTCCAGTTCCCAGAAAGCTGGTTTTATATTTTAGGTACAGCATCCGAGTTTGTGAAAGAAAACTTTTGTAACTATTCTTCAAAAGCCACTTTTCTGGAAATACCTTCATTAACAAAGGCGACATAAAGAGCTACAATATAAAATATTTCAGAAACAGCCTTTTTAAAAATAATTACAGTAAATATATATCATTTGTATGGTTAGATGGCATATTTCAAATATTAATCAAATCCGGTTTGTACGCTTTTTATTTAAAATCGATACGAAATGTGAAATTCGAGATGATATATGGAGCGGGATGTAAAGTTTTATGTTTTTTTTATGTCTATATTACTACAAAGGTCTAATTAGTTGCAAATGTAGCTCCACAGGGGACGTAAATTCCATTAAAACAATATTATTTAAACCAGTAACATCGACATACACAGGAAAAAAGTTCATATGAACATAAGCCCCAATATACATTATAAGAGGCGTTCAAAATTATACAGATATAAGCTACGGGAAAGGCCTACCCTACAGCACTCTATATAATTTACTGTTTACAAGTAATTGAGTAAGTTTAGTGTCGTGGACGCAAACGTGTTTAGCGTTGTTTTATTTCAAAGTGCTTTATTCAATTCAAGAATTAGTAGATATGATTACGCGGTGTAGAACTAACTACATCTATCGGTCATTCGCTACTCCATGCCGGACTGAAAATGTCACAGACACGAAGCGTTCTACATGCAGTAGACACCATTGAAAGCTGTCGACCTTTATTGCGTTCGTATATAGACATATACCGGTTTCGAGCTTATTAGCTCTCATCATAATTCAATGCTGGTCGGGGCATTAGCCCGCAGAGTAGTTGTTTCCTGGAATTCCGTGTTTGCAAAATATCGTTTCTCGCCGAACGCGATAAAGGTCGACAGCTTTCAATGGTGTCTACTGCATGTAGAACGCTTCGTGTCTGTGACATTTTCAGTCCGGCATGGAGTAGCGAATGGCCGATAGATGCAGTTAGTTCTACACCGCGTACTCATGGTCCCTTCTGTCGGGTTAGACAGACTAAACAGCTAGGATTATTCGTCGGATACCTTACCTATGGCATACTGATGAGAGCTAATAAGCTCGAAACCGGTATATGTCTAGTGGGCTTCTGGCGAATGACTCTAGCTGTTGCTATAGGTTTTCCAGGTGTAATTCAATGTTGGTCGGGGCATTAGCCCGCAGAGTAGTTGTTTCCTGGAATTCCGTGTTTGCAGTAGATATGATATTAATGTATAGTAAGTCCGAATATCATTTAAATATGACTTGTAGTAAATGCTGTAGCGTGAATCTAGCTATGAAGGCCGTGAGCAAGGAAAGATCGCAACGTGCAAATGGTTTATCTTCATATATTTTTAAGTAATGCCAGTCTCAGTGCTGTTTCAACACCTTCTACCCAAAAATAAAAGCCCTTATAATAGCTATTTTCGTTACAAGTTGCGAGATAATGGTGTTGGCAGGCGACGTGAAATTTAGCAACACGTTAAGTGCCTAAAATACCTATTTCGCAACAATGATCGAACAAGATTTTTCGTAAAATCGTCAAACAAATATTCAAAATAGTTTCGATATAATCTTCGGTTAGATTTGCTAATATGGTCGCTAGACTATTTTATTTTAACAATGTTTATGTTGCTTATAAGGTTGTTGCTATGAAGCGGTTATTATGGTACAATGTTTACAAACTATACAAAAATTTTAAAAAATTCTGAAATCTGTGAACAAATAAACCCCAATAATTAAACTCGGTATTAATGCTTCATAAAAATTCAGCACGTGTAACGTATTCTAGTGATACTGAAAATTTTGAAATAGATAATGGAGCGGAAGTTGCCCTATGCAAAATTTGATATTTGGTATGTAATATTTCGGAGAAAGATATTCTAGCGTAATTGTCCCAGTTATCTTTAACATACAATTTATTTGAATAAAAATATGGATATTAGTAAATATACCAATGTTATTGCTTTCCTCAAAAGGAAATCAAGTGGTTATAGACCCAGAAAATCCAGAATATTTTCCAAGAAACAGGTTGAAAGGTTTATCAAAGAGGCAGATGATAACAAGTACCTATTCCAAAAAGTTCTCTTGATAGTTGATATACTTGGAGCCTGTAGAAGAGAATAATTAACTTATTTACGTACAGAGAACATTGAAGATGCTATGTCGTTTATTAAGGTTCCAAAACTAATGTTCCTAGATTATTTACAATGCCAGAGGGAGATATAGTTGCTTAATATCATTAACAATTTAAAACTATAAACATATTAATTACTACAATAATAATCTCTATCCCTCATTCTAATCACGAGGATTAGCCCAGAAGTCGAAAACTTGTGTAGGGGGGGGGGGCATATTATCAATAAGCACGTCGCATTTGCGCCCATGAACGACTTACGTTGGTAGACTCTAACTACCATTTAGTGCAGAAACGAGGGAAACCTAGAAAACCTCATTAATTAAGGGAGTGAAATGCCGACCGGTATCAATCCCTCACATTAACTCAAGCTAACATTCTTTCACCCTCCATACCCCAGAGAGGGTGTCAATCCTCTCTACGAATATATATACGGTGTACCGCCTGCAGGGTTCGAACCCACACCGGTCTATCCACATCGAGTATCGATATATGTCGGTGAAGATTGGTTAAACTTACTGTTAACACCCTGTATAGCTATAATAACTTAATTTCATAAATAAGTCATTACACAAAAATTATTGCTTAATTAATATTTAAATACAAATATATGCGAACAAAAAATGTACCTATCTCTATTAAAGAATTATTTTCTGTAGGAATGTGGTCGATTCGATATGATGTATGTGTATGTTAGCAGTCCGATTTGAAAAATATATGAACCCTAACTGAATAAATTCAAGTTCAAATTAAATAAAGTTACATGGAAATACTGGAGTAATTAAAAATAGCCAACAAAGAAATAAAGCCAATAAAGCCTTTGAAAACAAATGGTGAAGAACATGGAAAATATGTCCCTCTGAATAGCTCGTGCGGTTTTAGCTGAATTATTTCTTTCCGCCCCTTTTTACTGAATTTCATTTATTGCTTAAAACTGAAAAAATATATTCGTTCAATTTATATCCGAGGTCCTAAATAATAGAAAGTGAATTATTCACAGCACTTGCAGGTGAAGATTGCAGGAGACAAAACCATAGGCGTGCGATTTGAGCAGGGTTCAAATAATACAAAATTATCAAAAAATAAGTTGGCGTTGAGTGAATCTAGCACTAATAGTTCACTTTAAAATGTTTATACCCACTCGTAGAATGCCTTCCTCTTAGACGGCAATGGCATGCCACCACATACTTACATCTATGCGTATTCTGTGTATGTCACGCTTTAATATAATACACTGCACTATTTACATGCGCACTATACACCCGTTACTAGCACTATAACGATCACACGTTAACATTTAACATCAGCTAATGGGCCTGTTTGTAGAACAGTTGGAAACAGTGTCCAACCATCAGACGCACGCACATTGTCTTTATAATGCTTACATAAGGTTGAAATTTCTTTGTTTTAAATGCAGTGCGCATATTTCTGACGGTTGGAAATTAATGTTAGTGTACTACGAACAAAATAAGTAGCATTATCCATACAGTCACGACAGCACCAAGTTCAGTGCTACACTTTAGTCGTCGTATGGCCCTCATTTATCTATGTTCAGACAGTGTTCGTATAATAATATATAATATACAGGGTTAACTATGACTAAACACAAATATTTTAAGAGGGGATAGAGAAAATTAAGAATTAACGGAATCACCCTTCAAAAAAATTCCAAACTTATTTATATAGCGAAAAAATTGTTTTCGAAATTATATTAAATCCTTATTTATAACGTACGCAACTAGCAACACGACCGTAAAATTTGCAGTCAAGTCATAATTTAATTCCTGTATTCACCATGTGTTTACGTTGTAGTTTTATGTTCTTCTTCAGTTTTTAGTGCCTTTTTTAATTTTTAAATGTTTTATGGTTATTAAATAAAGACATTTGTGTTAGGTGCAGATACTTTGCCACAATATAGTTCGCCGGTTTCGTTTTCTAGGTTATGGGACAAGACTGCCGCTGATACATTACAAGTTATCTATTATCTATTCCTTTCGTTCGATTTTGTTATAATAAACAGGTATTTTATCTAAAAATATTAAGTATTGGTAGTAGTGTAGTAGATACTGTTGACAGATGTAAGTTTTATCCAAATTCTGGAATATTTTTTTATTATTTTTAGGCCTTCCTGAGCCCGTGGTTAAAATTTTTGTACTTAGTCATAGTTAACCCTATATAGAATATACAGTTATAGTTAACACTGTATAAAATATACAGGGTTAACTATGACTTTGTACAAATATTTTAATAGGGGATAGAAAAAAATAAGAATTAAGAGAATCATCTATTAAGAAATTTCTTCTTAACTTATTTATAAAGCGAAAAGATTTCTTGTGTTGTTGGGGAATTAAATTCTGTTAATACTGTTAATAGCAACAATATTAACAGTAATCGACGACGTTTGTATAAAATAATTAGTAATATTTTAAACTATAACATCCCATGATGTTTACAGTGTTCTGTAAAAATGTTTCTTAGACCCTTAGAATATAACTAAGCCTCGCATGTTCTTTGAGGTTTGGAGAGTATGCAACTAGCAATGCAGTATTCTAGGTTATGTTATTTTAGAACAGTTAATGACTAATTTTATACGTTTTATAGTAAGTAAATAAAGTATTTTACATCGGATATGTTAGTGGATAATTATGACGAATCTGCAAGGAGTGGAAATGTAGTTTTGGCAGTATGAATACAAAATACTGCAACTGTTATCTATAAGATACTTACACTTGAAGACCCTGCAAAAAACGACCGCACGGTAGTTGACATATCTAGCCATCTCGGAGGATGATTGATTGCCATAGGTGCCGACTTTCCGTAGGAAATTAAGGTTTTGCCCTATTTTTTAAACATTGAGCTAGAATTAAGAAATATTTTTTTTAATGTCTTTTAGATCTCCCTGAGTACGTGGTTAAAATGTTTGTACTTAGTAATTAAGTTAATAATTCTTCAATTCAGACTTCGACCTTCTACTACTTCTCTGAAATAATTTCTTCGCCATATCACTTTGTCTATCAGCATACTCTTTCTATTTCATTTTATAAAACGAAAATTCATGTTACGCATAATTCTCAAAAGGGCCGTTGCAGATATTCCAGCCAAAATTTCATTCTGTGAAATAGTAACCTGAATTGTGTTGTTGTCGAAAGCAAATTTTTAAAATATCCATGAATTGCGCGCGTATTTTGTATCATCAATCTCTTATCTTCTTCCTTCCGTGACTGTCTAGTATTTCCCGTTTCGTAAATGTAGCTATGTTCTTCTCTGCCATTCTTTATTGCACAGACACACTTGTTAACGAACTACATATTTCAGCCGCATCACTTACACTCATACTTTGGTCTCGAGCCCTAATTCCCCAAGTAGCAAAATGGAACTTTAAAAAAAGCGAATTATTTTTTAACTATCGAATAGCGTTGTTCAATGAACAGTTTGATTTTATAAAGAATAATTGTGATAATTTTGTTCTTGAAGAAAGTAATTGTGTTTTATAATAGTTTCTACAAAGTGTTTTATAGAACAAATAAGTTTCAGATCTTTATAGAACATTTAAAAAATTATATATAATAATTATAACGATATTGTGTGTTGTATACTTGGGCAAATGACTTTTAATTATAACCTTATAAAATAGTTGTATTAACTGTTTTATTAAGAATAGGAAAGTTAATAAAATTATTGTTTAGCCTCGAATGCGCCTATTTATAAAAAAAGTTTTATAGTTGTTTAATCTATAAAAATATTCCTTGTTTAATAAAACAAAATTGTGACATAAGAAAACAAAATTATTGTATATTATAAACCTAACCTTAATTTTAGTATAATGTAGGTATTGCGAAGCACTAATGAGATCGGTAGATGAAAATAAAAAAGTGGTCTTTTCAAAACAGCTGTCAAGAAAAAGTAGGTACTAACAAATTCTAGAAAGCAACGTCTCCAGTCAAACGTGCCCGCATTCAATTTTACTTATAGTTTTTATTTTTTCTACCAGCTGTTAAGAAGTGTCACTTCAATAATATTAAAAAATATATAAAATGTACAATAATGATGATGTCCAGTTGTTCGGGAACTCTTAATTTATTATTAAATAAATCCAAGGAATTTACGAATTCCCTTATAAAACGCTTCATGGCTGCGAAAAAATACGGAAAACGAAACGAGAAAGTTACTTTCCCGTACTGTTTTTGAATGTTTTTTAGGACCAAAATACTATAATAACGTATTTTGAGTTCTGAAGTTAATCCGAGAAAGTATATAGGCATTTTCTTGATCGATAGTTCTATTTCAATGACTTAAGTTTTTGGTATGCAATTTTAAGTTAACACCCATTCTTATGAGCATAAACACAAAATCACTATAATTCCCACTTCCAATAACAGGTAGATGGAACATGTTTTGAAGCTGAAGTCAACAATTATTATTGGTAGTTTAAAAATTCAGCATAATTGTCATCATACGTTTTATTTCAAGAAACATATTCTGGCAACAATAAAAAATTGACATCAAGAATACTGTTGCTCCAGGGTTTGTCTTTTCTCGGTGTGCTTAATAAGAGTAGAAGTGTAAATATATGAATAAATTAGAACAATAAAATGCAGGGTGTTTCATTTGAAAAACTTAAGAAAATTACATTTGAACTTTCTGAAATGACTGTATCTATAAAAAAACTCTCTGCATATCGATAATGTAGGGCTTTTGTCTATAACTTAATTTGCATAATTCGAATTATTTTCCAAAATAATTTGGCAGTCCTGCACTAAAACATAAAACTATTTATATTGTGATGTACAGAATTTTCCATTTGCTTAAAAAGATACAGTGTTCCGTTAAAAAACTGTAATATTTGAAGTGCTCTGTTTTCATCCACCGCCCTGTATCTTTAAAAATTATTTTATAACAAGGGAACTGTTGTACTTCCTCGCACTAACGGCCCATCCTATATGTATTTAGTTATTTAGTATAATTTATGTGTACCAATAGGTACATAAAGTTTAACGAATATATATCCATTTTCATTTACTGAATGTAAAAGGAAATGTCATTTCGTTAAATATATATATTTCTCCATCAAGATAAAATAAGTACCGCCCTTTAAAATCAGAGAAAAGGCACTCATGTAGATATTTTCCTAAGATGCGAACATTTTCCAGGTAAATAAACACGATATTTCCAAGGTACCATTAACTTGGAAATGTATCTCCATTAGATTTGACTTTCTGTAAAAGTAGTTTAAAATCTTCTAGCGAAATCTACATCGGACATTATGTTTGACATTTCATATTTATTTGTCTGGTATGAGATGAAAGCAATGCATTTATTATTGGAAATCTGGAAACGCTAATTTTAGATGTACTCGTTTTACAGATATTGCAGCTCTCATATAAAAGTTAATGTATCCCTTGGCATTATCCTATAAATACATAATACCGATAAATGAAATTTGAAATAGAAGATTGCATTTCATTGCAACATCTGTACATTATATTATACAGGGTGTCTGGCAAGTCGTTACAATAGTTTATAGGTGATAGAATACTTGACTTTGAGTCGATTGAAACAAACATACCTATATACCAAGTGTAACAATATTTGTGATACCTAATTTTTTAATATTTTTTAATTTAACCGTTTTTCTACAATTATTGAAGTGTAGAATGAAAACAAACCTTTTTATAACAAATATTTCTATATATTTTTTTTATTAGGAATGAATGGATTATTTAAATTATTTAACCAATAAAATCCAAAGTGGCTTCGTTCCTTACCTAGAACTTCATAAATATGATTTTTATACTTTGTAAGAACGAAGAGTCAAATTTAAACATGGATTTTTATTTAATCCGTTGTGTGTAGGGTTATTCAAATATTACTTAAAACTTACCTAAGCAATGCTCTTTCAGTTCTTAGGAAAAGTTTCCTGATAAACACTCTAAAAATTAGGGAAATTAATCTTAACACGTTTAAGTATGCAGGGAGCGCATTCGCCAAAACAGACAGTTCACCTACCTTTTCAGCTTGTTAATTATGTTCCTGTTTACGTTGTTGATTTTATAAAAGAATAGGTGACGCCAGAATTTTAGTTAGTTGAGAAATTTCTACAAAAATTATAAATTCTAACATAAACACAATTTACAAACTAACTAGGTAGGTGAGCTTCAATTATAAATTCTAACGTAAAGCGTTCACAGTTTTGAAATTTGTTCGAAGGATATTTCTTGTATAAAGATCATCAAGAGTGACAATAAAGTTTGTTTGTCTATATGAAGTGTTTCACGCTAACCCAATTTCGAGGTTACAGTACGAGCCCTAACAACTATATGTTGGAACAAGCATTTATTTTTTGAATCATGTGACAATCTATCAAAATGAGTTGACAGATTTTCTTGTAATTTTATGTATGCGTTAACAACATATTCCTTGCCATTTTAAGTCATTATTAACCGCAAACTACCTTTCCTTTTTTTGTTATAGTATATTTAATTATAAAATGTTTGAATTTGGTGACAACTAAATAATAATAATAATAATAATAATAATAATAATAATAATAATAAATGTTGGAACAAATAAATTTTATAATAATTGAAATACAGTTACTAAGATGTAACATCACCATTAGCTTTAACAACCGCTCGAATTCTAGCAGGCATAGTATCAACAATGTCTTCACACATATTTGGTGAAAAATTATCCCAAATTTCTTGCAATTTGGCGTGCAACTGGGAAATTGTCGGCTGCGGATTGTTTCTCAGGCGTTGCTTCATTTTATTCCACAGTGTCTATTGGATTAAGATCCGGACTGCTGGATGGATATGATAACATCTTTATATTGTTATCCCCAAACCATTTTTTTGTAGATTTTGCCGTATGGCATGATGCACTGTCCTGTTGAAATACAAAATCTTCGTTTGAATATAATTTTGGGATACTTGGTAGTAATGCGGTATGAAAATGTCTTGATATTTCTTCGCATTGACAGTGCCTTCTATAAATTTCAAGGTGCCTAAACCCTTTGCCGACATGCATCCCCACACCATAATACCTTTTGGAAACTTCACTGTCCTTTTAAGACAATCCTTATGAAAAGCTTCAGTCATATCTCGGATTACACGTTTGCAATAATTGTCTACACATACATCAAATTTTGATTCGTCGCTAAAGATAACTTTATGGCAGTCACTTTTCGTCCACGACAGTTTACACTTTGCCCAAATGTATCGATTTTGCTTTTGAATTGCGGTCAGTAACGGTTTTTCCTTGACCTATTAATTTCAGTCATTTAGAAATAAACGTACTGCATACAAAAATATATGAAATATACATTATAAAAACTCAAACTACATTTGCGGATATATTTTGGGCAACATTCTCTTGAAACATTCAATCCAGTTTCATTATTCCACCGTGCAGTAATCTCTCTCAAAGTTCCCTTCTTCCTGACTTGCATACTTAACCAAATGCCTTAAATTTCTTTGAGAAACTACTTTCGGCCTACCAGAACTTTTACCGCTAACTTCAATATTTGCAGTTTCTCTGTATTTTTTTATAATGTAAAAAATAGTTGTCTTTGCTAGGGTTAATTCACTTGCGATATCATCCATAGTCTGGCTTCTAAAATATTGCTGGATAATTATTTCGCGTATTTTTCTATCAATAGACTTTCCTCGTCCCATTATTACAAGTATAATTGCGAAATATGAGTAACTATCGCGACACAACAAACTGCTGGTAAAACGTCAATACAACAATATGATTTGTCAAAAGACTACTTGTTTTTATTTTAATGCGTAATTAATAAAAATATGAAATAGTGTGTATGTGTTCCAACATTTAGTTGTCAGCAAATTCGAACATTTTATAATTAAATAAACTATAACAAAAAAAGGAAAGGTAGTGTGCGGTTAATACTGCCTTAAAATGATAAGGAATATGTTGTTAACGCATACATAAAATTACAAGAAAATCTGCAAACGCATTTTGATAGATTGACACGTGATTCAAAAATAAATGCTTGTTCCAACATATAGTTGTTAGGGCTCGTAGTTAATAAAAATGGTTTAAGAAATGAAGACATTTGCTAACGCAACGCAATATAAAATATTGAAGTTAATAAAATACCGGAGGATTCAAAAAGCTAAATATTTCTTTCAATTGCTCAAATCTTTAAGGCTAATTTAAAGTTACGGCGTAGAAAGGAAAAATAATGTTTCTATTAAATAACTTGGTATGCCATGAGAAAATAATTGTCCTTAGTTTCCATAGATGTAGATCAACTGTCAAACTATACGTTCGGATCTCAGTTATGTGTGTAAAGTGTTTCATTTCTTAAATCATTTTTATTACATACTGAACGATTGTTCTGTTTTGGCAAATGCGCTTCCTACATATTTAAACGTGTTAATATTAATTTTCCTAATTTTTAGGATGTTTATCAAGAAACGTTTCCTAAGAACTGAAAGAGCATTGCTTAGGTGAGTTTTTAATAATATCTGAATAAACCTACACACAAAGGATTAAATAAAATCCACTTACAGACTAGATAATTTTTTAAAGGAATTCGAAGATCACCATCGCTTTTATTTTTTTATTGCAACATTAAGTTGAGCTTTAAATTTCTTTTTACCTCTTACAAGAACTGTGTGAGTTAATAAAATGATAACTAGTTGTTATTTTGAAGTAAGTTTGATAGAACCATACAACAGTAAACATAAAATTTAATTTTTGGAGGCTATACCAATAACTTCTTTTAAATTTAAGTTTAAATACTGAATTTTGGGATTTTTCGTAAAAACAATGAAAAAGTTGAAATTAAGAAACCCTTGGGGCCAAGAGTGAGTTATTGAGGCTAAAGAGAGTGCAAATCATCTCTCTATTCGGCCAATTCAATCTGGCAGACGATGCACCAAATACCCTGTATAACTAGAGTTCGGGGATAAGAGAATCGGATTTAGTTTACTAATGTAAATATGCACACATTCACAGAAAATATGCCATAAAACAGTAATTCGCAAATAATGGCGTTAAATACAGGGTTAACTATGACTAAATACAAAAATTTTAACCACGTGCTCACGAAGGCCTAAAACACAATAATAATATAAAAATTATTGCTCGATATTTAAAAAATGGGGCAAAACCCCCCTTTCCTACGGAAAATTGGCACCTATGATAAGCATCGACTGAGATGGCTTATATCCATGGATAAAGCTTGTACATCTGTCAACAATGTCTACTACCATGCGGTCGGTTTTTGGCAGCATTTCTAAATGCAGAAACGACAAAAATTAACATTCTTATTATACTCAAGTCAAGAATTCAGACGTCTTACGTCACGGCTGACGTTACACATTTGTTTTTATTGTCAACGTAATTTTCGATATTTATTCGCGTTAAAAACAACCGTTTTTTGCAATTTAGTGCAATACATAATGCAAACGTTTAGTGTAGTATATAGTTTTAGTACTATCAGTTGTAGTTTCATAAATATTTTGATGAAAATATACTGAATTATTCATTTGTTCGTATGACGTAAGACGTCTGAATTCTTGACTTGAGTATAGTAATAATACCTGATAGATAGGTAGGTAACAGTTAATCTATCCAGTTAGCTCCACTATTTTGCATTCGTTTTTCTTTATTTCTTCACAAACTGGCAAAACTACAACATTTTCATTCATTATAACCACTCACTACCGATAAAACACACTTGCTGTAGATTATAAATTCTGGTTGCAGGTTGTTGTTCACGCTTCATACGAGAACGAGTGGTAATTCGCGTTCATAGTGTTATTGGTTAAAACAAATTGTAGAGATTTATTGTGTAATAGTGAATGTTTGTTCCTATTGCGTATTTCCCTGTAGTAGAAAAAGGTCCTTTTAAAAAATGTCAGACACATGCTTTTAAATATATCAGTACTGTTGCCCTTAATAGATTTACTTGATACTGTAGTTCTGGAACA
This sequence comes from Monochamus saltuarius, assembly GCA_025584915.1. Lineage (NCBI taxonomy): Eukaryota > Metazoa > Arthropoda > Insecta > Coleoptera > Cerambycidae > Monochamus > Monochamus saltuarius. The sequence goes on from CM046721.1 coordinate 69,318,142, forward strand.
TATTAGTTGGATCAAATATGGCGATCTTTACAGAAATAACTTTTTTATTTAAACTAATGTATTTGAAAATGTCCCTAATCTCCAGAAAATTCTTGACATTGTTTTAATAGATCTGTCATAAAAAGTGCTAGAAAACAATGACTTCTTATAATTATTACCAATTAAAATTTTGCAATGATCTTAAAAAGGTAAAGGTAATTATGCTTACTGGTAATTAGGCCATATTTGGCCCTTTTCACCTACTAACTTATATTACCCTCCACCCTTACAATCACAGACATCCATGGGTAGGACAGAAATATTTCCTGCCCCGTGTTGGATTCGAACCAACTTCCGGCCGCTCGTGCTTGCCCTGGCAGCGACTACTTGTCACCGCCTTGGCCGCTCGGCTACCGTCAGCCTTTGCAATGATCTTAATGTCACTGATTTAAAAGTTCTAGTAAAAAGCCTTATATACTTGTAAAACATATTCATACTGAGATTTACACTATTGTAAGTAAGTTCTATCAAAAATTTGTTAAAATACTATTACTGAAGCATTTTTCTAAAATTTGGCAAATAGCGATGAAATAAATTTTACCCTTTTTGGACTGTACTAGCCTGGACTAGAAATGGTGTAAAATTTTACCCGCCTTTTTTATGTGTATTTTGTTTCCAATTTGTCCCTAAATTAATCTGCTAACATCGGCGCAACGGTTTCTGTTAATTAACACTGCTAAAATCCGCGAAATAAAACTGGTATGATACATGCTTAAACCTTATTAACATTAATATCCGGAACCGATACATTTTCTATCTGTAATATACTAATACTGACAAATTTATACTATATGTACTATGTATTCGTGTATTTGTAACCAATATTATTCTACACATTTTTTTCAGCTTGCCATTTATTAAATTAAAAAAAAAGGATAAAAATTGAGGGCAGATATGTTTATAAAATATTTTCACATTGCCATATCAAATAATTAAGATTCATCTCATTAGAATTTCTAAAAGCAATAAGGTCAAGTTATCTTATTTGAATGGCTAAAAGTAATAGGACTATTTACATTAATGGAAGACGAGCCCTTATACGGAGAATATAATCAGAAGCACTTCTTTGAGTATTTTTTTGCAATAACGTAATGATTAAATAATACATTATTTTAGAAATGTATTACACGTAATATACAGGATGATTCAGAATTTTTTTATGAGATAATTATCTCAAAAAAAAATTCTGAGTGTACCTACAGGAGACTCTTACAAATATAATTTTGTAAAGAAAAAATTAAAAAGAACAGTTCGAAAATGATTTAAAAATACACTTCTGCATGACACTGAAAACTGGTCTACTGCAAAACCTAATAAGGAGGGCGGTAATCTGCGACCGGATAAAAAATTGAAGGAAATGCCTGTCTTGCCCAGTTTCTACAAACTAACACAAATGTTTCTGTTTTTTGTTCATTTGTAACTCGTAAGTTATTGGCAGCAAGTATGATACGTTTTCGTAAATCATCAATAGTATGTATTCACTTCGATGCACTACACTTCTTCCTCAAATTCCTTGGTGTTGCTTGGACATGCTGTACATGGTACTGATTTAATTGAACCTCGTGTATGATGACACTACTACAATAGGCCGTGGAAGTCTTAGACTCCTTTTTTCATGAAGCATCTACTCTCAAATTCTTTTAGATAAGTTCTGAATCACCCTGTATACAAAGTACAATTTCCAAATCCTTTCTCTGAAATAAAAATCCTTAAAACATAAAAGCTATTTAGAGATAATTTAGAATTAAAAGATTCCTAGAAACTGGTGTTTGCGTGTGAAGGCGGTAGCGTCACTAACATTGAAAAAATATATATTTAACTATACTTATTACATATATCATAATTATTGGCTTATCAGCAAAAAAATTACACTATTTTTTTAAACCCGCGCGGAAGGCAGAAAAAATTCGGAAGTCGTAGGGAATATTTGTCTAGGTTGTAGTGACAGTACTGTCAAATGCTCATGCGTCTATTTTTACCGCTCGGAGAGTAACGTTCCAGCAACCATTGATATCCCACTGTTCCTCCTGCCGATTGCGAAGAGAGTGTTGTTAATCGATTACCTGTCCCATGGGGCCATGATGATCACTAATGTGGAAATTGCTTGGTGCAAGATCAGAAAAACAAAGGAGATGACCGAAAATATATCATTGAAAATACTCAAGCAGGAGTTGAGTCTCACTAGCGTGTGGGCAAGCGTTGTTGTGGAAAAACACTGTTTTTCTGAACTTTCCCCTCCTTTTGATTTGAATTGTCCTTTTGAGACTTCTCAATAGCCAGCAGCTATGATTATCATGGTCCCACGAGGCAGGTAATGTAATGGATCAACCACACTCTCTTCGCATTTGGCCAACAATGAAGGTAGGTGCATGATAATTTTACAGTGTTGCCATTATACTCAGACAAATATTCTCTGCGACTCCTGAATTTTTCCCGCCTACCGCGCGGATTTTAAATAATAGTGTAACTTAGTTCTGAGACGATCCTTGTATATGTAACACATAAAATATATAAATTTTATTTGTGGCATTAAACTTGACATGTAGATATAAAATCGGAACCCATTCCTCTAATATTTTTATAAATTATGTAAATAAATAATTTTTACGATAGTAATATAAGTTTCTCTATAAAAGGAGTAAAGAGAACAACGTAGTTACTTTCTCATGTTTTGCTCAAGTTGCAGAGAAAGCTACATTTAGTTCTCACTGATACTGATACCTGATATGTAACAGTTAATCCGGTTAGCTACAATATTTTGCATTCATCTCGTTATTTCATTCTAAATTGTCAAAACTACAGTTTCAGTCATTACAAGTCTGTCAGGATTAACCACTAACAACAAAACACTTCGCGTCGCGTACAGTTAAATAAAATATTCATTAATTTGAAGAAAATGGAACAAAAATAATATAACAGAAGGATAATAGAAAACTTTTAATGCACCGGCGGTCTTATCCGATGACCTAAAAAAATTAACAAGCGAACTATATTATAGGAAAATATCTGTATCCGACTCAAATTCCTTTCTTTAATAATTACAAAACGTTTAAAATTTAAATAAGGCACTAAAAACTGAAAGAGAGTGCAGAATCACGCCGTAAATACGCAGGAGTGTTTGTTTACGTTCTATCTAAACCCAAACTTGCGAATTAATAATAAATTTGCGGCCGCATAGTCTGCAATAAATAGCGGCTTAATATAAGTCTAAAAAAAATCGCGTTATAAAGTTTGGACATTTTAAAAAAAATGTAATTTCTTATTCTCTCCATCCCCTCTTAAAATATTTGTACTCAGTCATGCTAAACCCAGTATACTCGTGTTTATAAATATCATTATCTTCTATATATTTTAACACATTTTTCTACACAAATCATTCTTAACCGATACGCATATACTTGTGAAATTATCGCTGAGGACAAATAATGGCGAATAGTGAAAAAAATGTAGTAAAGTAATTTTTGTTTTGAAAGTTACAAAAATTTAACAAGTGTTTTTTTATTAAAACTAAGCAGGAAAATAGTCAGGAAAGTATGTTTGGTATTTGTAGCAATACTTTGTTATCGATTGTGGTCCTATTCGAGTTTATTTTCACGCGATTATAGAAGTTTGACGCATAATTTGCCAAAGATATCAGCCGAGCCTTTCTACGAGTGGTTCAGAGGGGTAGGCAATTTGCGGCCGAGGCCTGAGCATTGAGATTTTAAAAGCCGTCAAGGAGTAGCATGGTATAAGCACTAGGACAATTGCAGCGCAATTTGGGATGTCACAATCCACAGTTCGGTAAACGTTAAAGCACGACCTACTCTACCTATTTCACGTGCAGCGGGTACAAGCCCTACTTCTAGGGGATCTTCCGCTTCGAGTGAACTCTTACGAGTGGTTGTTAGATCAGCAAGACTTAAACCCAAACTTTACCATTAATATTTTAGTTACAAATGAGCGAATTTTCACACGTAATGGTATTCACAATTTTCATAACATGCATTATTGGACATGAACAATCTGCATATCGAACGTAGTTTCAACAAACATTTTTAATAAATGTGTAGGTTGGAATTACGAACGGATCACTTATTGGCTATTTCATTCTGGAATATCGGTTAACTGGTGCTCTTTACTTACAATTTTTGCGTAATAATTTATCGGCACTCATCGAAGAAATTAATCTCACATTTTGCACGACTAATGGGACAAAATTTGGACCATGTTTTTCTTACACTTATGGATTCGACGAGCTAAACTATGTATTAAAAATCACGGAAATAACTTCGCAAGTTTCTATGATAAATTGAATGCATTTTTAATTTTATGAAATTTACGTAACGGAAAAACATTTTTTTCACTATTCGCCATTATTTGTCATCAGCTATAATTTCTCAAATTTGTGCGTATAGGTTCAGAATCACCCTGTATACAGTTAATTTATAAATTATAAGAAGTTGAAAATGTTGAATGGCCTCTTTAAGTCACAGATTAATTCTTAGATAGAAGTGTGCGTGATATTTTTTTTAAAACTGAAATGTTTTGTTTTAGTAAAGTCATTATTAATTCATTAACTGACATTTAACAACCATCGAAACACTTGTTTTATAAAAATTAGTGCACGAACAAATTTATATGGATAAGAAAAAGCTGCCATAAATAACCTACACCGACTTCAGTATACTAAAACATGTACAGGGGAGCAAATTTCAATGTTTTTATATGAGATAGAAATAAATTGCCCCTCCCCTGATCGATTCATCTCTGAAGGCTAAACAAGCATATCAGTTTTTGTTTTTCTAAGTAGAAGCGTTCTGGAGGTATTTAAACCAAACTATTTACAAGGCGCCATCTTCAAAGAGCTCTAGTTCCCTTAGGAAGCATTTTTGGACTATTTGAATTGGGTTACATTGTCTTAAAATTATCTGAGGAATCTCCGGTCTTCGTTTGTCAGGAGAGTTTCTGGACACCCTGTATATTAATGAAAAGAGAAAAAAGAAAACGATTTCAACTGGTCCATGGCCACCTATGGTTTGTATTTAAAAAAAACACAACTCAAACATTAATAAAGTTACAAAAAAATATACACGCCACTGGACTCTACTCAAAAAAACATATTTCTGTTCTCTCACTTTACACACAAACAAAAGACGATAGGTTATTTTGGTATTGACCATCACTTTTCTCTTAACAAAAGAAATTGAGAGTGGAAGGAATCATTTTTTCTATCTCCTATAATTAACGAAATATCCCATAAAAACATCGAAACTTGTGTCCACCCCGTACATATTTGTAAAATAAAGATAAACAATGCAGCTTTGAAGTTCTCATGCAGTGGATGCCACTTTTCTCTTAATAGTAAAAATGTCTTCATTATTTTGTAGTAAACTGTTCAATGAAACAATGAACAACAATAAGAAACATGTGCTGTTGTTTTGCATTAGTGCATTACATAAGTAAACACGGAATAAATGATAAAGTTTAATATACCCCAACTATTTCTGAACTACATGTGGCAAATATGTTTGGGTTTACTGGGTCATTCAACTTTTTAAATTCTTAAATGTGCTATTACAATAATAATAGTTTTGTTTATTAATACATCAATATTTTCACTTATAGGTCAACAAGGAAGCTGGAACGGAAAAGCAACGCCTCAATTATTCCTGTCATTGTTCAGTTTTCACGCTGGCATAATTAAGAAAGGAGGAATTGGAAATAATCAGAATCGATTCACTTTAACAGATACAGAAAGAAAAGCATTAAGGAAATTAGTTCAATCTCCAAAATACCCTAATAACTTAAGATCTAACTTAATTCAACGAGATCAAAGATGTGAACACTAGTGGAGCAAGCTGTAGACAGTTTATTTTGAGCAAATATGTGATTTTCAACGAAACTATTTTCGTAATAACGAAAGATCGAAGAAGAGTCCACTTAAGAAAAATGGAGGACATCAACTCAACCCTAAGTACGGATCTGTCGTCGACGTACTTGCCTATGGAATTTGAGATGAACTCTACAATTATCCCTTTACAATACATGAATATAACAGAAGAAATGCCTATCGCCTACGCTGTGCCCCTTTACGGCTACATTGTACCCTTCCTACTAGTGATAACCATAGTTGCGAATACTCTAATTGTAGTAGTTTTAAGTAAAAGGCACATGCGGACTCCAACGAACGTGGTGCTTATGGCCATGGCTCTCTGTGATATGTTTACCTTACTCGTACCATCCCCCTGGTTCATCTATATGTATACTTTTGGCAACCATTATAAACCCTTGTGGCCTGTTAGTTTGTGCTATGCTTGGAATGTAATGCACGAGGTGAGTACCCAAATAATTTACACACACAGTAATTAACTGCTTAGTCCCGAAATGGCTCCTTAATGGGAAGTGCCCTGAGGTTACAGCTTTAGTTAGGTGGTCTCTTAAGGTACAAGTGTTTCTCAATAATGCATTAGTTTCGGCAGTTTACACCAGTTTAGTATTTAATTATTTTTATAATGTTGTATATAGAACATTTTTTAACGATCGGACAACGTACAGAAATAATTGTAATAATTGTAATAATCTTTAAAGTTTGTCTGAACAATTGCCACAGTAAGATAAAAAATTTACAGGTCTAGAAGGAGAAGAAATATTTAATTTTTCACCTTTCTCATAACATTGGTGTTTAATGTTATCTCGTTAAATAACTTACATTTGACGACTCGTCAGATTGAACAACTGGAGAACAGTTTGAACTACTGCGTTTCAAACTGGCAGATACATTTCTGCGTTAAGGTAACCATGCACGTTTAGCCCTTCGGCTTGCCGGAGGGCTAAACCTGTACCTACAATTATTACTCGGATGTATAAAAACCAAATATAAAGGGCATACTCGTCATATGAAAATTGCCAAGTCCACTTTTTTCAAGATTGAGCTTTTACTGGTCTTGTGAAGAAAAACTCTCTTTATGAACTTACAGTCGTAGTTTCGTAATAAGTTTTATATGATAAAACCACAATAGTCGTCAAAATTGCATAAGTCCTCAATTCAATATGGTTATCAAGAGTGAACTAACTCTTTAAATTAGCCAATTTTAATTGTTTTTATGAAATAATGTTTTTTAAAGAGAATATGATAAATTAATTACACCCGTATTATTATTTTTGGTTTTTACTATTTATTCTTTAACATTGTTTATTTCTATTTTTTTAATAAAAACCAAATAAAAACTTATGTATTTTTTTAATTGCCTTTTTATATTGAGTAACAAAAAGAAAATTTCGTAAGCCCAAAATTTTTATGATTTTAAATTAGATTTTTGCGTAAGTTCTTTGTGTTATTATTTTCTTTGTTTTGAAAAATGTTTTTTGGTATCAGCATCTCCACAAAATTATTATAAACACGAAATAACGAAAAATCTGATGTGGAACAACGTTTTTTGTCTCTTCTGAAAAATGTACTATTTTGGACTTGAGCAATTTTGACGATATGTAAACTAAAATATATAAACAAATTACAGCTGATTATAGAAATGAAAATTCATGTACGGAATTACTTAAACATGTTTCTTCATTACTTCAAAAAGAAAATACTGCATTTGCCTTCCATGACCTGAAGAGCTAACGTTTTCATATCAGTAATGTGTTTATATAAATTAGTATTTCCGTATCAGAATACTTCAGACTGCTTCCCGTCGGCGTCGTTCTAACTCTCGGCCTGTGCCCACTAACCTGACACATATACGGTTCGATTGCATGCGAGATGGCAAACCTGCAAGCAAAATTTCAAGCGCTACCAGTTTTTTCAGAAGTAAAGTCTGGACCACAGACTAAACCAGACCCGACAGTAAGACGAAGAACGCTGATTTAGAGAGAGATCAATATAACATCCAATTTAAAGAGACTGTGACGTCACCGTAAGAGCACTGAAATATACTACCTGCTCGGTAATCTCCGGGAGTGAAAGCCGATAGGCTCTCGCGTTTAATCGTTTTGCAAACGTGTCATTTTAATTAACCTCATCTTGTGTTAGTTGCACAGGTCAGTTGTGTCTTGTGTGTCCCATGTTTTAATTTTGTGCTGTTATATTTGAATTAAACTAAAATCGTACCTAATTTTATGGTTCTCTTAATATTTTTGTTCTTTAAATACAAGGTCATCAATGCGGATATTATAGAAGAAGGAAAAGATTCAACATTTCCTTATAATAACTAATCATTGTCATACAACTGTTGATGATTATCATGTTATTTTCAGCTTTTCTATAATACCCATATAACTTACTGTCATTTAAAAACATGTATTATATATTATATAATAAATGGACTCTATAAATTACTTTTAAAATAAAAAAAGATTATAGGTACAAAACATTTAATAATATTGTAATTTAAAAATAATGTAATTTAAATAAAGTAATTTTTGAGATTTTTAAAATTGTATTTTAAAATACTTTATTACTTCATTACTTTATATTTTTGTATTTTTTAAATAAACGACTAATAATAGATAGGTATATCTCATACAAAAACCGTAGACATATAATATAACAAGAGCAGCAAAAGTGATTGAATTTTTACCATTCCTTTTTAACCAAATTTATATGTTGATAATTTATTTTCAAGTTGACTGTCCTATGTTTGTTTAGATACTATACAGTATGCGCCAAAAGTATGGAATAAATTCAATAAAAACGAAACAATTATTTTTTGGGAAAAATCCTCGAACAGGTCGATTTTTAATTTAAAAAATACATATTTTAGCGTAAAATGCGATTTTCAAATGTCATTTGTTTTCGAGTAATGACGTCATCGATTTTTTTTTTAAAATAGCAACACCATATTTTTTTCCTTGATTCTGAAAGATCGTTTAATTCTCTATCAGACAGTACTAAAATGTTGCCCTTTTACATAGAAAAGTTTTCGAGTAAATGACGATTGAATGTTAGAAAACGTAAATTTTATCCATAAAAAAGTAACAATTCTGAGGTATGTAAAATAAAATATAAATTATTAAATTTTATACTTAAATTAAATGTTCGAATTGCCATCCACCAACTTCTTGACAATGCGCAAGTCTGTGAAGAAATTCTTCTTGCACATTATGAATGATTTCTGGGGTAACTCTGCGTATTTCGTCCCGAATGCGATTTTGAAGTTCTTCTAAATTACGTGGTTTATTAATGTACACTTTTCACAATTCGAACATTTAATTTAAGTATAAAATTTAATCAATTGTATTTTATTTTACATACCTCAGAATTGTTACTTATGGATAAAAGTTACGTTTTCTAACATTCAATCGTCATTTACCTGAAAAATTTCCTATGTAAGAGGGCAACATTTTAGTACTGTCTGATAGAGAATTAAACGATCTTTCAGAGTCAAGGAAAAAAATATGGTGTTGCCATTTAAAAAAAATCGATGACGTCATTACTTGAAAACAAATGACATTTGAAAATCGCATTTTACGCTAAAATATGTATTTTTAAATTAAAAATCGAGCTGTTCGAGGATTTTTCCCAAAAATAATTGTTTCGTTTTATTGAATTTATTCCATACTTTTGGCGCATACTGTATATATTGTGCAGTGCTCTCTGTCCATCATTGCAATATGAAACTTAATAGGTAATCTTAATATAAATAATAAAATATAAAGAAAAATTTTATATTACATTATCAATTTGAAACACAACACTTATATTTTGCATACCTTGTTTGGCTTTAAATTCAACGAAAGCAATTATATAGTTAAGTAAAATAATTTTTAAATAATAATTTCTCTATTATTTTCAAGTCTCATAGTTCGGTTTAATCGCTTTCTATAAAATAGCATTATTTCTATTGTTTATAAGTGTTTATACACGTTCTAGTTACACATACGTACTGAAACCATACTGAAACATGAAGACGTGTTTTTACACAATGCACCATGTTTTGATAAAAGGCAACTATGCTTTCAGCAAAGATAGGTAAATCTGGTAAAGCCGGCAACGCTGCTTACATCCGATTTAAAGGGACGAGGTCACCGAGTCCCGGCGGCGAATATCAAAGGATTTTGCCTAAGTGTCGTATCTGTATTTTATTAATCTGTGTCTGGACCTTCTAGTCAATACAATCACTAACGTTACGATTTACAGGAAGACATACGTTACGCATCGTGTACCCATTAGTAGGTAATTGACATGCAAGATTAACCTGCACAAATCTGTTTGGCAGTTTACGGCTTAAACTTTTCCAACCATAGTCATATAAACTGATAGTTAACTTAAGCATTTATTTGTTATGTCAGAAATAATATTTTCCAAAGAATTTATTACAAATTTCACACCGAAACTGACTGACTTTTTACAAAAATTTACGACCACATCTTTGGAATTTTGATCTATTATTTAGAATAGATATTTGGAAATTTCCTATATTATTCTTCCACACTTCTTTCTTCTACAGATTCCTTCAGAAGTAACGTGTCAACTTGTTCCCTGAATGTAAATTTTCCGGCCATTCTCAACAACAAACAGTAGCAGAAATAAAATAGTTTTATTATTAACTGTCAAATTTTAGACAAAACCTACTACTGACTTTTTGATTTCTTCTAATAAATACTATTAAAATCTCGGGTTAATTAATGCATTTCTTCTTGAAAACATTAAAGTTTTTAAAATATTAATAAGAAAGTGTTTTAAATTAAATTTTGCACGAGATATTTTTTTTATGTTCGATAATTGAAAAAAAACTTGATATAATTTGAGGGGTGACTCATCCTCAATGAACACCTTGTAGTGTTTCAATTTACTTGAACTCATAGTCAAAGAAGACCAATAATAAACCTAAAAATCATGTACCAAATTTGGTTATTCCAAGTTAAAGTAATTCAGATATATTAATTTTTTTCGAAATATTTACATGCACCACATTATGTACCCATTTATCTATTTTTTTATAAGATATTTAATTCATGTAAAGTTTAAAAGTTTGCAATATTTTTATACTTCATACCCTGTTAAGTAATCCAAAATAATTATACATACATAGTAAATTTAATAACCTCATACTAAAACATTTATTGTTTTTTAATGTTGTGTGAATAAATTTACATATTTAGATTAATAATTTTACTAGAAAATTTGCAACTGAATTATATACAGCAAGGGAATTCATACCCTGACATCTACGTGCAAAATACCATCCTAGTTTTCGATCATAATTTTTTGTAATTTTAATATTTCCGGAGCTGACATCACTACGTATGTGAAAACAGCATGAAAAGGAATAAAACGCTACTACGTGCATTTTTCTACGAAAATGTCTTGCTAATTAATTCTCGCACTGCTCACTCTAAAAATGGTTCAAATCATACCAAAACAACAATACATGCTTAACATAAAATGTTATTTTCTAGTTGATATTTTAAGGGCGTCGTACTCTTAAAATATCGCTTTTTACAATAATTATCAGTAATTTTAGACATTTAAGAACTGAATAATATAGAGTTTAGCAAATTACAGATATCTCATACCACCTGTGAATCTTCAAAGGTAGCGAAATAAAACGAATATACAGGGTGTCAGTGAAAGATTGATAAATCTCAGAGCTGGAGATACTGGTGACCAAAGAAAGTCGATTGAGCCAAATATGCCTTATCCGAATGTTGCCAAAAAAATTGGCACAATTATGTTTTTTGGTAGAGCAAATAAGAATTTTTAACTAATTTTGACATCACTTATAGCACAGCATGTTTCTTTTAAATGGCAGAACTTTTTTGCTGTTTAGTGTATCCATCTGTCTATTGAAACAATCGATTATCCTGCCTGTTATATCTGACAAAGGTATACCTTGTTGAAGTCGTTAGGAGCAACCATTTTTGAAATAATCGTATTGAAAACTGATCGTTTCAGGTAATATACTATATTTTGAAAATATCGTCACAAAAATAAGTCCAAATGATTTAAAGTCAGAATATCGTGGTGTCTTCCTCGTTCAATCCCTTGGTATTAATGCTTGGACACGCTGTACATGGTATGGATATAATTGAGCTTCGTGTATGATACACCGCACTGCTGCAATATACCGTGGACGCCCTGGACCTCTATCTCTTCCACGATTCGGTTGCAAATTTCTCGTGTTACGCCAGAGTTTGCACTACACTTGTACTCACTGCACACCGTAGCTTGCATCACAAAAAATTAATACGATAAGTAATCAGATATTTGAAATCGTCTGGCTAGAAACTACAGTAGCCCAGCAATGTAAAGTTTGAAACTACTAGAACTTCAATAATTCTTTTCTCTGAAACTAAACGGATTTTACAATTTTTTTACATAATTTCTGAATCATCCTGTATAAATCATAGTAATAAAAATCTTACACCAAACCTTTTCATTTCATTAGGTTGTATTTAGAATCATATTTCTAAAACAGGTTTTCATGGATGTTGTGTTATCCCAAAGAATTTTATAATTTGTTTAATGAAACATTTTTTCTTATAAACATATCCTCTAGTACCACTTGCTAACCTGTACCTACATCACTGAATATATATTAAATCGTATTTTGAAACACATTTGTGTTTGCAACTACAAAAGAACCATTAGAATTATAGGACAAGTTAAGGACTATGAAGCGACATTTAAAATATTGCATCAAAAAAGGACGAGACGCTATTACAATTTTAAATAGGAGCTGGAAACCATTTGATATGTCGTTCTTGAATAAGAACATTCGCGAAAGTGAACACGTAATCGTCTAAACTCCTCCTGTACTTCGCTTGGGGATAATATACGGCTTTGCTCACTTTTGTTTTGTAATCCTGGTATCCATAATCATTATTCTAGCAGTTCTTACGAATATTTAGTGAATCATCATAGTTATCATAATAAAACTTTACCGTTTTATCTCATTTTCCAAGAAAAGTATTTTTCTAAGTATAACTGTTTGATGTGATCCATTATAAAGGGTGTTTAAAAAAACATGGGTCAATCAATGCTTGAGAACAGATTCCTAACATAAAAATAATGCAATATACCCAGACTTACCTTAATCCAAGAGCTGATACTTAAAGATATACAGGATGACAAAATTTATTATTTATTTTTCATATCTGTAAATACCTTTCTTAACCATCGTGGTTTTTTTGGGGTCGAAAAATTAAAATTTGTCACTATGGCACATCATACTTTTATAAATGGCAGAACTTTTTTGGGGCTAGAAGTAGTTATTGTGTATTTTTTAGTTGTTTCCTAGAATACAAGTGACTTAATGTTTAATGAAATTTATTTATTTTGGGGCCCCCAATGATAGAGCTCTGTAAGCACAAATAAACAAAAACAGATACGTAAGCATTCTTTATAAATAGCTTAAAACATATAAAAAAATGAATTACACAACTTTTTTTATTTGTTAATCAACTTAAAAAAAAAAATTTTTGTTGAACAGTTATTTATGACATAAGTGCTAAAAATGTGCCCTTTTATTTTGTGAGAAAGCAAATCACATCCCTTAAAAAAAAATCATTTTTCTCCAAAAACTATAGGAGCTGTGTGGAAAAAACTTATGATACATACATAAAAGTATGATACTTTGACACTCTGTATATAAAAAACAAAGCGTTTTCCGACATATGTTCATATAACATACTTAACTTAAAATAAGGTTCTCTATCGAATCCTAGAGTGCTGCTAGTATAAACTGACTCACCCTGTATATTAAATTAGTCAATAGAAAAAATGTTTACTATCTCTCTTAAAAATTACAAGTATTTCTCAAAAAAATCAATACTATGCTCCTCTGAGACTATTCATCAGACGAAACATTGACACGAGCGGAGCTGGACTTGTATTTCTAAAAGGTGGTATATGAATTAGCTCACGGAAACGTGTAATTTTGGTAGGAACATTGAATTGAAATAACGCCAGCAAGTTGGAATCATGCTCAAGTGGCCATAACACGTCTGTTATATAATGTATTTAAGTTAAATTCATCACATAAGTCCCTACTACGGACAAATCCGGCAGTGTGAGTATAATTCTTGAAATATAAATTCCTCAAGAAAATGTGTGCCTTTTCAACATCATTGGTTCAGATAACTGGCTGGTGTATGCCACAATAACAAACCATACTCGAGCTTAGATCTTATTAAAGCATACTAAAGTTTAATAACTGTATTTAAGTTACGAAAATTGAAAATTCTTTGATTTTCTTATTACACAACCTAAAGTAAGTAAAGTAGATGACGTTATAACCACAAAATGATCTTTAAATGAAAGTTTTGAGTCAAATGTTACTCCCAAGTCCTTCACATTGTTTATTTTCCTTAGAGTTGCACCATTCATTTTATAGTGATGTGTTATAACTTTTATTATGAGTGAATGACATTGTACAGCATTTAGTAATATTGAAATTAAGTTTATTTTCTTTACTCCATTCATATGCAGTGTTAGTGTCAAGTTGTAGCAAATTACAATAATTTCTCGTAATAATTTTCCTATATATTTTTAATTCATTTGCAAACAAGAGGCAAATAGAATGACAAATTATATCCGGCAAATCATTAATAAAATAAAGAAATAACAATGGCCCCAACTTGAAACCCTGAGGATTCTATCTGAACTATTATAAAAAGTACATTGCCTTACGTCCAGCAAACACTAATCATTCAAGTACCTATTTTTATAAAATGCATTAAGAATGAATAATTTGCCACGACTTCAGCTGGAATCAACACATTTAGTGAAATTTCTTAGTTGTTTTCTATTTTCGCACCAGTGCAGTGTTAAAAGTAAAACGCACCGTTTACTTTTAGCACAAGTGCTTTAAAATGACATTTTAGACACTGACAGTATGCTTGCGTTAAAAATTACACTTTTACTGACATTTGTAGAAAAAATTATAGTTTACTCCAAAACGGCACTACGTCATCGCCCAAGTATCGATAAAGTATTTAAAAAAGTGATGAGCCTGTTCTGAATATCTCATTAGTTTATCCAGTCAATGTAATTTTATTATTCTTGCCCTGCTGTAATGTTATTTTAGCCAGCTATAAAGTTCCTATTCAATTTGCAGTATAATTTTCTACGTCAAACGACAAACTTCTTCCGTTCCATATTAAAACTTCGATACTCTAGATGAAAGGAGAAATTGAAATTTTTTGTGCTATTAATATATAAAAACATATAAAGACTCACAACACGGGAATGCAATTTTTGAGTTAGCCATAACTAAGTTATAAATAAAAACTTTAACTACATTTGTCGCAGATTAAATAAAAAGAAGGTTAAAAAAGCAGAAACACGTTGTGTTTTAACTGCAAAAAATGTGGGAGGCAGCTGCTTTATAACAGGCCTGCTGAATGGACTGAACCAAAAGTTAAGATACTTGAAATTAAAGCGAATAAAGATTTGACATTATTTTGTTTCGTACATCAACAAGTACAAAGTGATCACGAGAAAACGTTAGATTCCAAAGTAACTTTACTACCCTAGGAGATATCGGAAAACTTAAACGTATATTTCTTGACTAATTTTGCACAAAGTTTTCAATAAAAAAAATCGAGCATCCCGTTATATCCCCGAGATCCAAAATAATAGAGAGTAATTCATTCACAACACTTCGATGAGTACGGGAAGTGAGGGTTGCATCGGACAAGCTTCCATGGGCGTGGCACTTGAGAAGGGTTTAAATTACCAAGAATAAGTTGACGTTGAGTGAACCTAACACTTTAATAGTTTACTTTAAAAAGTCTATAAACTCAACTGTATCATTACCTCCACAATTGTAGAATGCCGTTTTTTGGACAGCGATGGCCCACCACCAACCACTTACACCTACCTGATGCGCTCGGATACGAATATCACACTTTAACACTTATAAGTTATAATGCACACTGCACTATGCACACTTATCGTCGGGTAGTATATCTGTTAACAACTGCAGCACCAGATTTCATAATGGCAAAACAGATTGAAACCATTTTACAAATACCTCGCCATTCATATTGCAATCGTGCCTCAAACACACAGGTTTCATCGATAACATACATTTTTCGACTCAGATTTCGACATTTAATATTTGTTAGTTAGTTACTTTACCAGAAGACTATTCCGTATGTTTCCAGATCTTTCAGTGTTTTATAACACGGAAAGCGAATCGAACTATTATCGAAAGCTCATTTTTAAAATACCATCCACGAATTGTTCTAACAACCGTTTATTCTGTATCATCAATCTATATCTTCTTCCTTTCGTGAGTTTCCAAAATTTTCCGTTTCACAGTTGTATATTCTTCCTTGTCATTCTTTATTACATGATATTCATTACTCACAGACACCTTTTTTATGAACTATACAGGGTGTCCGGAATATGAGTGCCTTAATTCTGCCATATGATAAGTTGTACTCAATAAAATATATTTGACTTAACAATTTTTTTTCTCTGACCAACGGTAACAGAATACAGAATTATGACAGCAAACAGGTCTTGAACATGTGACAACGTCACTCACATACTGCCTTAGGATTATTATGTATTTATACATAATAATTACAAATAGGTGCACCTAAACATAGGTACTTACTGTGAATGGTTTTCTTAGGGATTTTTCACAACACAGAATAATAGTTACAAGTGTTTAAAATGATTTCTGTGTCTTGTAAGAAGCGTTTACTGTACAAACGTAAGTTTTTCCTAGATTCGTCGTAAATTAACATGCCATGCTGCTGGTTATGGTTATTATAAATTGTTCCATTTTTGTTTATGTACACTCACAAACACCAAAGCAAAACTAGACAAAAATGAATCACACTAGCTGTACGCACCATTATGACTAATTCATGTATTACTTTTAGGTAGGTTATCACCAGCAGCCTGACACTGCGTTGTTGTTCGTTTCAGTGCGTTTCAGTTTTTACGAATTTCTCGGAAACTTCAATTGTTTTCTTCATTAATGCTGATCCAAAAATCAAATTATGAACAAATTACGTTACAGGCGCTTTTACTCGCTTTTGCTTAACCTTAATTGTACCTTAGTTTATAATTTCGTAATATTATTTTACATATTATTGCAGTTGTTTTTCTTTTGAAATGTATTTATAGACAAAGTATTCGTTTCAGACTTTTTTTTCATAAAAGTTTTTTATTGCTTTTAGTCAGATAGATAAGCCCTTAAAGTTACGGCCCTCATATTCCGGACACCCTGTATATTAAGTAAATGAGTTTATCAGTCATAAATAACTAAATTAAAACAGCTTTGTAGTTTATCGCATTTCGGGCAACGTTTCGGTTTTCATTATTAATAAAACCAAGGTTTATAAAAATACAGTTAAATGGTAAATATCAAAACAATAAATACGCTACAACGCAATTCATTTACTTAACTTCTTCTCTTGTGATATTTATAGTATACATTTATTCTACTTTTAGTTGCTATGAAGAGTGTATGATGGTAAAATATTCTGCAATAATTCTTCTAGTAACTCCTCGGCTGTTTCTTTTACACAAAAGTCCCATAAGAGACTGTATTAGAGCGAAAATCATATCCATATGCTAATGTATCTCCAATAGGGCAGAAGTTACAGCAATTTGAATTTTTTGGTTAAACATAATGATGATTCAAGAGAACTTAAAATTCAAAAAAATCGTTATCTTCGTAATTACAGACTTTATAAGCTAATATACTGTACATTAACATATATATAGTGTATACTAGACGTAGATGAAGTGCTGTATCAAACATACGTATGTATACATAGTAAAAGTTGACAAATTTTCAAGTTAATTGAGAAAAAATAACAACTTAGAGAAAACAATTGTGTAGCGAATGTATAGATTTTATTTTCTAAAAACTAATATGGAGAAAATGTAACAAATTATAAATCTTAAGAAAACAAAATTAACAGGACCTGTTTCTCTTGGTCCGGGAAGATCCTATTTCTGACTCCACCATCGATACCAATCGCAGCACGAATTGTAAATCACTCTCGTCTTCGTCATCAATGTCCGCAGGAGATGTGGGAATGAACTCTAACATACGGATTCATCAACAAGGCGTAACGTTAGTTAGACTAGCGGAGGTTACGCGAAAAATTTACGCATCTGTTGCACTAATTTAAATAAAAAGCATACTCCTATTCACTACTATGTATAATACTTACTTTATGATATGTTAACTAATCCGTAGTACTGAAAAGTACAGTTTTTGAATATAAATACTAAATATACAATGGGAAACGCAAGGAACTAGAGGCCGAAATTACGCGATTTTTAGACAGGTACAATACTGGGTCTAACTTTTGGCGCAAATATGGACGTAAATAAACAGCCTATCTAGCAACGCATGCTTCGCTACCTAGCAACGCATGTTTCGTGAATGAGCGCAAAGCTGGTTAGGCCAACTAAGGCGCTTTACACGGGCGTAAACTCGTTAGTCGGACTAGCGCTACGCCCGTTTCATGAATCCGGCTGTAAGTCTTCTTCGTCAACTTCGTTTACCACTGCTACAATCTTCTGTGAATCTATAAAATATGCACCCCAAAATTTCTCTGGGTGCTACTTGTTTTTTTTTTTGTAATTACAGGTTATTGAATTTGCGTTGTCAACCCCACAGGTGTAGAGGTAGTCGGTTTCCTAACCTGTGCGTAATGCGTGCTCTAGCTTTCGCTATTATCTTTGCGGCATGCATATTTACCCAGCTTTCTCAACATCAGTTTGCGAGGAAAATAGATTGTGGAACACTTCAGCTGCTCTTTTTATGTTAGGATGTTTTTAGTAAAATTTTACAAAAATAAGTTTTCCCCTGGCGGAATGTCGTGCTAGTAGATCGCAGTCAGTGAATTCGTGTAACATAAATATTTCCTTGAGTCCCAGCTGCTGCATTTGGTGAGTGGAGTAAACGCTGGTTTGTACTTTTCCTCTGTCAAGTTTTATGAACAGGATGTTGTGGTCACGTGGTGTTTTTGCTCTAAACAGCACAGCGAGGTCGACTTATTCCCCTATAGCAGCCACATTGGCTGTTTCATTTACGGATTTCAATCAGTCAATTTAACCCGCTTACTTTTGTTCTGGTGATTGTAGGGAAATAATTATTGGGTCACTGAAATTTCAGTTTCCAAATTGAAGTTGTTGGCAACACACTTTTTCATCCGATAGCGCCTTGCCTGTTCTAATGACAGTGCTGTTGGGAGAGATCCATCAAAAACAGTGGTACATCTTCTGCCTTATGATTCTTGTGAAAACTGAGGATTCTCTTTGTCAGATGATGTCAGATGAACTTATATAAAAGCAAGCGTTCGCCAATCACCAAATCAAAGTTTGATAGATATATCCTTGTTTGATTTAAACAGCTCGTAACGTACGGATCTTTTTTGTTTTCCTCATAGCATCCCCATTGAATAAGGCAAAGGAAAATGGAGCCAATTCGCACTGCAAATAATCGTTCAAGTCGTCGTTACTTTTTTGCTGAAGCAAATCCGCTGCAGTGAAAAAATTAGTAGAAATAATCTGGTAGAAAATTTTATTCTAAAAGTTTTATTTGCTTTTTTCATTTATCGATTTGAACGAAGTATATCAAACATGAAAGTAAGTTGTTTTCACAGTTCTGAATTGTTTGTTACACAAATCTAGAAAAAATATAGACTGTGCCAGTGTCATATTGCCGGCAACCGCAAGTTCATGGCTGCCCTAAATGGTCCAGAATCGCTAAAACTTGGTTTTTATGCCAATTTACGTTAGTTGTATTATAGCGTGAAGCTCATTTGTTTACTGTGATTGGTCACATTCATGTTACATTCTTCAATGACATTTAAAATGACAGCAAGTTAGTTAATTTCAGATTGCAATGCAGCCATCATATTTGCACAACCTCTAACATAAAGCAAATAAAATATCCATTTTCTGGACCTTAGGTCCCTAGAAAACGCGGCACCTGTCACGTGACCTATATCATGAACCGACGCAGTCTATATTTTTTCTATGTCATGTTTATGTTATGAATGTCAAGTTAATACATACTTTTTTCAGTAAAAAGCTTGCTAAAATATTGTTAATAGTCGTGGAAAAAATATTCCTAGTAATGGCTGTAATTCACTCGAGTGTTTTAAAATACTCGTTTAAGGCTACGGCTGTCCTAATCTCCACCTCTGTGAATTAAGGTACGGACAGACATGCTCATAAAAAACCATACTTGGAAGCATGCTTTAAACTAGTATGCTCTTCAGCTGGTCACATTTGCTGGCAATAAGCATGCAAGTTTTAAGCATTTCCTAAGTATCACGCCTAAAAGCAGATCAGTTGGACACACATGCTATTAAAACGCAGGCTATCGACCAAAATGGAAGCAAATACAAGTGAACTGAGTCAAAACAGTGGTTCCCTACCGTTACAACGATATAATAGTGTCAGTTATTTTCGCACAGAACTCATTAAAATAATGCTATTGCCTGTAACGCAATTATTTAAAAATTGGTCATCTGTGTCTGCCATAAATGATGCCATTTCTGTAAACCATGACATAGATGGGTTCGAACTGTTGATTTTCTTTAGTTCAGAATGGTACACAGATCTTTAATTTTAAATTTTTGTTTTAATTATTTTTATGGTTAAACTTAGGTCATTCATATCTTTTAATAAAGTTTCATAAGCATTATTTCGTGCTGTGTTATTTGTATAGAGAGGTGACCGTGTGTTCCACAGACATTTATGACTCCAATAATATGTCACGAAAAGCAATGTTTTATCATCTCCCCAACATGCCATTTTTAGTTTTTGAAGACGAAAACTCACCACACTGTCACAGAGTCCAATTGATACTAGCATGCTCATAAGCAAACCTGTTCACACACGCTTAGAGCACGCCCCCTTCCACCCGCGCCGCAGGTAGAATGCTTGAAAATCAAACGACTGTTGATTTTTGAGCATACCCGAAATTAGCACGCTTATTACTAGCAACGCTATCATACACATGCTACAAAGTAGCATTTGCTCAATAATGGTATGCTTTCGTGCTAATAATGAGCATGTCTGTCCGTACCTTTTACAGCCATCATTATCCTCGTCGAATAAAATATTGTCAGTAACAATCCACGAAACACTGCACATTTATAATAAACTAAAGAATCGTAACAAAACCAATACCGATTGGCAGAAATAAGTAAAATGTTATCAGCTGTCAAACGTATAAAAAATGTTTCCGCCATTTTGGATGGTTACTTGGTTTGGATTGCCTGTTTTTGAGAGAAATTGTTTCATGATCTATTCTACAATAAGCAGACCAATCCATTATGCGGTTATTTCTCGCATTAGTGTCTCATAAATTTATGCAAATATATGTGAGAGATGATTAAGTCAAGTAATACCTACCTGTTCTACAATTGTTCATGATTTTAAATAAAAAAAAAATCTTGTTATTTTCGATTCGCCCTCGTATAATCTCACCTCCTTTGTTGTAACTAAATGCTGCGAGTGAAATTTGAAGCGATAAAAGAAAATTCCTTAGGACATTCTTTTGCAATTTAATGAACGTCATAACGATTACTCCCTTGAATTAGGGTTGAAATTAGCGAGACATAAATGTATAGGAGAATCTCAGAACAAAGGATCAACGATGAGGTAGCAACATCAAGAGTAAATGCATTCCGATTGTAAAGAAGTATATTTTTGTAGAGCACAAAGCAAACTTAAAACAAAAGAAAATATACGTTAGCCATTTTTCATTGTTTCCAGGATTTGACAAAATAGCTATCCATCCCTGGGGGTCTTGTTTACATGTTTGACTTCGTACGATATTGATGTTTCACTGAACTTTATTTTTCTTTGGATAAATCCATGATGTTACAAGTGATTCAATGGCTTTTTCAAGAATTTTAGAGTGAGTTAAATAAACTACTAATAATTTATATTAGCATTATCAACTGAATGAAAAATAAGATGCCACAAATATTATTAGGTCGTAAAATCCCTAGATTGATAAAGTACAACAACATTGAATTTTGCATTTTCACAAAATTTTCGTCAGAATACAAAATATATATAATAATATGTACGTGATTGAAAATAACAAACATATGGAAAACTGTTTAAATATTATTTCAGCTATTATTATTTAGACATGAACGGACAGAATGACATCTCGCAAACTGCCATTTTGGGCAGTCCCGACCATCGCTTGCGCTACTATACTCTATTTTTAAACTAGGAGGAGCGAATGCCAAAGACAAATTTACACTGCAAAATTTACTAAAAACTACCCTAGATAGCATCAGACTATCAAGTATATACTCACTGCAAGTGTTTAACCTCAATTTGAGTACAATAAGCTTTCATTACTTTCAAATGGGTTTATTAAGTACTTATTCAAAATAATGTGCAATGAATAAATATCTAATTCTAGGTTTATTTAACTTTTGTATATATATTTTTAAAGTAGGTAGGTAGGTACTTCCTACATAACATAATAATATGAATGAAATAATTTACTACAAACCAAACATCTATAAATGATTGATTCCAGTTTTCACTTTTAAAATTGTTTTTTATTGATTCACATTTTTACAATTAGCATTGGAGTAATCATA
Organism: Monochamus saltuarius; assembly: GCA_025584915.1. NCBI lineage: Eukaryota > Metazoa > Arthropoda > Insecta > Coleoptera > Cerambycidae > Monochamus > Monochamus saltuarius. The sequence continues at coordinate 69,340,720 of CM046721.1, forward strand.
TAATGGTGTTTTTGTTACTTTGAATTGTTGCACTTCTACGAACTACATTTATTAAGTTACTGGATAATTGCTAAATAAATGATAACTGAACTTCGTTCGTAATATATTATCTGCAGGTGTTCAAAGTAACAAAATAAGTTTTTAATAATTTAGAATATTATTGGTAAAAATAAGTGACAAATCATGTCTTTAACAATTTTCTGAATTATTTGACGAGTCAGTATTCATATCACTCTCGCTATTATTAATTGATATGATTAAAGGTTCAATGAGATCGTCCATAATTCCGTCAAGTGTTCCCATTTTTTCTTCCTCCTTAATCACATGTTCTTCACACTTTCCAGTTCATATTTGTAACATTATTAAGAGCCTCTATTAGTAGTTCCCTTACGTCTTTCAGTTTATATGTTTTATTTTTGTTTGCTACTTTATTCTTCACCTGTGCCCAAATCAATTCTATAGGGTTCAATTCACAACGATACGTTTTATCTAAATAATAAATAGGTCTACCTTCAGATCTAAACTTTTTAATTGATATCGAGTAGTCAAGTCTTCATCTCACTATATCATCACGTTCTATCAACACACTTTTACGACTTCGTTTTAAGTATCTGCAAAAAAATGTTTTTGTTGCAATTATACTTGCTTGAGATATGTATTCAACCTTACTTGAAGTTAATTTGTTTCATAACTTTGTATAATGATGAACGGGACATCTGTGGCAAATCCTGACGACTTTTTATTGCGGTTAATATTTTGTCCAAAGTGGGGATTTCAGTTTTTAAGAAAAAGCTGTGTACTACACGCCTTATGGAATTCTTCATTACTTCATCCAAACATGTAACAATCCCAGGTCGTCCACCACAGTAGACACCCTTCAAGTAGATTTATACTGCTTTATGGATCGATATACTGTTGATTTTGCAGCACCTAAAAAAGTATAATGTGTAATATAGTTCAACAGTAGATAATGTTAATATAAATTTACCTAATGTCATCGCTATTTTGGATACAAGTTGGACAGTTTTAAGAGTAGGTTCATCATCTAGGCTTTTCTTGTACAAATTTAATATTGCTTGTTTTTCTGCCAGAGATAAATGCCCCAAACTGAGTTGTTTTCGTTTCCTTGGGGGCGACGGCGATGTAATTCCCGCGCCTGCCTTACTTGTGGTCGGCACACTATCATCCATATCCAATGGAAAATTGGAAAAAACGAATGGCAAACAATATAATAAGTTGTTTAGTTCTGATAAGAACTGATTTATACGTAACTGAGATAATAAATAGATAGAAAAACAGGTAAAAACACAATGACAACGAACTGATGACAACTGACAAGCAAAATGTCAACAAATGCCAGAATGTAAAATTTATTAGCAGTGTAAAGTAGGTTCGAAATTAACCAATAAGGAACCAACATTTTGGCGCGCAATATTCAAAACGCTCCTCCTAGTTTAAAAATGGAGTATAGTTAATCTAGCTAATTTAAGCATATTACAGTGTTCATGCGGGATGTCTGGAATATAAATGCCTATACTAAAGGCACTTGTATATCTGCGCAAAAGAAACAAGAAACTCTTATGAAAAAATGTCTGAAGCGAATAATTTTTCTACAAATACATTACAAACATCAAAATATAACTGCAATAAAATGCATACATTTCAAACCAAGGTACAATTAAGGTTAAATATAAGCTGCTCACCCGTAAAATTGGGATCACCTGTACTTTGATTTTGAAACAAGTTGCAAAATTCAACTAAATTTAAAGCAGTTTCTATCACATTCAAGACCGAGTGTCACGAAGACGTTAAAACGACATACATCTGCATATTCGAAATTTGTTAAATTAGTCAATGCGTTGCGACTTACATGTGGGATAATCCGAAATAAACTAATTGGTGTAGCACGGTTACAAGTACGGCAGGTTGTATAACATAGTTATTTCCACTTCCGTGGTACCGAGAGTTATGGGTTGATTTGCTTCTCGTTGAAAAAGTTTAGTGAAAAATTTGTTTTCGATTCTTAATTAGGCCTTCCGGATACGTTGATAACATTAATGCCATTATGACTGAATCACCCTGTATAACGATGAGGATTAGAACAAGGTTAAGTAATTTATATTCTGTTTATAACTATGAAATAACAATTTCGAAAATAAATGTAGGACATGCCTCTGTCTCTAAGATAAATAATAATCTCCATGTCCATTTGAATGAATGGTCTTTTTACGTTAATCAGTGCCCCAGCCTAGAATCTATATCTAATGTCTTTTCCGATTAGAAATACGTATCATCGCTACAGTTTCTTTTTCACAACTGTAGACACTTTCCTATGAAAGTTAGAGTCTTTGCAAACGCAAGTTTGTAATTGGAAATAATGATCCCTCGTAACTGTTGATTAAATGACGCCAAAGAGACTATATCTGTCGTGAACTTCTCCATTCTTAATCATATTTGATAGCACATAAAACGGCGCCTCTGTAAATTTTATTGATTTATTTATACGCAGAATATAATTTTGATCTCCACTTTCTTCCATCTTAAGGGCTTATTATGAATTTTTACTACATGTTTCATTATTCTCATAAGCATCCAATATCGTTTCGGATTACAGACTGAACATGAAAAATGTGGCGCTCTAAAGACTCTTAGATTTGGTATACCTAGTGGTTTATATTAAATTGGGTATTATATTTTGCTATACTCGTCCAATTAGATAACACATGTAATCTATTTTTTACTGTATTAGAAAGGTATTTTAAGCTAATATAAATCAAATCTCCTACAATTCCTATCAATGAAGTCATATGTATTGTCTCTGATACTAAACATCTAGGTATGCTAATGAACAATTCCACAGACAAAGTTCTATTCATAATTATCTAAAGAAATTAATCTATCTAAATTTACTAACCTGGTCTAATGAAAACACTCTATAAATATCTAACTTTACTTTTGACAGTGGAAACTCTTGCTTCTCCAGGTGGCCTCCTTTAAGTTGAGTCAAATATCTAACTATAAAAATTATTATATAAATTAAAATTATTTGGTTGAGGCTTTAGTCCACAGAGTAGTTAGTTTCACACAATATTATTAATAACTAAAATATATAAAAATGTAGTAGTATATAATATGTAGTATCACCGTTGCAGCTTTATCGAGCACATTTAAAAAAATGAATCATCACAACCACCAAAAAATTATTTCATAACCTGTTTATACCCTAATCGGGAGCCTGAAGGACATTCATTATACTGTTGTGCTTTATTGCGAAAGGTGCGATTAAAATTAGTGAGAAAATAATACCGAAGAAAAATAGAAAAAGTTGTGAATGTGTTGAGGAAAATTTAAGTAAAATATTAGTATATAGGTATAACCTATACGAATTACCATCAGCTAAAACCGTTAAAGTTGTTCAATGATTTGGTTAAGCCTGTAAATTGTCAGATCTATTTTCTAGATTTCCTTAAATCTCACTTGAGGAAAATTATGATAAAAGTGAGGGAATGGCAGAGTTTTAATTATTTATAGGTATAACCGTAAAGCCTATGTGAATAACAATCAGCTAAAAACTGTTTTTATTTGGCGAGGATGTTCATTCTTACCTATCGCTGGTCCAAATACCTTTTTCTGGGGCGTGTAAGTGTTGGAAAGAAACAGAATTAATAGTGAAAACAATATAACTTCTGAATGGAAAAGCAAAAAATTATTAATGAAGTTAATAAACTTTAAAATTATTCATAGATAAAACAGTAAACCTATATTGATAAACTTAGAATTATTAATAAAACTATATTTTACAAACTCACGAGAATTATCCATAGATAAAATAGTAAACCTATAGGAATAAATCTCAGCTAAAATCGTTAAATTTGTGAAGTTATTCACCCAAGTCTGGAATGGCTGTATTTACTCTCATCTATATATTTATCGTTAAAAGATATTTTTGGTTTCCAATGTGAAAGGGCAAAAGAGATAAAGAGAAATTAGTTAATACTAGAAATAAAAATAAATTATTAGAAAGCATTAAGAGAAAATTATTAATGACGTTAATGTAATCCTAACCGAATTATTCATAGGTACCTTATACCAGTTAGATATTAAGTAAGGTCGTTTTTCGAATCTGTTTCAGGAAAAACGACAAATAGAATAGTGAAAAAGATACTGAATAATAATTGAAAATGGAGACAATTATTAATGAATTTCTTATAAACTTAACAGTTACAGATAGATAGCTTTACTAAGATTTGAGAGTTCTACACTACAGCAAATAATTACCTTCGACAAATTCATTTATAACCTTTCGTTTGTTGTATGCGCCACGCCAATTAAAGAACATGTAATTGTTTTACAACTAATTTCACTGATATTTATAAGCTTAATGTCTATACACGGCCACATTTACTTTCTTTTATATACTGTTGGAAATGTATTTTCCTTCTTAGGTGACGTCAAATTTGGATCTGTTCCAGATACAGATAATAGTGTGGCTGGAACTCTAACATTGCATATTACTGGCGAAAATTCTGAAAAGGTATCTTTAGATACAAATTCCTGTTAATATGTAAATGGTTCCTGGTCTACAACTTCAAATGATTCTCTTAAAAGACAAAGAATGTTCATTTCCGACCGTCTCTAATGGTTTAGCATAAAAAAATACTCAGGTACATGCATAATTACTAAAAGGCGCTATTTATTTTTGCTACAATAGATGCATCAGCAGTTAACAGCAATTAGTAATATTCCTCGCATATTATCTTCGAGGAAATCTTTAACATGTCGAAGCTGACACCACATTTGTCTGGTTGGTAGTGGCCATTTAAAGATATGCTTTCCAAATTGTTTGAAATTATTTTTTATTCAGTACATACTAAAGAAATTTAAAACTGCTGAACTTAAAAATGAAATGAGAAAGTAATACGTTTTCAATATGGTTACAGTGCTGCGAGTCATATTACTCTTGCAAATACAACAGTATATGCCACTGCACTGCCATACATCAATGCAGGAACACATATTTATTACATTCAATATTCATATATCTTAAAGTTGCTAATTTTCCACAAAACAGTCAAGTTCCATTAATCAGTCATGACATTTTAACATTTTGCATTACAAAACAGTGGAATAAACATTTTGTCTGGTTTTAACATTAGATATATGCTACAGAAGATTTTGTGCTGTTTTTCAAATTGTCAGAAGTTCTTTTTTACTAAAAGTAATTCCCATCATGTTAAAGTCACCTAGTGAAATTTCCTTGCATCTGTAAAATGTGTAGGTATATAAACCCTCTATACACCTTGCATCTGTATTATACACTCAGGAAATGAAGGTTACTTTATCAAAGAAACAATACTTACTTTAAAATTTTATAGCGTCAAACTTGACATAGGTTTAATATTTTTACTACGATTTTGAGAACGAGAGTTTTTCGAAACGTCAATAATACGGAAGTGCGCGATAGTGATGTGATTTTTGTTATTTTTTAATTATCTGCTTTTTTCAGTGTGAGCAGGGGCCGCTCTAGCTATTTTGACGCCCTGGGCGAGATTACATTTTGCCGCCCCCCTTCTATGTAATTAAGATAAAAGTTTTTTTTATATAAGTATAAGATATTTTGATATATCTTGGGTCAATTTCAGTTATTACAAATTTTGTGACGACTGTAATAAATAAATGATGAGCAAAACATTCAGGGGAAAATTCTAGACCGAAAATAAATGCTACCTCTTTCTATAACATTGTTTCCAAAACTGATTATTAACGGAGTTACAGGGTGTTAAATTTAAAATTTTATTTTCGATATTTGTAAATAACTTCTTAAAAAATCCAAATATTTACATAGAATTTGTAAATTGGGAGTTTTTGCGGACGAGAAATTCAAATATGTTTCCAATTTTGACGTCACTAGTAGAGGGCGCCACTTATGGCACACCATGTTTCTTTTAAATGACAGAACTTTTTTGCATCTTATTGTATCCATCTGACTATCAAAACAATCGATTCTCCTACCTGTTTTGAAAAAGGTATACCTTGCTAAAGTCGGTAGGCGTAACCATTTTTGAAATAATCCTATTTGAAATGCTCCGTGCACCGAGTAAAAACTGTTTTGGTTTCAGGTAAAGTGCATTTTTTGCTGAAAATACAGCAAAATATTACTTGAAGAAGTTGTGAATCGTAAATTATGGAGACGTGCAAAATTTCAAGAAGATCGGCGAGGTTTGATGAAACCATTTTTCAACAAAGCACAAAGATTTTATCAAAGCAGGCCGATTTTTTAAAATTTTGCACATCTCCATAATTTACCGTTCTGAACAACTTTTTCAAGTAACATTTTGCTGTATTTTCAGTAGAAAAGGCACTTTAACTGAAACGATAACAGTTTTCAATTGGTGCACTGAATATTTCAAATAAGATTATTTCGAAAACTGTTCCCCTAACGACTAATAAGGTATACCTTTTTCAGATACAACAGGTAGGAGAATCGATTGTTTCATTAGTCAGATGGATACACTAAGAAGCAAAGAAGTTATGCCATTTAAAAGAAACATGATATGCCATATGTGGCGCCCTCTACTAGTGACGTCAAAATTAGAAACATATTTGTATTTCTCGTCCGCAAAAAAACCCGATTTACAAATTTTATGTAAGTATTTGGATTTCTTAAGAAATTATTTACAAATATCGAAAATAAAATTTTAACTTTAACACCCTGTAACTCTGTTAATAACCAGTTTTGGAAAAAATGTTATAGAAAGAGGTAGCATTTATTTTCGGTCTAGAATTATCCCCTGAATTTTTTGCTTCTTTCGCCGCTTGTCACACTAACAGGCAGTGTTAACAAGATTCTAAGTGCTACTGTAACATTTGAAGTAAAGAGTAATTCAATGGCAATTTTACACCACACACCCTGAATAGGAAAATGACACATATTATTTACATACTAATAAATACAAGGGAACGCAAATGGATCGGCGCTGTAGATGCTGTAACTCCGCATACTGCGCAGTTAGCGGGTTCCGAGTCTACGGCAGAGATGCCGCCCCTACAATTGTGGCGCCCCGAGCGGTTGCTCAGTACGCTCACCGTCTGGAGCGGCCCCTGAGTGTGAGATTTTTTCGTTAGGCAAACTTAGTTTCAAAAATAACCCTTGATTGATCCGTTTGGCGCAAGGGCTTATTTAATTAATCTTTATTATTTTTAAAGTCACCTAGTGAAATTTCCTTGCATTTGTAAAATGTGTAGGTATATAAACCCTCTATACACCTTGCATCTGTATTATACACTCAGGAAACGAAGATTACTTTATCAGAGAAAAAATACTTAACTTTACACTGCAAATGTCAGTGTCATTATCTCATTTTTCATTCATCTGCTTGTATTATTTTATGCTCTATTTCATACAATACAACGGTGATACTACATGTTTTATCTAATGAACGAGTGGATCACATATAATTCAGAACGAACTTCTTACAGGTAAGTTGTTTGTTCTTGTAATTACCTATAGGTATAAAGTCGTAGAACTAGTAAATAACAACAAAATATTAGTAATTCAAATGCATTTTGCTAACACCACGTTTGATTTAATAGTGATATATAAATCTATTGACTTCTGTGTTAGTGAGTTTATTGAATCATGAGTTTTACAGTAATGGTTTGCATCAACCAGATTATACTTTAGTAATAGGCGATATCCCATTTTGGTCACAATAACATTTACGTTATTTCAAGGTTAAATATTATATTTCATCGCCATACATTTTTGTGGTAACTGTTAAGAAATAATGGTGATAATATTTTTTACACGTTATATAGAATAGAATATTTATTTATTTAGCAACAACAAATGCTATTTACATTACTATACATACACAAAAACATACCAACAAAAGACAATGTTTACCATGCCCTATCATTACGAAAAAAATTAGTGATATTTCTAACAAATACTTTCACATTTACAGATTTTTTTATTTCTTCAGGCAAAGCATTATATAAATGTAATCCTTCATTAAAAAGAGACTTTTTCAAGGAAGTAAACTTAGTATATTCAATATTGTATTCTCCAGCAGACCTTATATTATACTTATGCAAATCACATCTCTTAACTAAAACTCTTTAAGATAATCATCTTTCAATTTTATATATTAGAATTTGAACAGAGTTTCTTGAATACTAGGAATTAGGTGTCGCTATACCTAGTTTAATATGTATGTTATTTGAATTGTAAAAATAAACAGCTTATTACATTTACATTTACGCGGTTTTTTACTGTAACAGTCTAAGTGTATTAACATTGTTTCTTACTCTTCGGTCAATTACTTGATTTTTCCGCATAGAAAATGCATCTTCATTTCATCGCAAGGTCGCTCTAATCTTGTAAAGGTTCTATGATCAGGAATGAGGCGCTCTGGATACCTTTCTCGATATAACTTGTGACGTACTTTCAAGGTTCGTTCGCAGATGCCGAACCAGTACAGCCACTTGAATCTGTCCGGGTTCACTCGGTGGAGAAGTTATGTCCAAGGTTCAGGAATATTATAAGACTCGGTATTCAAAATAAAATATTTATTTCATAAAATAAAATGTCACCCTGTAAACAACTAATACGAATAATAATTCCCCAACATAAATAAACTAGGTCCTGAAATAATAATACAAAATAATAAATTAACAAAGAGGGCGCTAAGGAATGTACGGTGCAGACGCTGAGTGTCGCGGAAAGAGCCTGCTAAACACCCAGTGTCGAAGACCACGGAGACGACGTCGAGTACCGCGGAATAACACCTGCTAAATACTCGGAGTCGACGGAACACGGGTTAGACCTCGAGCGCCGCGGAGAGGGCCTGCTAAACGCTCGGAGTCGACGGAAGACGGAATACGGGCAAGACCTCGAGCGCCGCGGAGATTACCTGCTAAACGCTCGGAGTCGGCGGGATACGGGCAAGACCTGGAGCGCCGCGGAGATTACCTGCTAAACGCTCAGGACACCCAGAGGAAGGTAGGGTGCCGCGGAAGTTACCTGCTAAACACCCTGGGGTAGAGGAAGGTTGAGTGCCGCTGAAAGAGCCTGCTAAGCACTGCTGGTAAAGGCAATTTCGCCGGCTTTTATACAGAACGGCGGGTAGTGTCGTGTGCAAAAATCGCGATACGCTAAGCAATTTCAGGTACCGCGTGCGCCAAACAATTAAAGTACAGTGTGAGCAAAATAAAATAAAATAGGTTCGTTACAAACTCTACAGGTCTTCTTGAACTTTTTTTTGACTCGCCATAAATTAGCAATTCATTAACTTTTTCTGAATGAGGAAATAAGTATTTTGTGACATTTGTGCACTTTCAACAACAAACATTAAATTATTTTCTAACCACTACTTGATCCTTCGCTGCTAATGTGATATTACTTGCAACTTTTAAAATAATACAGAAAAATTTATCTAATAAAAGTTTATTAGAAAAAAGAAATCTTCTAAACAGGAAAAGAATTTGGGTGTGTTTCTAGCAAAAATATAATTCATGGCGTCAATATTCGTTTCTGTAAATCACAAAGATAATACTTTCGATTGAAAATGGAGTTTACCTTACCCCATTTAACACCACGTGTCCCAAATTTTATTAAAATATTTTTTATCCTTACAGTAGACCCATACTATCGAGTTTGAGACACTATACCTAAATTATTTTTTATTAATGAAGAATTTAAGGCCTTACCTACCAATAAAGCCTAGATAAAGATACAAATTTGCACTGATTCTGTGGCAATCTTCACTTAATGCATTATGATGTACCAGTAAATAAATAAAAATATTCTCCAAATTATTATAGGAAATACATATATTAAAAATAAGTTCTGAAAAAATATATATGTTTTCTTTTGTATAGAAAGGAAAAAATAAGCTGGAGGGGTGATTGAAGATTATGTGAATGTTTAATAATGTGAAAGTAGCTATCAAAAGAATATCGACATATTTCTTTTAGTCCTGACATTTTGACTGAACATTTTTGATTAACTTTGTGGAATTGTATCCAATCATTTCTACTACTTTTTCCCAGAATACGTAACACAAACAGCTGCGTATTACTTCTAACCAAATCGAAAATTAGTTCTGAAAAAAGTTAATTGGATTTGGTTTTTACAGAAGTATTTTCCCTAAAGGGCAAGCAAAACGACGACAGTCCTTGAAATTATTAATCTGGCCCCATAGGGGTTTCAAATATTTTATGTGTGTATGTGTGCTGTGCTAGCTGCTTACAGTGGGGCCCCTTTTATATACAGGATGAACCATAAATAAGTACAAATATTTTAACCAGCAGTACAGTTCACAGTGTAGAACACATAATTATTGGCTTCTTTACAAAAATATCAGGAATAAAAAAGTCAAATTTTTAATATATTTCGTGATTTTTCAATCAAAAACTTGTTGAGGACTGCTGATCCGATCCCGATACTAATATTTTTAAGATTCATGGTGGATGCTAATTCCACAGTTATCAGTGTTATACTAATATCTTCGAATAGGCTTCAACAATGTTAACCATAATTTTTAGACATGCCAAAGATTGATTGAAATATGTTTATTTATGAATATGCCATTTCCTTCCCTTTGTCATCCCTATACCTCACCAATGAATTGAAAATATTAACCAGATTATCAACTCACAATGATAGTTATCTAGAATTTGGTTATTATCCATTTTTACTACACTACAACTGATTTATCACAATACGTTATTGTTATCAGTTTATCACTATCACTGATTATCACTACTTAACAGATATGCTATTAGCATGTCAACCTTTTCACTGTTTGAACTATGCGCCATATTTTAATTAAATACACAAGACACTTAAGAGAAAAACACAAAAATAATAAGACAATTTAAATACGTTTTATACGTTAGTGCCGCAACTCTTAAAACAGTTGCGTAAAGCAGTGCGTTACTTAAAGAAACCATTAGCTTAGTTCAGTTTTAGAAGATGCAAACGTATCTCATATTAATAGTACACGTTTTATTTCCACTTGCCTTTGCTACAGCTTATTCCTTTGCCCTGGACCATACTAGTGCACCGATATCAACGTAACCTCTTCATCAACCTCGACTATCATACGAATGCATACATCAAGCTAGTTATTTTGTTATTCCATGTTTTATGTTTATTTTTAAAATGTGTTTTACCCACTACGAATTACGAAATGGTTAGCAGTGACACCTTGTTTGAGGTTATGTGGCAAAAGTTAACTCTAAGACGTGTGAAAATCATAGTTTTTTGTTATTCTTCACAAAATAATTTAAGGGTATAATCTTTCAAACAGTGTACAATGGTATTAACTTGTGAAATATGGATAACTGTTAAAATAGTTGTTTTTTCAGTAAGTAGGTAAGCTTTTATGCACGTTTATGGATAATTTTTAGAATCATTGAGCAAAGTAATTTCCTAAACACTTTAATTGATAATATCGAATTTGCGGAAATTCATATTTTAATCGTTTATGACAATTTTAATTTACCTGTTGCTAAAAGCAAGTGTTTTTAAATTAGAAACAATGGCAAAAAATGAATTTACGTTAAAAAAATTATTTTTCTTACAGACGATATGGCAATCTCGCCTTCAGTAAATCTTATGGTTTATTTTATTTGGTTACGTCAGGGGTCTATCTAGTCATCGGTCCTCAAAATGTGGGTATTTTTTAAAAACATTGATATCTCCGTAAATAATGGAAATTTTTAAAAACGATTTTTTCTATACCCATCTATGTGACGACCTACACCTGCCGACAAAATCGGCTTAAATAGTAAATTGTTACACCTAAAGAAACTTATCTAAATCGGTCATATAGAAATAGCATTTGGCATTCTTACAGAACTGTTTGTCTAATAAATTTTATAGTCATATATATCTGTTTGGTACGTACAAACAAATATAATTACATATAATGCTTTTGCAATAATAATGACCCTCTCTTAAAACAATTTTTGAACTTCTGGAAGTTTCATTGAATCTCTATTGGTGAGTGAAATGAGAACTAATATTAAATGTTGAAAGTAGACTTACAGAGGAATAAAAAAGATACTTATAGTTTGTAAAAGCGATCTTTTGGAAATTATATTGATAATAAAAAAAATACAGGGCCTCCAAAGTGGAATTTAAAAAGTAAGTTTTTGTTATAATTACACTGTCTTTGAATGTATCAACTTAAAAATTTGAGAATAGATGTTTTTTGGATGTGAGAAGTCATAATATGTTGCCTACTTCGACATTTTTCCTGAAAGGCGCCACATTCGTCATATTTGTAACAACTCCTTAAACACACAATATTTTTGAGGAAAAAAGGTATATTTGTCATTAGTCGAAATTGACTGCATTATTTATTGTGCCATATTTTAACGTAGTAGACACCAAAATTCTCTTGTAAATTGGATATGTTGAAAGTAGATCGACAAGCAATAAAATTTGCACTGGTGTATAATGGTAGGGATAATAGTTTTCAGCATGCAACGTTTTTAAAATGGAAGTCATACTGAGTCTTGCAGCTCCAAATAGTCGTCCTGTAAGTAATTTGTGGATAATGTGAACAAATTTTTCGTCTTCTAAATTCTTAAACCGATGTTTTAAATTGTTGAAAATCAGGTTGTAAACTATTTCGAAATCCTCCCAAAGATTCTAGTTGCACAGCACTCCATTGAATTTAATTGCCAACAAGTAACAGTCACATGTCTCATATCTGAATATGAGAAATTAAAATAACAACGTAGGCCATTAATTAAATATAATGTTCTTTGAAATTTATAGGTCATTATCCCTCTAAAGTATTGGCATTGATGACTAATCAAGATCGCTAATTTGAGAAAACTTAGTTGAAATACTGAAACTGACTGAAAATTAGATATAGTATCTGCGGATAATGTTATTTAGCTCACAAATTTTGACTACTTAGTGGTACAATATAAAATTAAGTTTAATAAAACACAACACTACACTATTACAAATTTTAATAGAAAACGTATATTTCACAATATTGACAGATACTTTATAAATTAACACACCCGCTTGAATAATTTACTTGAAAAAATCAACAGCAATTACCAGAATAGCGAATCATGCAGTAATAAATAAAAAGTATTTATTTGTTCTCTTTTTCTAAATTGTACATTACTTTTTTACGATTATATTGTTTAACTTTTATTAACTGTTTCTTATATTTAATAAAACAGAAAACTTTCAAAATTATTTTATTTATCATTCGTCTCCAAATCATGTTTATGAAATTAACAAGAGAAATAGAGAAAGAAGTAAATCTTATACATTATCCCAAGATCTAGCTATTTTGTTTAACTAGAATCATTGTTTTCATTCGAGCTGACCAAATTGGATAGTTTATAAGAAGAAAAACTATTTTAGTGTATTATATTATTTCAAGTAAATTAGCCAAGTGAGTGGGGTTAATTTATAAAATATCCACTAATATTGTGGAATATGCATTTTCTAGCAAAATAACCAAAGGTTCAGTTACTTTGTATACTAGTCAGCTAGTTTACAAACTAACCAAGTTATACGTTATAATATAGTCGTGAACGTATATTTTCAGATTAGTAGATACTTATTACTGTTCCTAAATAACTGTCCTCATTTTTAAAGTTACACCCTGTGTTACCTGTAAATAAATATTGACAAATTTTCTATTCATCATTTAAGATTTTTTATCTGTATTATGAACTGTCACAAATTTCGTAAAATTTACTGAAATATTTTGCCAGAATAATTATTTTCTACATGTAAGAATAATAATTCATTTTATTTTTCCGCTTGCCCAAGATATTTATTTTAATTAGGCTTATTAACGAAACATGGCCCTCATAATTTTGTGCGTGATGCGTGAACAAAAAGTATATACCCTACTTTAATTTATTTTTGTTAAAATAAAATTTTTAAAGTTTTTGGCACTCAATTCCATTATGTAGAAATTTAGTCCTCCCATATTACAGTATAAAATAATTAAAACTAATCGGTATTTTGAATCACCCTGATGAATAATAAATAATGACTAATGCCTAATGAGTAATGAGTAATATGAGTATATGTATAAGGTAAAGGTAAAGGTATAATGTATAATGTATAATGTATAATGTATAATGTATAATGTATAATGTATAATGTATAATGTATAATGTATAATGTATAATGTATAATGTATAATGTATAATGTATAATGTATAATGTATAATGTATAATGTATAATGTATAATGTATAATGTATAATGTATAATGTATAACGTATAACGTATAACGTATAACGTATAACGTATAACGTATAATGCATAATGTATAATGTATAATATACATTGTATAATGTACAATGTATAATATACAATGAGTTATGAATAATAAATTATGTTGACTATTTAAAGTAAATTGGCCAAGCAAGTGGGTTATAGAGTATCAGCTATTAAAATAACCGATGCGACGGTTCAGTTGTACACTAGCCAGCTAGTTGTTCCTAAGTCTTCCCTCTAATCAGTATTTTAAATCACCCTGATGAATAATGAATAATAAATAGGGAATAATGAATGATGATGATGATGGTGACGGATGATGGATGATGGATGGATGCATGAAAGTAAGTTGTGGATCATTCCATCTCATAAATATATCGAAATGCATATCATACGATATTAATAGATATTTTACTTTATGATCTATGTTTTCTTTATCCCATTTATTTGACTGTTACTATTTTTTATGAAAAACTTTTGAGTAAGATTTTTGTAATTAATTTATATTTTAAATATTTCTGTCTTGCAATTGCATTACAACTGCATAAATAAATGTATAGACAATTAACCTTCGCTATGAAATGGGAAACAGACAATCTAGTTGCCTCAAAATTTCACAAACCCTTGTAAAAAAAATTATTTAGTTTTAAATATTTCTTTTTTTTTAAGGCAATATCGACTGTGTGTAGTAGGAAGGCAGTATATTTTGAGGAAAAAACATCTAGTAGAAATCCGAGCTGATAAAGAAACCAATTTATCTATTGTTTCCAAACTTTCGCAGTTGTGTTCTCGAGGCGTCGGAGCAGTAATTCCTCTTTTCATTATTACTCTAAATTAAATCTAAGTTTTACGGTACTTAAATTGTCAAGAGACCGTTACATATACAGTAATAAATAAATAAATGTAATAAAATTAAAAAACTGTTAGTAAGGAAAATGATTGAGAAGGGTAATTTAATTTCAAATACTAAATACCCATAGTTTTTCTCACATATTCCTCATTCAGTTCTAGTGCACTGAACAAAAATTTAATGTACCGAAATATCTAGAA
This sequence comes from Monochamus saltuarius, assembly GCA_025584915.1. NCBI lineage: Eukaryota > Metazoa > Arthropoda > Insecta > Coleoptera > Cerambycidae > Monochamus > Monochamus saltuarius. The sequence goes on from CM046721.1 coordinate 69,356,044, forward strand.
ATGAGGAGTCAGTATTCCTCGAAACAGTTTTTGAAGTTCTAAATAGAAATTTCATTAAATCTATATTGGTGAGTTGAAATACGGAGAACTAATGTTAAAAATTTTAAAGTAGATTTCATTACCAATACGTTATCAGTTCAAAGAAATTGCAAAATTAATTTTAAAGGGTGACTTTAAGCCAGGAACCAGAAAGTTATGGAACAGTGCCCACAACGGAGTGTCTGAATTCCTGCTGAAGATGAGAGCGACATGACTCGAAATATCAAGCTACCAGGACCTACGACGTGGCATCGAGCCCGGAAATTGTTCAACCAGTGTTCTTTTGTATACACAATCTTAATTTGACGCATATCCTCCAATGTCAGAGCACCTAAATTTGAAATAATGACTTAAAACTTTTATTTTTACTTGTATACCGCATAATTTAAAAGCGTCAAAAATTCTTTAAACATGCCATCTTTGCAATAAACAATTAAACAATTTCCGCGAAAGTTCTCGCGAATTTCGCAGATTTTGATTTAAATTATTAATGGTGGAAAACTGTCAACTTTTCGCGAATTTTGTACACACACATATTATCGCTATTTATCGAATTATTTATAGAACATGATGGACAAAGACATTCTTTGCACGCCGCCTGAAATTCGGGAAAAGTCGTTAGAAATGTGTTTCTATACAATCGCCAGTATGACATATTCATGAAATGGTGCAAGAATCACGGAATTAAAAAATGTAGTAAAAATGTGTTACTGTCATATTTTTCCGAGTTATCGAAAGAGTATTCTCCTTCTTCAATGTGGCCGTACTATCATATGGTGAAAGCAACTCTTTCAGCAAAAAAATTACATTGATATTAGCAAATATAAAAAATGTATGGCTTTTTTAAATAAAAAGAAAGAAATTATATTCCAAAAAAGTCCAAAACCCTGTCACAAGAAGAAATACCTAAATTTTTACTAAATGCACCGGATGAAATCTACCAGATCATGAAGGTAATTTATGCTAACTTTTCAAAAATAACGTGATATAAATGTAGCAATTATTTTAGATTTGTATGGTATTTGGCATTGCTGGGACTTTATGTATAATCAAGAACTTTTGAATTTAAAAGTGACATAGAGCACAAAGAAATAATTCTGGTTGTTCTAACTGTACTAAAACAAAGACCAGCAGGCGTCGAATATTTGTTATCACTTTAGAGTTTGAAGAAAAAGTAAAATCTGTAGAATTATTTAACAAATATTTAGCTCTGCGGCCTAAATAGACGCCCAGCCACCGATTTTTCCTAACTTATAGAAATGGTAAATGCACAGTCCAGCCAGTTGGAATTCATACTTTTGGAAGTGTACCAAGCAAAGCTGCCAACTATCTGCATTTACCAGAACCATAACTTTATACGGGACATTGTTTTCGTCGCAAGGCCGTCATTCTCTTTGCCAAAGCAGGTGGCACTAAGGAAAATTTAAATTTCATAGACGCTCTGCAGCTCTCTTAATATGTTGAGTGGTATTAATATTTCGTTTAGAATGACGTCATTAGATATTAGAAGAAAAATAAGAATCTTTATTGAAAATAGGTAACGTAATATACGCTGATAAATAAATTAATCAAAACAAAACTTAATAAAATACATTAATAACATTGCAGATAAAAAACAAAGAATTTATGTTACTTCTTCTATTCGTTCTGAATACATACAAATTGGCGTTATTTCTTGTGGTATAATTTCAACAAATTCAAGCTAATAAATTCACAAAAGTATGAAGTTGCTAAATTATTAAGAACTTTATATAAAAATATCATTGTTAAGTAATACAATAGTAGAGAAACTGATAGCCACTATAATGTTTGAAGCATGACTCCTATTTCAGTGAATCTATTCACTTCTAGAACTATACGCATAGGTACCGTGATTTTGAAGTTTTTGTAGTTGTGATGTTTGTTTTAAATTAAAAAGAAAAATAATAGAAGCACAGTAGTCAAAATGAAGTTGAATAATCGCTTTATATACAGCAATTTTTGTCTGAGTGGATAAATTTCTAGAACTTCTTGTAAAGAAGTAGGTATGTTTTTTACATATTTTTTGCATATATAATCGAAGTGGTTGCCAAAAAATAATAAATTATCTAGCTGAAATCTGAGGCATTTAGTACACGACACAATTTCAATTTGTTCACCATCAATTTGTAGATTTATTCCATAAGAGTGTTTAACTTATATTTGGTTATTATCATTCTTTTAGTTTTCATTATATTTCATTTCAATTTATTTGCCATGAGATATTCATTAACCTCCTTAAGTGCAACATTCATTTTTTCAATGACACCACCTATATTTATATCCTGTGAGATGCTATTCTGAACCCTAAGTCTTGCTTTCCATGAGCAAATAGACAGCCACCCACTGATAAACATCACCTTCAGTGCCATGTCCTTTTAACTTCATCAAAACATTGTCAAGATCAATTGTTTCGAAAGCCCTAATTAATGATTTTTTTCTATTGGTGGTAATGTACCCTGTAAAAAAACTTACGTGTAAGTGATATTTTCCCGTGTGTAATTTAAGATGTGTAAAATCTCCGTGTTAATAGTTTTCACACTATGGCTTTTTTATACATTTTACACAAACTGTGTTAATATTACTAGTATTTTAATGAAATATACTGAATTTGTGTAATATTTATCAGTGATGTGTTAAAAGTACATCATTTTGAGTAAATTTAACACACCTCTGTGTTCTATATCCCTACTCCTGACTGATGGAGCACAACTTCGCATCTGGAGTATATCAGCTGTTCTAACATACATTACGCCATTGTGGTCGTGTAGCGTTATTGTACTCAGTTAGCTCTCATTCGCTGTGTTCAAATAGAGGACATTTAAATTTAAATTGAGGTTTGATCAAATAAAATGATAAGTACTTACCTAACTATAACAAATATTGCTGATAATTTGGACTATAACTCTTAAAAATATTAGGAGTTCACTCTGACGATTTAGATTGCTCTGTATTCTGATTTTCTTGTAACTTTAGAGAAAATATATGTTCAAATAACTACCAATTCATTTTCGTAAGCCCCTATTATCTACTGTCTAAATATAGGTATCTTTACTTAATGTTTGTTGTTTCGTTGTTTATGATTTAGTAGAACTTTATACAGGATGTCCCTAAAAGGTTGTACTTAAGAAAGGTTACCTTATTGAAGTTACTTGGAGCAATGGTTTCCGAGAAAAACACATCTAAAGCTGATGACTTATATCTACAAAATTAAAAATTATTCATTTATCCTCAAGCAACATTGGTAATTTTTCTTGAAGAAAGTGCAAATATCTCTCTGTAATTAAACAGTAGGACCTATTAGATTTGATTATATTATACATTTTTGTGGGGAACACTTAAGAACAAGGTCTATTATGTAGTTATAAATAACAAAAATGAGCTAACAGGACGAATTCGTGCCGCTGCTCAATATATCGCTACGAATGAAGACATGCTATGCAGAGTACAAATAAACTTTGTACGAAGAATAAATCTCTGCATACAAGAAAATGGTGGCCATTTCGAGCATTTACTTTAATTATTTATGTTTGCGTTTACTTATTATTATTATTTTTTTAGTATTAAGATCACTGCAAACAATAGATTTAGATGTGTTTTTCTCGGAAACCGTTGCTCCAAGCGACTTCAATAAGGTGACCTTTCTTAACTATAAGAGACTGGGGAAGAGATTTTTCTTGTCCAAAATAATATACAGGGTGGAACAAAAAGTTGTAACGGTTTAAATGGTTCTAAATCGTCGCCAGTGGCGCCCTCCAGAAGATATACCAAAATGGACAGTAAAATTGAATTTGCCTTCCCGAGAAACTCCTGGAAAATTTCCTGAAATTAACGTGAATCAGTCGAACGTTATTAGAGATTTATTTTTTAACTTTTGACACTCTGTAGTTCCGTGATTCCGTGCAGTCGCACCAGCGAATCCGTACCTTAAGGCAAGTTTAGTTAAATCGACTTATTTGCAGCTACACTTTATGTGACGAAACGCTGTCCCTACCTTTTAGGGACACCCTGCATGTAAGTGCCTTATTAGAATATGTACTACTACTACTATTAATTAATATTTTGTTAGAAAACTTGGTTGTTGCTCATTTGAACTGAATTATACATTTTTAATAGTCATAAAAAGTAAATATATATCTTATTTTTTATTAACGTAACACCTCAATTCTGAAAATACTATATATTGATACAGAAACTCACCTACCCTTTCAGTTTGTTAGTTATGTTCCTGTTTGCTTTTGAAATTATAATTTCTGTAATATGTTTATTTTGACGGTTTCTAGAACAAATTCAATGCATTCTCGACGACTGGGTAAACTTCTAGATATCGTCAAAATAAAGGTATTACAAAAATTATATTGATTGAAAAATTATTTCGAAAACATTATTAACAAACTGAAAAGGTAGGTGAGCGTCAATATCAATACCTATTATACAATAATGCTACACCTTCAAAAATACAAATAACACTTAAATGTATAAAAGTTACACATAACAGTTGTTATATTAACACAGTGGATTGTGTGAAACATTAACACACTGAGAAATGAGTAAAAATATGTACAATCCTTTGTGGACCTCTATTAACACAGTATTGTGTTCTTTTGTGTTAAAATGTGTAATTATTTTTTGCAGTGTAGGTATTACTGCATCATATTAGGACATCCTGTATCATTTTTTTATTAATTTTTTACTTTACTTATTACTAATGATTATTAGTTAATGAATTTACGTTTACTAATTACTAATGATCGGAAAACAAATCTGTTTGGTAACGTACTGCTTTTTACTATATTTAGAAAACTTGCGTGGCTAAAACATTATTAATTTCACTCATAACATGTAAAGTTAATGCGTTGTACATTTTTGGCCAAATAACTCTCCCATTTAAATAGAGGGTCTAACCCCAAACCACGGAGACCGGATGTAACCTTTACTTTATGTGACTCGTGAAATGTGGTTATGTGGAACGAACGGGAAGCCCTTTTGACATATATATTATCATGCGTTTAATTCACTCGTTATTCCGTTTCATGGAAAATAATATATTCAAACCTTAATTTATTCATATTTATCTTTGAGCACCTAATGAAAATATGAAAATACGAAATTCAAATTCCATTAAATTTTCTTGATTATTTGGACTGGTTCCCCTTATTTATAAAAATATATAAAATTTTTATGATTATAATTGAGCAATTTTTGTGCCATAATGTCAGATTGAATAAAACGCATTGCGTTGCTGGTCAAGGCAGTTAGATCAACGAATTTTCAAATCCAATATTCAAAGAAACAAATTGAATTCGTCGAAAATCCAGAAAGTAACTCATGTTATAAACCCGCTCGTAACTTATAGCAGTCAATACAAAGAAAAACACATGTAGCCCGTATATTTCCCTATAAAATTGTAAGTGCCGCATATCTCTGAGAGCACACCCGATTACACAGCTTTTGCAGCAAATACGCATGCGCCAGACCGAAACGTTCGATTTCTATTGGTTATGACGAATTGACGGATACACTTTTTTCATCTCCAGCGCTGTCATGGGCGTGCGAGTGGAAAAATTTCGAGTATATATTTCCGCTATTTTAATTATTAGTGTTTTTTTCTTAAGAATGGAAAATAATTCCAGTTCTACAGCGTACACATGGTGTTATTAAAGAAAGTAGCAGTATACCTTGTTGAAGTCGTTAGGAGTAACAGTTTTCGAAATAATCCTATTTGAAATATTCAGTGCATCGATTGAAAACCGTTATCGTTTCAGGTAAAGTACCTTTTCTACTGAAAATACAGCAAAATGTTACTTGAAAAGTTGTTCAGAACGGAATAGAACAGAAATTACGGAGACGTGGAAAGTTTCAAAAATCGGCCTGCTTTGATAAAATCTATTTGTTTTGTTGAAAAATGGTTTCATCAAACCTCGCAGATCTTCTTGTCCCCATAATTTACCATTCTGAATAAGTTTTTCAAGTAACATTTTGCTCTATTTTCAGCAGAAAAGGCACTTTACCTGAAACCAAAACAGTTTTCACTCGGTGCACTGAGCATTTCAAACAGGATTATTTCAAAAATGGTTACTCCGACTTCAGCGAGGTATACCTTTTTCAAATAAAACAGGTAGGAGAGATTGTTTCGATAGTCAGATGAATACACTAAGCTGCAAAAAGATCTGCCATTTAAAGGAAACATGGTGTGCCACAAGTGGCGTCCTCTACTAGTGACGTCAAAATTAAAAACAAATTTGAATTTCTCGCCCGCAAAAGCCCCAGTTGCAGGGTTACTATCAAGCCAAACAAACTATGTCTATCCTTCTTGCTCTCTCTAAGAACCAAGCGATAGACTTGCTGGCTGTTCCCATTGTTTCAATAGAGTATAATTTTGATGCACTCAGCATTTCTCTAATGCGTATAAATACTATTGAAACTGGGCTAATGTTAGCCAATCCATGGCCAGGGGGTGGGGGTCAGCCGGTGGCTGACTGATTACTAGAACAGGTTTTCCCCAGCGCAGAGGTTTCTCTACTATAAGTATGGTTATTGTTTAATAAATTTGTATTTATATTAAATGTTGATTTTCTTTAGCTCTCGCAGGAGCCAGGCGAGTTGCCAAGAATATAATAGAGGTATGCTTAAAGGTGGTGCAGGACAGTCAGTGTTACGTGACAATATACCTATATTACTGTAATACTAAAGAAATCTTGTCTCGATCCCAACTTTATAATTTTTGTGTTACTCGACTATAAATTAATTAATTGAAATTTCATTAAAATACCCAATAAAGCTCTCCACGAAATTTAGATTATTAAACCCGACTTCCTGGATACCAATAGAATTTTTAATTAACTGAAAATAAAGTGCTGTTAAAAGTTAAGTTAGGGAGTAGGTATTTAAAACTTAATCTCTTGAAATCTGTTTACCGGGTGTCCCAAGTCTTAGCACGGTTCTTATTTACTCAAAATTTAACTTTAAAACACATTTTGATTGAAACATTTAGTCGATTCTTCAAAATATATGATAAAATTTATAGAGAAAGCGTGAAATACTGGATGGATTTGAAATACTTTCAACGTTCTATATCCTTATTACTTTGTTCTTCTTCAATTCCTTCCCATAAAAATAAATTCTTAAATGAATTCTTATATTAATTTCCATTATAACCATATTGTCGTTCTTAGCTAAAATTTCCTAAATGACCAAATATTTTGTATAAATTTGAAAATTTTTACCTCCTTTTAAGACTTTCAACTTCCAGTTCAACTCAATATCGGTTTGACGCGACGTTGCCAAATTTAAATACTTTCCTAGTAGGTACTTAATTATTGTAATGTCAATGCCCGTTTGCACCGACATTTTACTAAGAACAACTTAATAAAGTTGTTCTTAAAGTTAAATTATGCATATTTTTTTAGAGTATTGCACCGACGTATTATAAACCATACTTAGCAAAGTACGTCTTTGTATTGGCAACAACGCACAAATCTAGTAACTTTCGTTACTTTATGTTATGTATTAGTTTTTCCTATTATTCTTCAGTTTATTACATGGAAGTAAGGTTAGATTTCGGTGTAATGTCATGTCTGTGGTGTTTGTTTTTGTTGTTGTCATTTGTAATATAATATAGGTATGGTTGTTGTTGATGTTCATCAGGACTAGTTATATCAGAGACAAACTAATAATAATAACGATTTACTTTATTTTCTCCAAATGTGGCCAAATCATCTTCATTCGATTCATCCATTGTATGGAAAGGATCAAATCTCGTATAATGTAATTTGAGAAATGCAAAATCTATATTTTCCAAAGTATCCAAATCATCAAATATAATCTAATATCCATTATAGGTACTTTTTTACTACTTTAATACTACACTCATTAGCATTGACCACTATATTTGCACTTTCCGCGTTTTTTACATTTTTATGCTTGTTTTTCGCACATTTTAACTCTGTTTGAATTAAAGAATTTCATAAGTCACTGTCAAACAGGGGCTTAAATTTAAGTATCTGTTTTCATACTTAAGAAGATCTAAGCGTATGGTGCAATAGCAAAAGCATACTTAAGCATGTCTTATTTTTAAGTAATGCTTATTAACTTCGGTGCAAACGGGCATAAGATATGTAGTGAATGCTATAAATTATTTTTTTAAAGTATGCAATTAAATATTAAGTTTTAGTTTAAAATTGAAGTTACAAACCTAAATCAACTTCTTTAAGGTCGTGGTGGCACAAAGGCTAAGTTTGTCCTAAAGATATACAAAGAGAAACTCTTTCATTGATTTCTTTAGAGATGTAAGAGTAAATTATAAAATGGTGAACAGTCACTACAACCTCAGACTATGATACATAGATTTCAACTAATCAAAATACAGCAGCCATTTCTCCTCACCTTCCAAAATGTGGTACAAATATGTCTTAAATCAATATCATTTAAATAATGGTGACAGCATATATTTGTAGTAATCCTTATAGCCCAATTAAGTTTTTTAAATTGAAATAATTTCTTTTATGTACAACTGCTTTGTAAGAGCCTCATTACAGCATTTATTTGGTTTCAGCTGAATAATGAAGGTCATTACACCACTAGTGGAGTAATGTAACATATTACCCCACTAGTGAACTATTACAGAAAGAGATCACTACTTAATGGTTATTTGTATTAAGAACCAACAGGTATATCAATTTGATAATTAATAGATAATGTAACTTGAATTAAATTGAATTACTTACTATAAATATTAACAACACAACTTTGGCAATTCGTAAGATTAATATCAGATGAATGCAGCTGGTCTGTATTTGTATTAACAATGCTTAAATTTTCTTTGTAAGCACTTGAAGTAGCTTCAATGATGACAATCTCTCCAACAAGAACTTTTTATAGTTAGAAGGTCTGACTCTCTGTTGACTAGAAGTGAAGTAAATGATTGTCGAAAACAGTGCCCTCTATATTGTTAAGGCTTTGATAAATATTTTTTTTTTGGTTCGTTGTTATTTTATTCGTTGTTAGCATACTTTATTTAATCTTACCTTATTTTTAATTTATCATACATATAATTATATGTACTAAATTTTCACTTTTCGTTTTTGTCTATTTTTGTGTTAAGCTCTGATAGATATCTCGCTTTAACAGTTTTTCATATACAGGGTGAGTCAGGCATAATGTCATTAATTTTAACCACGTATTCGGGAGGCCTAGTAAAGGCAGAAAATCGAAAACAAAAATTTTTACTCGGCCTTTAAAAAAATAAAAATCAGTAACACGACGCTCCTGGTGCGCTACGAACTTTCTGATGACGCACCCATACGAGAATCGAATACCGTATCAAACCATCGATGCCACGTTTACATACATAATATCGTCTAACACATCAGCGTGTTATTCAAATTTACCTCCATTTAGCACTCTGCATTTCCCGCATTTCTTTCCCCCCAAATTTGTAGATCGTGCCACACATTTGGAGGGGGGATGGAAAGAATACAAGCAGTTAGCAGTAGTTTGTTTATTTCGGTCTCACCTCACGTATTTGGCGTAAATTCACAACGCATAATTTTACGAATTCCGAATATGTGGAAATGGTAGTGTTATACGGAGAATGTTTACGAAATGTGACTGACCCTAATTTTATTAATAAAGTGCTATGGACGGATAAATGCAGTTTTACTTGAACTGTGAGCTGTAAACAGGTTAGTGTCATACTACTTAAAAAACAATAAATTTCTAGGACTACAAACTGAATAATTAATTGTACTTACGAGTAATACTAAAAATTCATATTTATTTGTAAAACGTAGTGAAAACGTAATATCAAAATTATTAAACTGTAATAACCTAACATTCGAAAACATTTATTTATTATCTACATTTGTTTTTATTAACAAATAAATCAATATTTAAGGAAAATTCATTCATGTATCTAGATTTAAAAAAATTGTTTTACTCCTTGTCGTTAAATAACAGTACAAAAACTAGGTAACTAGGTTATTGACTTAATAATACGGTAAGTCAAGATAACTTAGATTAGCGGCGTGTCATTTCGGTCTTGGACAGTTTTCTGTCGACAACACGATGGTTTTTTTATTACTTAGTATTTAAACACGAAACATTTTTCAGCTTCTCCTAATAATTTACCCATTGGGTATAGGTTTTTTATGTAATGTACGTAAACGGTTTATTAATCGGTTTATTATTAGACATGTTGGAGTGTTGTTGCAGTCATAACAGCTACATTTGCTCAGAGAAAAATCGACACGCGAGTGTACGGGTATCGCTTGATTGGGCCGTATTTTCTACGGGAAAACCTGAGTGGACCGCGTTACTTTAATAGAATTATTTGATTATTATTATTTGATTTTATTAGATATTAACATTTTAAATTATTATTGGCTGAAATTGAACTGAGCAAGAAAAAATGATATTCTAAAATAGTCAGTACAACCGTTTATTTGTCTAAAACCTAGATAGGTAGGTACTCTATAGAAAAATATTACAACTTGACAACATTGCATCAGGTCGACATCGACATCGAATAATGAATTACGAAAAAAAAGATTAAGTAAAAAAGAAAAATAAATATGAGGAAGGGGCGAAGTGTCAGTAAAAAATGCTTTTCAACTTATCCCCCGAGCAAATATAATACGTGTATACACTCACAAAACTTATGAATACACTAGTACATATGAAGATATAATTCTGCTCTATCCATTCCAATAAATAAATAGGTACATACAGGGCGAGTCAGTCATAATATCATTAATTTTAAGGGGAGATAGGGAATAATGAGTATAATGCGATTACGTGATTAAAAAAATCTAAATGCATATTTACGCGGAAAAAAATATTTTCAAATCATTATTTCAACCCCCTTTTCAGACTGTCACTGACAGCTGACAGCCTTGGTCGTTTACAGCTCATAGTTCAACTCGACATCGACCTGATGCAATGTTGTCAAGTTGTAATATTTTTCTATATAGTACCTGCCCACCTAGGTTTTAGACTTCACAAATAAACGGTTGTACTGACTATTTTAGAATATAATTTTTTCTTGCTCAGTTCAACTTCAGCCAATAATAATTTAAAATGTTAATACCCAATAAACTCAAATAATAATAATCAAATAATTTTATTAAAAATTGCAAGTAACGCGGTCCACTCAGGTTTTCCCGTAGAAAATACGGCAAAATCAAACGTACCCGTACACTCGCGTGTCGATTTTTCTCTGAGCAAATGTAGCTGTTATGACTGCAACAAAACTCCAACAAATCTAATAATGAACTGAGTAATAAACCATTTACGTACATTACATAAAAAACCTATACCCAATGGGTAAATTATTGAGAAGCTGAAAAGTGTTTCGTGTTTAAATACTAAGTACTTAATAAAAAACCATCGTGTTGTCGACAGAAAACTGTCCAAGACCGAAATGGCCTTGACCTACCGTATTATTAGCACAGCTTAAAGCTGTGTTATTAGGTCAATAACCTAGTTACCTAGTTTTTGTACTGTTATTTAACGACAAGGAGTAAAACTATTTTTTTAAATCTAGATACATGAATGAATTTTCCTTAAATATTGATTTATTTGTTAATAAAAACAAATGTAGATAATAAATAAATGTTTTCGAATGTTAGGTTATTACAGTTTAATAATTTTGATATTACGTTTTCACTACGTTTTACAAATAAATATGAATTTTTAGAATACTAAAATAACTCGTAAGTACAATTAATAATAATAAAAAATTAATAAATAATAAAATAACTCGTAAGTACAATTAACCGCACACATAACCAGATGTACAATTTGTAGTTACGTACATCTAGCCTAGAAATGTATTGTTTTTTAATTAGTATGATACTAACCTGTTTACAGCCCACATTTCAAGTAAAACTGCATTTATCCGTCCATAGCACTTTATTAATAAAATTCAGTCGCATTTCGTAAACATTCTCCGTATAACACTACCATTTCCACATAATCGGAATTTGTAAAATTATGCGTTGTGAATTTACGCCAAATACGTGAGGTTAGACCGAAATAAACAAACTACTGCTTACTGCTTGTATTCTCTCCATCCCCCCTCCAATGTGTGGCATAATCTACAAATTTGAGGGGGAAGAAATGCGGGAAATGCAGAGTGCTAAATGGAGGTAAATTTGAATAACACGATGATGTGTTAGACGATATTATGTATGGAAATGTGGCATCCATGGTTTGTTACGGGCTTATTTTTAATATCATACTAATATAGATTATTTTAAAAATAATCAAGAAATCCGTGACTAAATTAATAAATCTTCTAACCACAATTACTCTTAAAATTGCTTATGTTACCGCTAAATTAATTTATTATAATAATGTAATAGTTATTATGTATTTGATTGTTAATTATGGTTCAGCCTGTACTATTTTTCAAACAAAATTCAATTATAATTCATCATATGTTCATTCCATTGCACCTGGTATTTAAACACGCTTTACCGGCAATCAGACTTTTCTTGCGACCTTTTTTGTTGAAATTTTTGCTTACCACGGCCGTCCTGCTTAGCGCGAGGCTAAGAAAACGTCGATTAAATTTTTAGCAGCGTGTGCTCTAGGCACGACGAAATTATCGCAAAATTATTTGCGGATCTGACTGCTTTGTGGGCAAATTTAGTTTGGTACATTTGTTAATTCTGGTAGTCCCAGTATCGACCTTCTTGGTTGGATTTATGCCCATAAATCTGACGTAAAATAGCTATTAGCTCACCACGAGGCCGCCCTACAACCTAGGTAAGGTTTTGAGTTAATTCCATATTTCTTTGCCATATTTGTACTCTATTATGGAACCTACTTATATGCATTTATCTTTTAGGCCTCATTATCTCATCATTATCTGCTCAATATCATCATATCATCATTATCTCATCAATATTATCATTATCGTCACTCCAGTACTCTCCACATCGTTTTATGTACAATCTTAGCTATACGTACACCACCTACCAACGTAGATCCAGTTAAGACAGGGTGACTCTGTTGTTGCCGAAGACCTGCCCTTGTATGTAGGATTTCACTTCCTGCTGCTGCCTCGTTCGATACCATCTGTAGAGGTTCCTGCATGTATCTTTGGTCTCTGTCTACGATGGATATATAGCTATCTACCTTATCCCTGGAACCTGCCGCTTGTGCTGCATAATACATCAGATAAGCCTAATTTTAAGACTTGCATACCGCTAGTCATATTTAGACATTTCTTGATTTTACTTGCTTGCATCTTATTATTGCTTATTTTTGTTGGCTAGTTTAGCGTGTCGCTGCCGTGATTATTTCAGCCTATTTCGCTTATTTAATTTTACTACTTTAGTAATTACGTTACTCACCTTGATATGCTTGTCATATGAGCATAATATTAGTGCTTGCTTTATTCCTGCTTTGCTTGTTTAATATAATTTATTAGCTTAATTATTAACAGTGCAAATTATCTAGAAATTTTGCTGTTTTCTTGTTTTTTTATTAAGTTTAAATTAGTTCACTATAGTATTTATAAACCTTTGGCTTATTGCTAAGACTATAAATGGTACTTATTGTCTACTTAGCGTTGCTTGCAGTAATTCATGCTTAAATTGTTTTTGCTAAGTTACCCTTCTTTATTTAATAGTATAACGAATAAACACTACTTTGTTATAAATACCCAAACTCTTCGATACCATAAATTCATCATATATAACATATTTATTACCTACTGCTAACATATACCTACGTGTCTACTACCTGTTATATTTTGTACTTCCTTGTTGTAACAAAACTTGTACACCGAACCATAGCGCTATCGGGGAAGGTTATTCTATAATTATTATTTATTTCCTGCCTAGACACTATTTAGGTATATATACTTTGCCTAAATTTTATTTAAATATTTATATAACAGAGTATTTGTTTATGTACTGAGTACTCGTATACCTAACCTAAATAATACGCTTTATAACCATATTGGTTAACCAACAACTGTTTTGGATCAGGTATGTTACTATGCACTGCAACTTGAGAAACTATTATTAAAGTTACCACTTAGTACTATAGAGATTATCAGAGCTTTTATTTGTACCTTTTTCCCGTTTTTTAGTTGTATATTCTTGTAAGGTATTAGCATCAGTGGCTTCTCTCCAGCCCGCATGTGTTTTGTCCAACGGGTTGTAAAACGGGTGGCGCCTTTATAAAAGTTATCTAATACATCAACCCACTCCCGTCTCCTCTGAGCTAGGGCCAACCCTATCGTTGGAGAGAACTGATAGCTCTTAAACAATTAGTTTTATTTAACCACCCACAAGCACGTGGCAGGTTAATACGGCAAGTCTGTGGCGTTATAATTTCGTTGGATGCGCCATCAGAAAGTTCGTAGCGTAGCAGGAGCGTCGTGTTACTGATTTTTATAGAGTGATTTGTTTATTTTTTTAAAGGTCGAGTAAAAAAAAATTTTTTCGATTTTCTGCCTTTATTAGGCCTCCCGAATACGTGGTTAAAATTAATGACATTATGACTGACTCACCCTGTATTCACTTCACAAAATATTAACAGGCGAAATATAAAACTCTTCTTTGTAACTTTGAAAAGTAGACATTTAAAAGAGCAGCTTTAAAAGAAAAAAATATAATGGATCTTTCCATTTACTTAACGACTTCAAGCCGCTCCAATTTTTTGTAATGTAATATCTAAAGTTTATCTTTTAGTAATTAAAATTTTATATACTTACAATTTCTCTTTGGCTACAAGATTGTGATCTTAAACCCTTTCAGTTTGATGCTGGTTTAATTTGCTTAATGTCAATTAGCAAAGACTTACTACTCAAGATATACCCGTTTAAATATACTTACGAGGATTTATTTTTCTATAGAAACATCGGAAATCTTAGTTGATTGATGGTATCAAATATGAAAAGTTTGTTGACTAATATAATACCATATTTGTTACGAAATATTTAATTAACAAATCTGAGTATTTGTAGGTATATAGATTTCCCTTAAAACCTGCTAAACCTCTACAGGGTGTTCTTTGGTAAAAATAAATTACTTTTCAACGGGCTGAAGTATTGATATTAAATTTAGTAGTACATTTATGAAATCGTTCCTTATTGAAACGTTAAAAAGTGATATTAAATCAAACTTTACTTCTACAACTCATCATACAGTGATATAGGATATGTCAACAAAAATTTACAAGAGACAAATTCCAAATTACCGAATAGAAACTCTTGTTTAAAAGAAAATTATTTACAGCACACATACATTTACTGATACTTGTGAGTACTTTATGCAGGATGATTCAGTCATCAGTTCAAGATCGTTAATTTTAAGCGAAGATAGAGAAAATGAGTATAATATGAATACGCGATTAAAAAACTATCCATATTTACAAAACTCAACATAGTACAATAATAAATCATATTTCATTACATAAATAGTGAGATACGAGACAATACTCACTAAGTAAATTATTATCAAGGGAGGCCGAATAGTTTTTCATATTTAAATACTTATAGAAATATAGAAAACATTCAGTGATAAACAATCCGGCAATCCGAATCTTGATCTATCGTGTTTAGGTCAATAAAATTGTTTTCAATACCTACTCCATGACAAGCACTGCAGAACAGCGGAACCGCCAAATAATAACAAACAAACAATTCAATTCGCATTTATATAAACACCCGGCGTAATGAATTTGAATTGAATGATTACAGTAAAAATTTGCAGTATCTAAAACAAGTTTTTATATTATTTATGTATACAGATTCGGAAATTGCGGATCTTTACAGAGAAAGTAGAAATTGCCGCCTCATTCCAGGGAAGGTACGAACTTTAAGAGGGGCGGCGACGTGAATTGGTCTAGCATTCCCCACTACTACGTTAATCGGTTCTGTATCGCCAACGCCAATTCGCCATTACAAATCTAACTGTCCGGTCAACTGATGCCAGTGTGTCAGATCTCATGCATTCCGAATAAATCTAATGCTCTCATATTTTGATTACAAAA
Organism: Monochamus saltuarius; assembly: GCA_025584915.1. Taxonomy (NCBI): domain Eukaryota; kingdom Metazoa; phylum Arthropoda; class Insecta; order Coleoptera; family Cerambycidae; genus Monochamus; species Monochamus saltuarius. The sequence goes on from CM046721.1 coordinate 69,372,109, forward strand.
TCTCATGCTTTTTAATAGACACAAAAAGAAATAATAAAATTATTAAAATTACTTTTTGAAATCTACCAAAACAAAGACCTAACGAGAAATAAAGGCAAAATCGAGGGCAAAATTGAATAGATAGAGGTAGGTATCTACAATATTTGGGTACTTGAAATATCCTTTATTGTAGACTGCTCTCTTAATAATTAGCAATGAATACATAAACGGGTATGACAGTCTACGGATATGCGGTGTGTGTGCTGTATTCACGCTGTATTGCAGTGATTCTTAACTCTATTCCGTAAGGGTACCTACATTTTCTGGAAACAACAGATTTTATGACCCGTAAGTCACCCTGCGTCACGTCAACTGCGCCTTAACGTTCGCCCGGCCTAACAATAAAATAAATTAGGAAGGTTACGTGGTTAATAACTTTTAAGTAAGTACCTGTAACTACCTACTTACAATGTAATATTATGATAAAATAGCAGAACATAATGCTTTTTAATGAAATAAAAATGGCATTACAAAAATAATTAAAAATTAAGCTGTGTCAAGAGGTGTTTTTTGATAAATTAAGCCATCTCATGCTTTTTTCTCCAAACCTCATGCTTCTTTGAAATTATTCTCATGCACTGAATTTTTCCCACCTGGCAACACTGCTTGATGCAAACACGCTGTGTTCGAAGTATGCGTGTAGCATGACACAAATACACGCAAGCGGCAAAATACAATTCACCATCAAGATCCTCACTTTCCAAATCTGTATATTGAATAGTAATGGCCCCACATGGGATCCCTGGGGGACACCTGAGGACATACTAGATAATATAGACTTGCAATCACAAACTGTGGTCAATTTTTTATATAGAATTCATTCCATCTCATAAATATTCAGACATCAGCAAGTCTATTAGCCTTACTGAACAGTGTCTACTTGACAAAAGTCATCTAAGCTAGAAGATGCTCCGAGTAGGTTAATAAGTTTTTCTCAATTGATTATTAAATTAGAAAAACCATGCTGCTCCCAAGTAATGAGGTTTCAGTTAAATTGAATATATAATCATAAATAATGCTCGAATCATTTTGCAAAAACTGATAATTAATCATCAAATTCCTTTCACCAGACCTGAATATAGAAATTACTGCAGCTATTTTTCAGACATACGGAAATTTACCTGAAGAAAGGGACAGATTATAAAGCAAGGTGAGGGAAATACATAGGGTGGAACAACATTTTTTTTTTTAAAGTTATGCTAATAAAATAACAGAAAATGCTTGTATGCATCGTCAATCTAAATAAAATAAATTGTTGTAATACACCTTTTAATTATTATCGATTTACAAATTACCACAAATATCAATGTTCTCTACGTGACAGCTACACCATCTATTTTGTTAAATAGCACAGAATTATTTTTCCCTGCATATAAAAAAGAGTATAACGAAGCTTTGTTATATTATTATTTACAATACAAATTTAATACAATACAGTTATATTAACTGTGTTAAGGTTCCACTTCCATCAACTTATTGCAATTTTTAGAACAAATAAGTAATTTTAAAATGCAAAGTAATAAATTTAAAAACATAAAATCAACGATATTCCAAATATGGTTATTAATTATTTCATTAAAATAGTGTTGTAATTGTTGCACAACTTAGTAATTACGTTTTATTTATTTATTATTAGAAATATAATAATTTACAACGCTTTTTCTACCCACATACTCGTAGTTTTACTTATCCCCCACATTTGTTTTCAATATCTGATATAAAATTAATAAGAGGCGTTATATTCCATAGAAATGTAGTATTAAATGTGTTTGTAGCAGTAACTTTTTGTATACATTCTTTTTGTTTACCACGTAGTGCTCCAAATAAATAGAAAACTAATCAAGCCGCGTGCTATTTCGTTGTCTGTGAAGCCATCGCAAAACAAGTTAATTTCACATCCTAATTGGATTTCCAACAGTTCAGTAGATGTAGAGTATATCGCCGATATATATAAAAGAAATCCTCTTGAAGCTATTGTATTTCTCTTATTGTAAAATCTAAATTACAAAGAATCAAAGTAATTTGTATTAATATATGTAAATCTGGATATAAATAAGTACACACGACAGCTCCGGACGAACTTGAAAGTTTAGAAGCCCTTAAAGTACTAGGAAAATTTTTTACTGTTTAAGAAAGGTATTTTAAGCTAATATGTATCAAATCTCCTACAATTCCTATCAATGAAGTCATATGTATGTTCTCTGATACCAAACATCTAGGTATGCTAATGAACATCCACAGACAAAACTCTATACAATAATTATCTAAAAAATTTAATATATTTACTAACCTCTGGAGTGGGAACTCGAAATTCAACCACAATAATTGAGATCTCACTTATTTCTGCGTTTTATAAAGGATCGCTTCATCAGGTGGCCTCCTTTAGTCAAATATCTAACTATAAAAATGATTATATCAATAAATTAAAATTATTTGAAATTGAATGTCAAAATGAAATATCGACAACGTCAAACTGATTAACTGTCAATGAATATCATAACAACCTACTAAAATAAATAAAAATTAATAAAAATTTTACCTTTTATGTATAGTTTTTCATATTTTCAGGTATTAACAATATTGTGTGAAACTAACTACTCAGTGGACAAAAGCCCCAACCTGCGTTGAATTACACCCACAATATCTACCCATATATTCCTTATTATTAGCTTTGTAACATTTTTTACTGTTTAAGAAAGGTATTTTAAGCTAATATGTATCAAATCTCCTACAATTCCTATCAATGAAGTCATATGTATGTTCTCTGATACCAAACATCTAGGTATGCTAATGAACATCCACAGACAAAACTCTATACAATAATTATCTAAAAAATTATTGATATAATCATTTTTATAGTTAGATATTTGACTAAAGGAGGCCACCTGATGAAGCGATCCTTTATAAAACGCAGAAATAAGTGAGATCTCAATTATTGTGGTTGAATTTCGAGTTCCCACTCCAGAGGTTAGTAAATATATTAAATTTTTTAGATAATTATTGAATAGAGTTTTGTCTGTGGATGTTCATTAGCATACCTAGATGTTTTGTATCAGAGAACATACATATGACTTCATTGATAGGAATTGTAGGAGATTTGATACATATTAGCTTAAAATACCTTTCTTAAACAGTAAAAAATGTTACAAAAGCTAATAATAAGGAATATATGGGTAGATATTGTGGGTGTAATTCAACGCAGGTTGGGGCTTTTGTCCACTGAGTAGTTAGTTTCACACAATATTGTTAATACCTGAAAATATGAAAACTATACATAAAAGGTAAAATTTTTATTAATTTTTATTTATTTTAGTAGGTTGTTATGATATTCATTGACAGTTAATCAGTTTGACGTTGTCGATATTTCATTTTGACATTCAATTTCAAATAATTTTAATTTATTGATATAATCATTTTTATAGTTAGATATTTGACTAAAGGAGGCCACCTGATGAAGCGATCCTTTATAAAACGCAGAAATAAGTGAGATCTCAATTATTGTGGTTGAATTTCGAGTTCCAGAGGTTAGTAAATATATTAAATTTTTTAGATAATTATTGTATAGAGTTTTGTCTGTGGATGTTCATTAGCATACCTAGATGTTTGGTATCAGAGAACATACATATGACTTCATTGATAGGAATTGTAGGAGATTTGATACATATTAGCTTAAAATACCTTTCTTAAACAGTAAAAAATGTTACAAAAGCTAATAATAAGGAATATATGGGTAGATATTGTGGGTGTAATTCAACGCAGGTTGGGGCTTTTGTCCACTGAGTAGTTAGTTTCACACAATATTGTTAATACCTGAAAATATGAAAAAATACTAGGAAAATACTGGAATAAATATCCAAATGTAATTCATGTTGATTGCTTCAATGCTATATCGGTTTAGTATGGTTATAAAAGGGAATTTTTTGGTCTTTTGTAAATACTAAAAGAATTGTTTCGTTTATGTCATCCATGCTCATGTACTCTTGATGATCCGCGAGCTATATTGAACTGTTTCGCAGATTTCGTTTTCAGTCGTACACACAATCTAGCAGTGGTCCTTTTGTAATATCTGCATTCAATTCCAATATCAGTGCCATTAGACGACTCGATTTTGATGTATACTATCGCCTGTTAAATTTATGGCAGTCAAACCTCTAACACCCTGTATAAATACTTCAAAGTGACGCCTATTTTCGCGCACACAAAGCTCAGTTGTTAATCTAATGTTTTCCAAGACGAATATTTTGTGAAATAGACCTAAAAGCTGCGGATATCCTGTTGCATATATTTTCATTGGGATTGTAATAAATTTAATCTTTCGGACCATGCCAAAGAAACAAATTTAATGCATTGAGACATGGACACCGTGGAGGCCAAGCAACAGGCGCATGAGTTCAATTACGTATGGAATGCGTTAATTTAAATAAAAGAATACCATTGCAGAATTACAAAGCCCTGTGCCATTTTGCTAAACCATTTCTAATATACCTACGTATAATTTAATGGGAGATTATCAGTTTTTACAATAGTTCAGCAGCGGCAGCAAAGACCTTGTATCTATTTTATCTTAATAACCATCAAAAGTCGCAACTTTTTTCTAATTTAAGCCACCCTATAAATTTATCGGTTTTTGAGATGCCAATGATGAACCGTGAAAGATGAATCACCCTGTATAGATTATAAACTCACATTTATGTCTTTCTGAACGCGGTCACATTGTATGTAAAAATTACATATAGATTGATTTTTCTAAATATTCTCTTAAATATCTACCTTATGTTTTAGTATTTTTTTGCACGCTAGATTTCATTTTTATTATGAAGGAAATTTATACAAATTTTAATTTAGTAACCTTTTATATAAAGTATGTGCTGCGTAAGAGAGTTCTGGTATGTATAAAAATGATTAACTGCGGAGCAATAAGAGAACAAAAACGACTGGTTTCTATTCCATGCCTTTATCGTATCATAATTTGACACCGCACGAAGACAGAAATAGCGGAGCATAAACTAAATTTCACACCTGATCAAAGAAAACATTTTTTCAATTAATCATTGAAATATGTTTTATGTTACAAACATATTAATTAAAAGTTTATTATAACCAACATCTTGATTGAGTTTGGAACGAAATTAATTGGTTTTCAAATAATTTCAAGCAATATCCGTTTCACCGCCTATAGGGTATCGAAATAAACTGCAATCCCATTGGTAAACACAGAATGTGAAACATAAATAATTTTAAAATATTCCGTGGATATCAGCTATTGATTGTAATTTACAGGAATGTGTTATATCAACGAAGACGGATTTGATTTCATAGTACATGGTACTGAAGTATTTCATAACAAAAACCAACACATATTAAAAATAGAAATACTACTAGATCTACTTCCACAAACTTAACTGTAATAACAGAGTATATTACAGATATATTAGATAATAGAGGACAATTGGATGTGATTTGATTGATTGATAAGATTGGCCATAAGACACTACTCCGTAAGTTGACATTTTTGTCATTTGAAGTTAGCCATTATTCCCGTTTATAGATCTAGCTCAAATAGTAACTTTTCAATAAAATCCTCAATTTTGGAGATTTTAACTTACATTTTGAGCGTTAATCAAATTATCTTGAATTTATTAATCTTATATCTACCTACAGGCTTGAGGTTACCATCGCGCAGAGCATAAGAGTGAGGAATAAATCCGCTTCTGTTGACAATATATTGACTACCCTAAGTTGTCATAGGTATGTTGCTGGGGTAATTGATCTCTGCATATCAGACCATTGAGGTCAGTGCATTATTAACCATCTGCTGGGGTAAATAAAATCTTGAAAAGAATTGTTGCAGGTAGAGGTGTCAGGAATATGGTATGATATCTATGTGTATATATATATAAAGCTGTTTACAGGCCTTTTAGGCCCAGAGCTGTGTTATTCTCCTCCACTCCATTCTGTCCTTCGCCTTTCTTTTCCAATCCGTTACATTTTTCTCCCTTAGATCTATTGCCACTGCCTCTCTCCATCGCTTCCTCGGTCTACCTCTTTTTTCTTGTAGTTAGGTTTACTCCCTACTATTTTCTTAACTGCCCTTTCATCCTCCATACGTTCTAGATGCCCTAGCCACTGCACTCTCCTGGCTTTTACAACTTCGTCTATTGTTGGTGCCTGGTACATTCCATATATTTCCTCATTATTTCTCCTTACATAGCCTTCCTCTGTCCTCTTACCACCTAGAATTCTTCTTAAGATCTTCCTTTCCCACCTTAAAAGGTTTTCTCTTGACTTCTTATTGAGAACCCAGGTTTCACTACCATACAGCGCTGTCGGTCTCAAAATTGTTTTATACATTCTAAATTTTACTCGTCTGGACAAATTTTTGATTTCAATAAGTGGTTGACTGCTGCCGAACTTCTGTTTGCTTTTATTATTCTCCTATTTATTTCTTGTTCCTCATCACAGTTAGCTGTTATTAGCGCCCCAAATACACATATTCTTGAACTTCTTCAAACTCCATCTCTCCATGCTCTGTTCTCAATTTAAAATTTGTATCCTTTTTTTGTTCTCCTATTCTCAGCAGCTTACTTTTCTCTTGATTTATCTGCAATCCCACTTTACTTGCTTCCTCCACAAGTTTTCTCGTTACTTCTTCTAATTCCCTACTATCTCTAGCAATAATGGCCACATCATCTGCATAACTTACTATTTGGTGACTTTTAAACAATATGTGTCCTTCTCTGTTCAACTCACTATCTCTTCTAGTACTAAATTAAAAAGAAGCGTTGAGAGTGGGTCTCCTTGTCTCAGTCCTGTATCAATAGTAAAGCCTTCCGAACATTCACCTTTTATTCGTACTTTGGCTTTAGTATTTTCTAAGGTCATTTTCAATAGCCTAATCAGTTTAGTTGGTATCCCAAATTGTTCCAGAATTTTACTTAGTTTATTCCTTTTGATCGAATCATATGCTTTCCTGAAGTCCACAAATAAAACCATTGCTTTGATCCCATACTCATAGCATGTAGTCAGCATTTCCTTCACCATGAAGATTTGGTCCGTTGTTGACCTTCCCTTTCTAAAACCTGCTTGATACTCCCCTATTTGCCGTTCTGCTATAGGTTCTATTCTCTGCTTTATTAACGTTGCCATAATTTTATACCCTATATCTAACAATGATATACCCCTGTAGTTTCTGCAGTCCGTTGCATCTCCCTTTTTAAGATTGGTATAATCATAGCATCTCTCCAATCTTCAGGCATACATTCTCTTCTCCAGATCATTCGTATCATTTCGTATATTCTTTGTCTTAAATCCTCTCCTGCGTACTTAATGTTCTCTGCTGTTATTCCGTTTTTCCCTGGACTTTTGTTATTCTTTAAAGCTTCTATAATTATATCTATTTCCTTTTTTGTAGGTTCTTCTACTTCCCCTTCCTCTTCTCTTCCAGTATCATCTCCTCGTGCACCTCTTCTTCCCTTACATTCTCTTCATTCAACATATCTGCAAAGTATTGCCTCCATCTTTCTCTCACTTCTGTTTCCTCTCCAATTAGATTGCCACTTTCATCTCTCACATATATTACTTCCTTCTTTATCTTTTTTCCCTTTTTTATCTCTCTGTAGAAGTTACGTATTTCTTTCCTCTTGTAATGTTGCTCTATTTCCTCTATTTTCTTAACCTGCTCTGCTCTCTTCTTTTGTCTAAACACTTTCTTTGCCTTTTGTCTTTGTTCCCTGTATTTTTCCTTATCTTCCTCTTGTAGTGACTGAAGTGCTTTAATTCTTAGCTTATTTCTCTTCTCCGCCTCTCTTATACACTCCTCATCCCACCATCTTTTCCTCCCTGCACACTCTTTTTTTGGTATTACTTTCTCACTTGCTGTTTGTATGACATTTTCGATCTTTATCCACTCTTCATTTATATTTGCTTCCAATATCCGTATGTTTTCTTGCAAACCTTTCCTTACCTCTTCTTCATACTTCTTTTGGGTTCTCTCATTTTGTAATGTCGCCATATCTAGTTGTCTTTTTTCCTTTGTAATCCTTTCCTTTTAATAGGTTTTTATCTTCAAATCTATCCTTACTAGATAGTGATCCGAGTCTATATCTGCCCCTCTGCATGACCTAACATTTTTTATTAAGCTTCTGTGATTCTCATCTATGCAAACATGATCAATTTGATTCGAATATGCTCCATCCGGAGAGGTCCAGGTCCCCTTATGTATGTCTTTTCTCTTAAAGAATGTGCTCATTATTTTCATTTTTGTTCTTCTGCAAATTCAATCAATCTACGCCCATTGTCATTACTCTCTAGGTGTTTACTTTCTGTCCCTACTATACTTTCATACATCCTTTCTCTCCCTATTTTTGCGTTTGCATCCCCTACCACCATTCTTACTGTGTTTTTATTCAGCTTTCCGTAATTTTCTTCTAGCTTCTCATAAAACTCATCTTTTTCTTCTTCTTCTGTTGGCGCATATATATTTAATATCTCTATGTTTATTTCTTCTCTGATTTTAATCATACATAACCTATCTGAAATTGCTTCAAATTTAGAAATTTTATCCCTCAAATTTTTATTTACTAAAAATGCTGTTCCGTATCGCCTTGTTTCGCCTCCGCTCGTAAAGAATAAATAATTTTCTAATTCCCATGTGTCCGTCTCCTTTATATGCGTCTCCTGTATCGCTATTATGTCCATTTTGAATTTATTTGCCTCTCTTTCTAGGATTTTTAATGATCCTTCCTCATTTAACCCTCTTACATTCCATGTTCCCATTCTCATTCCTTTTTCTTGATTTGTGTTTTCTTGCTTTCCGTCTTTTTCTGTCTTCCCCCTCTCCGTCCTTCTAGCTTCGTTCTGTATTTTTTGCTTTCTGTTCCTGGTTCTATTTATGTCGTTTCCTTTACTCATAACCGTGTCCATTGCCAGCGATCTTTCTTTTATGTTGAGTGATATATCTAGTTTTTTGCTTCCTTTTTTTCTAGCCTGCTTGCATCATTATTCCACTTCCAAACCTCATTATCAATTACGAGTTTTTGATATCCTACTTTTGCTACCTTTCCTTCCATCCTCACTTCTTTGGCTTTTATTCTTAGTTTCCTTTGAATTTCCCTTTCTTTTTTGCTCATATCATCGTTAATATAGACTTTGGCAGCTCCTATCTCCTTTAATTTACTTTTATTTTTCATTATCCTTATCTTGTCCTCGAAGTTTTTTAATTCTACTAAAAATACATTAACTCCTATTTTCGTTACCCCTTCTGTACCAATCTCCATATGCATTGACTTTCTTATAAACTCTTCTATCTGTCCTTTTAGCTCATTTTGATCTAAATTTTCTCTAATTTGTAGGCCTTGCACCACTATATTTTTCTTCCTTTTCTCTTTATCTATACTCTCTACTCTTTCTTCTACCTCTCTCATCTTATCCCTAAGCGCCTTATTTTCCTGCCTCATGTCCTCAATCTCTCCTCTGAGTTGTCTTATCTCCTCTCTATATTCTTTCTCTCTCTTCTCACCTCTTTTACTTCCTGTGTTAAGCATTCCAGCATTCGCAGCACCTTTCCATGTTGTACTCCATATCCCCTTTCTTTACTGGCGAACGTGCTAGTTTTTTGCTGCAACTGAATACCTCCGCTACTTCTTCCATACTTCTCTTTTCTTTCCCTCATCTGTTCCACTGGCATCACTTTCGGTTTCTATTTCAATTTCTTCCTTTCTTCGCTCGGGTGTCCTTGTTACCCTTTTACTGACCACCGGTTTTCAGTTTTCTTTATCATTTCCGACACTACTGGTTGCCTATCTCACTTGACACCAGTTCGCTAAACTACCCCAGTTATTTCCTTCTGCAATACGTCTTTGCACTACTGGTTGCCTACCTAACGCGCGTGACAGAGCTGTCCTCGTCGACCGATCGGAGACTCTCTGTCAAACTTTGTAAGCAACACTGAACCTTATTGATGACCTACTTTCACTAACCTCCGAAAAATTTCTGTCTTTCTTTTACTTTTACTCTGTTATTTCCAAATTTTCTTATTTGACTGCTTGCCCCTTTCCTGCACCACCAAAACTCACACTATTTGTATCCCAAAAATAACTCGGCACGGTTCAAATTGGACTTTAATGCCGGAGCACTTTTGCGACACGTACATACACTAACGCGATCGAGATCTATGTGTATAGTTGGCCCAATTCTTCACTTTTACAACTCAAGGCTCGCGTTTGAAATAATACGTTGCTTTCTGACTTAAAGATCATACCGGCTTGTCGAAATTCGGCAGAGATCTTAGCCGGCAGAATGCAGAAGGCAATCGTCCTTGGTTCGCTACGTCTGCTCAGAACACACGATTTACGGGCGCAATGATTACTGACTCCACGGAGTGGAGAGTGGTCATTGCTTGACTCTCCAGAACATCTCCGAGTGTGTCGGAGCCTCGGAAGGTGTTTACTGGAAAAAAAAAATAAATAATAATAATAATAATAATAATAATATCTCTATCCCTCATTCTAATCACGAGGATTAGCCCAGAAGTCGAAGACTTGTGCGGGAGAGGGGGCGGCATATTATTATTAAGCAGGCCGCATTTGCGCCCAGGAACTTACGTTGGTAGGCCCTAACCACCATTCAGTGCAGGAATGAGGGAAACCTGGAAAACCTCATTAATTAGGGAGGTAGTCAAATATCAACCAGTATCAATCTCTCACATTGACCCAAGCCAACATTCTTCCACCCTACCATACCCGCAGAGAGGGTGCCAATCTCTTCACGAATATAGCTTATATACGGTCTACCTGCTGCAGGGGTCGAACCCACAGCGATCCAGTCACCTCGATTCAAGTACTGACGCCTTAAACCGCGCCACCACTGACCGATCCAATCGTATCTAAAGATGCACAAAAAGTCTTACCAGTATATGGAGGTTCTTATTAGCGTAGTACTAAAAGTTAATACTGAAATTTAAAAAATTCCTTAAACTTTGGGGGGGGGAATGCGCTAGAGAACATATTTAACCACCGTGAAAAATACTTATTACATTACATCAATTCTAATGTTAGTAGTTTTTTAAAAGAATTCTGCAGAATGTGATAATGTTTACAATGCTGTATATAATTTTCTCAATGTGCATTATGTGCATTTGACAAGTAAAACTCAGGAGATTGTATGATAAAGCATAGCAGGTGAAAATGATGCTTTTCTTATTCTAAATGACTTATCAACCTAGAAACTGTTACACAACCTAGAGAAGGCTTGTGTAATTGACATAGCGAAGAGATATTCTTTCTAACTTACTTCTTTAGACTGCATCAACTAATAACTATGAAATCTGTTGAAAATTTGCATATAAATACGGTGACCTTAACGCCACTGACATGTCTAGCTTTATAAAAGATACTTATCAAAGTATAATTCATAAATGCTTTTTCAAAAATGAGTTAACCTTCAAATTCATTATTTGCTGGTTCAATAATAATCTTAAAACTATGCGTGACATTTTGTTCGCGATACTGAAAAATTCCTGAAATTTATACCTGATTGATTATGATTTTTAAATGTGTAAGATCACACATAGAAAATTATTTCGAAATAGTAAAAAGGAGTCATATAATAATTTTATACATTCATCTACAAATAAAATAAATTGGTAAAATATTGGTAATCAAATGCACTATCGACCGATGTATGGGCATCAAATTTCAGTATACTTTTTTCTACAATAGGAGAAAAAATAGTGAATTCTCTTGAACACGACATAATCCACTCCATGATTAGAAGAACGTCACAATTAGAGCACAATCCTTTTTTCTTGCTCCTGTTACATCGACAGAGGTTTATAACGTTATGGTTCTAAAAAATGTTGATTCTCGGAATCCGTATTCGGTATTTGTAACATATCGTTATCGCCGAATCGCGATAGAGGTCGCTAGCTTTCAATAGTTTTCTACTGTGATGCAGAACGCTTCGTGCCCGTGGCTGTTAGTCCGGCATAAAGTAGCGAATGGTCGCTAGAGGTAGCTGTGCTACCCCGCATTACTCATGGTCTCTACTGTCGGGAGACTGTTATTCGTCGGTTACCTATGGCTTACTGATGAGAGCTAATGAGCTCGAAATCGGTATTTGTCGGGTGGGTTGCTGACGAGTGACTAGCTGTTTGCTATAGGTTTTCCAGGTGTAATTTAATACTGGTCGGAGCCCGTAGAGTAGTTGTCTCCTGGAATTCCGTATTTGCAACTAATTGTATTGTATTATCTTTAACTGATCTAGTTATTGATTGTTTTAACACAGAATTTCCCTTGTATTGAAAGTTTCTAGAGTTGTACCAATCTTTAAAAAAGGGACCATTGTTGTTAATAACTATCGCCCCATATCAGTAACACCCTTGTTTGGAAATTCTATTAAAAAATATGCTTGAAATATATTATGAAATCGATCAAGTATTGGTGCAATTCTTGAACTTGTTGATGGTGTAGTTAATGATTTTGAACGGGGTACGCTTGCAATTGCAGTGTTGTGTGACTTAACAATGCTTTTGACTGTATATCTTATAAAATGCTTTTGAATAAACTCTATTTTTATGGCAAACCTGTTTCTCCTGTAGAATTGATTAGTTCATGCTTAACCAATAGAATGCAATGTGTTTCCTACGGCAACAGTTTATCAAATTACGCACCTATTCGGCTTGGAATTCCTCAGGGGTCCGTACTGGAGCCACTGGTATTTATTATTTATATTAATGATTTATACTATAACATGTATCCGAATGGGTGTATCTTATTTGCAGATGACACGACATTAATATATTCTATACAGTATTGAGACTGGCCGAAAATGATCTAGTTATAGCCGAATCATGGTTTACTTTTTACTTCAAATAACCTTAAGTTACTTAAACAAAAACAGAAACCATTATATTTTCAAGTAATATTTTATATAATGATATGTATTGACTGTTGGAAGTCACTATTGATAGTTCTCTTAAGTGAACACATCACATTGAAGGTGTTTGTAAATAACTTTCAAGCCACGTATTTAATAAGAAAACTCAGGTGTCTGGATGATGTAGCATTGGTAAACGCCTATTGGTGTTATGCACTTATTTTTAAGCCGAACCTTTTAAGCATAGTACATAAAAATATAACACTTATCCAACTAATTCGAATTTGCACAATATTGAAAAAGTATACTTTTTATAATCTGCTAGTATAGTTTCTAATAGAGCATTTACATGTAGACGGTGCTGCGATCAATGTTAGGTATTAAATCCTAACCTCACAAATATTTGTTATTTAATTTTTGTTGTCTCAATTTGTGTAAATAAAATAGCCATATAACTATTGTGTACCGCAGTGTTTATCTGTTGCTAATAAAAATAAAGATTTCATGTTTCGTAAGTTCCCCAATAATGCTGAAAAATGGTTTATAGCAATTGCATCCAGCAAGAAACCAACCCAGTACACAAAGATCTGCTCAAAACATTTTACAGAAGATTGTTATACTATTACTAGCATGGGTAAGTACAAGCATATATGATCTATTTTCGGTGTATATTTTTCATTATTTGATAAGATTTCATTCTTATTTTTAGGACAATGGAAAATTCTCAAAAACAGCTGTTTCAACATTATATTTACCTGTACACGAAAATACGATACTAATATTGTAAAAAATAATGAACGCATGAAAAGGTACTTGAAAAGGCGAAAACAGGATGAAAATGTAGACAAACTTGCAAATGGAAATATAATAGAAATGTGACACGAGTTCATAGACATGACATGAGTTAAATGTGCTAATACCATTCCTCAAATTGAAAATTACTTGAATGATAATAACGCCGGTAATCCTGAGAGTATAGCAAGTGCATCTATTAGTAACAAGTTATTTAAAGATACGGCGATTCAAAATGTTATTAGTTACAAAAGGGCACAACTAATATCACTCAAATTATTAAATGAAAACCATTTAAAACACCTTTTTAGCTTTTTCTGTATTGTACTTGTACTGTAATAAAAATACCAAATAAAATCTGCATATGTTTATTATTTATTTATGTCACATGTACATTATTTAAAACAAAGATTTTTTTATATATTCGTATATTTTTCAGAAACTGGGTATTTAATGTACTTTTTTATTTACTAGGCATATTACATGCAACATTTTTGCAATCTGAGCGACAACTAACCATTTTTCTATCGATTCGTAATATATAAAATTTCAATTCTTTAAAAACAAAGAGGTTTAAATTAAGAATTACCACGAAATAATTTAGGTACTATAACATTAACAATTTCTGTGTTAAATAACGTTTTATTACTTCTCTTTCCAAATTGCTAATATAAAATGCAAATAAACAAAGTTATGTGAGGTTAACATAAATAAAATTTAATATATCTTTTGAAGTGATTTTTTTCCTGTTGTCTTTGTGTGTTTAGAAACATTTTATTGATTTATTATAAGTTTTATTTTGATAATACGTATGCAAATTAGATTTACAATCACTATTTGACTTACACAAATTCAAATAAAAAAATTATCGAATCATGAACCACAGATTAAATATATATAAATAAGAAAAATCATGAACTAGACCATAGAAAATTAATATTAATACCTAACTTTGACGCTAGCGCCCCTAGCGGAATTTAATGACACTGAGTTAATGTAAATGCTCTATTGATATATGATCCTTCAATAATTTAAAACAAAATTAAATGTTAATCAAGAACCATTGAAGAAGTTTTCTTTTAAATTCAATATTTCTTAAGAGTCACGTTTCTGTCTCAAATCCTCTGAGGCCGATTTTTAATTGTAATTCCGCTTATTTTCTTGTAATATTCAATAAGATGGAACTCTAGGTGTTCCGGATATGACGTCATGCTTTAAATAATAATAACATTGTTTTTTATTGCAACAATATACGCTTGTAGATGAGCTCTTTTTGAGCGTTCGGCAATATAGCACACTTTACAATTGTGAGAAACAGAAGTTTAAGCGAAACAATAATGGACAACTAACTCTACGGGTACATAAACATATCACACTACAGCATTCAATTCATTATGACGTAATATTATCCTTAAACACATTTAATTGAGTACAAGCAAAATATTAAAATGAATATAATAAACAACTTAACTGAAAAAAACTATTATAATTAATATTTCAATTCTTTCTTATTTCTAATGATTGACAACACTTTTGACAGTAACAAAATTAGTTACTGTCACTTTAGTGTTTTGTTTTAAGGAAGCCATAGCACACTTCTTCCAATTGTTATTTTTAATGCACCAAAATGGTATTTTTGTGTACCCGTATAGATGTGACAATTAAACTTGTATTGATTCATTTAAAGCTTATTGGTATTTAAAAAAATAATCGATGACGTTATATACGGAACATGTGGAGCGCCACCTTATTGTATATTACATCGAAATAAGCGAAATTAAAAATAAAAATCGACCTGTTCGAGGATTTTAGACAGAAATATTGAATTTATGCGTTACTTTTCTAACGCACTGTATATGCAAAGACGGTTTTTATATGATCACATATTGCATGGATAAAACCGATTTTGCGCGCATCTTCCTCAATTAGCTTAACCATAATTCAATTATTGAAGTCACAAAAATAGTAGCTCTGACTAACACTCAGATTAGTGTGGATTCGTTGTATTGGAAAAACAATCGAAACCAAAATTCTGTCATCACTGAGGTGCCAAGTCATCTAATATTTAGATAAAACTAAGAAAATATATATTTAAAGAAATGAATAGTAGCTATTGAATAAAAATTAAATCTGATAAAGGTCAATTCACACATGCGGTACTGTGCGCCGACTGTGTCGTAACCGTGCACCGACTGTGTTGTGTTGTGCATATTCACACCAATCATGTTATTACGTGCCACAGTTGGTTAGTTTGTATCATGGATCCAAGAGAGGAGGAATACCAGCGGCAAAATCGCGACACCCGAAAATGAACGAGCGCTGGCCGAAACATGACGACCGCCCTCTGGTCGCCTTCCAATAGTTCTCACTAGAGCGGTTATGCACGTACCGTGCTCCTACTGTGTCGGACCGTAACCTTGAGAAATCGCTTTCAAAGCGGTCGGAAGCAACACAGTCAGAGCACAGTCTGTGCCTAGACCTACATGTGTGAATTAAACAGTGCAATTCAATACATTTTCAATGGAAACTTCAGGTGATAGATTTAGTTCAAATCGACACAGTCGGTGCACAGTGGGTGCCCAGTACCGTATGTGTGAATTGACCTTAAAGCGATAAAGCTACTATTTGCAAATTTTTCCTTTTTACAAGTTATAGTTATCTACTGAAAGGCTAGATTATGTAACAGCTGATACAAATGACTTTGATTGACTTTGTAGTAACTGACTCTATATTACTAACAATTTCTTAACAATTATATGTGACCTGACGATAGATATCATTAGGTTAATAAAAACTAGCAAAATCTTATCAAATTCTGACTAGAACTGGCGGTCAAGATGTTTGCTTCTTTGTGTTGAATTGGAATACTTCAAGTTGTTGTATAGGCACGCAAAGATAATTTGATTAGGGTTGCTGTAGAGTAAAAATATGGTTATTGAATTCAGACAGACTGTATATTAATCAACTTATAGATTTGAAAAATACTTACCTCATCAAATAGTTGATAAGTACCTACCAAAATATATGTGATATGACTAACAAAATATAGTTATGTGTATTATATTAATATATTATCATTATTGGTATTAAATTGTATTTAGTATTGTATCATCTATAAATATACGCGTGTGTAAATGAATATTCATTAAAAAACCAAATATTCAAGAGAAGAACCATGGACAATGTTTACTTTTTACTTTTTGTGGTATGTATTGTTTGTTTGCTATATTTATATAACTTTTATTTTTAAATAACTTGTTTTGTTTATTATTTAAGATTACTTATATATGTATGACTATTATGTATTATGGCAAATAAATAAATTATTATTATTATTATTACATTATTATTATTTCATGGCTTGGCAGCTGCAATTCGCTGAAAACAAAGGAAAATAAGGCTTTCAACGAGTAGGTAATCAATATTCCTCGTAGCAGGATTGTGAGTACTGAAATATTCTTCACTTTACAAGAGAAATAACTTAGTCTATTGAATAGCCCAAGATATTTAAAGTTTAAACAATTACCCAATAGTTAATTACAATGAAAAATTATGTACTAATTTAATCTAAAGACTAATTAAAATTAGAGTAGAGTAAACAGACAACTCTGATAATGTTGATGGAAACTGTCAATAAAAATCGTTTCTCCGAGAGGAATGGATATTAAGTGGATTTATTTAATCAGAAAATGTTATGCTGTACTTGGTGGACTAAGTAATACTTAAATGTACAGAATGGTCACATGAAAATTATCATCTATCCCTTTTCTCCAAACCATCCACAAACATGATGAAACAATGAAGGTTGTAGGAACTTTTAAATATTTTTTACAGAATATATCCCATAAAAAGTTTACTTCTATCCAGGAGTCCAGGCAGATAATTTTGAACGATCTCGAAATACTGAACCCCATCCAGTCGATTTGGCAATATGAATCGTCCAATCAAGAGACTGTCTAAATATTTAAGGAAAAGTCTCTTGAAAAGATCTCGTTGATCGCATGCGAATTTTCAAAATCCCAAACATAAGTATTATGAATTCAATTCCGTGCAAAAATACCTTCACCTGTAACTAACACGACAGTTGTAAATCTGGAATTTTGAGCATTTCATTGCAGCAATCATTCACAAAATCTAATTCGTAAGGAACAATCCCTTAGTATACTGTTTGGACATGCTGTACATGGTACAAAAATATAATTGAGCCTCGCGTATTATATGTCACACTGTTGATTGTGATATTACTTGTACGTGTTGAGAGATTTGCCTGGTACTTATTCGGTGACTCCCTTCAACAATCTCGAAAATGTGTTCGTCAGCTGCTGCAATACGCCGTGGACAACTTAAACCTCCATCTCTTCCACGATTTGGTTGCAAATTTCCCCTGTCACGCTTGCGTTGATCTACTACGGTAACAGTAGCTGCATTGGGCACATGTCTACCGGGAAATCGTCCTACGTACAGACGAGAAGCTGCTAAAGCATTCTGTCTTACTTCACCATAAATTAAAACGATATCCATCATCTCCGAGTTGCTATAGACGTAAGCTGTTTTTAACACTTGAAAAACTATTGTAAATACTATCGTAAAAACGTTAATACTACAATCAGATGTCAGTATCCGGAATCGTCTGCATTCCGATGACGCTAGATACTACAGTAGCCTAGCGACTAAAGCAAGCGGCTATTTATATGCCGAAGGCTAACATAATAGAGCGTAGTGGAGAACTGGAGGACATAGAAGGTGACAGCACTCTATCGATGGTCTCGGATGTTATGCCTACAAAAATCAACTATAGGCTGCCTTTAGAGATTCTCTTTCCTCGGAGGGAGAAATGGGAGCGAGGTGAAACTGACCTGAAGACGGATAGTTGCTGGTACACTGATGGCTCTAAGACCCCAGAGGGTGTTGGAGCTGGAGTGTATAGTTGCAACCCAAACACCAGGCTATTAGCAAGCCTGGATACATATGCGGCTATATTTCAGGCAGAAATTTATGCCATCGAACTGTGTGTGTGAAAGCTGGAAAAGCTTAGACTTAAACGCAGGTCGATAAAAATCTTTTCTGATAGCGAAGCAGCTTTAAAAGCACTTGGATTCTACCGGTGTAACTCAAGAACGGTATGAAATTGTCAAAAGACTCTGGAGCGGTTAGGTACAAGCAACAGAGTAACCCTGGTTTGGATACCTGGTCATGCGGGTATCCAGAGAAACGAGGCAGCGGACTCGTTAGCAAGGCGGGGTGCCTATTCCAGCTTTATAGGTCCGGAACTGGGTCTTGGCTTAGCTTCGGCTACTGCCAAGGCAGTCATCTCGACCTGGGCGGAGGAAAAGATAAGGGAGTACTGGTGAGATCTGCCAAGATTAGCTCATTCGAAGGCGTTCATAGGGCACATCGACAAAAAGAGATCTAAAAATTTACTACAGTTAATAGGCTTGACCTAAAGACTCTGGTTGGCCTATATACTGGGCACTGCCGGTTAAAGAGTCACATGCACAAGTTGGGCCTGGCTGAGGAGGCCGAGTGCCGGTTGTGTTTAGAAAGTGAAGAATCGGCAGAACACATCTTATGTCACTGTCCGGCTGGAGAACGGACCAGATTTTCTATATTTGGCAAAGTGCATCTCTTGCCAGAAGATCTGGATAGAATCTCACCCAACAAGGGTATTGGCTTCATAAAGAGGCTAAACCTGTTGGATGAAGTTTAACAAGTATGTGAGCCACAATAGACCACAGGGTCGCAGTGGAGGGCTAGCTTTTGGCCCACTCACTTAGAACAGCCCAGCGATGTAAAAATTGAAAATACTACAACTTCAATATTTTTTTTATTACGATTACGATATTGACTTCATTTTTCATGACACATCTGTTCTCAATTTTTTTCGGATAAATTAATTCATCCTGTATAGTAAAACAAAGAGAAATCTTACTCCGTATATTTATAAATTAAAAACTAAATTATATTTAGTAAAACGTATAAGATTCCTCCTGAGATTATTGTTAATTAAGCACACAGATTTTAAGTCTTCATATAGCGCTAGCGCTAAATAAGTTTTCCTTCGTTGTAAACTGTTGTTCAAGGCTTATAGTTGTTGCCGGTTTCCTAACTGTACAAAGACACGTACGTAAGTATTGTGTTACAACTTCTCGAAACTAAATTATCTCAGATTAACCATCAGATATGTTGTATGTTCCTATAGCATGATATGAGTTCCTCTTGAGGGCTATCAAATAGCGCAATGAATTATGTCAGTCAAATTCAGTTAATTAACGAAAGAGTTACGTACCCTAGTAACTGAAACTTCTACACCAGGTGTTGTCAGTGCGTTGCAAAAGACATTTGATATATTTATATCGATATACAGGATATTTTTATCATTGTGGACTTAATTTTAAAGATTGGTTGATACGGTCCATGTGTATTTAGATAAAGTGTACCTGTACAAATTTACTTGGTCCAAGTTTATCTCTATGACATTTTTTAACTTGGACATCAGACACATTACACATGGTGTTCCCAGTTTTTCGTTCTTGATGTTATCTTTCCTATAACATTTTTCTCTAAGATCGTCGATTGCGACTGTTAGCTCTCAGGCCGATTTAGCAGTATCCAAACTATTTCAAATCAGTGGTTTGAAGAACATGGGTTGATAGTTGGTATGCATACAGTAATCGTCAAATACAAGTTTTGGCCTTTTTGTGGAGATGCACGATGGTTGTCCAAGAATGCAAAGGCAAGTGGTGAAAGACGCTATCCACAATTTAATAGAGAGCGTCATGTTCATCACACAGTAGACGTCATGGTATGGGTGCTATCGCGTATGGTAGCATATCATCACTAGTTCGGTCATTCGTTACTTCATGCCGGACTAAAAAGTCAGACAAGAAGCGTTCTACATGGTCGTATAAAGCATTGAAAGCTACCGGCATCTATCGCGAAACGGCGATAACGTTATGTTATGTTTCGAACACGGAATTCCAAGAAACAACTACTCTGCGGATGAATGCCCCGACCAGCATTGAATTACACCTAGAAAACTATTAGCAACCCCTAAGCAAGTCAGTTGTCGGAAGACCATCGGACATATACCGGTTTCGAGATTATTAACTCTCATCAGTATTCCATAGGTAAGGCGACCGACGAACAACTTTATCTGTTCTAAGTCCAAGGCTTATAGTAGGAAAAACAACTTAAAACAGTTAGAACCAACGTGTTCGGCACCACCAAAAACATACCTGTGTCAAATTTTAATTAAATTTGTTTTTTCTTTAAAAAATGTAGGTACATCCAAAATTTGATTCTTTTAAATTATCTTACACTTAAAGTATTTTAAAAATGAGTGGCTCTGAAATGTTTATGAAGTAAATCACACTTATTTTTTAATGTTCTATTAGCCCTAGTAATATTGCCATGTCTTTTTGAAACACCCTATATAGGGTGATTCAGAACGTATCGAAAAGAATTTGAGAATAGGTGCATCATGAAAAATGGAGTCGATATCGTAAAAAATATTTTATAAAACCTTGATAGGTAGTTTCCGAGTAAAACATTATTGAAGTTGTAGTATTTTCAACCTTTACGTCGATTCCAAATATTCAAATCCGATTGCTTTTTGTAGGCATTAAAGTTTTTGTAACGCTTGTGTTTACATTAATTTTTCAAGTGTCAAGCATGGCTTACGTGTATAGTAGCAACTTCGAGTTGATGGATATCGTTTTAATTTATTACCCTGTGAAAATTCTTTAGTAGAACGATCTCCCGGTAAACATGTGCCAAGTGCAGGTACTTTTACAGCGGTGTGCGGGGAGTGTAGTAGTGTAGCACGAGGGAAATTTGAAACCGAATCGTGGAAGGGATGGAGGTCTATGACTTCCACGACCTATTGCAGCAGTGTGACGTATCATACACGAAGCTCAATTATATCTGTACCATGTACAGCATAGAGATGGTTGATCCACACATTTTCGTGGATCAGGTCCGACCTGATCCGGTCCTAAGTAGGTACCTAGTCCAAAGATCAGTTCCAGTTCCTAGTCCGGATGTGGTCCGGACCGACTCTATTCAAGGTATGAGACTATGAGAGTAGGTCGGTGGCCGGTGCGTCGGTGCATCAAGTTCGGTCTCGTTCGTTAGTACAAATTCATGTAGTTTTAGTTCGTTATCATTAGATCGGACTGAGAGTAGGGTGGACTAGAATAATTGAGCGCATTCACGGTACATTAATAAATTGTTTATTTTAGTTTTTAGAAAAATATTTATTTTATTTCTCTTAATGTATATTTTGACTCTTATGTATAAAGAAATTATTTATTTTAGTTTTAAGAAAAGTACCTATTTATTTTTTTTATTAATATATTTTTTACTATAACGCGTTTTTATTTGGTTCTATATAAAAATAAATAATAAAATACATCTAATTTTTTTTAGCCTCAAGTCTCAATATTGCTGAAACAAAATGTTTCTTTTGTATATATCATCGTATCCTTGAGTACACTATTGATAGCGTAGCTTATATAAACAATGATCGTATAACCAGTCCAAGATCTAAATCTACTACTATCTAGTCCATTAGGTACCTTCTTCATATACAATTTACAGTTGTAGTACACAAGTTCACGGATCCAGTCTGCCGAACTTGCATTACGAGTAAACGAGTACTCTGGACTGTTTTGTATGCTTGTAGTCCGAGCAGAACCGGATCAGTTCCATTAGTCCGCGGCACTGGACCTGTTCCAAAAGATCAGTTCTAGTTCTCGATAACCATCTCTAGTACAGCATGTCCAAGCATTAACACCAAGGGATTGGATGAAGGTAACCGGTACTATGGCAGCCACGATCTCCTGACTTCATCATTTGGACTTCTTTTGTGGGGATATTTAAGAAATGAAGTGTATCGTACCCCAGTGGATACATACTATTGATAATTTACGGAAACGTATCATAGTTGCTGCTAATAACTTACGAGTTCAAAACTGACAAGAAGCAGAAACATTTGTGTTACTTTGTAGAAACTGGATAAGACGGGCCCAAAATGGTTTTGTAACATCAGGTATACTCGCGACAGGAATTCAGACGACTTACGTCATACGAACAAATGAATAATTTATTATATTTTCATCACGATATTTAAGAAACTACAACTGGCAGTAATAAAACTATATACTACACTAAAAGTTTGCATTATATATTGCACTAAATTGTAAAAAATGATGTTTTTAAAGCGACCAAATATCGAAAATTACGTTGACAATAAAAACAAATGTCTAACGTCAGCCGTGACGTAAGACGTCTGAATTCTTGACGCGAGTATATATCAAATTATTTTATTTATTGAAAGCAAAAATTAAATCTATTAATAATTAATAACAATAGCGGTAAAAGCATTTAAATTTGCTGTATAAAATAAGCATTATAAAATGTTATTTATTTCTTTCCTTAAGCATTCCTTTCCATTTTTTGTTCGGTCGCAGATTGCCGCCTGATCAGGTTTTACAGTGGACCAGTTTTCACTGTCATGCAGAAGTGTATCATTTTCAAATTGCCCTTTTTGATTTTTCCTTTACAAAATTGTATTTGTAAGAGTCTCCTGTACAGTCATATTTTTTTAGATAAGTTTTGAGTCACCCTGTATAACGTATTGATTACTTTGTAAAATTATCCAAGTAATTCTTAAATTAATGAAAGCTTTGGTACAGAAAATGACAATAAAAGAAATATAATTATTATTATTACTTGTTCTTTTTATTGTTTCAAACTTTTACATTTATTAAAGAGATACGTACAAACAAGAACGTAATCCATACCAGCTACATGCTATACTTTTAATACGATTCTAAATTCATGTAATAAAAATGTAGAAAAAAGTGATCATAAAAATTAAATTAAATCTAAGTTTTATACCCTTGAAAAATTTACTGCTCTAAATTGCACACCTAGATAATCTGGATAACATCTTACAGTCTTACAGCCATACAAACTGTACAGTTCTGTTTGCAACATCGGCTGAGTTAGATCAATTCTACTCCAAAGCAAATAACTTCAAGTCGGATGTGGGAGTGATGGGTATAACATATATATTTAAACACTCACATTCAATTTAAAGTCACGTTAATTGAGAATGTGTTTAAAATTCTTGCGGACTAGTAATATAAACCTCCGTTTATAGCGGAAATAACTATTAAAAATCTTATTCATTACAATCCAAAACATTAAATTTAGCAGGAGACTTAATAACAATTTAATTAGATTAATGTGATTTATTTTCGGACATACATGTCGAACTAAATCCTAAAAGCTTTCAAATTGTTTAATCGTGTTTTGTTTAGTTCTACGGTTCTACACATTGTAGAGAGAATAAGCTGTTGCCGTTGTTTAGCTTACATAGAGACATATTGAAGGAATTAATAAATGATTCGCATTGGAGTAAATTTTGTTAATTACTAACTATTATAGTTGATTTTATTCAGAGATTATTGTTGTTAAATTTTATTCTTTACAATAGTTTTTCTGAAATTTTGATATCGAATATGAAAAGTGAACAGTTTTATATTTGTACTGATAATAAACAAGAGTACAAATTTAAACTTTATTGAAGACTAATAATATTGTAGAACAAGATATTGTCACCAGTATTTTGAGGTATACTAATCATCATTAGTATACGTTCGTCTATAAAAAGGACGCTTTAGATACTTAGTATTTCGATCTGTTTTACGTTATAAATCGTCACGTAACACGGAACACGCATTATGTCTTTACGCCTACCGTTTTGTAATTTAGTTATTATCAGTCTTTAAATTATTAAGTAGCGATATGTCCGAAATTGAAGTTTGTCATGCAATTACTGTAGCTGTAATTACAAAGAAACAAATTTTGCGAAAACATGTTCGCAAAAAGCTAATCCTTTCTCGACACATGTCCTTATGAGCAGAAGGATCAATTTCTTTTATTTGTTAATTAATAAATCCTACATACCTCATTTGTCATATGCTTGTCACTGTAGTGTTTATATATTTAAATCTTCCAAAGACAAATATTATCTCTATACAGTACTACCTTTCTTAAGGGCTGACGGTAGCCGAGCGGTCAAGGCGGTGACGAGCAGTCGCTGCCAGGGCAAGCACGAGCGGCCGGAAGTTGGTTCGAATCCAACACGGGGCAGGAATTTTTCTGTCCTACCCATGGATGTTTGTGATTGTAAAGGTGGAGGGTAGTATAAGTTAGTAGGTAAAAAGGGCCAAATATGGCCTAATTACCAGTAAGCTTGATTACCTTTACTCTTTACTACATTTCTTATATATTTTTTATTTGATTGTTGATTCTTTCTTGTCGGATATTAATTCTGTTTTGCCTTTCGTCGGGTGTTGTAGTTCTAAGACTGTCAGTGCTAAATTGGCGATGAATGTTAATAAAAACTGAATAATGCCGGGTGTTGTAGTTCTAAGACCGTGAGTGCTACATTGTCGATGAATAAAAACTGAATAATGCGGTTGACGTATATGCGGAAATCTTATCCTGTACTCTCTAACTGCTTCTGCCGAGTTCCCGTCTGCAAATCCGTAACAGAAATGGATGTATGCTTGTTCTTGATTTGTGAATTGAAAAGGCATTTTAATATCAGGAATGACGAACGCTATTATCACCACTTTAATACCTCGTTTTCAGTGCCCACCTAATTTTGTTTCTTACAACAATTGCAACTTGAAGGATAATCTGTCAAAAGGAACTGTAAACAAAGTGAGTTTCTAAGTTACAGACACAGTCTACTCTACCATTTTAGAATAGTCTCATTAAATTGACCTATTGCACATATTAGTTTTTCAATTTTTTCTTTAACAATGGGTAGATGGGATGGGATAGATACGGAAAAAATACAAGAGATAAAAAAGTTTCTAAACAGTTACTGGGAAACGATTTCCTTTAACGGACACGGTCAGTGGCGTACCACAAATAAAATTGGGAGTGGAAAAGGAGCCGCGACCTTGAAAAAATGATCACGCGGTAGACTTTCGCAATGATTTGGCATACCTATCCAAGTAAACCCCAATAAATACCTAAACCCCAACATTTTAACAAAATATCTCAAAAACTGTAGGCGCTAGAAAGAAAAAATTAAAAAATTCTTCACTTTTGCACACCCTGTAGGTGTATCGAAGGTTTTGCGGACTTATATTGATATAAACTTTTCTTCTTAAAATACGTATTTCTATGTTAAAGTCCCACTACAAAAGAGTGGGCCACCCTGTACATACTGAATAATTAAATAAAAAATACAATAAAAATTTCGAAATCTTTGACACTCTGTATCTCAGAAACGATGAACTTTTAGATATAGGTATGGTTGGGTAAATATCATTTATTTTGACTGGACAGCTACCCCTTCCAAGGATGCTAGTAATACCTGAAACACCCTGTATAACAACATAATTATTTTCTGCAATGTAAATTTAATAACGTGGATTTTCACCTATAAAACACCAAGAGCCCTGATAATACGGAGATAATTATTTTGTCACTGAGAATGCTGAAAGCATGTTGCTTGGTAATTACTTTAAACAGCACGCTTGAAGGATTCTCAATGACAAAATTTTAAGTATTTATGAAAGGTCGAGGTGTATTCGGTAAGATAATTTTGTACACAAAATAAATCATTTGTCATTCTGACATTTGTTGATTTTCAACTCGACATTTTAATAAGTAATCATGTCATCTTTGCTGAATGGGGTATTATCGCTGAAATCATATCATGATTGGATGGATGTTATCACATGACCTGAAGTACAGGAATTTGATTGCTAGATATATACAGTAAAAAAATATCACATAATATCACAAGACATTACTTCCAGAGGTCATAAATATTTTGAAAATTATGATTTTCTTAAAATATTCATAACCGATATACGCTCGTGTGGTATTCGTTAAGAAAATTTCACACTCCAAGTATAAATCAAACCTGACATTTTAAATTAATTTGACTCGGCCAAGGTATTGTTGTTGTTGACATATGTTAATTTGTCATTTTTATTTAAACGGTTCCGTAACAGTAGATGTCAATTAGTAGTTCGAAGTGTATGTACGTTGAATTTAATAAGTGTATACTGAAATATCGCAATCTTATAAAGAAAATCAACAAGTTATTAGACAAGAAACTCAAAGCCTAATACCAGATAACACTATAAAATCAAAAGCAAGTGGATAAAAACAATTTGTTGAATTTTACATGTCACTAAAGGTGTTAGAAATATAGTTTTTACAAGTACCGCGACGTAATTTCGAAGAAATTCATATGTAGATATATCCACCATATTTCGTATTTAGATAAGTTGCCAATGTGTACCTAGATCATATATGTTTACCTTCTCAACTATCAAAAAATTGCCACTTAATTATCTCCTCTCCACGGAAATTTTTCTGGTTGCTATGGTAACGAATCAAAATAAAGGCTTCTTATTGGTTTTAAAGTAGAGATCTGTAATTTTAAGTATAATTTCACAATTGTATGTATGTTTAATTTCTTTACAGTGTCATTTTAGTGATCATTTTATTTTTATTCTATTGGTAGGACTTAGATTTTATGTTAAATAATACCTATTCATTGGGTAATTTCGTCATCACAAAATCTTTGTAGCTAAATGGGGACAGCTGATCGATTTACATATTATAGACCTATTTTTAAAAATTATTTCTATCCTGCTTATGATATCGTCCACCTATTTTTATTTAGTTAGTATATGTACTACTGTAATAACGTTTTGTATTGTTCAGTAAATTTTCCAGTAGGTTTTGTGATAACCCTATTATATATAATATTTCAGTTAAAGTTTTTTAAAGAAAATTGATTTGCATAAATACTTTATTAGAATTAATAATATGTTGTCACATTTTCATAACTATATTAATCAGACTGCTTTATTCCTTTGCTTGTTTTCGTCAAGTATCATGTGACAATATATTAATAACGAAGAAGTATTGCAAATTGTTTTTATTAAATATTTAAAACAAATAGGGATATGAAGAAAATGAATAACAGAAAAAATATTTTTAATAAAATTAGCTTTGGCATATTGTCTTGTTATATATAATAATATCTCTCATTCTAATCACTTGTGCGGAAGAGGGTGCGGCATATTATTATTAGACAGATCGTATTTGCATGCATAAAAAACTTACATTGGTAGGCCCTAACCACCATTTAGTGCAAGAATAAGAGAAGCTTCGAAAACTTCAGTAATTAGGCGGATGGTCAAATGCTGACTGATAACAATCTCTCTTATTAGGCCCATTTACACGTACGCGCAAATCGGTCGGTTTTGGAACGACGGATTGGAGTGCTGCAATGACGCTAAATTTTGAAGCGTATGCTCCAAGTATGTGTTGTTAAAAAGAATAACGCTCCAAGCCTAGACGCCAAGATTGCCGATTTGAAGCATCCAACACAAAAATGCCTCTGTAAACGCAACAGTTGAAGGTATTTGAGTGGCGCGTGGAACATTTCAAAAATTACTTGCAAATGAACAACTTAACATTTGATTTCATTTTAGATATAGTAGGACCATAAATATCAAAACAAGACACAGTAATACGAAAATTCATAAGTGCAGAAGAACAATTAAAAGCAACTTTACGGTTCTTGGCAACTGAGAGGTCATTTTCAAGATTTAACTTTTTCTGCTTGTGTGTGAACGAGCGTAATACTAGTATGTTACATCTATTAATTTTTCATATAGGTACCCGATTTTTTTAATTTTTATTTTTTTGTAGTCATTTTTAATTTTTCATAAATATGGAAAATTTCTGCAAAGTTTGTTAGACATTTCTAAATTATTCTTTGACCAGGACATTATTTAGTATATTTTAGTAAAAACTAATAAACGCGTAATGAAATGTGTCACTTGTTAGAGAATATGTAATAGTAAGCAAAATGTTCAGGATTGTTTCTCGAAGTTCAAAAGTGGAATATGGATATGACGATTTCTATTTTCCTTTAACCCAAATTGTTTTTTCTGGATTAATGAAAACATATAAGCCAGCACATACCCGACTTCTTCTATTTCTTTTTCAAAACTTTTCAAATTAGCAGAAACTAGCTAGAATAGGATATAGACATGTAATTTGGCTATGGATAACTAAAGAAAGGTTGGCGCGTCATGTGGAACTTGCAACTTGGCGAAAATTCCACTCTCCACTCCAATATCTTCAAGTTTCGCGTTTACAAAAATGGAGTCTAGAATTGGAGCGTTATTTTCTTTAACTACACAGACTCAGAGCGTACGCTTCAAAATTTAGCTCTATCTCAGCATTTCTAATCCGTTGTTTCAAAACCGACCGATTGAAGGGTACGTGTAAATGGGCCTATTGACCCAACGTTCGTCCACCCATACACCAGTAGAGATGGTGCCAATCCTCTCCACAAGTATAGTTGGCCTACGGTTTACCAACCACTTACGACGGAACCGATCAAAAGTAACTACCACTCTTACCAAAATTGTAATAAAGTTCCATGCAAAATTTCTCATTTGCATGCAGTGGTCTCGCAAGAATCACGCAAGAGTCTTGCAAAATTGCGAGAAAAGACAATACAAGACATGATCTTGCAAGATCAAGACTTTCAAGAAACTATTATTCTGCACGATAAGACTTTTTCAAAATTTGTAAGATTTATTGCCTCAGCCAACCTTAATATATATTCCTTCTACACACAACACATTCGACGCGTTATGTGGGAATATTATGGAGTAATTTGCAAAATTAATTCACATCTAAAGTCACATTTAACCATGTACTTGAATTATTTCACCTATTGAGTTTATTTGTATTAGTCAACGGTATAATAAGTTTCAGGTTTCTAGTAACTAAGCCCATTATACTTTTTGCCTTGAAAAGTCGATTCAAACTTAGTTGAAACTGCTACTACCAATAAAATATGCCCCTTGCCGGATAGGGGTCACTTAACATTCCTTTTACCAGTTGGAACGTAACTGAATTAAGTACGTCTCTTAACTTCTAAAGTTTTATAATGCTAATGTACGGCGAAATGTTACAGTTAATGACATTTAGTGTTTCATTAAAATGAGAAAAATAAATAGAAAACTAAGTTTTAGAACTATTTTAATGTGTAAAAAAATAGTATGTGCATTAAAGGATATTCCAAAATCTAACAATCTATACAGTGTACTAAAGATAGACCACTGACGTAACGTAATGAAATAAACCATATGATTTACTGAAGGCGAGGTTGCCATATCGTCTTTAAGATAAATAATTTTTTAACGTAAATTTAATTTTTACGGTGTTTCTAATTTAAAAACACTTATTTTTAACAATAAGTAAAGTAAAATTATCATAAACGATTAAAATACAAATTTCCGCAAGTTCGATACTTTCGCAAGTGTTTAGGAAGTTATTTTGTTCAATGATTCCGTGCATAAAACCTCAATTACTTCCTGAAAAATCAACTATTTAAACAGTTATCCACATTTCAGAAGTTAATACCATTGTACACTGTTAGAAAGATTATCACAAATTATATCCTTAGGCAATATTATACGTTAGGCAAACTTTGTTTAAAAAATAACCCTTCACTGATCCGTTTGGCGCAAAGGCTTATTTAATTAATCCTTATTTTTTCAGAAGTGTGGCAAAACCCATTAAAACTAAAGAAAAACTAAAATTATGCCACAAATAAATAGCTTCAGACAATAACTTGATGTATTCGTTCAATATCAAGGGAGGCAAAGTAAAATATTTAAAAGCAGTAGCATTCGCATGCAAAAAAGAAACTAGTACCGTAGGCACAGGTAACAGATACATGTCACGAGCAGTAGATGAAATGTCCCGTACCAGCCCCACTCTCTAGGATTGATAGTCGATGTCGACAAAGAGAGTTGATACCGGTGCATAAGTATGTTCCAGTGCAAAGGAATAAGCTGTGGCAAGTGGAAACAAAACACGTAATATTTGTGGAAAGGGATTTGATAATTTCAATACACGTAAATTGAAAGTTAATATGAAATACTTTTGCATCTTCCGAAACCGAACTGAACTAATTGTTTCTTGAAGTAATAACTGCTTGGCACATCTGTTTTAAGAGTTGCGGCACTAACGTATAATATTTTTCGTGAAAAATTAATATTGTGGATAACTATGATTGTGAGTAGAGTATCTGGTTTATATTTTCAATTTATTGGTGAGGTATAGGAAGGGCAAAGAGGAGGAGATAGCCATTCATATTTTCAGAAATAAACATATTTCAATCATTCTTTGACATGTCTAAAAATTCTAGTTAACTTTGTTGGAGACTATTCGAAGACATTAGTCTTCTGACTGACTGGCAATGCTGGGGAATTCACATCCACCATCCATCACTTCCGGATCAGCGGTCCTCCACAAGTTTTATATTGAAAAATTACGGAATTTATTCTCAAATTTGACTTTTTTATTCCTGTTTTTGTAAAAGAAACTATTAATTATGTGTTCTACACAGTGAACTGTACTGCTGCTTAAAATATTTGTATTTATTTAAGGTTCACCCTGTATATAGCTGGCATAGGGGTTCTATGTGCTCTATAAGTGAATCATTTATATTTTAAGTTTTAACACATTAGAAGCGCATTAAAATAGTTTCAATATCAAATACTTGACAAATAAATAGGTTTGTTCTAACCACAGCAAGAATCGATTCCGAACCGTCCAGAAATATTCACTGAATTCAGTTGTTGATGTACTTTCGGCGAATTCGACGTAAGACGGAGCTGATAAAACATTTCTGGCAGTTCTGAACCAGTTCTCAACGGCTGTTCGAACAGACCTAAGGCCGCTGTCATATTATGCCGTTTGGCGGGATCATATACCTACATCGATTTACACCAATCCTGCAAAACAGGACAATGCACAGCAGTTGACTCCAAGCTGTATGTGCGTGTACTGAAATAAATATTTAAATTATTATCTATTCAATAGATATAGACAATAAATTAAAAATAGTTTGTGCTCTTGAGGCTGAGGGGATGTTAAAGGAGCGAAAATATCGAAATTATTGGATACATCCTTTCCATATGAAAAGAGAGTCAAGTAGAAGATAAAAATTTGACTGGCACATAAATCGGAAACAAAAATTTTTTGAATACTATCGTATGTCCATAAAATCATTTGTTGAATTACTTGCTATTATACAACCATATATATCAAAACAACACACTTTATTCAGAACTTCAATAAGTCCAAAATTTGTTTTCGTTGTGTTGCCGTCGTCCCGCAATCCCACTTTGCGCTAGCATGCTGCCGCACGCGGAATATGCATCCCGTTGGTACGTTTTTGCGGAACAGATGTGACACCGTTCATTTAAAACAATGTGTTTCTGTCATCCCGCCAAAAGGTACCCGTTTTGCAGATCCCGCAAAACGGCATAATATAACAGCGGCCTAATATTGTTTTACCTTACCGAATGCAAGTTAACTGGCGCATTCGCCATATTTTGAAATGAACTTGTTTTAGTTTTTTAAATATATTTTTGTAAAACCGTTTGGAAATTGACAAATTTTGATATTGATTAGAATTTCAAAATGGCACTCTTTTTATTTATTTATGTATTTAAACTTTAGAGACACAAACGGGATTAACCCATGAACAGTATCCACAACTAACATTAAGAAACATAAACACCATAGTGATTAAAAAGCACAATTACAATTACAAATTGAAGAAAACTAAACAACAAATTATAAGCTTAAAAATAAATCAGAAAACAAAGACTTCAGTGATTTATCAGAAACCGCAAACAAATCAATATCAGAACAAAATCTGTTGGAAGAATGCATCATTCTACATATAGGAGAATTACTAGTATAATGTGTTCTTCTAAATGTTAAATAGAAAAAATCGTAATGCCGCGTACCATGGGTGGGCACATTAAAATGTATTGAAGGTAAAAGATCTGGATAGTTTGAGTTTATTATTCAATACTTTTTATAAAATTAGTAGCCATTCAAGAGAGAAACATCGTCACAGCAACCGCCTACTGCGGTTATCAGTAACCAGTGACGAAACGATGTTTAGAGTAAGGAAAATTATTTTTATTTTTTCCGCGCAAACTGTTGGTTGTATGAAAAATTTACAAGAGGGAAAAAAGTAGTAAAATTAGGTGAAGTATTTAAAAAAAAATTTTGTTGAAATCGGTCATTGCAGGAAAAAGTTCTGAAAGAAATAAATCTAGGGGTTGCTTATTCCCGCCCTCCAGAAACATAAGCTAAGGAATAGACACCACCACAAAATAGCTTTTGACTAGCTGATAATGTGTACCAAAATTGAAATTTCTAAGTGCAACCGTTTTTAAGGAAAAATAAAAAAACTATTTTTTCCGCCATTTTGAGACTCGAATATTATTATTATTTTTATTACAAATGAAGCTTCGGGCTAAGGAGATTCCTGTACAGCCCTGACAAATATACAAAAAATTATTAAAGTGAAGAAAAAAAATAAAAAAACAGCAAAAAGACAATGATAAAAACTCGGGTAAATAATAGAATGTTAAAATAACAGAATGTTCATCGATCGTATAAGGTGCTCCGCCAAGCATCCAGGCGATTCTTGAAAGCATTGATGGAGGGTGCAGTAACTACGGAAGGAGGAAGAGAATTCCATACTGAGAACACGCGGTTTGGTAGAAATGATTGGCGAACAGATGTCTTGAAGCTCTCTTTTCTCAGTTTCAGGTGATGTCCTCTTAAGCGACTATCCGGACTCAGGGTATAAAGCGAGGAAGCAACAGAAGTGTTGTTAAATAAACCATTAAGCGCTCGAAATGTAAATATTAAATCGCCGCGAAGCTTCCTTTCGGCGAAAGAAGACAGATGGGCAAGACGTAGTCTCTCCTCATAGGATGGTCGAATACGTCCATAAGCGAGACGAGTAACAAGACGTTGCACAAATTCCAATAATTTCTGATCCCTTACTAGATCAGCACTCCACACTGGATCAGCGAATTCAAGCAGCGGTCTGACATAATACTTATATAGTTTCACGAAAGTTTCCAGACTTGCTCCAGTAAACGACTTCCTCAAAAGGTACACCAATGAATTTGCCTTTTTGCACCTGGATTGTATGTGTTCAGACCACGATAAGTTCTGCGAAATTAATACTCCAAGGTCGTTTTGTGTTGTAACGGATTTTAATGTCGTATTTAATAGTGAGTACTGAAGTAAGGGGTTATTCCTGCCAAGACGGAGAACAGAACATTTCTCAGCATTCAGTGGTATCATCCAGTCCTGACACCATTTCGAAATGTTCATAAGATCACTCTGAAGGATGTTATGGTCTGTCAAGGGATTGGCATAGAACTTGGTATCGTCTGCAAAAAATGCAGATTTGGAATGTATGTGATACGGAAAGTCGGAAGTATATACTAAGAAAAGCAGAGGACCCAATACAGATCCTTGGGGTACACCACTAAGGACAGGACGTACTGATGACCGATAGTCACCGACCCTCACACTAAAGGTTCTGTCACTGAGGAAAGCCTCAAGCCACAGAAGAAGATCACCACGAATGCCACAGTGGTTCAGTTTGTGAAGGAGTCGCTTGTGGGGCCCGGTCAAACGCCTTGGCGAAGTCCAAATATATAATGTCGATAGGTTTTTTAGCGTCGAGGGACATGGACCAATCATTTGTGCACTGCAGCAGATTCGTAGTTACCGAGCGTCCAGGAACAAAACCATGCTGTGACTCAGGAATTACTTTATTGGATAAGAGAAAAGAAAACATTACTTGCCGTATTATTGATTCCATAATTTTGCTTACTATAGGCACGAAGCTAATTGGGCGGTAGTTTTCACTACTCAACTTGTCACCCTTATTACTGAGGCACGTTTCCAAATCGTAGGTAGAGTGTGGTATTTAAGTGAGGCCATCCATAATCATTGACAACGGAGAAATAATTTGGGAACAACATTCCTTGAGCAGTTTTACCTCGATTTCGTCGATGCCAGGAGAAGACCAATTTTTTAGTTTTTTTTACATTGGGCGATTTTAGAAGGTGGAAAATCGATAGTGATTAGAGAGTCGGTTACACGCGGGTTTAAAATAACTGGAAGGTTGGCACAAGTAGGTTCATTTGTGTAAACACTTGCGAAAAATTCAGATAAAACTTTAGCCGACTCAGCTTCATTTTTGCATAGTTTACCATCGGGTTTCTTTAACAAGGGTGTCGTGACTTTAGAGCTAAGAGATGACCTAATGTATTTGAAAAATTTCTTTGGGGATCGACTTTGGGCCAAGGATGCTTCGTAATTATGTCGTAAATTAGTTATTTCGACGGATAGTCTACTGGAGAAGCTTTTATGATTGGTGAAGTCGGCATGACTTGATGATCTGCGAAACTTTTTTCAGAGATTCTTTTTGCGTTTAATTTTTTTTTCAAGACAGTGAACGTTATCCAAGGCTTCAATTTGTTGAAATACGTTTTCTTGATTCTAGTATGTGCTGCAACACTTCTGGAGATGATACTGTGAAATTTGCACCACATATCTGTAGGGTGCTCAATATCGCAAAAAAAAACACATTCCAGTTTATGGCCTGCAAGTCACGAGCCACCTTTTTGTAGTCTGTTATTCTGATATTTTTTAAATAATCACGCTTTCCAGGATCATCCACATAAACTTGAATAACAGTGGTGATAACACCATGATCAGATTTACCCACTGGTGAATTAACAGATAATGGAGAAAGGAGATTTTTATCAGTAGTCAAAACTAGATCTAGAGTGGATGGCTGCTGGTTTAATCGAAATCTAGTAGGTTGGTTTATCAGTTGGGTAAGGTTTGAACTCTGCAGTAGGTCAATAAAGGAAGTCGCAGAATCACGAGGCTCCGGGGATATTGAAATAGGCCAGGAGATCTCAGGGAAATTGAAGTCGCCTATTACAATAAAATTACTATGCGAAAGAGACAATGATGATATTTCATGAAATAATGTTAAGTCATCTTCGTAACTTGTGACAAGAGGTGGTCTGTAAACACACATAATTGTTAGAGAAAACCTCGCAGACGTGAGTTGTAAAATAAGAGTGTCAATATTTGGACAATTAAAATTTATTTGCTTCACAGTAAAGTTTTTAAAGATTTCGTCTTTTATATGTATGCAGACACCGCCTCCCTTGGCAAGCAACCTGTCAGATCGAAATACAGAGAACCCATTGATGAGAATTAGGCTATCTGGAATGTTATTGGCACGGTTTACGCGCTCAACAACATCCTCCAGTGTGATGCTCTCTATAACTTTGGGGTTATTTCGGCACCGACATTAATTCCCGCTCCGATGGTGGCTTCTATATCAGTCAGCTTTTGCTGTAGAGATTCTATCTTTTTATTCATATCCAATTTCAGAGACTCAATTAGGCAGACAATTTTCATAGCGCGCGCTTTATTCCGTGTAATTATTTAATCAGAAATACCAGTACAGTCGCTGTGAATATTTTGATGGCAGCTGTCACACGAAATCGACCGCTGACCGGGCAAAATAGACCGATTACAATTTGCACAGGCGACCATAGTAACACAGTACAACGGGGACACACTTACGGCGCCCATGGGCCGATCAGGGCGACTTCACAAGACAGACAAGGTAGGCCACGGCAAGGTAAAACAAGGGCAACAAAGGAAAAATCAAATCACACAGGCATTCGCCTCTCACAAAAAAAAATAGCGCCTGCGAAAAAAAAACGTGACAAAAATGAAAACAGATACCGGAGAGTTTACGGTTTAATTAGGATACGTGGATTTGCACATACAACCGACTTAATAAATGCCGAGATGGTGATGCAACATGCAATAGGCAAGCGTAAACTTACTAAGAGGATATGTGACTTGGTATGCACAAAATAAAATAACTCGCGCAAGTACATGACATACAAAAATTGCAGAGCACACACAACACGACCGCACTCTGTGGTGGTTACTATAGTGTGAATATCTCAACAGGGAGGACCCAAATTGAAAAATTTTATATGAAGATCCCCCCCTGAAATGGCTTGTGGAAGACACTGGTAAAATATTTGACCATCATTCTGGAACACCCTGTATATACTAAAGTTCTACTGTGAAAAACTTTTTGCGTCTTTCACATTGACACACTGAAATATATTCTACTGTCGAACACTTACAAGCCTAATGGGGTTGACAAATGCTTAAAATTTATTTCTTCTAAAATCTCACGAACATGTCTATGAAAACTAAATTATAGAAGGGTGAAAGCAGAACGAGAAGTACTCCATTCAATTTGAATTTACAGTGTACTCAAGCTTTCAAGATTCCTATAGCATTAAAGTTTGGAGCGTTTATTGTTCAGAAACTGCTTTAGATGGGTTTTATTTAACGCAACCACATAAATGAAATAAAAAGAGTTAAAGGAAATCGAAAACTATAAAAACGTTTTCTACTACGAAACCGCAATTTTAAACGAAAAATCGTAGTCTCAATTTTGCATTTAATTAGTTATAATAATTAATCACATCACATCAATGGGGGAATGCTACTCGTAAAGAATATTTAAATTAGTGTAACATTTAATTCCATTGACCAATCAAAATTAGATATTTCTATTCGCAAAGTTTAAAATTATCTTACATCGCCTGATTAGTCAGATCATAGTCAAGCACAATTTACTACTGCCATGGTACAAAGCCCAATTAGCAAAATAAATTTTATATAAAGATTGTATAAATTGCTATAAAATAAATTTTATATAAGCTTCAAATTCATATAGCGTGGT
Source organism: Monochamus saltuarius (assembly GCA_025584915.1). Taxonomy (NCBI): domain Eukaryota; kingdom Metazoa; phylum Arthropoda; class Insecta; order Coleoptera; family Cerambycidae; genus Monochamus; species Monochamus saltuarius. The sequence goes on from CM046721.1 coordinate 69,409,577, forward strand.
TACATGCCTTTATACGATACTTATAGAAACGAAAAGGGCCCACTTTTATAAAATACTTTGGTAATGTAACAGTTCTATAAAAAAATGTATATAACACTTTTAAAACAATTTTATACAGCAACTATAAAAACGTTTTGTAGTCTGTATTTTGGTATTATTTAAAGAAACATAATATTTTTTGGTAAAGAATGTTAAAACCAAATCATTTTAAGATTGGTGTATAATGCAGATTCATAATTATTTGTGCGTATATTTAAAAATGGTGATCATTTGTGTAAATGGTAGATAGGATAATACTTACAATATTATCATTTCAGCAATCTCATGTTTCAATTTTATTGTGCCGCAAATTTTATTGATAAACTATAGATATCATTGTGACAAAAAAATTATGCCCCTTAGTTTAGACCACATTTCCTTTAAAATTATAAAAAATAAATTTTAAAAATATTAAAATTATGCTTTTTTTAATTTATATTATCATTGTATAATTATATTTAATGAATAATGAATAAAACAATTTTACACAATTACTTTCTTCATGAACAAAATTATCACTATTATTTGCTCTATAAAATCAAATTGTTCATTAAATAAGGCTATTCGATAGTTATAAAATAATTCGCTTTAAAGTTCCATTTTGCTAGTTGGAAGCTTACTTAAAACTATTCTAAAACATACCTATTTTTTGAGTTTCTACGTTTAATATGTAAAACATTGGTTTAATATTTTTAATGGGTTAGACTAATAATTTGTACATTACATTTCTTATCCCCTTCTCAGCGTCTCAGCATTTCTTCGTCCGTCGATGTCTTCCACCCCGTCCTCGCCACGTTCTACAGGATGTAATGAAAAAACAGGTCACCCATTATCTGCAAATTTTTGGCGGCACATTATGCCGATTTAACCCTACTTATCTGTATACAAAAATGTCTCCCATAAAAGATACAGGATGTTAAATTTGAACTTTTAAAATTGTTTTTCATTTCTCTATAATTTCTTCAATTTTTCACGTATCACAAATTTTGCATAGATACCACTTGTTATTAACCAAATCTTCTAGGGTATTACTGTAGACGATATCTAATAAACAGGCGGAGAAGCTGGGAGGAAGGATTTTTCCTGATGTACACCTATGTTATATTGTATTTGGAATATTTGATACCTACTCTTGATAATTTTTTGTAAAACTCTTTATATAAAATAGATTTTTGAGCATGCAATGTTAGCTATATTTTTAAATTTCAGATTACAAAGAAATAATTTATAATATTCTAACTTGCTCTAAAATATTCTAACTTATTTTATACAGAGTGCATCTGAATATAATGCTAACCAGATGTTCCATTTTTACATAAATATATATCTATATATTTCAATGTAAATTCGTTGCTTAAGGAAAACAGGGATCTAAGAGACAGATTAGTTACTAAACAGATTTACACTAATTGATACACATAGTCTACCAACAAGTTTAGATCACGCGACATTTGTTAACTTTCTTCAAAATGAGTTTTTCACTTTACTCGACAATTTGCCACTCACGTCAAACTATGTGGATGCGCCTCATTTTGGAATAAATGACAATAATAAAATTTGATATTTCCAAATCGATGAATTGGATGTGGAAGAGACGCAATTAGTGGCCATCACGCTCCCCAGATTTTAGTCTATTGGACTTGAGTATTTGGGGATTTATGAAGGACGACGTTAATTCCGAATTAATTGAAAATATTGATCAACTGAAAATGCGTATTACAAATGCGGTTGAAAAATTTAGGCAAAAACCACAGTTTGTTTAAAATATCAGATATTTTTTATTTAAAGGAGCTTGTTTATGCACTTCGGAGAAATTTTGGGAAATTAAAATGTTGAATTAGTCAGTTAAAATATTAAAATTACAGTTTTAAATTAAATTTTAGTATAAATCTTCTGTTTAATAATTAATATGTTTCTTAAATTCCAGTTTTTACTTAATAAACGAATTTATATTAATAAAAAAACATTTGAATATTATATTTGAATTAATTGAAAATATCTTAAGTAAGTCCCGATTTGATAAATACAAATTTTTATTTATGAAAATAATTTTAACAAAACAATTACACAACAATATGAAAATGTTGATTTCAGAAATAATGATTTTTTTTTTTAAATTAAATATTAAACCATTTCATATTCTCTTATTTTCTGGACACCCTGCTTATGAAAATTTAAAACTATGCTACCGCTGCAGTAATGGATATATTGGTTTTATTAAAAACAAATTTATTACATAAGTTCACAATATTTATTTAAATCTATTAATTGTTCTTACAATTACTGATGTTTTAGGTATATCACAATTTTTTTTTCTCGACATTTACTGATATGTTCTTTCAAATGTTTCAATATTTGAAGTTGTACCACAGAATATTCGGCGATTATATCATATTTATTTTATACACAAATTCCTTCTGTTTTTTTTTCATGCCACTTTAGCATAATACATCTTGATAATTTGAATTTATTATTTCTTCCAAAATACATCATTTGCGTCTAGTTCCAATAGCGTAAGTGTAACAACAACTCTTTCACTCATTTTCCAGTTCCCATATTATATTATTATATGAATACTAGGTGACCCAGCAAACGTTGTTTTGCCATATGAATTATTTCTAGTGAATATTTTGGTAGTCGGCTTTGTTCTGATCCCTACTCCGTGCTGTTTACTGGGTGAGAAGTACAAACCTAGAAGAAATATAGACTGTGCCAGTGTCATATTACCGGGGACCGCTAATTCATGGCTGCCCTAAAATCACTAAAACTTGGTTTTTATACCAATTTACGTTGGTTATATTGTAGCGTGAATCTCATTTGTTTACTGTGATTGATCACATTCATGTCACATTCCTCAATGACAATTTAAAATGACAGCAAGTTAGTTTATTTCATATTGCAATGCAGCTATCATATCTGACACAACCGCTAACATAAAACACCTGTCACGTGACCTATATCATGAACCGACGCTCTCTATATTTTTTCCTAGGTTTGTGGTGAGAAGTGACACCGGTAGACGCCTGGCGGGGAAAACTGATCTAGTGATAATCGATCGGTGATAAGGTTAAAAATGATTAAATTACTAAAAGGGCTATTAAAAAATAGGGGTTTGTCATAGAAGGGTTAAAATTAAGGGTTGTGTGTATTTTTTAATGCCACATCATAAACAAATAAAAATAAAAACTTTTGTCCAATAAATAAAGAAAAAATGTTTGGGGTGGACCACCCTCATCACTTAGGGGTATGAAAAATAGACTACGACCGATTTTCAGACCTACCGAATATATATATAAAATTTCATAAAAATCGGTCAAGCCGTTTCCGAGAAGTATGGCATCTAACACTGTGACACGAGAATTTTATATATTCGATTAATAACCAGAATTAAAACTTAAAGGCGTCATATTCTTGAAATAGTGTTTTCTACAAATACAAATGATTTTAAACATTTAAGAACTAAATAATATACAGTTTAGTAAATAACAGACATGTTATATCATGCCGCCTGCGAATATTCAAAGATACCGACGTACAACGAATACATAACGACAGAAAGTGGTCCAACCAACAAATTTTTAGGTGCAGAAAACTTTGAATATATGTATTTTTTTAATTTAGCTGTAGATATAAATATTATTACAATATAAACCTACATAATTCTGCATATAAGATTATTCACTTTTGTTTATAAGTATGTGAAACTAATCGTTAAAATGTGGGGTGAGTGAGAATAGCAAAATAATGTGAATCTTACAAACGCTTTTTAAAAGTTATTATTCTACTTGAGAAGAATTTAAATAATATAAGTGGATAAACAAAACATCAATAATATGATTTTTGATACTACTTTGTTCTATGTGTTTTATTTTTCGAGATTTCTGTACCTAAAAACAACAAATATTTGATTATTTTACGGCGAGAAATACGGTGACCTTAAAAAGTATAAGTGAGTCAAATATGACTCTCATTACTTTAAAATTTGCAACTGATTGATGTATTGTTATTTGATTTGTTGTGGTTTTCCGGGATGTTATGCCGTGAAGTTTTTGATCTGCTCTTGTTGTTCTCGGACTAGATCATGTGGGGACCGACCCGTTAACAGTACCCTTAAATCCGGTGATAAATTGATTTATTGATCGCATTGTGTTTAAAATTGTTATTAATAGGTGCTAACATTAGGAATTACAAATATTATAAATTTAAAATAAAAATTAGGTATCTTTCTTTCTGAATGACTTAGTAAAGATGACGCAATTAACTTAATAATTTTGTGCATTTATATACACAGAGATACCGATCCCTTTTCATACAGGAAATTTGCTGGCCTTAACAATTTAAAAGAGGAAATTGCATAGTGTTTCTTTAGCCGTTTCGTGGTTGTGTTTAATGAAGGAGCACTCACTGGTTTTGTTTTATCCGTGCTGAAAAGACAGTTGACGGAGCTTTTGTTCTAGATTTCCGTAGATTGCTGGCAACGTGCCACAAGAAAAACATTTCACAAGTATCATGACTTACGCTAACATTACTGACTGCGCTAATTGAGAGCCTTTTGCTTTTGCTGGGATTTCTTCCCTCCACCTCAACAACTTTCGATACGACAGATACAAATGAGTCTCGGTTGTAAGAACGTAACTAAATACGAGGGTCAATCAAATACATGGTGATTCAGAGCTTATCTAAAAAAAAATTTAATGTATAGGGAACACTTACGAATACAATTTTGTAAAAGTAAAATGAAAGAGAATAGTTCAAAAATGATTTAAAAATACACAAGAAAATTGAAGGAAATTCCCAAGAAAAGAAATAAATTACATTTTACTATACTTAATTTTGTACAGCAAATTCAACTGCTTTGCTGCCATTGTTATTATTAATTATTAATAGAATTAATTTGTGGTTTTATTTAGTAAAATAGTTTGATATACCTGATGTTACAATAACATTTTGGGCCCGTCTTGCCCACTTCTTACAAACTAACACAAATGTTTCTGCTTCTGGTCCGTTTTGAACTTGTAAATTATTGGCAGCAGCTATGATACGTTTGCGTAAATCATCAATAGTGTCCATTTCGGTGCAATATACTTATTTTTTTAAATATTGTCACAAAAATAAGTCCAAATGATTTAAACTCAGGAATCTCTTGGTATTAATGCTTGGACACGCTATACCTACATGGGATGGATATAATTGAACTTCGTGTATGATACGCCACACTGCTGCTATACACCGTGGGCGCCCTGAGCCTTCATCTCTTCCACGATTCGGTTGCACATTTCCCGTGTCACGCCACTGTTTACACTCACTGCATACCGCGGTAAAAGTTGCTGCATTTGGAACATGTTTACCGGGAAATCGTTTTCACTTCACCATAAATTAAAATGATATCCATCATCTGCAAAGTGCTATGGACGTAAGCTATTTATGATATTTGAAAAACTAATATAAATACTTACATCACAAAAAAGTTAATACGATAAGTAATCGGATATTTGAAATCGCCTGGCTAGAGACTACATGTAAAGGTTGAAACTACAAGAACTTCAATAAATTTTTTCTCCGAAACTATAATTATAGTACAGTGTGTCCCAATTTCGTTGCAATTTTATTGCGTCTTCGAAATTACAAGATATAGAAGGATACGGTTTTCGCAACACTAGACGAAAAACGTACAATCCCGTAACCCAAACTTTCATAGAGCTCTTCGTTTTTGAGATACAAGGCGATATTTAAAGAATTACTTTTAAGGGATTCTTCGTATATCAAAGAACAACTGAAAAATCGAAATGGTAAAAATTACTTCTGATAGAGTTTTTTACGTAGAGTTCACTGGCATATTTGCAATTTCTCTACAGATCTATTAAAATATGGCTCAAACATATTTTTTTTTAATGGAACGGAACACTTTAAGTCCACCAATTTTAAAAGAAAAATCTTTATAGAGAAAAATTATGACAAAATATTTATTAAAACAATTTAGTTTGAGATTCTCTATCTGCTATATATCAATACTGATATTGCGAAGACTATATGGCAATCAAAATATTTTGTTTTAAGCAAACCATCTGTGTATCTAATACAAAAAATAATTATAAAATCATTAACACTTGCATTCTTAAAAGAAAACAATTACCTATTTAAGCAATAACACAAATAATTGGAAGATTAATATACTCACATTAGAACTGAATTTTTCCTAACCTGATCCGAAAGAAGCTTCAATTTAAATTTTTGTTTGAATTGTACATTTTAATAGTACCTATTGTGTAACGAATTATAAATTTTAATAATCTGATACGAAAATGACCGCTTGAAAATATCGGTATGGTGTTAGAAGAGGAGTGAAACTACCCTTAAATCGTATGTTAACATTATGTGCATCAGTTCTAATAGTTATTTATGCAACAAGTACAAAAAGTATGTGTTTATTGCACGCAACGTGAAATTATCCAACGAGGCCGTCAGGCCGAGTAGGACAACACGTCGAGTGCAATAAGCACTTTTTGTACGAGTTGCATACAATATTTTTTCTACGTTCATGCAAAAACCAAAAAATGATATTTAGATGACACTAAGTCTAGGAAAATGTGACGTCGATTTGAACGTTTATGTTTGTCATGATGACAAAACGTTGTAGTAGAATGACAGATGAATGCAATAAACATTTTATTGCACTACTGCAATAAAGAAGCACCTTTTCCACTAAATATAGTTCAATAAAGTTTTAGTTTATTATAGACATCAGGACGTGCCCTATTATACATATAAAACAATTGTGTGAAATAGCACTGTGCAAAAAACGACGAGTATACATATTTAACCAACCAATTTCAGATAGTTTATAAGAAATGTATTGACGTCTTCTAACTCCAAAAATGAACCTCAAGCTAAAGTTGTACTATAACTGAAATCGTCTGGAGTCAGCAGCATCAACACATGGACCATAAACTGAATTCCCAAAATTAAATTTAGATAAAACCAACGACTCACATAGAATTGACTTAACTTTCTTCGATAAAAACTGCCTGCTACTATAAATTAGTTTAAGATTACAATATGCCTTGCAAATGCAATTGCTAATACCTATGTGATTTAGACCTCATGTTCGAGTCAAGTATGAGACTTAAGACTCCTAAGTAGAAAAGATAACTGTATCTAATATTAAGTATAGTAGTTTCTTGAGATCAAGTAATAATTTTTCGTAAACGAATAATAATGAATAAGCTTTCTATACAAGAATTAGATAATCTTTCAATAAAGTATTACTATCTTGATCTTGATATTAGTATAGCTTCCCTTCCGGGTACACTGGATTTTGAATAGCTGAATTTTGAACAGAAAAGTATATATGTAGATTGATAATAAAAACAACTATACCTTTGCAACAGAGACCGTTATTTTACTATTATAAAGTGATTAGTAAGTTTTAGCTTAATGTATGTGGACTCCAGAAAGATATAAAACGTTACTAACCTGAAAGTATGTTTACTTTGATTCCCCAGAGGAGGGTTCTTTGGGTGTGGCTTCCTATTTCTTAAATAAGAAAAAGTGATTGATAAAGTTGTTATTAAGAGTTCTTCAATTCCATCGAAAGTTTTCGGACAGATCAGTTTTCCTGAAGTAACATAAGAATTACGGACTATAACAAAATCGCACTGGCTAAATAGTAACTTTCTAGTCTCGTAATATAATTTGTAGTTTCCTTTATTAACAAGAGAGATAGTAGAAAGTCCACAAGGTTTATTAAACTCGATAATCTTCTACATTAAGGAATTTAGCCATCTGATTTTTATTTTATATGTAAAAATATAGTATATGAGTAGCTAAATTATTTGAAATGTGGACTATAAATTCATTTGAACTGAATTTCTACGAACACAGGTACAGTAAAAGTAAAGTAAACCGCCATAGGTTGATCAGAAACAGTACATCAAAAGATAATCCTAATTTGCTATATAAACCCTAGATAGTCTAAATAGGCTTCGTTACGGAAATACAGGATGTTAAAGTTTAATTGAAAAAAAAACACAACAACATAAATTTCTTCAAAACCGTTTGAGATATTACAATGAAGTATTAGAGGTGTCGATAACTATGAAAGGTGCGTACTTTGCCACAAAAAATGATTTTATAGTTTACTCAGTGGCGCGCAAAGTGGAACATCACTGAATATTTTTTATGAATAAAATGGTACGCCGCTGGTTTCTCTTAAAATAATATTTTTGTTTAATTCCCTCTTCAATCCTGAAGAACATAGCTCCGTCAACATTTTATCGTGTTCTAGTAAAACAGTAAAAACTGTTTTAATGCACAGCATAATACTATCAATAAGACAATCTGCTGTTTTCTACAAGTTAAACTGGGTAGGTACTTGTTACTGTCAACGCCATACAAAATATTTATACCGCTTAACACCTATTAATATTAACTACATTATTCAATTACTAAAAGTTTTCAAACATGCCAAGATATATATTTGAAAGCAACGAATACGTTGACATGCATTTTATTTACGGGTTTTGCAATGAAAATTCTAGACGAGCTGTGGCAGAATAGAATGATGAAGAAGTAGTCCTTGTTCAAATAGAAAATAATCCCAATGTGAGTATTCGAGAAATTTCAAGAAATGCGGTGGTTTCTAAAACTCGAGTGTAGTGTACTTTAAGAAAGCGAGGACTTCATCCTTCTATCAAAAAGTCTAAGCTTTACGGGAGAGAGATTTTGTCCCTTCTGTTGCTTTTTGTAACAGCAATAGGTACGTAGAAAATTAGGCTACATGATTAAATAACGTTGTATGGATGTCATTTTACAAGAAATGGAATTTTTAATTTTCATAACTAGCATTATTGGAGCTGGCATGTAATAAGAAAGCATGACTTTCAATACAGATTTTCGGTAAATTTATGAGACAGTATTATCAACAACCGGCGGTTTTTACCGGCCATATAAATGCCTGCAGATATTTGTTGTTTTTTACAAAACCAGTTAAATACTCTTCTTGAAGATATTTCACTAAATGTAAGACAAAATATGATTGTGGAAAACGACGAAGCTCCAGTGCACTATAGAGAAACGAGATGGACCTATTGCAGCCACCTCGCTCACCAGATCTATCCCGTCTGGACTTTTATCTTTGGGGATGCATGAAACAACTGATGTACCGCGATGAAATTAATGATAGAGAAAGCTTGATGAAGAAAATTGACTCGGCAATGCTAACCACAATCCATAACTATAATAACCAAAATTTACAACAATTTAACGTGGTTATTTCGATAATTAGACATTGAGAAGCGTGCATCAGAAGCAATGGAGACAATTTTGAGCAATTTTTGTAGACATGCTTGTTTTATTAATATTTATTCATTAAAAAATATTCGATTTTTTTTCCTGTAAAATTTACTCCATTTATAGCTACCGTCACTTGCTAATATTTTTGTCTTGAGATAAGATATCACCCTGAACAAACCCTAATTTGCTTTATTAACAATAGATGGACTATTATACTTCCTTATAGAAATACCTTATCGATAATATTTATAATACGAATACGAGGCATTATTGATAGTATTTAAACACTTTTTATTTTTTTACTCGAAAACGCTGCGTTATAAGGTAAAATATTGGCGGAGCTATTTTTCAGAAACGGACAGGGAATTTTAAAAAAGAAAATATTTTAAATATACCAGCGGCGTACCATTTTACTCTTCAAAAATATTCAGACGTTTGGCGTTAGTTGTACTATCGTTTGCAATATTAATGACACTCACTAAAATAAATTTTGCGATTTCTTTTGAACTTCTGGCGTATTCATATTGAAATCTGCTTTAAATTTTGAACATTAGTTATTAGTTGTTTCACTTACCAAGAGATATTTACTGAAATTTCTGTTCAGAACTTCTAGAAGTTCAAAAACTGTTTTAAGAGAGTGTCATTATTATTGCAAACGATTGTACGTGTTGCAAAGTACGCACTGTAGACATCTCTAAAAATTTCGTTATATCTCCAACGATTTTGACGATCTGTTTTTTCAATAAAATTTTAGTACCCTGTATATCTGTAACGAAGCCTTTTGAATTATAGTTTATACAGCAAACTAGGGTTATTTTTAAATGTATAATTAATGATTAACGTATAGGTACTGATAAAAATTATTTTAAATTTACGAATACATTAATGTAAAAAATACCGTCATCCTGTATTACAAGAATCTCCAAGTGAATACCATACATTTATATATTTTATGTAAAATTACATATATTTTTTTTAAGTGCATCATATATAATTACATTTCATGTGCACAAATACACGGTTTTACTCTGAAAAAATACATATTCGTAATTAGTAATTTTCCATTACAGTTATAAAATTACATTCTAGTGTGTTATTTCACACTATTAACCTAAGCAATAAATAACTGAAATGTACCTTGTGTGTTAATATTGTGAACAATTTTTGTCAGTCTATGGTGGATTACTTTCGAAACACCCTGTATATTTTAGTTGCTTTTCTATCATATTTATGTATTTATCGTGTAACTTAATTGTTTTAAGTTAAAACAACTGTTTATTTTGCATGCATTCCTAACTTTAAGTAAGTAAGGTAGAACTCATGAACCAATATTTATATAAAAATGCATGGCTAAAAATATGCACCACACATCATCAGTTTTATTAATGTAACGTTTTTGGCTAATTTTCAAAACATAAAGTAGCAACTATTATCTATCAGTAGAAAGGAAAGGACAATTGAATTAATTTAATTAATTAATATATTAATAAGAATACAATTTTTGCATAAAAATATATTCAGTCTTGTTGACTTTAAAATTAATTTTAAAATGACATGAAAAATAAGCAAAAAAGATATAGTAGTGTGTAAGCTGGAGGTGTAATACATAGTATGTATAATTTGTAGCATCAATTTCATCCCGTTAGTATAAGCTACATGCGAATAAATTCACTAAAAGCTGAAAATTCAAGAAATATGCAGTGCCTAATTAATTTCACTGCGAAAGGTAATTGTGTAGCAATTGGATTTAGAATAACGGCCACCGAGCATTAATATGCACTCGTATTTGAGTAAAACTCATATTAACAAAGAATTTTACTCTATCGAGTATTGACATACCATTGATAGTAAAATATTACTACTTTTTTTTAACAGTCTAATAATATTTGAAAACATGGAAAATAACTGCTGAAATGATTTCAAATAACATCATGTTCAAAATGAAGGCAAATTATCTAGTCACCTTTGAATGTTGCTTCTTTAATTTCAATTTTAGCTATTTAGTAGTCAGCAGTTAATGGTATAATTTAAACTTTCTTACGTTTTAGCCAGGAAAATTTATTATTATGTCAAATGTGGCATGAAACTTATTTCGACGTCAAAAACAAATTTACTTTTTACTGCCTAGATTCTAATACGAGATTTATTATACACATAAAACTTCATCGGCATTCTACTTGAAAAACTATTCATTTTTATAAAATGTCAAGAAAGTACTTTATATGCGAAAAAAATGTCTTTGAAATTCTCCAAGATGAATTGAATCCATCGATTACTTGACGACGTTCTCTATTCGTATTATGTGATATTAAAAATCGTATAGGGCAAGACCGTTGACGTCTAAAGGTTCTATTGTAACTGTATTAACTTCTTTTTTCTAACAAAAAATGTATACCCATTAAGAAAGATTTACACTTGAGACTTAACCAGTCAACAGTAAAGCAGTTTTATCATTAAATCGTACGTCAAGTTTAAAACTGTATCAAAATATAAAAATATTAAAACATTAGATAATATACCGTCTGAGACAGAGTGGAATCTCCCCATAAACAAATGCCATAACGAATACGAGAATCTACCCGAGCATGTGCCGAGCATAACACAGACTTAATTCTTATTCCCTGGTTACACATGTTGCAAAATATGCACCTTTATTAATATTCACTACATACCAAATGTCATGAAAATATCTGAAGCGATTTCGAAAATATTAATTATTTTCCTTTTTTTTCCTTAGACTTTAACACCCCGTATTTTTGTAACGAAACATTTTTGGACCATAGTTTATAAAGCAAACTATTATTAATTGTCGATGTAGAATCATCCCCTTAAATATTTGCATATCATTAAGGAACACCCTGTGTAATCGGATACAAACAACAGACGGTAGTGATTCTATTGAAGAAAGAACATATCTTTTATTGAGTAAAGTATCAAAACAGGAACTAATAATATATCCGCCGAGAGCGTGAGTCTCATCTCTAGATGGGCTGACTAGCAATAAAAATGAAATACTGAGTTCTTGCTGAGAGTCCTTTATTACTGTGATTTCTATAGAGAATTATGGCTGCTGAATTGAAAGATATAAAATTTTCACATCAAATATAAATGGAAACGAATTTTTGTAGGAGATTTAGCTTTATGGTTTCTACTAACTAATTAATTGTAAATACCTTTTAATTTCTCCAAGTTGTTATTAAATGTAGTCTTTTTGGTAGCATATACCTGGATATGGTATGATTTAAAAATAACTATACGGACAAGTTACTTATTAAAAAATCATTTAGAATGTATTCAAATATTAAACGCTTAAACCATTCTTGAAATTTTTAAATATTTCATTTCGGTGGCCACTGAGAGAAGAACAATGAACAGGGTTGAAATATTTCTGAATTATTGACCCTTTATTCCTTAGAGGGCGCTTTAGATGCTCAGTATTTCCATCAGTTTTACGTGCACATACTAAGACGTCAAGTAAGACGGAGCATGTATGTACATACACAAACCGTTAGATTTATGTGCTGCGTACCGGGTGTCCCAATTTCATTGTAATTGCATGGTGACGTCATAAAATAACGATGGCAAAGCCGTTGTTTTTAGTTACGAATCAGTTCTCTGTATAATGTTATTTGTTTTTATTTAAAATGAAGAAATTTCAACGTTAAGTTTCATTTTTTAATTAATGTGCAATATTTTGGGCAATTTCAAAGGGTGCGATTGTGATGCGATGTAGAGTTTTATGAGTTAATCAAAATATATGATATCGCTCCGTGTGAAAGCTTTCTGTGAGGCGATACGAAATGCCGCAAACAGAAAATCGCATTGTAATCGCACTTTTATATATTACAAATCTTTTTTAAGGTGTTCTTTAAGAATTTAGAATTTTTTATTAACAAACTGGTTTCTATGTTGGAGAAAGTCTGATACTCTATAGTTACCAAGAGTGGCTGGCATTTCATTTAAAAAATTAACAGTTTTGGGTTTTTTTCGAGTTTGGTTATATTTTTTCATCGCCCTCTATTTTAAAAGTTGGATCGGGTAGTTTTTATTTGATGTTGAAAGTTTCATCAATTTTGTTTTTTAATTAATGAATGTTTGTATTTCTATACTACCTATGATACCATGTATTTTTTTCATGAATTAATGTTGTTAAAAGTTTCCTCATTTTTTTTATTCCATGAATTTTGAGGAATTTTGGAGATTGTTCTGTTTTTTAAACACTCTGTATTTTTTCAATTGTTTGGTGTTCTACAAGACCTTTGCTGAAAGTTTCATAACAAAATTTTTGGGTAGGTACCATGAATTTTGAAGGTTTTTAGAGATTGTTCTGTTTTTTAAACACCCTGTATTTTTTTCGTTAATTAGTGTTTTAATAGACCCTTGATAAACGTTACATATATATTTTTTAATTCCATGAGTTTTTAGAAATTGGTTCAGTTTTTCTTAAACATCTTGTATTTTTAAAGTTGAATCGGGTTATCTTTATCTGATATTAAACGTTTTATTTAAAAAAATGTTTATCGTGTTAATTTTTATGGTTTTTAAAGATTGATTCGGCTTTTTTAAACGCTGTATTTTTCGTCACTTAATGTTCTCATAGACCCTTGTTAGAAGTTTCTTCAATTTTTTTTTTAGTTTCCTTAATTTTGACTTTTTTAACGGTCAAGAATGTTTCAATACTTTGAATACGGAACGGTCTTTCGCACGTTTGATTACCATCGTGAAGCGCAAAAACCAAAAATTTCCTCGAATTTGTGACTTTTATTTTATCCCATCAATTTGTATTGTAACACTCCGTCTATCTAGCTTTTTAGAATTTATGATGTTTACGTCTTTTCTTTGTTTAAATAGTTATTTTCATTAAAAAATATACATTTTGCATACTTTGTTAATCATTTATTTTTAAAGAATTCTTCAGTATTTGATTTCACTAAGCAAGGAAATGTTACATTACCTACTTATATATTAATAAAATAACAGGCCCCTATTGAATGTAAGAGTTTTTGGTGCCAAGGTGCGATTATTTATGGCGGGGCGCGATAGAATGAGAACCTCCCAACTGGTAGTGACTTTAAGCTGACCAGCATTGTACATACTCAAGTCTTTGGAATTATGTGCTGTGTGCAGAGTGTCCCAATGTCATTGTAATTGCAGAGTATCTCGGAAACTGCAAGAGACAGACAGACAGTATTTTTTTCGAGAACTTAAAATGCCTCAATCACAACTTTCATAGACCTCTTCGTTTTTGAGTTGTTAAAATGAACATTTCTTCATCTTAACTTTTATGTCAACTACTACTTAAAAACTGCAAAATGTCTGCCACGCGCAGAATATTCACTAAAAGTTACTGACCCATATTGAACAAGTGAGATTGCATGACCATGCTGTGCCGCTCCATGTTGGTATAATGTACACGATCTTTTAGATGGCGCCTGTGTACCTTCAACCTTGTTGCATTTACACAGAATACTGCATACCACCAGAACCACAGAGGATATTATTCTTGCATTGTTTTATCAGTATAAAATTGCATATAGGGTTATCGCCCTTTTATTTAATGTGAAAATAATAAGTTAGGTTTATGAATAAATAATTTAAGTTTCAGTAGGGGCGAAAATTTGTCTCTGGGAATATAACCATCAATGCTGAGGTTTTCCCAACAATAATATGAAATATATTTTCAATGAAATATTAAACATTACGAACATCATGTATAAACCTCGGTATAAATATGAACCCCAAACTTTAAAGATTAAAAGGATTTTGAACGAGAGAGAGAGACCAGCCGACTTATCAAAGATAATTAATGTACTTAATTTTACAAAGAAGAGAAACAATTACATTTTAAAGTAGATCGTAGACCGTACTCATTCTTATGTTACGGTTATTACTATTATGCCAGTAGTAGGAAGATAATTACATTTAAAAAGTATTGTTGTTCACATTAATAAATTTTGTAAAATCCTTATAATTTCCGAAAAAAATTGTTGATTTTCAACTTTTCCATCGCCGGTCTAATATAGTCTCTAGCGTCATCGGCTTTTTTTACACGGAATGGTATGTATAACATTCATGATTTGGAATTTTGAAAGTCCGCACGCAATTTAACGGAATCATTTCCAACAACGCTTATCGTTAAATGTTTGGGAAGAAATTGTCGATCATCGCTTGCTTGGACCATTCATATTACCAAATCGAATAGATGGAGTTCAGTACCCCGAGATGATCTGCCTGGACTGGAAGATGTGCCCTTAGCTGTCCGACTCCGAATGTGGTTCTTGCACGATGGCGCTCCCCCTCATTTTCGACAAAATTTTAAGGAGAATCTTAATAAAGTTCTAAAGGTCCATTCATCTTGTATTGGACGAGGAAGACCGGTACCATGGCCGTCACGATCTCCTGACTTAAATTCATTGGACTTATTTTCGTGGGGATATTTAAAAAATGTAGTGTATTGCACCCAAGTGGACACTATTAATGATTTACGCCAACGTATCTTAACTGCTGCCAATAACTTACGAATTCAAAACGGACAAGAACCAGAAACATTTGTATTAGTTCGTAGAAACGTTAATTAATAATAACAATAGCGGCAAAAGCAGTTGAATTTGCTGCTACTGCTTTTATTTCTTTTCTTGGGAAATTTTTTCAATTTTTTGTCCGTTAATTTGTTTACACTTTGCCGCCGTGATGGTCGCCGACCGTATGATTTGCCTTCAAGTTATATAGTAAACCAGTTTCCAGTGCCGTACAGGAGTACGCACGAAATATTTTGGATAAGTTTTCAATTTGCCTGTATGCTTTTTTTTTTTTTTTCCTCATATATTTTCAGGTATTAACAATATTGTGTGAAACTAACTACTCAGTGGACAAAAGCCCCAACCTGCGTTGAATTACACATATTAGCTCAAAATACCTTTCTTAAACAGTAAAAAATTGCCTGTATGCTACTGTAATAAAGTTTCAAACATACAAGTCTGACCTTTATCGATTCACCAACATAGTAGAGCTGTTTTAATACCTACATGAAATTAGGTTACATATGAATAATGAGTAGTGAAAATAAAAAAAGAACAGTAGGAAATTTTGGATTTAAACCCTGACATTAAAAAGGTACTTAACTTTAACATTTTAACAAAGTTTTAATTTGCATACATTTCACTAGTCCGGAACAATTCCACATAACGGTTCTAAAATGTTGCAGATTTAGCATTTAATGGATATTCTCTTTATTCCTGTTTTACAAAACGACAGTTACGGAATTGGTATCTAAATAATGTTCCTACAACACATACGGTGCTCATATACGAGATTGTGTTTAAATTGAATAGTCATAATTAATATGTACTTTCCTAATGTGGGACCATGTATGCTGTTGCATATCTCACTTATTATTATCAAAAGGCTGGGGGACGAAGATGTGCAAATCTTTTATGATCGTTTTCATATAATTGAAATAGATTTTAATGAAAAATACGTAAATATCGTGTATTTGGCTGTAGATAAATTTTAATAAACAAATAGAGAACTTCCCCTGCCATATTGGAAGAGGCTGCACATTATATGCAAAATATGTTTTATATAATTTTATAATTGTCAAATTTTGTAAAATTTTCGCAGTTTAATTGAAATAATTTGAATGATGGAAATTGAAAGTAGTGACAGTGACATCCCGAATACACCTGCGAAGATTAGAAATACTGCAGAAACTGTAACTATTTGCCAGATAAATCAAATAAATTATACGAGAAGTAATATAACCTACTTGTGAGATGGTCGAAGAAAATTTGTAAATATTCAGAAAACGTACTTCTCGTCTGTTTTTGTAAAATAGTAGACACTAAAATCGTCATCATTATGGTCGATTTATTCGATGCTAAAATTCACATGATTTACCAAGAATGATACTTATTGACTTGCAACTTCAAAAAGTTGACGGGATTTTTAAAGGAGCAAGGAGTTAGCTATAAGTCTAAGAAATCAAATTTTCCGCAAGCGGAAATATAGGTACAGATTTTTACGCGAAGGCAATGATAAAACATACTTATTAAATAGACAAATTCTATACACATTGATTACTGTAAAATCCTGTAACTTAATAGAAATATTTTATTATAGGTAGTTCTAATTGTTGGTGCCAGCAGACGTGATTAATTATATTTCAGCGTCCAATCGTCTATATCACTTAACCACGAAGTACGCCACTGTCGTACCCGTCATGCGCACAATGTTTAAAGCACTGCTCACTCTATAGGAAGTATGTAGCCTTGAGACCTAGAAAAGAAAACACACCAGCACGATTATTCTTAAAATTTAATAAAGGCAAGTATATTAATCAAGTGATAGGAACGAATGTTTTTGCTAAAATACCAAACGATATTGCTAATTATCTTAACCTACCAGAGTGCCATTTGGGGCATTGCTTTCGCTGAACATGGGCTACTTTATTGGTCCATCGTGGAGATGATATGATATACAACTGAAGCGATACGGGGTAGGGAAGAGTTCCACAGTTGCAGATACATAGAAAATAATATAAATGACAAAATTGAAACAAGAACGTTTTAACTACGCCAAATAATGTACAAGTAATTGAATGTAGCAATCGCAGTGATGAAAATTTTACCATATCTGAATATAGCCCTAATATGCCTTCTAGATCAGGAATTATTATTAAAAATTGTAAAGACTCTTCTTTCAGCATCCAAATTACGAAAGCTAACAAATGAATTTCTTACCTATGTTCTATCTGTTATAATTAATGTTCTCGTTGTAATAAAGTTAATAATTGAAATGTTTTATTTTGTTGGGGATTGCAGATAAAACTTTTTATGCATTACGAGCAAAAAGTGACAATACTGTTCTCGAGTGATTACTTACCGTAACTCGTCACTCTCGAGCAATAATGTATCACTTGTCGCTCTTAATACATAAATACATAATACATATGTAATGTTTATATAAAAAATACAATTTTTTTATGTATTGGATATTATCTACAATTCAAAGGCGAAATTTGAGGTACCAACTACTGCGAAGTAAGGCCCCCATCACCATTGAATTACACCTGAAAAACCTCTAACAAATAGCCAAAACTATTCGTGAGCGGCACGAAATTACCATCCAGGTCATCAGTTGCTGCTACTGACGAAAGATTTATCCTGTTTGCTACAGGTTTTTAAAGTCTCTGTGTTATTGTGTTTCTCACTTAGCGTAACTTATATCTACATTATATGTGTGTTATATGATTTTGTCTTTATATTAGTGTATATTATATGTATTTATTTTTAGTTTCTTATTACCACTTAGTTTTGTTTATTATTTATTCCTGTAATTGGGTGTTCCTGTTGGAATAATAAAGGTTATTATTATTACTATTATTAGTAGTAATTCAATGCTGATCGGGGTATTAGTCCGCAGAGTAGTTGTTTCCTGAAATTTTGCTTTTGCAAATATTATTATCGCCGATGGCAATAGAAGTTGGGTGTTTTCAATGGTACCTGCAGTATGGTTGCTTGGTTTTGTGTCCACTCAGGTCCACAACCTACAACTGTTTTTTCTGCATTAAAAGTTTGTTATTTATTTTTTATAATAGAAAGCTAATCTAATCCTATTATTCTGACTAATTAGGAATAATTAAAGAAATTAAAGAATTTTTCATGTTAAACTGGTTTAGTTTAAAGTGCATCAATCCAATATATTTGCTTGATAACACACTTTATAATTACTTTCGCTAAATGTTTTGGTAACTACCTAATACTGACAAAATTTGCAGCGTATACTAGGAATGTAAATTTGTGTTTTCTATACAGTGAAGAACCAACAAACTCTATGAACTGTAAAACCAAAATCTTTCGGCTCCTTGATACCGGTAAACCATAGTGGTCGGGACTGGAAATTCTGAATTAAAAAAAAAACCTATTTGTATCACACTCCATCTCCGTCTACTTTATTTTTTGTCAGACAATCAAGCTGTAGGATTTTGTTCTGAATTTTATTGAGTGAAATTGATATTTGTCAGAGTTGAATTACCAACTCGCACATTTTTTTATAAAAATTTTTCGACCAGTTAGGTCAACAAATTTGACGTTGCAGTCTTGAATAAAATATAATTATTTATATAGGGTGATTCGGTCATAATGTCATTAATAAATTAATGACCTAACAAAGACAGAAAATCTAAAAAACAAATTTGCTCGATCTTTCAAAAGACAAATAAATCATCCCATAGCAATGGGTAACACGACGCTACTGGCACAATACACATTTTCTGATGACGCGTTCAAGTATTGAAGCTATATAGAAGTTCAACAGCATTGCCACTCAAGACCACATACCTACATATAACAACAGTATGTTTGGTACTGAAGCGATAATTTTTTTTGACGATAAACTTCTTGTTTGCAATCTAAAATGTATGTATTTTGTATATTCTTCGAAGTACCTTTAAAAATTGGTGTATTTTTAAGGTATTCATTAAGAGTGTCGTCAAGTTCTGACGTAAAATTCACTCATCATGCCCTCGTAATGCAAGTTCAAAAGTTCCGCAACATTTTATACAGTAATCATTTTGGACAAAAATATTAAAAGCATACCTATTTTTTTCTCACCTTTTTGTTATGTTCTTAAAAGCAGAATCAAGTTGCGCTTGTACGTTGATATTCCCAAATAATGCAAATCGCATTTGATTATGAATATTAATCAGAATCAAATCCGTTACTCATGATCAGTAGGTAACGGCGCACATGTCTGTTAAAATGTCTTTTATAAATGTTTCCAAGGCTCTGTGCAGCAGAGGATAACCGGGGTCTTTCACTACTTCACTTTACCCAAATTGAATTGCATTTTTATTCAGGCAAATAGCAAATTTAATTAATAATTGTAAACTACACTAGCGATACAAACATATAAAATTCACCAATCTCTACCACGCAAAAATCATAACTGATGGATGAAGAAGGGAAGGAAGAGAAGCCGGGCCGCATGTCACCATCGACTTCAGATGCAGTCGATAGTGGGCGCGCCTGCATAGGAAAACAGACTCGAAGAATATTGGACTTATTCCGCCGGTAACGTATTAAGTCTTCATGGACGCGAAGTTATTTAAAGGCGGGAAAAGTGTAATTTTTTAGCGAATTTCGCCAAATGTCATATTTTCCATTATAGAACTATCATTGTCTATCATGGTAGATTATCAGAAGCTTGTTGATTACTAGGGTTGGGCATTTATTACAAAACTCTCATGATTTCATATTGATTACACCGGGTGTTTATAAAAATGCAAATATAGTTATTGTTTGTTTCTGCTATTATTTAGCGATTCTGCAACTTGCAGCGCTTATCATTAAACAAACATTAAAATCAAGGTTATTGACCTACGGTAGGTCAAAATTGCCGGATTGTTTATTACTATTTTTGTTGACAGCATGAGGGTTTTTACTATTTGTCAATATTAAATATTTTTTGTGTTGAAACTTAATGTGTTCATTGTATACTTTTAAAAAATAATTTAGGGCATTAATAAAATATTACAATAAGTAGGTATTATAGGAAAAGGTTTAAATTTGGCAACGTCGCCTTAGGCCGACACCGAGTTGAACTACCCCCGGCGGTCAGTGACAATCTGAAAAAAGTTTTAAATAATTGTTTGAAAATATTTTTTTCGGTGTAAATGTGCAGTTATAATTTTTTTAAATCGCGTATTTGTATTTTAATCATTTTCCCTATCTTCTCTTAAAATTAATGACATTATGACAGAATCACCATGTATTGAGAAACATTTAATAAAATAATTAAAATAACTATCTAATTCAGAAATTATCTATGCTACATTGCTGTCCTGCATTTGTTACGCATACATCAAAATTGTTATTAATAAAATTATCGATATAATTATTGAGAAATACAACAATTGTGAAAACGTTGAAATAACCTGGAATATACGTCGTTTATGACGCATACGGTTGATAATTGCGTTTTCGAGTGAACCACTAATTGGTAAACACCATTTGGAAGAACACTTAAATTTCGTGTATACATATGTTGGTGGGAAAAATATCACTGTATTTACGTGTGCTGCAATTTATCGAACAGATTTTTAATTAAAACCTGTAGAAGCACGTAATGTGCACTTCAAATGTCAAAAAAAGTCAGACAGCAATTAACGCTTTAGTTATATTTTTGGGTTACGTGACGATTTGAACAATTTCGCATATGCTTTATAAATACCTATTTTCTTCAGCTATTTTGTTGTCAAATTTTAAATATTGCAGCAAAGCAAAAATATACAGGGGAAAATAATTTAGCAGTAGTAGTAGTAGTACTTATTATTGGCTTAATTTCACCTGCCAGCTGGTGAAACATGCAATGATGGGGGGATCAAAATAGAGAACCGAAAAAAGATCTAACGTATATATTCTGTAAACTTTGCTTACGATCATATGAACTATTTCCAGGTGTAGAAGCATGGAAACGGAATTTCTTAACATTATGTATAAAATGTTGTAATTCATTTCATTTCTAATTCCGTACCGTTGACTAGCTCGTTCTCCATTCACGCATAAAGTCATAGTGTGTTCAGAATATAAGTGTCTTTAGTTTGCTTATATTAAGTGTACCAAACAAAACATATTAATTGATTTTATTTTTTTTCTAACCAATGGTATTAGAGTTATGAAAGCAAACAAGTTTTGAATTTTTGCCAACATCGCACAACTATCATGTCAGGTATTTCTAGATAATAATCACAAGCACCCCTCTTGCATTTTATTGTACTTAGCTGTATTTTTTATTTGAAATGTATTTGTAAAAAATTATTGGTTTTAGGCATTTTTACATAAGAATTGTTTGTTGCGTGTAGTCAGACAGGATGACGTCAATGATTAAATGCATGTTTACACTGAAACCATATCTATATTTTCAAATAAATATATATTCATATTATTTAAACACCTTTAACGTCTTTGGGACAGAACCCGGTGTCGAAAAAATCTCTTAGAAGTTCGTGAACTTGAAAAATGGTGTTTGTGAAGAAAACGCCTCCAATATTCTGCTACAGCAGCATTCGCATTTTGTAAAAATTCCCCATATAAAACCACTATTTCCGCATATTCCAAATCTCCAAATTTGCGAGAAATAAATAAATGAATAATTTTAAATAAACACCATGTAGAGTAAAATAATATTATTATGTATGTGTTAAAACATTTTCACGAGGCACGTACATATACTTGTTAAGTTTTTATTTCTAAATGTACAATATCCTAGTTTACTTCAATTGAAATCATGGCTACATCGGGGTATCCCAGGGTTCGGTTCTTGACCCTCTATTGTTCCATGTGTTCATTAATGATACAGATTCAGGAATTGCGGATCTTTACATAGAAAGTATAAATTGCCGCTTCATCCCAGGGAAGGTACGAACTTTAAGAGGCGCGGCGACGTGTATTGGTCTAGCATTCCCCACTACTACGGTAATCGGTTCCGTATCGCCAACGCCAATTCGCCATTGCAAATCTAACTGTCCGGTCGACTGATGCCAGTGTTGTCAGGTCTCATGCTTTTGCATGAGGTCTCATTACAAAATCTCATGCTTTTTAATAGACACAAAAAGAAATAATAAAATTATTAAAATTACTCTTTGAAATCTCCCAAAACAAAGAGCTAACGAGAAATAAAGGCAAAATCGAGGGCAAAATTGAATAGATAGAGGTAGGTATCTACAATATTTGGGTACTTGAAATGTCCTTTATTGTAGACTGCTCTCTTAATAATTAGCAATGAATACATAAACGGGTATGACAGTCTACGGATATGCGGTGTGTGTGCTGTATTGACGCTGTATTGCAGTGATTCTTAACTCTATTCCTTAAGGGTACCTACATTTTCTGGAAACAACAGATTTTACGACCCGTGAGTCACCCTGTGTCACGTCAACTGCGCCTCAACGTTCACCCGGCCTAACAATAAAATAAATTAGAAAGGTTACGTGGTTAATAACTTTTAAGTAAGTACCTATAAGTACCTACTTACAATGTAATATTATGATAAAATAGCAGAACATAATGCTTTTTAATGAAATAAAAATGGCATTACAAAAGTAATTAAAAATTAAGCTGTGTCAAGAGGTGTTTTTTGATAAATTAAGCCATCTCATGCTTTTTTCTCCAAATCTCATGCTTCTTTGAAATTATTCTCATGCACTGAATGTTTCCCACCTGTCAACACTGCTTGATTCGAACACGCTGTGGTCGAAGTATACGTGTAGCATGACACAAATACACGCAAGCGGCAAAATACAATTCACCATCAAGATCCTCACTTTCCAAATCTGTATATGTGACAGTCTTCGAGCCAATGTTCTTTTATATGCGGATGATTTCAAATTGAGTACCTCTATTTCATCTACAGATGATTGTATTTTACTTCAAAATGATTTAACTGAAGTTAATGTTGTACAATGCGTTTGGCAGTTCAAAATTTGAGTATGCGACTGTTCTTTGAAACCCTATATAGGTTGTCCAGATATTAATGGGATCCAGCTTAAACATAACTTCCTGTGATTAAATAGAACCGATTTAGATAAACTTAGCTCAGTCCAAAAGTGCCTCACTTAGAAGTTGCAGGGCTTCAAAAAAAAATATTTTGTTGTTATGGGCAAGATTAAAAAACGAAGTCCAATCATGTTGAAATTTGGTAGTTATGTTTTAGATAAGTACAAGCACTGTGAAGGAGACTCAAGGGAAGGAGTAAGTAGTGCCGCATATCGCAGTGAGCGCTCTTGGCAGTTTTTTAAAATCGTATCTTTTTTATTAGTTCTATTCTGATACGCTTGACTGAAAATTATGATAAAGAAATTAATTTTGCGTAGAAAAGCTACACCTCTTCCATGTTGATACAATGCACGGTTTCGATAAAAAAGAGCTTAAAAATTTCCGCACATTAAAATACTAGAGATAGAAATAAATTTTCTAATTCAATCAAGTTACCACTTGTCAAACTGACTTTGATGTGTTGATGAATATTAATTGTTGTACTGAGTTAGTAACTATCGTTGTGTAGTTGTGTAACTAAACGAGACACTTTTAGACTAAGCGAAGTTTATCTAAATCACTTCTATTTGAACGCAGAAAGCTATGTTTAAGCTGGGTCCCATTACTTTCCGGACACCCTTTATATGTTACTCATTCTCGACATCTCGAAACAGTTCAGAGGAGATCTCTTATACATCTGTCTTTCAGACTTGATAATGCTCTTCCAGAAGCATTCTTCAGTCTGACCTATTGAGTAGATTCAACTTAGATGATCTGACATCTCGACGCATTTACATTTCACTGTTATTTTTGTTTAAGTTGCTTAATAATTACATTGATCGTTCTGATACTCCTGCCATATAGCATTTAATATATCTTTATTCTATTCTCGCTTCTATACATTATTACATTTATCAACGTCATATAGGAATGTTATGAAACATTGGTCGACATATTCCATGTGCCAAATTCATAGGCAGTATCAGGCACTTATTGATTAGTTTGATACTAGTGTATGTAAGATTAAATTATGTGTTTTCAGTTAATGATTGCATCTGTTTATGTAATTTTCTTTTTGTATTTTTATTTATTTGTAGTCCTGCCCTATCATTGGAATTGTCTGTCTGGGCAATATTATTTTTAGATAAATAAATAGAAAGTATGTACGTAAAATTGCGAAATTTTAATTTCGTCTTGAAATTTTCGTGAAACAGAGCCCAGGAGGTCAGAGGAAAAATAAAAAATGTATAAAAATCGTGCAAACGTGCTCTTTGTTTGTTATTTTGTGTTTATTGCAAATGTTCGTGATCTAAAGTAATAATCCTTCAAAACTTCAACCTTGTTCATAACTACGCCTTCTCCTCTTCAGTCTCGTTTGTATGTAATACACACCCATTCATTTTCAAATAACCGTAATACGCATTCGATTACCATACTGAATTTCATGTTGAGCTACGACTAAAAACAACCATAAAATCCATCTAATTTATTTATGAAATAAAAATTTCACGACGAAAATATAAGTTGTAATTTTTGTTTCAGATTATCCCCAACATGTTCCACACGGCAAGTATATGGCTGACGCTAGCATTAGCCGTTCAGAGGTATATCTACGTATGTCACGCACCTTTGGCGAGGAAATTCTGTACCCTGCCCAATGTTTACAAATGTCTGGGTTACATATTATTCTTCGCAGCCCTTCACCAAGGCTTCAGGTTCTTCGACACCAACTTTCAATCGGTAATATATTTGTTTTGTGCGATATAAGTTATATACAAGATGTTTACTAACTTGGAGGAGGGTATTTGAACAGTATACGAGTGCCAAAATGTTGGGGTGGAGTAGGCAAAATAGTTGTAGTACGTTATACATTTTTTCGTATCGCCTTCAAAGTAAGATTTGAAACAAACTTCAATTATAACTTTTAAGCCGTTATCATGACGACCTTGAAATTTGAGCAATTGAAGTAGCCAATGAAATTATAATAATACAACTTAACTGTATTTGTTTGGTTAATACTAAAAATTTGTTCTAAATATAATTTTCATCTCTCTCAAAATGTATTATTAAAATAATATTATTTATAATTATACTCAAATTTACATATAAGTACAAAATTTCATCTAATTTTTAAAACAAAAAAAAACTTTTCCTTATTAAACTCAGTTTTTCACATTAAAAGTCATTAATAAAATACAATTAAAATTAATTCCGAACTTTTAATACCCTTAATGTTCTATAATTCTGTACAATTTTTCAGTATAGGATAGATAATCAAAAACTATTGGATTTTGTTACGTGCTTGTGGGTGGCAATAAAAAGAATTTAAATTGTGGATAACTAAATCCGGGGGTTTCAGGCTCTCTTCAGCGGTAGGGTTGGCCCTAGCTCAGTGGAGACGGGCATGGGTTGTGATGCTGTAGAAACTTATAAGGCGCCACCCGTTTTACAACCCGGTGGACTGTGTAAACGCGGGCTTATTCTAGGTGCTGGCTTATTTTACCTTAACAGTGCAAATAACAAAAAAAAAACGGGAAAAAGGTACTAAGTGATACTCATAAACCACGGAATTAGCAATGTTTACTAACACAAAATTAGGGATTCAGTAACCCAACATTTATACGCCCCTCTACGGAACGATATGTAAATACTTAGTATAAATGATAATAATATTAATTAAAACCCTTTCTATAGTACTATAGGTCGGTGTACAGTATGTAAGATGCTAATGTATATTTTATAATTATTAGGTGGTGTTACGGTGATGAAAATAACGTTATAAATATTAGACAATAAAGTAGAAAACACTAGATAGTAATTTTAGTAAAATTTTTAAATTGTTGCCTCAAATACTCTCGCAAATTAATCTAATATGACGATTTTAATACTAAATCTGACTATACAAGGTGCAAGACGGCAAGATACCTTAAACAAATCTTATCTGGTCATTTTTGAAGAACTGCACTTTCCGATCGGCTCCAAAACGGCAGGCCCTCGGACTATTAGCGTCCTCAATAAGAACTCCTCCGTTTGGAAGAACTAGGGGATGGACGACAAGGTACAGGCCGCCTTAGTGGTTAATTGCGTGTTTGATCTGGTAACACTGAAGAATAGACAGGAAACTCATACAGGCAGGCGACTGACAGGATACAATTAGAGGCCTAAATTTAAAATTAAACGTATAAATATATTGATCAACAAGAAAAAATCATATTGTTAAGCAAAGAGATTTTTAATACCTTGGTTCTTGGGCGGCCTCGTAGGTAACAGTTAAAACTCCTTCGTTTTCCGGAATTTGGGATAAATCCAACACAAGTTGTTATAATCACTGGCAACACAAATGCCAAATTAATTATCGTCCCAAATTATCACCAATTAACTCCGCATATAGCGTTAATTTATGGCTTCACAGCACTTAAAAATGGGTTCGGAAAAATGGACTCGATACTTTGTTCAACGAGCGACCCGCCAAAGAAATCCCCGCGCAAAAAGTGACCTCTCGTCAATAAAAAGTGCGAACAATTAAATGTATCCAAAATATATTTTAGTATACAGGGCCGCAATTTTAATATGAACCTTTATGAGTTGACTCATTAGTAAAGCGTTCATTAATTCATTAATTTTCTAAATTATGCTACTTTATTAAAATCTATTAATTTATTGTCTATAAAAATAAAACAAACCGTAACAACACCCCCCTTTCCTCAAAAAAGTTTACAACGTAAACTTTTAACAGAAGTTGAGTTAAAGAACAATAATGAAATTGGAGTTATTCTTCATCCGAGGAGTTACTGAGCGAATTGTCAGGTGGGTGAGATTTTAAATCTTTGGCATGCCATGTCCCTATCTTTCGGCCTGTAGAGTCAGATAACTCATATGTCCACGGGGAGAGTACGCGCGAGATAGTAAAAGGACCAGAAAACTTTGATGCCAGCTTAGCGGTAAATTTCTTAGAGGCATCAGACAGAACATAGTTCCGTTTCCATACTGTCTGATTTACTCGAAATTGTTCATTGCGATGTCGTAAATTATAAATTCTTTTAGAGGACTTATAGGCCTCTCCCAGGCGTCTCCGTACATCTTTAAAAACATTATTTAACGCATCTGACCTCGCTAAGGGATCATCGTAAATAGAGTCTTCGGAAATGTCGTTCACCTTTTGAATAGGTTTTCCGGATAAACGAACTTCACGACCGAAATTTATAAAATTAGGGGTTAAACTAGTAACCTCAGATCTGGAGGATCTAATTGCGGAAGCAACTTTTGGAAGGAAACGGTCCCACTGTTGGTGTTTATCTTTAACATAGGCTGAAAGCATAGTTTTTACCACTCTATGGACACGTTCGACAGGATTAGATTGTGGGTGATAGTTTGGTGTAAAGAACAGCTTTATGTCATAACTATCTGTCAACAATTTAAAGGCGTTACTATGAAATTGTGGCCCGTTGTCGGAGATAAGAATTTCTGGAGCACCATAAATGAGGATGACTTGCTCTTCTAACATTCGTGTTATAAGCGAGGTAGTAGCTGAACGCAAAGGGAAAAAGAGAACAAATTTGCTGAAACAATCTAACACAGAGAGAATATGAGTGTATCCCGAGCTTGATCGAGGTAGAGGACCCATGAGATCAATGCTCACTAATTGCCACGGTCGGGTAGCGGTCGGTTGTATGCTACGCATCTGTCCGATTGGACGCTTTTGTTCCGGTTTCGTTTGAAGACAAGTGACGCATCTTCGGATATAGTTGGCGACATCAACGCGTAACTTAGGCCAATAGTATAGTTCTGAAATACGTGCGACTGTCTTAAAAATTCCGAGATGACCATACTGAGGGGGATCGTGGTGATCCCGTATTATATCTTTACGATACTCTTTTGGTACTACTTGAAGCCATGGAGTGCCGGTTAGTTCGGGATACGGAGGTCTAGACTTTTGTATAATTGACCGTCTTGGACTATCCAAAGAGGGTAGCGTTGAGCCTTGGTTGAAACTAAATTTACCATATTTAAATACCATTTATCGGCCGTTTGTTGGAACACTTTATTATCGGAACTATGTGCGTGATCTGTGATACTGTCAACCGCGGGAACGGCACGAGAGAGCGCATCGGGGACTG
This sequence comes from Monochamus saltuarius, assembly GCA_025584915.1. NCBI lineage: Eukaryota > Metazoa > Arthropoda > Insecta > Coleoptera > Cerambycidae > Monochamus > Monochamus saltuarius. Next base: position 69,438,555 of record CM046721.1, read on the forward strand.
TATGGTCCTTACCGGGGCGATGGACGACATCAAAATTGTATTGCTGTAAGCGGATAGCCCATCTAGCGATCCTACCTACAGGATCTTTGATTGTGTGTAGCCATTTAAGGCTATAGTGGTCCGTAATTACAGTAAATTTAGTACCCTCAATATATGGACGCCATTTTTCCACCGCAAACAGAACCGCAAGGCATTCCTTTTCTGTAGTACTATATTTACGCTCACATTTAGTTAAGGATCGGCTAGCGTAACAAATAACTTTTTCGCCTCCTTCCATATGTTGCGAAAGTATGGCTCCTAGGCCATAATCAGAAGCATCCGTTTGAATAACGAATGGGAGGTCAAAATTCGGGCACGCCAATACAGGTGCCGAGACTAAATATTCTTTAATGGTGGTTAAAGCATGATCACAGCCAGAGTCCCATAGAAAAGCTTTGTTTTTCCGGGTCAGAGCGGTAAGTGGAGCAACAATAGTTGAGAAATTCGGTACAAATCTTCTATACCACGACGCTAAACCGACAATACGGCGGACTTCCGTGACATTACGTGGTGTAGGGATTCGCAAAATAGACTCGACCTTGTCTGGGTCGACTAACAACCCGAAAGAATTGACTACGTAGCCTAGGTATTTAAGCTCTGACTTACAAAAATTGCATTTTGAACGATTTACAGTTAAACCAGCTTTGGTGATACGTGCAAAAACTTCGCGTAAGATGTCAACATGTAACTCAAACGTCGGAGTACACACAATGACATCATCCAAGTACACAAAAACATATTTTTCAAGATCGACACCGATGACGCGATCTATTAACCGTTGCCAGACTGCCGGCGCAGAATGGATACCAAAAGGCATTCGCTTAAATTGGAATAATCCGCGATTCGGTACAGTAAATGCCGTAAGAGGTCGTGATTCTTCTGACACTTTTATTTGCCAGTAGGCAGATTTGATATCTAAAGTAGTAAGATATCGTGCGTCTCGCAATTTATCTAACGTGCTACTCACATAAGGTAGAGGGTAAGCGTCTGGTAAGCTTACTTTATTTAATGCCCGATAATCAACGCAAAAACGCCAGTGTCCATCAGGCTTTTTGATCATCACAATGGGGGAGGACCATGGACTATTTGATGGCTCGATAATGTCCTCTGCAAGCATGCGTTCTAACTCGACATTTACTTCCTTTTGAATAGCAGGAGACAAAGGGTAATAGCGCTGTTTAATTGGCGGGAGGTAGTACGGATGGTTAATTGTACCAAATCGGTGCAACCGAGTTTATCACCCATTTTATCAAATGCTTCATCTATAACTTCCGATAAAATAGACCGCTGTGCGTCTGTTAAGGAATAAATAGGATGTATAGCCGCGATTTTATCTTCAACAGAATCTGACACTGGGCGAAATGACCATTCGCCTGCAAACAAATCAGGAATTATACCCATCGAGGCCCAAAAATCAATACCTAATATAAGCTCATGCGGGATAGATGGTACAACGAGAATTTTAATGACTTTAGTACGGTCTTGCAAATTAATTGGGAGATAAACAAAACCGATACTATTACAAACTTGACCGTTGGCCACGCTACACGACCGGATTTCGGTAGAGTTTAATTGGCATAACCCACTTAGAATATTCCACCCTGAAGCACCTACAATGGTTGAAGTACACCCACTATCAAGTAGACCGGAAAACGTTCTGCCAAAGATGGTTACATGTAAATAAGGTCTTTTATCACCCTTGGCGTGTGCGAATACATAATCCAAAATAACCTTATGCTCAGCCGATTTTTCTTCAAAGGCAGGGTCCGGCAGACGGCTTACTGTCGACCTGCTTGTAAGTTTTTGACACTTTGGACATTTACTGACTGTCACATTATCAAAGCCGCATTTAAAACAAAAGAGACGACGTGGTTGACCACATTGCCTAAATCGGTGTCCGGTACCTTTGCAATTCCAACACAAAGTGACATTCGGACTTGGACTATTCACTGCGGAAATCTGATCCGAAGTTGAACCGACGGGCTGACTAACATTCGGAGTATTTCCAGATACTACTGAAATTGAAGGAAATGAATTTCCCGTTGGTCTCCGGTAGGCGAGTTCTGGTTCTAGTAATTGTCGATAGTTTGTCGGCGGAGGACAAAACTGACGTACGCGCATCTCGGTTTCCTCGACAGATCTACTCACTCTTACGAGTTCGCGAATTGTATTGACAGAGTGTAAAGACAACTGTGTCTGAATATACGGAGTAAATTTCTCCTAATAAGCTTAATACGAGATTCTTCGGAAGGTTTTTGCGAAAGTCTATTGAAGAGTTGCTCCATGGATGCCACGAAAACTACAACGCGCTCGTGAGCCCCTTGGGTACGTCGTCGTAACTCTTCCCAAACACCATTATCGTAATCGTACGGTTGAAAAGCCTCTCGGAGTTGACTCACTAAATCGTCCCATGAAGAAAAATGATTAGTTCGATACCAAAGTAGTGCATCCCGAGTAAATAATTCAGCGGACGATCTTAATAAGTGCGCTTTCGAAATACCACGTGAAATTCTTAATTCTTCGACTCGTTCAAGGAAATTGTTTACACTTGAAACACCATCATATTTCAAATTCCATCTACTAGGGTCGACAAATAATTGACGTGCATCGAATGGCCGATAGTACGAGGGCAAAGTAGTATTGTCATTAACCGACGAAAAATTTAAACCCGCAAATTTGTTCGCTAACGATTCACAAGTTCCAGATACAGCGTCATTTACATTAGAAATGTCATAATAGTTTGGAAGACGTGACCAATCATCGTTCGGTAGTTGCTGATCATCGGTCTCGTTACGAAAGCGTACTCGTTGTGTGGTTCTATTACGTATTAATTGACTTCCCGAATCAATATCTGAAAAACGCGAGATCTGATCATTAATTGTGTGTCTTGATGGAGATGAAGATGCTTGAGCGTTCACGGATGTATTAGCATTAACCGGTTGATCAAGTTGACGATCATCATTATCCCGAATATCACAAATTCTACTCGATGACAATGTTGGATGCGGTTTTACTTGAGAAACATTAACACGGCAATCATTGTTTATATACCGGTTTTCAGCACCTGACTCTGGAGCGGGATCAATTAGCGGACGATTTGATGGATTTTGAGAGATTATCCCTATCTGAGAATGAATAACTTCGGGTAACATTATATTCGGTGTGTCCAAAATTGATACTTGTGCTTGATCATGCCGAGATTCTGAACAAATGTTTGTTTGTGAAACCTCGACACAAGGAACTCCATCGTATACTAAATTTAAATCGCCGATCAGTTTGCGTCCCGTTGCAATTAATTCATTTCGGTGTCTGATTTTGTCATCAACATTCGGATTGATACGTCCTAACCTAAGTATAACATGCAAAAGTCTCGTGTAGATCCGTTGAAATTCATTTTTCCTGTTTTCGAAATTGAAGGCCTTAATTTCTGCTTCTAAACCCGTTAATTTAGACGAACAGATAGATAGTTCATCCTCCCAATCTAAAAGAGAAGTTGTCGGACAAGAAGCCTCGCCTTCGCGTTCTTGGCGCAAAAGACGTCTCAGTGTTGCCCGTTTTTCATCCACAGTTCTGCTGACTGGGTAACCACGAATCAAAATTTCATACGTAAGTTCAGAGTCTAAAAGTCGATTTACCTCCATAATGTCACAAAAAAAATTCTACCTACTAATGCAAAAATTTCGTTACCTCACGACAGTATGCAAACCCGACCTAAACTACTAAAAAAAAGAAACAAAAAAAAAGACTTAACGGTATTCGTAATATCTAACAAAAGTATAACAACCGTTTAAATATCTGCAGTTTAATTAAAATATTTGCAATTATGTTACCAATTTATTATAAATACTTAGAAATTGTATTGTAAACAGAAGTTATATACTCACCAGAACTGTAACCTAATAAAGACTATTTTATAGACTATTACTAATCTAACCACTAAACTATCGACGAAAATATAAACTAAAATATTAATAGATTGCTATGCAATAATCATAATTTATTCCAGAATAAATATATAAATGTATAATTGACTTACAACCGCAACAATTGACTAAGTAAACATAGTTCACCCTGTATGTTATGAACTAAATAAAAAATGCGGATATCTCCAGCAGAATAATTAAGAACGTGAAGAAACTATAATTTAATTTAAATAATTATATTACTAACTCCTTATATTGTACACCCTGTATATAGTAGCAACGATATATTGTTCGCCTAAATATTTGATAAGTATTCAATAGACAAATTTATAAAAAAATATTCAAAAGTTTTCAACACAAATGTTATTTCATTACAGCTATATTTATATTGATCACCCTATATGTAGCATAATTTAAACAATCAATTTTTCCAATATGAAGAAAGCAATATCAAATGATAAAAATTGATTTTTAAAGAAAAATATTTAATATGTATTGATTATGCCCTGTTTTCGGAGTGACCCTGTATAGTGAAATATAAAATTAAAGGTAATAAATAACAGTTTTAAGTTGTCACTTTTTGTAACGGAAATGTTACTATGCCGTGAACAAATTGTCGATTATATCAATCCCGTAATTAGATTATATTTTTGACCACCGTTGTACCACTTTGTATAATTAAATTACTGACTGTTCAGAATATTTACAACGTTTACCATGTGAATCTAATCAAATGTACATTTACAAAAACATTGGCTATATTCACAAAAGATTACTAAATTTTAGTAGTGTTTAGTATAGGTATCTTAGAATACCTCGTATAATATAGCAACTATAGTAATTATACAATATTTACCGCATACAGAATGATAAATTACTTTAATTAACTCATAATTATTACGAATGCAATTTATTTGCCAAAAAAAATTAAAAGATATACACAATACAGTACTCTTAGAAAGTATGTGTTATAACGAACACCCTGTACCATATAACTTTAATCAACAATATATAATTAACACGGTTGGGCGCCAAATTTGTTACGTGCTTGTGGGTGGCAATAAAAAGAATTTAAATTGTGGATATCTAAATCCGGGGATTTTCAGGCTCTCTTCAGCGGTAGGGTTGGCCCTAGCTCATTGGTGACTGTCATGGGTTGTGATGCTGTTGAAACTTATAAGGCGCCACCCGTTTTACTACCCGGTGGACAGTGTACAAGAGGGCTGAAGAGAGGTGCTGGCTTATTTTTACCTTAACAGTGCAAATAACAAAAAAAAACGGGAAAAAGGTACTAAGTGATACTCATAAACCACGGAATTAGCAATGTTTACTAACACAAAATTAGGGATTCAGTAACCCAACATTTATACGCCCCTCTACGGAACGATATGTAAATACTTAGTATAAATGATAATAATATTAATTAAAACCCTTTCTATAGTACTATAGGTCGGTGTACAGTATGTAAGATGCTAATGTATATTTTATAATTATTAGGTGGTGTTACGGTGATGAAAATAACGTTATAAATATTAGACAATAAAGTAGAAAACACTAGATAGTAATTTTAGTAAAATTTTTAAATTGTTGCCTCAAATACTCTCGCAAATTAATCTAATATGACGATTTTAATACTAAATCTGACTATACAAGGTGCAAGACGGCAAGATACCTTAAACAAATCTTATCTGGTCATTTTTGAAGAACTGCACTTTCCGATCGGCTCCAAAACGGCAGGCCCTCGGACTATTAGCGTCCTCAATAAGAACTCCTCCGTTTGGAAGAACTAGGGATGGACGACAAGGTACAGGCCGCCTTAGTGGTTAATTGCGTGTTTGATCTGGTAACACTGAAGAATAGACAGGAAACTCATACAGGCAGGCGACTGACAGGATACAATTAGAGGCCTAAATTTAAAATTAAACGTATAAATATATTGATCAACAAGAAAAAATCATATTGTTAAGCAAAGAGATTTTTAATACCTTGGTTCTTGGGCGGCCTCGTAGGTAACAGTTAAAACTCCTTCGTTTTCCGGAATTTGGGATAAATCCAACACAAGTTGTTATAATCACTGGCAACACAAATGCCAAATTAATTATCGTCCCAAATTATCACCAATTAACTCCGCATATAGCGTTAATTTATGGCTTCACAGCACTTAAAAATGGGTTCGGAAAAATGGACTCGATACTTTGTTCAACGAGCGACCCGCCAAAGAAATCCCCGCGCAAAAAGTGACCTCTCGTCAATAAAAAGTGCGAACAATTAAATGTATCCAAAATATATTTTAGTATACAGGGCCGCAATTTTAATATGAACCTTTATGAGTTGACTCATTAGTAAAGCGTTCATTAATTCATTAATTTTCTAAATTATGCTACTTTATTAAAATCTATTAATTTATTGTCTATAAAAATAAAACAAACCGTAACAATTTTAAAATAATATCGACGTTTCGTTTTTTATTTAAAAACTTCTTCAGGACTAAAAACAATAATACCTATCATATCATCGCTTAATACAATTATATGAAAAAACAATCATTCAACACACAATCGAATTTAAAATACAATCAAAATACATCATAACCTACATATATACCGAGTCCGGCAGTGGAATTTGACGTTTTTCGCTACAATGTTACATTTACGCAGTAGTGATTAGAAATTTTATTGTAAAAGAAGTAAAAATCTGAAAAATAATACTCTGAAATCTATAAATTATATCTCACCAGCATTCAGTTTATATATGAAGTAACATCCAGTTCAATTGTCGGTCATCTCACCTATAGCATACTGATGAGGGCTAACAAGTCCGAAACCAATCTATGTCTGGTGGTGTGGCCGACAAGGGTTCTTGGCTGTTCACACAGATACTACAGGAGTAATTCAATGCCGGTCGGGGCATTAGTCCGCGGAGTAGTTGTTTCCTGCAGCTTCATTTATAGATTTAATGGCTCGCCGCCCAGGGCGAGAGGTCAGCTTTTAAGTACCTGCTGCAATGTAGTTCGTTTCCTGTAAGTCGAGTTGCTTAGATCGAGCATGAGGTAGCAGACCATTTATATCTCACCTGCATTCAGTTTATATGTGAACATACATATGCAGGAACAGCTAGTTCAATTGTCGGTCATCTCACCTATGGCATACTGATGAGGGCTAACAAGCCCGAAACCGGTCTATGTCTGGTGTGTGGCCGACAAGGGTTCTTGGCTGTTCACACAGATGCGGGAGGAGTAATTCAATGCCGGTCGGGGCATTAGTCCACAGAGTAGTTGTTTCCTGCAGCATCATTTATAAACGTAAATATTTAAATCATTTATGATATTTGCGACCATTCGTTGTTAAGGCTTACGGTGAGCGCTCGATTCATAGGGATATAGTTTTCGCTCAGTAACTCCTCAACGAAAAATGATAAAAATATGTGTTTTTTTTAATAGACTACAAATATTATTTTACGTCGACGCTGTGTTTTGAAATTTTGAAAATATGCAAAATTCATTTAAAAAAAAAATTAATTTTACACTTTTTCAAAAAGACACCTGTGCGAATTATGACCGCATTGTCGTATTATATTCATCTTTTTTAATATGAGTCAGAGATGATTCCAGAGGTACTCAATAAGTTTTAACAATTTGCGTTCATTGAAAATTCTAGACACAGTTTTGCAATCTGACTGCTTCTGATTTTTGAAATTGCTTATTCCTACTGTTTTCTGCTTTATATCTATTAATAAATCCTCTCCAAATTTGTAAATAGCCTGTATAGGTTGTCTATGTTGTGAAAATGTTGTTAAAATAGTAGGGCGATATACAGTGTGAACTACAACAATCTAACTTATTCTAAATGATTATTTTATCCATTTGTTAACTGAAATATGTTTACTTGGTTTTCACTATCGATAGTGAAATGTGATGGTAGTGTGTAGGTAAACAATAAAATATATTGCAAGCTCTGTTTTTCCACTACTAGGTACATCCTTATTGTATAAGCAAAGTTTCAGAAAATAATTGTATTTCTATTGACAGAATAGAAAAATAAATTTTAGCAAAAAGCTTCATATAAATATGAGATTTGAAGAGCTTTGTTTCCAACGGTGTAAAAGTATTCAGCAGAAGAAAGAAAAATAATAATTTCGCCGTTCTTCACTGTTAGGCATCACTGAAGATATCTATAGTGGAGAACGATGAAATGTTTGCAAGCAGTTACAACAACAAACAACAAGGGTAGGTTAAAGGATCTCTGGTAAGGATGTTCACACTAATTCTGTTACTGGCAGCGACCAACTACCTAGATCGCGTCATAAGAACTTGGAAAACCGCTATAGATCAAATCATATGAAACTATTTCGGTAAAATAACTTTTTTTATGATCTTTTAAAAGGAATACCATTGTACACCCCGTATAGTACATATACTTTGAAGAGTTTAATTTAAGACATAATAAATCATTTAATTAAAATAAAAATAGTTGTCACCTATTTGGTAGATTGGAACTAGGGCATCCTGTACTATAAATTATTTGCAACTAAGGTTTAGGCATCTTAATCTGTGTACTTCCCACTACTACTGTCGATCGATGGATATAATCTCAAGAAAGCTTGGTCTCTTCACCCCACTGTGAACTAAATTCACTAATACCATCTACTACAGTGCGCTTTTCCGATAAGATTAAGGAGTTTCAATACAAGTGCCCTATTATATTATACAAAAGGTCAAGAGACCAGCAGTTCCGCTTTCGTAACAGAATCTTGCTTAGAAACCAAATAAAACAAAATATAACTATCCCCCAGTTGCATTATTTTTTAGAAAAGCTTAAAGTAATAAATTTTACTTTAATAAAAAATATATAAATTATGACAAATACAACACATAAATACTATATTTAAAACTTAAATGTTATTGTAATTGGCATTTACCAAAAAGTAAGTATTTTAGTGACAGCAGCCTACTAAAAATAAATGGCACAAAAAAACTCAGAAGTTGATGAGATCATGTCTTGCATCGTTCTAAAAAATATATTTTTCTCAAAAAGTAAGAACAATATGAAATTTTCGTAAGAGACCGACAAGTTTCCGAATATGCAACGCAGACATTCGTTTCGATTAAGAAACTTAAAAGTATAATAAAGGTTGGAAACTAAACCTGAAAGGGGTGACAAAACAGTAAATATGCCAGTAAAATATCATTTTATTATTACGTTCCTGCCAAACTTCGTTTATTTATACTTATTTAATTGTTTTTGAGAAAAATTGAGAAATAAACAAATTTTAAGGGGCTGTAACTTTTTAGGGGAGTTTTCAATTAAAAACATTTTTTCTTTATTTTTTTATTTCTTTATTTCCAACAGACAACAGGTCTCATTACAGGAGAAAATTAAATAATACATTACATTGACTCTACTACTCAACAAGATTATAGAGGAGGGACGCTGGCCTAGTGCTATGATCATAAAAGAGGTGAGTTCGTGCTTGGCAATTTTCGACCCATAGCTATTGTAGCTATATTTTCTAAAATCTTGGAAAAACTTACTATCTTATCTGGAGGGTAAGTCGATTTTGTCACATTTCCAATTTGGATTTAGAAAGGGGTTCTCCACTGTTAGAGCGCTCTTGATAGTGATAGATGAGGTGGTGGAATCTATTGATTGGTATACCTCAACGCAGCAACATTGTGTGATCTCACTAAAGCGTTCGATTGCGTTAATAATACCATCTTGCTGCAAAAGCTTGAATATTACGGTATTCGTAATAAAGAATTACAACTCTTCAAATCTTACCTCTGATAGGCAGCAATATGTTAGTGTTGACAATGTTGACTCAAATATGTGCCATGCATTAAATGGAGTTCCGCAGGGGTCAGTATTGGGGTATTTATTATTTCTGATTTATATTGATGGTTTACCAGCAAATATACAGGGTGGGCCAATGGAAACTTTCCACCCCGATTTTTTTGGTTTAAAATAAAAATCTCGGAAAACGCTCGGACACGTCGACTGTTGATTTTAGGGGGAACTATTTTTCAGTTTTTTTCATCCCCGTAGCTTTAATCCCCTAGCTAGGGAGAGAACAACCCCCCAAATTTGAATAGGGGATAGGCTATACCACTTTAAAAAGGAAGTATGGCACAACCCCTATCCCCTATTGCCTATTTAAATTTGGAGGGTTGTTCTCTCCCCAGCTAGGGGGTTAAAGCTACGGAGATGATAAAAACTGAAAAATAGTTCCCCCTCAAATCAAAAGTCGACGTGTCTGAGCATTTTGCCAGATTTTTATTTTAAACCAAAAAAATCGGAGTGGAAAGTGTCCATTGGCCCACCCTGTATTTGACAGCACATGCATCTTGTTTACCGATGATACAACCCTGCTGACTCATGGTCATTTGAATCCAGATGGGAATACTGTAAGTACTGCTCAGATATGGTTTTCAGCTAATAAGCTTAAACTTAATATCGAAAAGACAAACGTTGATTTTTACTTCAGATAAATTACAGCTAAGATCAGAAACAGCTACATTACTTGGAATAACATTTGATTAGGGCTTAAATTGGTCCCCTCATATTGTGAAACTGTGTTGAAAACTTGCATCACAGATGCAGATGCTTCTGTCGGGTTAGACAGACGAAAGCAGCTAGAATTATTCGTCGGATACCTCACCTATGGCATACTGATGAGAGCTAATAAGCTCGAAACCGGTATATGTCTGGTGGGCGTCTGACGAATGACTCTAGCTGTTGCTATAGGTTTTCCAGGTGTAATTCAATGCTGGTCGGGGCATTAGCCCGCAGAGTAGTTGTTTCCTGGAATTCCGTGTTTGCATCACAGATATTCGTGACGTAACAAAAAATAATAAATATACTTTATATAATAAATTTCAAAATTATTTTAAGGGAAAACAATTTAATCAGATGTAGTTGCAAGGGTTTCGGTTTGATTTTAAACCTACTTATGACTGCAAATGTACGTCTACCTGTATGTATGAGCGGTTAATAAACATTTACATTATTATTATATCTATGCGGTTTAGTTGTCTGTAGGAATATATCTCATTACAAAGATATAAATATATGTATATTATATTATCGCTCGCCGTGGTAGATTAAATAACAGCACAGGTCGTGAAAATATTCAAGTCTTTGCTACTGCAGGTTTGCAGTAACGACAGAGAAGTCATAAAATTTTAAGTATGTTTACCCAAAACGTCTCCAGCGAAATAACCTTTGTTTGCAGATGTTACCGCTATTACAGTATACAAAGCGGATGCAATTCCGCTGCATTTGAATTTTACTCGGAAGTTGTTTTAACAATAAGATAAATATGCTGTAGTTTAGATTCTCTAGATAGTCATAAAAATCGAGTAACTATACTCACGAAATTAATAGGTGCTTTACTATATCTGCATTTTTAATTGCACTCTTGATTTAAAAAAGAAACTGTGAGTGTTTGATAGGAAATTAATTTTATAATTTCAGTTCTAATCAAATAGAAATTTGCTAGAAATTTAGAGATACCTATTTAATGTTTATCACTAGTAAAGTGCACTTTAGAGTTTATCTTCATAGTAAATATATTGTTAATACACTTTACTAAAAATAGATATTGGCGACAAAGATGGTTATGAACTTGTCAACTTGTCAAGTATGGCTAAAAACAAATAAACACCCAGTAGATCGATCAGGCATAATGAGCACAAGGTTTCTTAAAATAAAGAAACAACAGAAATTTTACGTTCCTTTCCTACCTTTCGGTCTTTAACATTTTCTGACAATGTTGTAATTAACTCCGTGACGGACTTTAAGTATCTGGGAGTCGTGTTGGACTGTCACCTAAATGGGATAAACATGTTGAATATGTATGTAAAAAAATTAGATCCTTATTTCACAAATTCAGAACTTTGAGAGATATATTAGACATTGATATGTTAAATATAATAAACACTGAGCTGGTTCAGTCACATATAATTTATGGTATATTAGCTTGGGAAAGCGCTGGTAAAAATGTTCTTAAAAATTTAGAGGTTGCTCAGAAAAGAATCATCAAAATAATGTTTCGATTGAAATCTGCTTATACATCAGATGATCTCTTTGTTGAAACTTCTATTATGAATCCAAGGCAATTATTCTTTTATTTTACTTGTATCTTCCAACACAAGAAAAAGGATCAGTTGAAAACAAGGGAACATTCTTACGGGAGGCGCTATAAAAATAAAATGTTTATAACACCTAAGAGGAATAAATGTGCAGTTTTAAAAAGAAACTAAAAGTATTTATATTTTCATCTCTCAAGGGCAATGTTAAGAATGTGTTGGATATTCTAACAATATGTGATGTCTAATCTTCTATTAATCGGTCAACAATTGGCTGCGCGCTATTTTTGTAGTTTCCATGCACTGTGTTTTAAATTTTACAATATATATATATTTCTTTTACCCGATTGTTTTATATTTGTTGACATAGGTATATTTTTGTCAGTTCGTTTAACGATGCTGTGTGTTCTTATTGCATTTATGATGTAAGATCTAATCCATATATATGTTTTTTTATTGTGTATTTTAAGATATTTTCACACGCACAGGGTTACCCTTTAGTGAGCACTGTTAAGTTTATTTCTGTTAGTAATAAGTGGGTATTGTCTTGATTGTATTTAGATTTTTTCTTATAAATAAACTTTATTATTTATTTATTTATTATTATTTATAACAGAAAGATAACAGTCTCAAAAACCTATAAATACTGGACTGAAAACGTCCAAGAAAATTGTCGTTTTAGCTTTCACAGAAACACATCAATTTTCTTGAATATTTTCCATCCTAAATCAATTTTTATGTGGTCGACTCTACACTGTCTCAAGAAAAGTAGCATTAGAAAAAGTGTAAGTGTTGAATCAATCCAGTTTGGACAACAGTAATTCCAGCTGAAAATAAAACAGAATGTCAAAGAGTGGTTTTAGGCTTTCACGGCCGGTGCTATTATTTAATATATAGTGATTTTCCGGGTTGTTATGCCGTGACCTCGGTAACTGGTCGCTGCCAGTAACAGAATTAAAGTGCACATCCCTAGCTTTCGCCGGGATTCTTTGACCTGCCCAGGTTCTTCAAGGGCTAGGCTTTGTTGAGACAGACCCGCTGTCGGCATCTCTCACTCGCAGCAAAGCTTTTGCGGAGTCACCAGTGATGATGTGAACAGTGAAAAGCGGCGAAATGTTTGGAAGCATGGAATGCGACCAGTTATAGTGGCAGCTAGTAAATTTGTGAAAAACTGCCTGCCTATACAAATATGTTGTTGAAGTCGCCTTTGTATCAAATGCTGAACAATAGTAACAATATTGGAGGGTCTCGACATTAACTTTTGTAATGTGCGTGATATAAAAAAATATTTTCAACAGGTGTATATATATTATTGTTTCTTTTTATTTGATGTGTAATGTTTATCTGTTTCTCAATAATTTTGTTATTTTTATATTATTTGTCTTTTAGGTTCATTATTTTTGTTTTTACCATATTTTAAACTATTCTTATATTATTTAGACTTTTATTCTACTTATATTATATATTTATTTTTAATAATGAATTTTTATTATGTAGGTATTTTTTTATTGATTTTTTTCCTCTTATTTGTTATTTTCTTGTTTATCTCCTTATCCTGAAATGAATTTAAACTGTGGTTTAGTGAAACTTATCAGTGCTCAACCAAATAGGCCTAATGACTTAAGATGATGTGTATTTAATATTTCTTCTTTTACACAAGTCGCTCCACTTATTCGTGGACATTCATTCTGTATCTGTAAATAAATTAAACAATAATGATGAGATATATAGATCGTACTTATTTAGGACCCTCCTATATTTTTAATCCTGTTCTGCCTGTTTCGCAATTCATTTGTTCTTTAATAAACATTACTTCTAACAAAATATAAAGAATTGATGATGAAACAGAGAGGGAAACTTCCATTATAAAAAGAAAAAAATTGTCTGACGCAAGCATTTTTTGTTTCATTCGGCATTATTTAAGGCGGTAGGTTGTGCGGAATGCAATTAACTTTCTGGTTTGTAATTTTTGCAAATTATGAAAACGCGAGGAAAATAAAGCATGTTTTTAATCCTGTTATTTTCATTACATTTTAGTGGTGTATTCCAAATATTTTCAAGTACAGATACATTTTAATTATAAATAGGCGCAATTTCTCTTTGTCTTCCTATTGTCATAAAAAATACAATCAGATCAAAATGACGATAAAGAAAGAAAAGGATATTTTACTTGGCACATTAACTTCATCTTATTTACAGGAAATTTAGGTATAATTGTTCTTAAATAAATCTAAAATGAACAGTTATCTAAGAGGGTTCTATACATATATGTAAGTAAGTAATCTAAGATAAAGAGGGAAATAATACATGTGAAGGATAAAGTGGCAATCTAATTGCAGAGGAAACAGAAGTAAGAGAAAGGTGGAGGTCTTTACTTTGCAGATATGTGGAAAGAAGAGAGTGTAAGGGAAGGAGAGAAGCAGGAGGAGATGATACCGGGAAGGGGAGAGGAAGTGGAAGTAGAAGAAAAGGAAATAGACATAATTATAGAAGCTTTAAAGAATAACAAAAGACCAGGGAAAAACGGAATACCAGCAGAAAACAATAAGTAAGCAGGAGAGGATTTAAGACAAAGAATATACGAAATGATCCGAATGATCTGATGTAACAAAAAACGTAATAATTGTCAAGCATCGATAATTTGATTTTATTTTTATAAAATGCGGCCCTACTAAAGAAAGTATAAGTGTCCATTTTGGATACTAAAAATGTCCTTCTACAAGATGGTTATATTTTCTTAAAAACAAAACGGCGTAATTGCTAGCCGATTTTACTCCACTAAATCTAAATACGTCCACCGTAAAGTCATTGTAGTGGTAGAGCGATTATCTTTGCCTCCAGCCGTAACGCCCGTGCACCCGACCCCGGAGCGCAACCCGAGAAGTGTACAGAGAACGGACCCTTAAGATTACATCAAAAAAGATTAGTTTCCCGAGAATAAATATTGTTTAAATAAATTGAATTGTTTGCTGAAAAAAAAAATCGGTGTACTCACGAACGGTGATACTTTATTAGTCATGGATATACCAAAAAATATAGATATTTAGAATGTCAAATTTAAAAATATACCTTCTCATCTCAAACATTTTATCATAAAAAGTAATGATTTCGCAATTACAATAACTTCATACAAACTTAAAGCACCTTGAAAATGATAAGATCAAAAAGATCTCACACGCATTTTAATGATAACTTGATTGGTAACATGATAGAAAAAATAAACATGAAAATATAGGTTTATGTGTAACACGTCGTTCATCAAGTTTCTTTGATGTCCTTTACATTGCTTTTCCCGCAAACACGAAATAGATGGAACATCGTATACTTTAAAATATCATTACTATCCGAAAAACAAATCTTTAATTACCTAGTAACTCACATGTTGTACTTAAAGGAGTTATTTCAACTCTTCCTGTTATTCGTAAAATAATAGGAGCGAAATAGCATTGACATTCATCTTGCTTTTCATAAAAGTAAAACTGTAAAGTTAATTATTCTAAAAAAAAATGTCGGAATTGCATTTGAAACACGCATTTCTGTATAATGTTGAATTCAATTTCTTACTGTTGCACAGAAAATGCTAGCAGTCATTTATTTTTCTCCAGATGAAACCAAAAATGTAAGTCAAGATAAGATTGTACAAGGAGTAGCAAATTATTCTTAAATCCAAACGTGTTTAATTTATGTATTAAAATAGGGTGGTTTACTTTGTCAAAAACCTTTTCAAAGTCTGTAAATATCGTATATACTTGGCCTTTTTTGTCAATAGAATATTCTAGAATTCAAATAAATTTGTTAAATAGATCGTTGTGCAATAAATCCATGCTTTTTGGGAGAAATGCAGCTCTTTACATTGCAGATATATGTATATCCATTCCAAAGACCTTGGCAGAATGAGGCATTAATAATATACAACGTGGGGCATATGGAAATCTCGGCTTTATTCTAAGAAAAAGGCAGTTTTCTGAAACTAATACAACTTTCTTGCTGTTCAATGCGTTTACTCTGCCAAAACTGGAATACGGGTCACTTGTTCCACTTATCAAATCCATGTTAAAAAGTATTCGTTGGCCACTCTGCATAAAATTGTAACCTGAAAAATTTTACTAGCTGCATTATTTTATCACACTCCTCATTCTGTTACCCGTTATTTTCCCTTTTATTTATGGATCTTAATTATCGTCAGATGCAAAATTCGGTAAATATTTTTCATGATACTATTAGATGTATTATACAAAAAGTCTTTGCAAATCATGTTACTTGTTTCTTTGTTTATTTAGTTCAGTTTGATAGTTTGTATTTCTTCTGCAATTCTTTTGTTAAATACGTGTGTCATATATTATCTCATAACTTGGCTTATGTTGTCGGGTGATGTAAGCTAAATAAGTAAAATGGCTATAGGTCGACAGTTTTTTCTATCAGAAGAATTACCACTCTAAAAATACGACAGACACTTATCACTTTCCAAATAGTAGGAAAAGTGTATGTTGATAATATCTAAGGTATAAGGTTAAACAACGTGAGAAGTGACACACAAAGTGCTCCAGAACAGTCTTTAATGAGAAAGCTAGGAACTTGATTGTTACCACAAGTCATTATATTATTGACTCTGGCAATAGAATGTCGCACATCCAGCTCAATAAATGCTACCTACACATTAAAAGCTTTAATGTTTCCAAAAGGTTTATCTATATTGTTAGTTGGATCAGTGGTATATACATGCACTAGAGAAATATGGCAAAGCTATTTACTATTGGAATCAAAATGCTTATCATCCAAGAAGACATACAGGGTGATTCAGAACTTATCTAAAAGAATTTGGGAACAGATGCGTCATGAAAAATGTAGTCAATATCGTAAAAAAAATATTTAAAATCTTTATAGTTTCCGAGTAAAACATTATTGATGTTGTAGTATTTTCATTCAGTATTTTCATTATTACATCATTGGGCCACTATAGTCTCTATACAGGCGATTCCGAATATTGAAATTCGATTACTTTTTGTATGCACTAAAGTTTTTGTGACGCCGGAGTTCACATTAGCTTCAAGTGTTAAAAACGGTTTACGTGTATAGTAACAACTCGGAGTTGATGGATATCGTTTTAACTTATTAAGCTGTGAAAATACTTTAGGGGAACGATTTCCCGATAAACATGTGCCAAATGCAGCTACCTTTACAGCGGTGTGCAGTGAGTGCAAATGTAGTGCAGCGCGGGGGAAATTTAAAACCGAATCGTGGAAGACGGCCTATTTATTATAGTAGTATGATGTATCATACACGAAGTTCAGTTATATCCGTACCAGGATGACCGGTACCATCAGGCCCCCATAACCGGGCGCCACTTCAAAGCGGCGCCAAACCGAAAGTTTGGCAAAAAAGAATTTTTTAAAATCCAGAAAAAAAAATGAAAAAAAATATAATAATAATAATGCGCAGGGTGGATAAAAATAAGTAGATGCCTTTACTTGTCAAGTTTCAAGCAAATACTTTAGTAGCCACATTTAGTTTTTTAAGGATTAACAAGTATTAACTTTCTGATTGACGGGTAAAAGCGTTCACTTGTTTTTATTCACCCGACCCAATGCAAAAAATATAAAATATTTATTTTAGTGCTACGACATATTAAATTTTCACAGTTTTAACTTAAGGTTTTATTAAACACTTAGAGATGAAATTATTAATTTTATCAATATTTGTATGTAATATACATAAATGATATTTTTAAGTTATACTACTTTAAATAAAATCTCGTGCATTAAAAACGGGAAAATAATTATTAGGGCACATGAATGTGGGATGTAGTTAATAGTTATTTATGCAACAAGTACAAAAAGTAAGTGCAATAAGCACTTTTTGTACGAGTTGCATACAATATTTTTTCTACGTTCATGCAAAAACCAAAAAATGTTATTTATGTTATGACACTAAGTCTAGGAAACTGTGACGTCGATTTGAACTTTTATGTTTGTCATGATGACAAAACGCTGTAGTAGAATGACAGATGAATGCAATAAACATTTTATTGCACTAGTGCAATAAAGAATCACTTTTTCCACTAAATATAGTTCAATAAAGTTTTGTTTTTTGCATGAAAGAATATTTTTTTAGCGAACTTGCGCCCTCACGTTTTTATTTTTAATTGTTAAATGTTCCAGAGGTCAGGATATCTCAGAAATATTTTTACCTACACTTTCAATTTTTTGGTTCTTAGTTTTTCACTTCACTAGAGCTACCTCTACTCTACGACTGCTACATTGAATGATAAAAAGACCTTTAAAACGAGGTATCATTTGATCTCCTTTTAATTTAAATTGTTTAAGGGCAGCTCTCACCCTCGCTCAGGGGTTGATACTGTGGGGTTAAACATAAAATATGATAATATAATATTTTCTTGGAAACCTAAAATAAGTGCATAATGTTTTGTAAGAATCGGTTTAGTAAAAGTAGTTCAAAAAGCTATTGCAAGATTAAAAACAAACAATAAACAACTATACTGGTCGAGCGATATTAAATAAAATCGTTTATTAACAATTAAACCCTTATTTTAAATTTTTGTTAATATTTAACATTTTTTTATTATAAAATAAAAAAATATATATTTTTTTATAACTGGATTTCGTACATTAATAAAGGGAGCCAAAATAATGTCCCGCACGCGGGCACGGATCAGACTTGCGGGAGCCCTGGGTACCATGGCCGCCAATCGTCATAATTGCTGCCAATAACTTACGAGTTCAAAGCGAACAACAGAGGTACGGATTCGCTGGTGCGACTGCGGCTGCGGCTCGCGACTGCGACTTGTTGTCGGCCAATAGGTAATCTAAATGCTGGAGTTGATGAGAACATTCAGACTGTCTATTGGTCGGCGACGAGTCGCAGTCGCAGTCGCAACCGCAGTCGCACCAGCAAATCCGTACCTTAAACATTTGTGTTAGTTTGTAGAAACTGAGTAAGACGAGACCAAAATGTTGTTGTAATATCAGGAATGTTAAACTATTTTATTAATTAAAACCACAAATTAAATCTATTAATAATTAATAACAATGACGGCAAAAGCAGTTAAATTTGCTGTATAAAATCAGTGTTATAAAATATTATTTATTTCTTTCCTTGAGCATTTCTTTCCATTTTTTGCCGCCTTATCAGGCTTTACAGTGGACCAGTTTCCAGTGCCGTGGAGTGTATTTTTAAAACATTTTCGAATTGCTCTTTTTGATTTTTTCTTTTCAAAATTGTATTTGTACCTGCACACTCAGATTTTTTTTGGATAAGTTCTGAATCGCCCTGTATATACGTGTGGTACGTTTTTTATTTTGAATAAAGGATCAGAAACTTGGATTAGCCTTCAAATTCTCTTGCAAAGGATTTAAATAATTATTATAATTGTGGATCTTAACCACTCCTATGATTTAGAAATATTATATTTCGCGATTTAATATCATTAGAGTAGGTCTGGTAAGTGTATTTGATTCATTATTTTTACAGAGAGTATGCATAGAGACACGCAACAGGTTAGATCCACTGGTTAACAGCAACAACTGATTTTATTTTGGAATACTAGTGAGTGAGTAAATATGAGCAGAAGTGAAATCAAGCAGAGTACGGGTCTGCTAACTGGACAATGCATGTACCCAAAGGAACATCTGTACGCAATGGGCTTATACAATAAGGATGCCATACGTAGATTATTTAATGAGGAGGATTAAATAGCTAGCCACCATATAATCTCCGAATGTGAAGCACTAACGCGATGGAGATATAACCCTCTGGGAACAAACTATGAGGAGTCTCTACTAAATGATAACTTAGTGAAAGGGCTTTTAAACTTGATGAAGGTAACAAACATACAATAAACAGCAACACAGTCGCCTACAGGCTGCAGTGAAACCTTCATCTCTACATGAAAAAATTTAGCAGACAACTATGATTTTCAGAACCTGTATAAACAGGGTGAGTCAGTCATAATGTCATTAATTTTAACCACGTAGTTGCAAGGCCTAAGACAGAAGAATCGAAGAAGAAAAATA
Source organism: Monochamus saltuarius (assembly GCA_025584915.1). Classification (NCBI taxonomy): domain Eukaryota; kingdom Metazoa; phylum Arthropoda; class Insecta; order Coleoptera; family Cerambycidae; genus Monochamus; species Monochamus saltuarius. Next base: position 69,458,630 of record CM046721.1, read on the forward strand.
AACAAATCACCCTATAAAAATCGATAACACGACGCTCCTGGTACGCTACAAACTTTCTGATGTCGCAGCCATATGATAATCTAATGTCGATGGAAACATCGTTGCCACATCATGTTTACATACACAATGTCATCTAACACTTCAGCGTGCGTGTTATTCAAATTTACCACCATTTAGTCGCACTTTCCGCATTTCCCGCATTTCTTTCCCCCCAAATTTAGAGATCACACCACACATTTGGAGGGGGGATGGAGAAAATACGAGCAGTAGTTTGTTTATTTTGGTCGTGTATTGGTCGTAAATTCACATCACAATGCCTAATTTCACTAATTTAGAATATGCGGAAATGCTAGTTTTATACGGGGAATGTTTACGAAATGCGAATGCCGCTGCTGCCGAATACCGGAGACGTTTCCCTAATCGGCTTCATTCAAGTGCGCAAACTTTTGTCCAAGTGTTTCAACGTGTTCGCGATACGGGATGTGTAAAACCGCGCCGAGAACTTGCTGAGCATCCTCAAAATGACTTAAATGTAAGCTGTTTTAAATTTAGTTGAGGAGCAACCTACAATTTCTACAAGAATCATTTCAAGGCGATTGGAGATATCCTAAAGCAAGGTCTTCAGAATATTACGAGAAAACTCCTGCACCCGTATCATTTTTAGAAAGTTCAATCTTAAAACCTGCTGATTTCCCCAGTCGTCTTGAATTTTGCAATTGGTTACAAAATCGAATTGCTGCTGACCCAAATTTTATTAATAAAGTGCTATGGACGGATGAGTGTAGCTTTACTCAAAGTGGAATTTTAAATAGGTTAGTACCATACTACTTAAAAAGAAATAAATTTCTAGGCTAGATATATGTAACTACAAACTGAATAACTAATTATTATACTTACGACTAATACTACAAATTCATATTCAATTGTAAAACGTAGTGAAAACGTAATATCAAAATTATTAAAACTAAATAACCTAACATTCAAAAACATTTATTTATTATCTACATTTGTTTTTATTAACAAATAAATCAGTATTTCAGGAAAATTCTTTCATGTATCTAGATAAAAAAAGTTAGTTTTACTCCTTGTCGTTAAATGACAGTACAAAAACTAGGTAACTAGGTTATTGACCTAATAATACGGTAGGTCAGATTTACTCTCGATAATTTTTTATGAGCATCAGAGGCGTTCTCTTTCGGTCTTGGACAGTGTTTTGTCGACAACACAAGGGTTTTTTATTACTTTGTATTTAAACACCGGACACTTCAGCTTCTCTTAATAATTTACCCATTGGGTATACGTTTGTTATGTAATGCACCTAAATGGTACTCAGTTTATTATTAGATACGTTGGAGTTTTGTAATTTCAATATTAAATATTTTTTAAACATTGAACATTAACATTTTAAATTATTATTGGCTGAACTGAGCAAGAAATAATATGACATTCTAAAATAGTCAGTACAATCGTTTATTTACGATGTGTAATGCTTAGGTAGGTAGGTACTAGAAAAATATTTTAACTTGGCAACATTGCATCAGGTCGACATCGAGTTGAACTGTGAGCTGTAACCGACCAAGGCTGTGAACGGTCAGTGACAGTCTGAATAGGGGGTTTAAATAATGATTTGAAAATAATTTTTTCGGCGTAAATATGCATTTAGATTTTTTTTAATCGCGTATTTGCATTATACTCATAATTCCCTATCTCCTCTTAAAATTAATGACATTATGACTGACTACCGTGAATATAGTGCTAGTGCATGAACTATTTGCTTCTAATGCTTTCAAAAAATGTAAAGATTATTCACATCGTGCAGCAGCCTTTTTTACACCTTTGAAATTTAACTACTCCTTACATCTCCGTCATTACACTTGAAAAAAAAGATATTCTCTGTGTTTCAAATATTTATAAACAGGGATTTGTTGTGGAATTATATAGCTAATTTTTTAATTCAATATTTTTTAAGTTTTTTTGCAATTTAGGTAAAGACGTAGACGTAGTAAAGGTTTAGTGACAGATGTCAGGCATTAAAGTGTCACATTTACTCCTTAGGCATCAGAATCAGTTTTACTGCTGCTAAATTAAGAATTAAAATTTGTCGTCCTGTTTGTTTTGAAATATTTAGATGATTTATGAACTATTGAATCCTCCAAAGTGATTAAATTCTTTAAAAAATCGCTTCCAGAACTTAATGTACTTGCAGTAGGAACAATTTTTTTGCTAACAACTGATTTACGAGTTATGGACTCCTCAAGCTACCGTTTAAGATTTCCATCTATAATGCATTTTTAAAGTTGTTGTATCAGTTCCTGAATTTATTAATAGTGGAGCTGCATCCTTCAATTTGAGAACTGAGCAACTTGTTTAGGCATTTTCCCAATGGTATGAATTCCTATTAATCGGGTATATGCTTTGCCAATTGAATATTTAAATATATATGTCACTATCTATTGCTGCAGGTCTTGCGTACTATATTTCCGATATATGTATAAATATTCACCTAGAACATAGGATCTTTTTTTCTTTGCTTTTGTGGTTGGTATAATGATCAGCAATTTTTTTCCCACATCTCCAATATCTTCAATTTTTATTTGAAGTAATGAAAAAAATTATTACCACCTAAAATAATAATAGTATTCTTCAATTATAAAAATATTTTGTTCATAAAATTTTTTGATTTGTTTATTTTCTAAAACGTATTTAGCACCGAGATTCATCCTATTGCCATCTCAATAATGTTTTTAATTTTAGATTTTCCAATATTGGTGATGTTGTAATCATTCAAAATAGCTCTGAGAATTGCATATATTGACCATAATGAAGATTTCATACTTTTGCTTAATACAGAAAAATATACCAATAGTACATTTTCTGAAGAAGATATAATATAATATATAACATAATTCTCAGCCCGGTATAAAGATCGATTGATAATTTTTTATATATTTCCTGATATAAATTACACTTTATTTGCTTTGTTGATTCAATAATTTCTGGCGGAGTTAATGTGAATTCTTCCATCTCAAGCAATAAATAGTTACTTTTATGAATTTAAATAAGAACAATAGAGTGATTGCTATTTACTTAATAACGCTCATCTCATAGCAACCACAGACGACCTGATGGAATTATTATTTATGAAAAAATATACAATTTAAAATAGATAAAATAAATAGCTTTGTTTGCTATTATAATAAAATTAAATTTGATCGGGAAAAAATTATGCGTTTAACTTGGTAGTAAAGGAAACACCTTTAAAGATGCCCTTTATACACTTTATAGATACATCAAGTTCAAGAATCTGGATACCTGGTTACAGTAATATTTTAAATTTTTGCTCAAATCTATGGGCTACTAGTAATTACTATTTCCGAAGACTTTATTTAAAGTGTATCAGTTCCAATTAGGTCTCGTCAATACAAGCTGAAAGAAATTCCCAATGAAAGAAATAAATAACATTGTATAATATCTATTTTATACAGCAAATTCAACTGCTGTGCCGCTGTTGTTATTAATTATTAATATAATTCAAATAGTTTAACATACCTGATGTTGAACTCGTAAGTTATTACCAGCAGCTATGATACGTTTGCGTAAATCATCAATAGTACCTACTTCGGTGAGATAAACTTCATTTTTTAAATATCTCTACAAAAAGAAGTCCAAATGATTTAATGTCAGGAGATCGTAGCGGCCATGGTACCGATCCTCTTCGTCCAATCCCTGGGTATTAATGCTTGTACACGCTGTACATGGTACGGATATAATCCAGCTTCGTGTCTGATACGCCACACTGCTGCAATACGCCGGGGACACATGCACTCATGCACTACAAACATTTTTTTACGACGCATCTATTCTCAAATTTGTTTAGATGGGTTGTGAATCACCCTGTATAAATATTGAATTACACCTGTTGACATGAATCGAGAGATTTTCAATGTTCTTTTTTTTCATTTAGTACATTTGTAGGGCTACGTATTAAGTATAAAACGAAACATTTTCCTATTCAAATGTTCATATATGTAAGCAGTTGTTACAATTTGTCGTAGCTTTAGTAAATGAGAAAAGAATCCCTGACAGTTAAAATAAAACTATTGTTGAGTGGTTTTGTCATCTAAGTAACACAGTCGTAACTGACAAACTTCCTACTATCAGCAACACTTTCCATAATGTATCTCTTAACAATAATGTCACCACCAAAAGGACTGAGCTTCTAAATTTGAAAGGTTGATGTGTTCATTACGCCAAAAGAATAAAAAGATTAAGGTTGTATAAAGAGTGTATTTACTTTCAAAGTGCATGGGACGCTTCAAAAAATCTTTTGTCTCGCCTGGAATAAAACTTGTGATGGGTTGTCGTCGTAGTAGACCTGTCATATGTATATAGAGGTAGCGATTTTTAAGGTAAAAAATATTAAAGGAAAATGACAAGCTGAACACAGCTGCTGTTATCATTTCTCAATATAGAAATCTTTTATCAACATTGTATTTAACTGTAACAGACAGTAAATTTTGAAAGAGTTAGAGTCATGTTGATAATTGATGCGAATCTGCAAGATCAAAGAAAAAGCTATTAAGATAACATTCGGATAGGATTAAGCAAGTTACGAACGACGAGCGATAATATATTATATTCGATATATTTCAACAATATCACTTGTAATTAAAAAGCACAGAAATCTAAGCAGTGGCGCTATAATATACAGAGTGATTCATTCATAATATATTATATTTTTTGGCACAAGTAAACTAACTAAGGTTTAAGACGTAAAAGAAACAAAATAAATGGGCATCCTAGAAGCGGCGAATTATTTTACTAGTTTATACATACTTTGTTTCTGAAAATAATGATAACTTTGTAAATTTAGAACTAAGAAAGTGCATTTTAAGTTAAAACCTGCTAGAGGAGCCGCTTAAGTTCAAATAGTATCAGGCGATGAAATACGAGGCATACAGAAGATGTAAGGGATGTCGGACGGTTGCAATGCGCTTAGCAGAACGGTCCAGTTGGCTTGCATCTAGCGTTGCCCGTTAAATAAAAAAAATGGCTCAGCCTCTCTTAATAATTTAACCTAGTGAGTATTGGATTTTATTTCACTATTTATTTTATGTAATAATGTAAATGGTCTGTTTTGATCCGTTGGAGTTTTGTAATTTCAATATTAAATATTTTTTATGTTGAAACTTAATATGTTAATTGAATACTTTTAAAAAATAATTTATAGCATTATTTACACTATGGGAAAATATTCAAATTCAGCAAGCAGTCAGTGACAGTCTGAAAAGGGGGTTTAAATAATTATTTGAAAATATTTTTCCGGCGTAAATATGCATTTATTTAAAACTTTTAAATCGCGTATTCGTATTATACTGATTTTTCCCTATCTTCTTTTAAAATTAATGACATTATGACTGAGTCACCCTACATATTTATATCTATGCAGTTTATGTGTTTGTAGAAATACAGGATATTCAGTAAAGACTGGGCCATACTTTAAGGTTAGCTTCATTGGACAAAAATAATGTGGTGAATGACATAAATTCTAACAAATTATTAATTCAAAAAATTATTACAGTAATATTTAGTAGCTGTCTGGCAAATATTTGAAAAATACGTTAGAGAAACGAATTGTGCTCTTTTGTTTAGGTTTAAGTGGTCATTTCTTATTTCATTATTTTTTAAATATCTTTCTTTCGTCTTGTCATATTTCTCTGTGTTCTGTTTCATGCTATTTTATAAGAACGATGTTACTAACAGTAATAACTTTTTGAATTAATAATTTAAGCTTATAACAAATACGTTAAACGTGGTTTTCTCTAAAATGGTGCATTTTGGCGACATGCGTCAAATATACCTTTCTTAACACTAACTGAAAGCTATTTAAAAATAAGTAAGTAATCATTTTCCAGAAATTTCTATTTTTTTAATTGAAGGAATAATAGGCATGTATGTACATTTAATTCAAAACTCAACTAAATATGTGTGTTTATTTCACAAAAAAAAACTTATTTTCCTGATTCTGAGTACTACCCAACTAATAAGATAATTATCATAAAGAAACAGTACTATACTTAGTATACTTAGGTAAGGTAAGTAGTTCACATTATTTTTGTTCAAGAAAGTTAGTCTTAAAGTATGGTTCATTACAAAGATGTAAATATATATTATCGCTAAGCGTCCGTAACCGGCTTCAGTGCAGAATCAAAAATTAATAATTTTCATATAAATCACAAAGTAAATACTCGTAAATCGAAAATCAATACGTTTCATTTTATTTATCCCAATTATTAATAAAACAATGAAATTATAGAATGTTAACAATAGGTCTGACCAAATTTCACCAACAAACTGAAATAATGGGGTTTGTTATACAGGGTTAACTATGACTATGTAAATATATTTTAAGAGAGGATAGAGAAAAACCAGAATTAACGGAATTGTCCGTAAAAAAATGTCCAAACTTATTTTATAAAATAAAAAAAAAATTTGAAACTATATTAAACCCTTATTTATCGCCGACTCCGACCTTCTGTCAGCCTCGAGGTTAGATATATGCCATATGTCAAAGGTGTCAAAAGTACTTACTGATATTTATTTCCAGGATTGATATTTGGTGATTTCAAGAATATTTTCTTACATATTTACATTAAAACTTGTCGTTGCAAAGAGTTTTTTATTTGCTATCTCTCGCTTCGTGGGGACCTCTCCTTCCCTCGGCCATATGTACTCAAATACATAAAAACACTGCCACACAATTACCGCCAAATAATCGACGATGTTTGCATGAAATAATTAGTACTATTTTACACTATAGCATCCTGAGATGTTTACAGTTGCCTGTAAAAATTTCTTAGAATATTCCTAAGCTTTGATCACTGTTCGTGGATGTTTGGAGAGTATGCATTTAGCAATGCAAAATGTCAAGTTGTCATCATAATCTGTTCGAATGATAGGTATCTGCTGTTTGTTTTTCTAGAGTCAAGGGCAAATCCAGTGAAGCTTTGGCAATCGTACATGATTTTAGATTTTACACAACTACTGGACTGCTGCGGGTGCAAAATCCTAGTTCTATTAGTAGATATTCCTTACATTAAATTTCAATTTTCCTAAAATAACAGGGTATTTTATTTCATATGGTATGTGTATTATATTAGTAGATAAGTCTGACCTACCTATAATGACATAATATGGCAGTGTGCAACGAATAAATGAAGAACGAATGGAAAATATTGCAACTAACCGGATTAATGTACTATTATTAATAAAAATTGTTGAAAACACAGAGCTAAAATTCCGAAATAATTTATTTATTGTCTCACGGCCTCCCTGAGCACGTGGTTAAAATTGTTGTACTGTACTATAACATATAGTTAACCGTATAACAAATCCCAATAATTTTCATCGATAGAATATATCTAACGGTGAAGTTTGGCCAAACTTATCGTTGGCACTGTGTATATTTTAAGATTAAATATATCATTTAATCAACCTTACTATGGTAATTGTCTGTAATTTAATTTATAAGATGAATATTTTTGAAATAGAGACCTTATTATATGAAAGTAAATTTAATTTTTTCAGTCATGATTCGTTGTAACATAGATAACTATATTTCACATGCACAAGGCAATATATTTAATTAAATATAATAAACAATTACAAAGGACGTATATCTACATACACATTTTAATTATGTTACAAAAAACATTACTACACGGAAGATTTGACTGGAAAAACATTACTAAAACAGTGTCCGTGACAGCTCTGAAAAGCAAGTTTCATTAAGCGCTTTCAGAATGGTAATTAACCTCCTGCCAATTATTAAATACCCTACCACTACATCAAGCTGGCGTATGTGTTACTGACGTAGATAATAGCCGTTTTGAAATGAATTAATACAACAATTACACATACCTTTGATTTCAAATCATTAAAAATAATCTAGCTCATAGAAACTGTCCTATAGTTTTCAAAACATGATACTATAATACGGCAAAGATATTTTAGTCGAAGTTAAATTCTCTAAATCGCTGTTGGGATACGCAGGTATAGGAAGGTGAAACTCAGGGTATTATTAGTTGTAAACTTGAGAATTGTCTGAATACAACCTTTCTCGTTTAGCTAAGTATGGTTAATTCATCTACATAAAATTTAGCATTCAATTTAATTCTAGTTTAGCCCATACAGGGTTTATATTTTCTAATTATTAGTATGCATGTCTTACAAAGGCTTCAGTTTAGCTATATATACAATAGAGACTTAATTAAAAATGTTGAGTGTAACCGAAGGACAAATTATCTCCTTCTGAATGTTAATTATGGACATAACATTTCAAAACCCTTACAAATTTCACAGAAAACAATTTTACTCTCAAGAAAATATAAAATTATTTTTGTATATGGTTTGTTCCAATGATAGTAAAAAATAACGTTTTTAAAAATTCTCAATTACGAAATTAAACATTGTTAATTGTTGATCAAAAAACATGGAAAATTTCTATAAGTGATGTCAGACAAATAAATAATAATATTATAACCCAAAAGCCGAATATCTAGGGAGTATAGCAGTCCACACAAAGAAACAAACATGCAGCCAGTATAAAATTCTCGGAGCCGATTTTAATGAAATTTTATATGTATATTCGGTAGGTCTGAGAATCGGTCGTAATCTATTTTTCATATCCCTAAGTGATAAGGGTGATCTACCCCAAACATTTTTTTTATTTTTTGGACAAAATTTTATATTTTTATTTTTTTATGATGTGGCATTAAAAAATACATACATCCCTTAATTTTCACCCTTCTATGACAAACCCCTATTTTTTAATAGCCATTTTAGTAATTTAATCATTTTTAACCCTGGTCGATAATTGATTGATTATCACCAGATCAGTTATCCCCGCCAGGCGTCTACCGGTGTCACTTCTCACTCAGTAAACAGCACGGAGTAGGGATGAGAACGAAGCCGGTCTCCTGTCTCTCTTATACAATAAGCCTTCTCTCACTCCCTACACAGTTTTCGGCCATTATTATTGTGTATGCATCGAGCGTAATAGTGACGTTTACAATTATCATTTTACCTTCTAAGAGTAATTCTCAAGTAAATTTATAATTTTTTATTTAACTACCAAAATATTCACTAGAAATAATTCATATGGCGAAACAACGTTTGCCGGGTCACCTAGCCATTTTAGTAAGTCGACCGGTGTCACTTCTCACCCAGTCAACATCACGGAGTAGGGATGAGAACGAAGCCGACTACCAAAATATTCACTAGAAAATAATTCATATGGCAAAACAACGTTTGCCGGGTCTTCTAGTTTTTTTTATAAAATCGTGTGCCGTATATATCTGAGAGCATAACAGATTACACAGCTTCTGCTGCAGCAAATACGCATACCTACGGCAGATCGAAACTTTAGCGTTATATTGGTTGTCAAGCGCTATCATGGACGGGTATATCGAGCGGGCTAAGTTTCGGGTATCGCTAATTTAAATATGAATGTAATTAATTTTGAATTTTGTGTTCTTGTGAATAGAGAATAATTAAAGCTGTACAACGTATTCTCAAATTCGGAAACGTCCTAATATAACAAGGAATATTGGATGATAACATGTATGAAGGGTTTAGGGCGCGAGGTCAAAATATGGGTGTAAGTGATGTTGAAATATGTAGTTCATTAACAAGAATGTACGTGACTAGCATATATGTATAGTGCAATAAAGAGTGGGAAAGAAGTACAATTGCGAAACGGAAAATAGTGGACGCTTGCTGAAGAAAGACGATATTTTAAAAATGAGCTTTCGACAAAAAAAAATAGATTGCTATATCTTATAGGATAAAACTTTGCATAGAATATATAAAAGAGTGACGTTGCAAATTATGCGTGACATATGATTTACAGTATGTGAATTTCCGTATAAATGAAATCGAAAAAGAATACAGATATAAAAAGACGAAATAGTGATATGACGGAGAAACTATTTAAAATAAATATTAAACGAGCGGAATCTGATTCAAAGAATATAATAAATTTTTATTAAATCTGAATCCATGAAGGTAATACGGAAGGGGGTACGATATGATAAGTGTTACTGTGGGCCCGTTATAGTGACAGTGTTAGTAAGTAATAGTGACTAGTGTGCATATATAGCGCAATGTAATTTAAAGCCTTTTGTCCTTATGGATGCGAAATTCGCGAATATATGCGCGATTTATTTAATGGTGGGAAAATCTTTACTTGTAACGAATTTTGTCAAGTATAACATTTTCTATCATTTTCGTCGTGACACTCTCATGTTAGACTGTCGGAAGCTCAAAACAAACTTGTTAACACCATATAATAATGAAAGTAGAAATAATATTTGTACTGTTCTACTGTTTTGCAAAATTTGTCAAACGTTGAGATTTTCCTGCCTTAAATAATTAAAACAAAAGTTGCAAAATTCGTGAATTTTGCGTCCATGAGGACAAGGTTGAAGTGTTAAAGTGTCTACGAGTGCGCATCAGGTAGGTGTAAGCGGATGGTGGTAGGCCATCGTCGTTCTAAAGGACGGCATTCTAATTTGTGAACGGGAAAAATGTCGACCTACAATGGTTTTGGCTATTTGCATATCTATCTTTTCAATTTGACCTTTTGAACTTGAAACTGAACTGAAGGGGTCAAATGAAATCAGTGACGCCAAAAACAAAGGCACGATCAACCAAGCTATGGCAGTCTGGTTCCCTTGCATATCTATCTTTCGCACTGACCTTGGAATGACCTTGAACTTAGGACGATGGGGTCAAATGGATCCCAGATTTGTATTTAGCGTGTGAAAATACACTCCTATATATTCTTAATATTTAGAAATCTAGTCCGATGCAGACCACATCCAATGTAATTTGTCACAGGCGTCACCAGACATATACTGGTTCTGAGCTTGTTAGCTCTTGAGACTATAGGTAGGCAACTGACAAGTAGCCTGGCTGTTCGTGTCTGTGAAACTAGACAGAAGGCAACCTGAGTACGCGTGACGCAGCACGTAGCTACATTCAGTGACCACTGGTTACTCCATGCTGGACCTGAGCAATCCCCATGCCAAGTGAGCTATCATACTGCAAGTACAATTGAGTGGTTGCTTGAAATTCCACTTTCCAATATAGTTATCGCCGATGGCGATAGAGGTTGACAGTTTGTGTGCTGTTCTATTATATCGTAAACAAGGCAAGAATATTTTGTATTTATTTCTAATAGATATTCCTGTGGTATTAAATAAATTAAATTTTATTGATCCGAATAAAGGAGCAGGAGTTAATGACTTACCAGATTTTTTGTAAAAGATTGTACCCCTTTTTTATATACATATACCCCTATCATTGATATTTAACAAATCTCTTAAAATTGGGTCGTTTCCAATTTCATGGAAACAAGCTTTTTTAATCCCTACATATAAAAATTCGGCAGACAAAAATTCTTAAGTTACCACATCTCACCGTAAACTGTCAATAATTATAGAGGTTATATATTTTTAGTAAGTTAGAGACCTTAGAACATCAATTATTATGAAACAACATGTTAAGTTTTATAATTAGAACATGTACATTTTTTAAGCAGGAGAAATGAATGAAATATTTGTATTATGCTTATGTTTAGAGTAAGCTAGTATATAGCGAGTTTTACATGCGTCATTTGGGACCCCATTTTCAATATATATATACAGGGTGTTTCATAATATATGCGCAGGACTTCAGGATGTGATAGCTCGTCCAAAAATTTGAAAAAAAGTTTGTATTAACTTACCCTCTAAAATGCACAATTTTCGAGATACAGGGTGTTGAAATTGTAAAAAAAATTTAGTTTTTTGCGAATATCTCCGGAACCGTTTATCGTACAGAAAACATCTTTTGTAAGCATTTACTACTCATAATGAGCTATGCTCTGTCGTAGAAAAAAAATTCAAAGTCATAATTGGTGAAGATTTTGAAGGGGAAGTGGGTGTTTTTCTCCCCACCTTCTACGCCACTGAAAAATGTACGGTTTTGAGACGCCCATTTGAACCGTCAATGTTTTCTACACAAAAAATATACTCTTGGTCATAAGCTTTAAAGTTGACCGTTTTCGAGAAAAATCTACTTTTATATTGAAAAACATGGTCAATTTTTTGAAATAAAATTTTTATTTTACTAAATGTATTATAATTTTTTTTATCAAGTAGTATTAATTTAACTGTGTACCATTTTTTTTTTAAATTTTGCAACTATGAAGGTAACGTTTGGTTTTGTTACTTGTTCTAACGATTAAATAAATTTTGTTTAATTAGTAAAAAAAAAATTCCTCGCATAGAGCATAGCTTATTATGAGTAGTAAATGCTTACAAAAGCTGTTTTCTGTACGATAAACGGTTCCGGAGATATTCGCAAAAAACGAATTTTTTTTTACAATTTCAACACCCTGTATCTCGAAAATTGTGCATTTTAGAGGGTAAGTTAATACAAACTTTTTTTCAAATATTTGGACGAGCTATCACATCCTGAAGTCCTGAGCATATATTATGAAACACCCTATATATATCTAGGTTGGAAAGATTGCAAAATAAATTTGCTCGTTATTTAATTTTTTGAAAACATAATATAGGTATATAATGTCCCAGACATCACTGTGACTAAACAAGCTTTTCAAATTATTACGTTAGAGAACAGAAATTTCATGCAGACCTTATTTGTTTTCAAATTATTAAATAATATTGATTGATTGTCCAGAACTTTCGTCCTTGCTTTCACATTCCGCCAATTAACACTAGAAGTAAGTAATTATTTGTTATACATACATTTTTACAAAATAACTTCGTCCTACAATAATTATATTTTAAATGATGATGGTAGGCCTCATTCAGCATCATTGTCGTTGAACTCTTTTAAATACTTTATTATTAAGCGCATGCAATTTTGCCGTTTTTTTTATACTTGCGGCAAGAATTCAGACGACTTACGTCATACGAACAAATGAATAATTCATTATATTTTCATCAAAATATTTAAGAAACTGCAACTGAAAATAATAAAACTATATACTACACTAAAAGTTTGCATTGTATATTGCACTAAATTGCAAAAAAATTGTGTTTTCAATGAGACCAAGTATCGAAAATTACGTTGACAATAAAAACAATAGTGTAACGTCAGCCATAACTTAAGACGTCTGAATTTGTACTTCTTCCCGTTGTTTACTAGGTTTTTGTTTCTTTCTCTTTTTTTATATATTTGATGTAACTTTTATATACGTTGACTTCTTTCTCTGTTACTTGGTGGAAACTATTGTGGGTCCTGTTGTTGTTGACCTGTTGCATTCCTAAATTGTAAAATAAATAAATAAAAAAGTCATGTATGTTAAATGTTTTATCTATTATTCTATTATAATCACCTGTGACGTAAACAGAGAAAATCATTTTTATATTATTTTATTTTAAACTTTATTTAGGCTGTAGGAATGTAGCTTCCTTATTACATTTTATAAAGATTAGGTGTACGCGTGTTGGAAACGATCACGCGGCACTCTGAACTTAATTATACAGATAAATTGTAATTCTAATTAGATCTGACAGTCACGTAACTTGTAATCGATAGCAGTCCAGGAAACTGTTCCTTCTATCGACAGAAGGAAGAGTGTAAACAATATACCTACACCTACATCAAGTCCATGGATATCAATTTTAATTCCTTTAACCAAGCCATACTGATGCTTTTGGTGCAAAATTTGCATTGGTAAAGTTTACAGTCATAAAAATAATACGTAAATACTGGGTATTAGAATTTTGACTGCCATAACAGGCGATAGCATACATCAAAATAAACAAAAAGCCCTATACACCATGGGCTCTAATCGTTCAATTAATTTAGGAATCGCTCCGTAATTTTCTGCATAGAATATCATAAAATGCAATATTTACTACTTCAGTTATGTACTTTTAGTATAATTTTGTCTTAATCAAGAAGGTATACAAGTGTGATTCAGCCTTGCTGTTGTCATATTGCGCGACATAAACTTAAAAACGTAAGTAATGTGTATTGAGGTTGATTTTTGGGTAAAATATCGAACGGACTATTTTTAATTTTAGGTATGGGTTTTTGTCACTTTTTAAGGTTATGAATATTCTGTATTTTGCTTTCGTGTAAAGCAGGGTCGACAAATAAGGCCCGACTGGAAATAAGGCGCCACCCTGTTCATTTTGTGTAAAATTTGTTATAAAAAGTATTCTATAATAATTAGAATTCCATTATACTGACTAAAGTTAGTTAAGACTAGATGTCGTACACATTTGGAATTTTGGAACATCTTCAACAGCCATTTGTTAAAGTAGCCGTTGTTAGAAAACTTATAGATTTTTTACTTGCTGGTAGTTAATTATTTTTTTATATATTTTTAGGTATTAATAATATTGTTAAGCGCATGCAATTATGAGTAAAGTTTTATTTTAAATTGTACCTCTTTTCCGTTTTTTCCTTAAGGTTTAGTAGGTTTAGTACTGTACTTCTTCCCGTTGTTTTACTAGGTTTTTGTTTCTTTCTCTTTTTTCTATATATTATATATTTGATGTAATTTTTATACATTAGTAGGTGACCCGGCAAACGTTGTTTTGTCATATGAATTATTCGTAGTGAATATTTTGGTAGTCGGCTTCGTTCTCATCCCTACTCCATGCTGTTTACTGTGTGAGAAGCACAAACCTAGAAAAAATATAGACTGTACCAGTGTCATATTGCCGGCGACCGCTAATTCATGGCTGCCCTAAAAGGTCCAAAATCACTAAAACTTGGTTTTTATGCCAATTTACGTGGGTTGTATTGTAGCGTGAATCTCATTTGTTTACTGTGATTGGTCACATTCATTTCACATTCTTTAATGACATTTAAAATGACAGCAAGTTAGTTAATTTCATATTGTAATGCAGCCATCATATTTACACAACCGCCAACATAAAGCAAATAAAATATCAATTTTCTGGACCTTAGGTCCCTAGAAAACGCGGCACCTGTACGTGACCTATATCATGAACCGACGCTATCTATATTTTTTCTAGGTTTATGGTGAGAAGTGGCACCGGTAGACACCTGGCGGGGATAACTGATCTAGTGATAATAATATCGATCAGTTATCGACCAGGGTTAAAAATGATTAAATTACTAAAATGGCTATTAAAAAATAGAGGTTTGTCATAGAAGGGTGAAAATTAAGGGTTGTATGTATTTTTTAATGCCATATCATAAAAAAAATAAAAATAAAAACTTTTGTCCAATAAAAAAAAATGTTTGGGGTAGACCACCCTTATCACTTAGGGATATGAAAAATAGATTACGACCGATTCCCAGACCTACCGAATATACATTTAAAATTTCATAAAAATCGGTCAAGCCGTTTCCGAGGAGTATGGCGTCTAAAGCTAGGGTCAGACACGGCTACTTTTGCTGCATAGATCGTTAAAAAACAGCGAAACTTTTATTGCCGATGTGTGAACTACGCCGAAACCTACAAAACAGCATCCGCAGTATTGCGGCTTATGATTCTTTTACTGCACGCGCAGTTTTAAATGCAGCGCAGTGTGAACGACAATTTTCAATGCTGCGATTGCAGTAAAAAATATTCACGTCGATGAAACTTTTGCAGCGGTTGCGAACGCAGTATTTGGTTAAAGAACACTCCAATAACAGGTGAGTGAGATTATGTTAAAATATTACGATTACCAAATTTTTATTTTAGCTTTAAACATGTATAAATGGAAACGAGAGGAGATTATTATATTAATTGAGATGGTAGAGGAAAGAGCTTGTTTATGGGATGTATCACATTCAGACTATCATAATGAAATTCATAGGCAAAATGGATTACAAGAAATTGCTTCCAAATTAAATATACCAATGAAAACAATAAAATCTGGAAGCGGTAGTAGTGAAATTGATAGTGATGACAAAACACTGTAGTAGAATGACAAATGAAAGCAATAAACATTTTATTGCACTAGTGCAATAAAGAACCACTTTTTCCACTAAATATAGTTCCATAAAGTTTTGTTTTTTGCATGAACGTAGAAAAATATAATTATGTTGCTAGTCAACTTCTCCTTCTCGACAAAAATATTTTTTAAATTCCTGTCTAATATTCTTTGCTGACGTGGTGGGATTTTTATGCACATTATTTCTACTCAATACAGTACCAAAAGTCATTGATCCATCGTGATCCACAGTGCTGTCGGTTTCTAATCCACTCCTTAACTCAAATACGTTTTTTTTTGTAGTCGTCTCCTTATTCGTGATATTAAAACGATACCTATAGTGGCTGCCACTACAGCAGTTTGATCTGCATTCATGTTTCAGCATTTAACAACAACATTCAACCTTCACACACGGCCAAGATGTACAATACAATAAAATAAACTGCAATGAATGCCAAAAGTTGCAATGAAGCAATGCAACTAGAAACACAATGTGAACAGCCTGCTGCATTTTTAGGGTTGCAATCATTTTTAAAGTAGCCGCAATACAAAAAACTGCGAGATAATGGCTGCTTTTGGTCTAGGTGTGAACAGGACAGGCAACTTTTGCAGCTGCAGTAAAAAAACTGCGCAGTAAATGTAGCCGTGTCTGACCTTAGCTTAACACTGTGACATGAGAATTTTATATATTAGATTATAATTTGTATCTGAACAGGTAAATATATATGTCAGCTATTATATTATGTGTAAAAACCTTTCCTATTTACCTTTATTTGTTTTATATATAATCTAATCTAAAAACATACCGGAACAGAAATAAAGCCCGCCCAAATGTATGATGGGCGTGAAAATGCAGAATGGTTTTTCTTTTCTGTGTCAAACCACCAGACTATTGGCGCTATGAGAAAGTTTCAGTTGTGTCAGAAATGAGTTTATGAGGAATTTACGGGGCTAACAGAATTCGATGATGAAGATTACAAATGTCAAATTTAGCTTTTTTTAGGTTTTTTTGCTAAATATGTTACCAAACAATGTAATTTTCAGTTTGACTTTTTAATAGTGCTGTTAATTAGTTATACGTTTGCTATTTACAACATTTTGAGCTAAAAACAATCGTAGGTCTTATTTTTGCCCTAGGTAGAAATAAAGTCCACTTACAGGGTATTTAAAATAGTTCTGTACTTTTTCATTTGGCATATATGAGAGTTATTTTATGTCAGGTTACATAGCTATGTAAAGGTTTAACTGTGTTTTCATATTAGAAAAAAAAATAAAAATATTATTCAACTTAAGCATTTTTAATTTCAGCTGCGTAATATATGGAAGCTCTCTAAGGTGTGTCCTATTTTTAAAAAAGGTGATAGATTTGATGTATCCAACTTTCGTCCTATTTCCATCATCTGTAACTTCTGTAAGGTTTTTGTGATCTTGTTACATGACTCTCTTTACTGTAATGTACGTGATATCTCCTGCCCAACACGGTTTTATGAAAAGTCGCTCTACTGTTACAAATCTGGTTTGCATAACACAATTTCTGGCCGATTCGATGGATAACAATTTGCAAACCGATGGTATATACACAGATTTTAGTAAGGCATTTGATAAGCTTGACCACGATATATTACTTCAGAAGTTGAACGAATTTGGAGCATCCAGTCCATTACTAAATTTTTTTAAATCTTATCTTCACAATAGGACACAATATGTGGTTTATAACGGTTTTAAATCAGATGAGTACTTAGCTACTTCAGGTGTCCCGCAGGGGTCAATTCTTGGACCTTTACTTTTTGTAATTTTTATTAACGATCTAGTTGACGTTCTAGATGTAGAATTCCTTCTTTACGTAGATGATCTGAAAATATTTAAGTCTATACGTACTATTAGCGACTCCATTCAGCTTCAAAATAATCTTGAACATGTTAAAATTTGGTGTGATAAAAATAAACTTATGTTGAATACCACTAAGTGTAATGTTATGTCTTTTTCAAATAAATTACCTGGCGTAACATTTAATTACAGTGTTGATAATATTGTGTTGTCGAGCCCAAATGTGTTTCGAGATCTTGGTGTTATATTTGATGAAAAATTGTTTTTCATTCGCCAGATTGATGCTGTTGTCTCTGATACAAACAGAGCATATGGTTTTATTTTCCGCAATGATCGTGACTTTGCAGATAGTAACATACTTAAACTTCATTATTTCAGTTTCGTTAGATCTAAACTTGAATACGCCTGTCTTGTGTGGTCCCCCCATTGTGCTGTTCACATTAATAAATTAGAATCAGTTCAACGTAGATTTTTAAAATATTTGAGCTTTAAATCGAATGGTCTACCCTCCCATTGGATTTCCACACAATGAGCTTTTAAAAACTCATTATGTTCCTTCTCTTGAAATTAGACGTAAATATTGCTCTCAGGTTTTTCTTCATAAAGTGATACATAATTCAGCACATTGCCAAGAGTTCATGTCCAATTTTTTTTTTTTGTTCCCAGACCTACTTCTAAAGGAAATTTAACATTCTATCTACCCGCCGCCCGCACTAATATTCTTAAATATTCTCCTCTTTTTGTAATCTGTAACAATTGTAAGGTCAACAATATAGATATTTTTAATTGCAGCCTTAATGACATAAAATCTTTTTACCTAAAATGTTTAAGTAGATTCTAATTTTAGTGTTTGTTTGTATACGCTTATTTTATATTTTTTAACTATTACTTTTTATATATGCATATTGTTTTGTGTTTTCATGTTCTGTAACTGGGTTACTTGTACCTGTTGAACAGTGTAATGTAAATAAATAATAAATAAATAAATAAATAAATAAATAAATTAGAATGTCGCTATTTTGTCCAGATTAAAAAAAATTATATTTCTTAGATGAACCTTATTTGCCGACGGTACCTTATAGGCTTTATTTTTCTATAACTATATTTTTTTTCAGTTTTCTTGAGGTCAAAAATATTATGTATTATAATTATGAAAGAATTCTTTAGGTTACTACATCTCCCCGTAAAATGATCAAATTTCTGGTGTTTTTAGGTACAGAAATTTCTAAACATAAAGCATGTAGAACAAAAGTAATATCAAAAATAAAATTCTTGATATTTTGTTTATCGCCTTTTGCTATTTACAATCTCCTCAAATACAATAATAACCTTTAAAAAATGTTTGTAAGACGGGCATTATTTTGCTATTCTAACCCCACATTTTCACATACTTACTTATAAACAAAAGCTCGCATGCAGAACTATGCAAGTTTATGTTACAACAATATTTACATCTACAATTAAATTTAAAAGATTTCTTTCTATAACTAAAAATTTGATGGATAGATCGCTTTCTGTCGTTATATATTAGCTTTACTTCGGTACCTTTGAATATTCGCAGGTGGCATGAGATAACATTCCTGTTATTTGCTAAACTATATTATTCAGCTCTTAAATGCCTAAAATTATTTATATTTGCAGAAAACACTATTTCAAGAATACGGTACACGTCTTAACAGTTTAACAATTTTAAGACAAAAAAAAATTTAGTTTTTTACTTTTGGTTAGTCATTTTCCATCATTTCTTGTTTAGTAAATTTTTTATATACATACCTAATGTCAGTGATATTTTTTACATTGGTTTTTTAAACTAACTAGCACTCAAAATATGATACTTTTAACTTTAACTTCTTTCAAAATATAAAATTTAAACTTAATTTAAATGTAACCCTTTTAATCTATTTTTTTTAAGTCACCATAAAACAATTGTTACAATATAAAGCTACGAACTTTAGTAATAAAAACGATAATTATTATTGCTGTAATAAATTCGTCTTGTAAGGCAATTTTGAATATTCAAAATAAAACCAAGTATCAAAATTGTATAGCGTATCTAAAATTGATACTATTATCTTTGACATAGTTTCTAGTTTAAATTATTCACTTTGATCGTTTCACTTTATAAGGCAACATATTTAGCTAATATTTTATTTTGTTGGAAAGGTTTAATATTTCTGATTTTAAGCCAGATTCAAATTAATATATATTATAATTTTACTTTAATCACCATTTGTTTAAAAATGTATTTATCTTCTGAATAATACCAAAATATGTTGAGCAGCTCCTGTATATTTTACGACATACTCTTTGTCGAGATAACAACACCTTCATAAATAGACCACAATATATTCGCGGAATAAGTACTCCTTAAAGTTTTCTTAAGCCTTAACTGAGGTCATTCTTCTTATAAAGGGGCCAAGAAATATCTTTAGAAAAAGTTTAAATCGTATAAAACTTATCTGAGGTTCTGCAACTAATGGTCGATCTTTACACTTTAGCGATCACATTTATATATCCGAAACTTATTCCGGGAGTTTCTGTTTCGATGGAAAAGAAAATAATACACTTCAATATTTTACCTTATCTGTCTTTTGCAACTGTTAAAAGATCGCTCAACCACAAGAAAACGGTTACTACTCAAAATTTCCAAAAAAATAAGTTGTAATGCAAATTGATTCGAGACAGTCTATTTTTATGTAATGGGTAACTATTTCAAGATAACTTTAAATACTTCGAGAAATATAGTTTCCCGGATGATTTGAAGACATGTATCGTTGTGCCAGTGCCAAAGGTACCTGATGCCTGTGAAGTGAGTAGTTGCAGAGCTATAAATACTCTTCCTAATATTGAGAAGGTGTTAGAAAGTGCAGTGAGAAAACAATTGCTGAAATATTTTAGCAGAAATAAGTTACTATTTGGGAATCAGTCGGGCTTTAGAGAAAATTATTCTTGTGAGACTGCGCTTCAACTTACAAAATCTAAATAAGCAAATAATTGATAGTGGGAAATATGTGGTTGCTGTTTTTCTTGACTTCAAAAGAGCCTTTGAAACGATAGACAGGGACATTTTACTGAATAAATTAAAATACTATGGAATTAATGGAACTCAGAGGACGAAAGTAGATGATGTGGTATCAGATAGGATTGAAAATGGTATTGGTGTACCACAGGGCAGCATTTTGGGACCCATATTATTTATTGTTTATTTGAATGATATGATATGATATGATATGTTGATGGATTTGATTTTATGAATTTGTTTGCTGATGACACGCTTGTGGCTTGTTGTGGTGATGATTTGGGTGAGGCTGTTGATCGGATCAATGCAGTACTTGACAGGATGGTAAAGGTTCTTAACATAAATAAACTGAAATTAAATGTTAACAAAACTAAGGGAATGATTTTGGGCAAGAGATATAAATTAAGTAGGATTAATTATGAATTATATCAGGTAAAAGTTGATAATGCATCTATCGAGTGGGTTCATGAAATTAAAAATTTAGGATTTGTTATTGATGAAGGTTTGACATTAAAAAGTCATTGTGAATATGTCCAAAGAAAAGTCTCAAAGAAGCTTTACTTTTTCTCAAGAATCGTGTCGCATTTGTCTTTTTTGCTACAAAAACTTTGTATAGTAGGATCGTGCAACCTCATTTTGTTTATTGTTGAGGATGAATCACTCCTAAAATTATACTAAACTTTTTTTCCATTGATCGTATTTCAAAAGAATGATAATATCCCGCGTGTAACTTAATTTAAAACACGTTTTCACTCTTGATAAATTTTAAAAACCTTTGAAGTTTTCAATAAAAAAATAATTAATTAAACCAAGATTTTAATAGTGTGTATTAGAAGAAATCATTATTATCAAAAGTCATTAATAGACTTTATGTTTAAAATTTGAATAATAAAGTAGTAAAAACTATAATAAATAATTAGTAATAAAACTATAAAAAAATTAAAGTTAAAAAAAATTAAATTAAAGAAATTGTTCAAAATAGGCACCATTTTCTCTGATACATAAATTTACTCTATGTCGAAAATTGAAATTTACTATATTCAACATTAGAAAACGTTTTTTATACGGAATCACTCGATTTGGAAACCTCCTACGATATTCTTCCACATTTCTACAGTTTCCTTCACAGAAACCTAGAACAAGTAACATGTCAAAGTCTGAACGTAAATTTTTCAGCCATTTTCAACACCAAACAATAGCAGAAAATTGTTCTATTACTAGCTCTCACATTTTAAAGGCAACCTACTACTGAATTTTTTATTTCTTCTAATAAATACTGTTTAAATCTTGTTTTAACTAATGCATTTTTTCTTGAAAACCTTAAAGTTTTTTTAAAATATAACAAGAATAAATAATGTTTCCAGTAAAATTGTGCGCGGGATGTTATCATTCGTTTCAAATTCGAAAAATGGAAAGAAGTTTTGTATAATTTTAGGGGTGACTCACTGTCAATAAACATCTTGTAGCGTTTTACTTTACGTAAACTCATATAGTCAAAGAAGACCAATAATAAACCTACATCAAGTGCCAAAGTTATTTATTTATTTTTTCGAAATATTTGACCCTACTTTAAGACTCATAACTTTATTTATAAATATGTTTGGTTAAACTGCAATATTTTGGGACCCTCCTACATGTAACTGTTCTATGTTGGTTCTTATGTAGTACACAATGTATATAAATAATAATAATAATAATCTTTATTGTCCTTTAAAAAATATCAAAATACAAAGTGTATACATGGTGTACAGGACTAGTCAATACAGTAATCTTAAAAATAAATAAAATGTTATAACTAATGGTCAGAGTATTAAAACGTTAAAACATGAAGTATTCATTTATATCATAGAATGCATACTCCAATAAGAGATCTACCAAAGTTTTACTAAAACGGCTTGTATTTATTAATTGCTTAATATAGCTAGGAAGTTTATTATAAAATTTTATTACATTGTACATTGGACTTGATTTATAAACAGACAAGCTGTGTTGTGGGATAATCAAAGCATCACAGTTTCTTGTACTATAATTATGGTTAAAGTTGTTCGTTACACATAATGAAAAATTATTTTTAACAAAAGTTAAATCCAATATATAGATGCATGGCACTGTAAGTAATCTAAAATATTTAAATACATTTTTACATTAATGGTAATTGTTTACACCTGCAATATTTCTTAAAATTCTTTTCTGTAATCTAAAAATTTTTATCATTTTATACGAAGATCCCCAAAATAAAATACTATACCTTACTCTAGAATAAAAATGAGCATAATAGTAGTTTAAGAGTATTTTTTGAGATGTCAATTTTTTTAATCTGTATAAAACATAGCAAACAGATGACAATTTTGAATGTAAGTTATTAATATGGTCAGTCCATTCCAAGTACTGATTTATATATATGTACTCCTAAAAATTTTGTTGTATCCGTTTGTTTTATAGATGTGTCATTCATTTTTAATAATCTACTTTCAGTTTGTTCCGAAGATTTGGATTTAAATATTATGAATTATGTTTTGGAAACATTTATAAATAATTTATTGCTACCGAACCAGTTCAAAAAAGTATCTAAAACGCTTTCACTCTGCATAATAACATTATTTTCGGTGGAATCCACACAGATAAAAGATGTGTCGTCAGCAAATAGTGTCAAATTATTTGAATTAACTATACTGGATATATCATTTATAAAAATAATAAATATTAAAGATCCACGCACCGATCCTTGAGGTACCCCATACTCTACACTTAATTTATCAGACCTACAGCTTTCAATTTGTACAATTGACTTCTGTGTGTAAGATATGAAGCTATCCAATCATGGATCTTGCCTCTGAAACCATACATATATAGTTTATCAAGCAATAAATTATGATCTACAAGATCAAAAGCCTTACTCAAATCCAGGAAGATACCAACACATTTATTCTTTAAATTTAAATTATTATGAAGACATGTCAAAAAGTTAATTATTGCAGATTTGGTTGATTTCCCCTTCTGAAAACCGAATTGGCTAGATTATATTATATCATAAGGAGTCAGAAAATGAAATATTTTATTAAATATCACTCTTTCCAGAATTTTAGATAACGTTGCTAATAAGGAAATTGGCCGATAATTATCCATTTTATTGACATCCCCTTTTTTGTGTAGTGGAATTACTTTAGCAGTTTTTAAAATATCTGGAAATTTGCCTTCATTTATCGATAGATTTATTTAATATGTTATAGGTTTAGTAAAAAAATTAATATATTCCTTTATCAAATTTGAGGAAATATCATCCAGACCTGCAGAATTAGATTCTTTTAATTGAACAGTTATATTAAATACTACAGTTTCACTCGCATTAGACAAATACAATATAGGATAACATTTTTTGAAAGAATATTTGAGAGGATATTTTACATTAGTTAACATTTTATTTAATTCTTTTGGAATATTTACAAAATATTCATTAAACAGGTAAATAAAAAAATAATATCACAGGACAAGATGTTAATAAGAAACTAACGGGTGGAAAAAAATAGTGTACTAAATTAAAAAAAAAACAAGACAATCAGAAATTTCTAGCTTCATACTACCACTACGAGTACTACTAATAAAGTTACTAACTGGCAAGGTCGAAGCCATAATCTAAACAGACACACGCAGCTTAAAAAATTCTTAATTTATTTTCATTCTTTTTAATTCAAAATATAATAATTATAAACTGAAATTCATAACTCTCGCTTCACTCCTAATGACAAAGGCTGTATTCCCATTAAACGTTAGCTATTCCGTTAAATGTGTATTGTAAATTAAAACGTTGCACTGCAGTAATCTTTCTTGTATGAGAACGTAAAATTAAATTACATTTAGCCTTTTTGACCTAAATTATTTTTAACTGAGTAGTGTTTCAGGAAAATAGCATTAAAATGTAGTTTTAATTATTATTATTACAGCTGTAACAGCGTCAAAATAAAACAGTCGTAATTCCTTACCCGACAAATGATAAAAATAACCACTTTTAAGCTTTATTCTACTTTAAAAAATCTCTTTCGTAACTGACATCTTGTTTAACGATGTCATTCTTTCACTTAGTTCTCCCTTATCCTGAAATATTAAAGGACATTATATACGAGTAGAAATACAAATCCACAACAAATATGGAACTACTCTATTTTCTTTTTAAGAAGAAATCTTATTTATCATAGAGAAAATATTCTTCTTAAAACCCAATAAATAAATTACATACTTCATTTACGGATAGCGAAATATTGTTTAAAAGTAAAAACAAGTGAAAGTCTGAAATAGAGAGCTCTTTTTATGTTATCTTGCTTTAGTCGCTACAAATTTTGAGAATATTTGCCATAGTTTACATAAATCCATCGATATTATGTGAAATGACCTTGACAGGCGACTGGATGAATCGCATTCACGTATTGGAATTACACGGAAAAGTTTTGACACTACCGACATTTCGATTGGAACTATAGCAATAATGGAGTCAGTTTTAGTTGAGATCTCTGATGTGATTAAGTGAATCGATTTGTCAGTGATTGGCGACAATTAATAATAATTAATTGGATACATCAATAATTTTGGAATTTGTAATTGTATATGATGGCTTTGAAATATTATGCAGCATGGGCCATCGAAGAGTTACCACCCATGTTTTCTTCGATTTCATCAATATTTGTTTTGACGGGGGCATATTTTATGGATGTATGTAATAAATTGTTAAATGTCTACACTTAGTGTATATTGTATTATCGAAAAATTTGTAATGTGTTGCTATATTTTCGGTAAAAACAATATTAATTTTTCTCAAAAAATTGCATTTTCGGCTACATATTTTTAAATTAATGTTAGTTTTACCTATGTTCACATTTTGTCTCACCCAAAGCAAAACAAAGTAGTAAATTGCAATAACAGGAGAATTTGAGATTGTTATGTATATCATCAACATTGAAATGAATTTTCATCATAGAATGCTCAGTTTTAGTTTTCATTTGTGACCCTAAACAAAGAAAAAGAATCAGGTGAGTATTTTCCTTTTTGAGTAGATTTTTATTGATATATAAATAATACATTTTATGAATAAATAATCTATTTCTGCAAAGCATTAAAAACTCTAAATATCTGAATTTATACCCTACTTACAATTTATCTCACACTTGTTGGATTAACCTCCCCGCTTGAACTTTAATTAATATTTGACAAAAATATCGGTAATAACTCGATCCTTAAATTGGCAATTAACTATGAACATAAAAACTTTAAAATATGACCCTATTAATGAAATTTTATACATGAATGTTTGTTTTCTACCTTGTAACCTATAACACATGAAATTCTTTATTTTTATTAAAAATTCCTAAAAATACGCTTGAAATATGAAAGTAATTATTATTTTATAAATTAAATAGTCAAGATAATATATTTTTTTAGATGGATGACTCATATAAAATGTGATTACATATTTTTACCTCGTGGTTTTGGAGTTCTCGAGTCATGCTATAGAGGATACAGAATCACGCTCGACCCGCGTGCCAGCTTGCAGAAGAAAGGGCTTAGCGTATCATTTCCCTTCAATAGGTGTACGGTGGAAGTCAGCTTAAACTCACCAGTTACATGCTCCATTCTTTTCTTGCGCCATTTGTTATACACGGTGCTAGCAAAGGACAAAACATGCAAGTGGTGACTTTAAGCTGACCACCATTGTACCTATCGTGCCAGCTTAAATGAAATCGTTATTAACAACTTAAGAAATTTAAATATTTATGTGATCCGTACTGAACTGATTGTAAATATAAACAAATAGATAATTAACATGACACGTGTGTGAAATAAGTTATAATCAACTACCTGAATGAACCAATAAGATTTGATATTAATTAATTATTCTTAACCTATATTTCTGAAACTGATATAATCGCTGATAGAGACAAAATGCCTGCTGCTTAAGGTGATCTGTAACATAAAATAAATATTTTTAAATATAATTCTCAAAACAATATCTATAATTTACAGTAATTATAAACAATATTTTACACTGCAGATTATTATACAGGGGAACGTTCCATTTAAAGTTAACGTTACAGACTAAATGAAAAATCTATTGTGTTTAATTTCTTTGGGTCTCAATCGTAAATACTTATAAATTTCATATTCGTTGCATTCTGATCCTATGGTAAATACACGTTTCTTTTTGGTTTTGGTATCATGTAAAGTTTTTTGAAAATTGTCCCTGTGTCTTCTATATATTTACAGTTAAACTAAACAATTCTGCACTCCGACATGCCAAATGTACCACTTTCATTAATAAGAACTTATCATCTGGAGCCTCTCTTAAGAATGTAGTCAAAACTTTTTTGCTTCGTATGTCATTTTATCATTTTAAAAGTAGCTTTTTATATTCTGATATTGATATCCATATTTCGTTTATTTGTATGGTATTTTTCAACATGGAATATGTAGGCCATATACTGGTTGCCTTAAGAGATATTATCTAAAATAACAAAAGCCTGCATGAAAAGCTGTTGTTTAATTTGTTAATGGACTGTAGTTTTTTGTGAATTTAGATATAGAAAAGTTTTAAATGCGGTAAAGAAAAAATAGCTTAATCAAAATGCGGGAGAAAACTTCACTCACCTTTATTCCAGCGATGGATGAAGTTCTGGGTGGAGAAAAGACTATTTTTGATTTCAGCTTATCGGAAAAACGATACACACAACGATAATTTTGCGATCACGTGTCCACGGTTCAGCGGTAGATTTCAGTCTTCTTCCTTCGACTCACGCTACGCGAATGTAGTGGGGTGAAGTTATTCTCATTTTTTCGCGCAAAAAATAATAATAGGTAAAAACGCGGAACATCCTAATTAACCAAAAATATTAATTAAAAAATATAAGCAGGCGTGAACATTCCCACCCACCTTTTTGTGTAAACAAAAATAAATTGATATAAATAAAAAATTTAAAAAATAAAAAATAATAACAAAAGTTAAGTAAATGTGCGGGAAATTAATTATTCGGTAAGGGGCATAATTTAACCAATGGTACGAGAAAGAGGGGTTTTTACTGATTTTATACCCGCTTCCCAAAGACCTCCAAAGTGAGGTGCGGATGGCGGGTTGAATTGCCACCGAATTCTTTCTGTATTAGAAGCATTCATCATTAGATTTGTCAGATATTTACTTGCACCCTGAAAATTTGTTCCGCAGTCACTAAAAATTTGCGAGCAACGTCCACGACGTGCAATAAATTTCCGTAATGCGGCAACAAAACACTCTGTAGAAAGATCCGTAGCCAATTCTAAGTGGATGGCTTTAGTATTAAAACAAATGAATAAACAAATGTAAGCTTTGTGCGTTTTTGCACCCCTTATCTTGTTTAAAGTTATAAAATATGGACCACCAAAATCAACGCCTACGATTGAAAATGGTTTAACTTGAGACAACCTAGTAACAGGTAAATTTCCCATAGGGGGTTGTAGCGGTTTTGGATTTAGACGCCAACATTTGTGACAGTTTGAAACAACTTTGCGAATAGCTCTTCGCATTGATAGTATCCAAAAATTTTGTAATAAAATGTATTGTAGTGTCTGAGCACCAGGATGTAAAAAACATACATGTGTACTTTCAATAAGTAAATCGGTAAAGCGGCATCTAGGCAAAAGTATAGGGTGTTTTCTATTAAAAGCAATTGAGGAGTTCTGTAGCCTACCTCCAACTCTTACAATAGAGTTTTGGTCTATAAAAGGACTTAATTTTCGCATAGATTTAGAAAGAAGTTGCTTTTATTAATTTTCTCTATATCTTCTGCGAAAAATTGAAACTGAATATATTTTATTAATAACATTAAGGCATTATTTAATTCATTAAGTGTAAGGACGCCACTTAATTTTTCGGATGCGGGTTTTATGTTGTGAATAAAGCGAAGAATATAAGCTACAATTCGTTTTAATTTTTCTAACGAAGAATATTTATCTATAAGAGAACCAATGTGATCTAAAGATATGCGAGTAGTTAGAATAATTATTCTTTCTTCTGATCTTATATCAGAATCAGGGGTTACAAAACTAAGAACAGGCCACTCATTGTTAGGTAATTTTAACCATGGTGGACCCACCCACCATCTAGCATGGTTAAGAAACTCGGAGGGAAGCAATCCTCTGGAGGCACAGTCAGCGGGATTGTGCTCAGACTGAACGTAAAACCAACTAGATGGTGGAATACTTTCTTGTATTAAAGTCACACGATTACTGACAAAAGTTTTCCATTTATGAGCTGATGCTTTAACCCAATGTAAGACTACTGTAGAGTCGCTCCAAGCAAATATTTCATTTATATTAATTTTATCGCGGTAAGTATTCAAGACAAATTTTAGAAGTTTTGACAACAGGTAAGCGGCACACAATTCTAATCGCGGTATAGAAATGCGTTTAAGAGGAGCTATTTTTGATTTACTACAAATAAGATGAATGGAAATGTTTCCATCGGAAGTTTCAAATCTAAAATAAATAACTGCGGCATAACCACGTTCGGAACCATCGCAGAAACCATGAATTTGGCAGCTGGTAATCTTTAATGGCACGCAGCAACGAGGGATGGATAAGTGAATAAGAGAAGAAAGTTCGGATTTATATTTATCCCAACGAATTAACACCTCTTGAGGAGGGGTTTGATCCCAACTTAAACCTAAAGTCCAAAGATGTTGCATCAAATATTTTGCGAAAAAAGTAATTGGTGATAAGAAACCAAGAGGATCAAAAATCCTTGATAATTCTGATAAGACTGTACGTTTTGTACATGGACGATTTAAAGTTTCTATTGAATAACAAAAAACATCTGAAGAAGGTAACCAGTTTAAACCGAGAATTTTCATAGAACTATCTTCGTCAGAGAAAGAAAGAGACTGATTTTGTCTCAGATTTTCGGGAATAGTATTTAAGAAATGAATATTATTACTGGCCCATTTTCTAAGTGAGAAACCTCCCCTACGTAACAAAGAAATAATTTCTTCCTTTAATGTGAGGGCCTCTTCGAGTTTAGAGCAGCCAGTGATTATATCATCAACATATATATCAGACTGAATTATTTGTGAAGCTAAAGGGAATGAATTGAACTCATCACTAGCAAGATGTTGAATCGTTCTGAGAGCAAGAAAAGGTGCCGAGGAAATACCGTATGTAACGGTTTTTAGCCTGTACTCTTGGACAGGGTCATTTGATGAAAATCTCCAAAGTATTCTTTGGTAATCTCTATGATGCGGATGAATATTTATCTGCCTATACATCTGCTTGATATCAGCAGTAAAAACAAGCGGGTATAAACGAAAGTGTAACAATAAGGTCATAATATCTTTTTGAAGTTTAGGGCCAACTAAAAGGCAATCATTAAGAGAAGTGCCATTTACTGACTTTGCAGATGCATCAAAGACAACTCGTAATGGTGAAGTACTGCTATTAGGATTTATAACAGAATGATGGAGAATATAAAATATTTTACCTTCATGCAAAGGGGAGAAGTGACCAGTTCCATATGTCCACTCTGTAGATAATCTTTCATAAATTCCGAATAAGAATTATAAAGAGAATCATCCTTAAACAAACGTCGTTCTAAAGAATAAAAGCGGCGTAAAGCATTTGACTTCGAATCGTCAAATAATGGATCGGAATTTTTAAAGGGAAGAGATACACTATATCGTCCAGAAAAGTCCCTACAGTGGGTTTCGACAAAGTTTTTCTCACAAAGTAAATCATCAGCTGAACAGGTAATCATTTTAGGTACTTCTTCTACTTCCCATAACTTTTTAAGATTATTATCTAAAGAATAATCATGACAGAGACCTAACATAGAATTAATATACTGCAAATTATTATCATTAATATTTCCCATTAAAATCCAACCAAATGTTGTATTTATAGCAGAAGGGGTATGCACATCACCAGAAATACGACCGTTTTTAATAATTTTACTGAAAATATCAGCACCAAGTAGCAAGTCTACGCAAGCGGGAGAATTGAAATTAGGATCTGCCAAATTTACATCATTAATATGGGTCCAGTTTTGAATATTAATAAATCGGTTTGGCAAATTGGAACATATTTTATCAATAATGATTGCATCTAAAGTGTAATTTAAAGACGAATTATTTAGCGGTTTTATCGTACAATTTACTCCGCCTGAAACTGATGTGACATTTGTATCATTTAACGCATGTATAGCTAACGATAATTTAAAACGGGATAATCCTAATTTATTTACTGCCCTTTGAGTTATAAAATTGGCTTGAGAGCCACCGTCTAACAAAGCACGCATTTTTTGAAAGTTGCCTCGCGAATCTAAAATTTCTAATTGAATTGTACTTAACAATACATTAGTTAAAGCGGTTTGTATATTTAAAGACTGAATATTGTTTGATGTGGCAAGTAAAGTAGTGCTAGGACCGGGCTCGGGATTATTGCTCGGACTAGCGGTTGGTAAATTTCTGTGACTATCAAAATTACCATTATTATTTTCAGGCTGCGGTGTATTAAAATGTAACATAGAATGATGCCTCAAATGGCAAACGCGACAAGTTGATTCAGAATTACAATTTCTGAATACATGAGAGGTGCTTAAACAGTTAACACAGCAATTATTTTGTTTAACAATATTGTATCTTTCACGCGGGGTTTTTGAACTAAATAAGGGACACTTGTAAAGAACATGATCTCCTTTACACATAAAACAGAGACGATTTGTAGTATTAGTTAAGAAAGATGATGTTTTGCGGTTGGGTGATTTTAACGAATTTTTAGGAGTAAAATTAGAAGTTTTCTTTGTTTGTTGCGTACGGGAAGAATGAAGTGTGCGTAATATACTGTCTAAAGAGTTACATTGTTTTTCCAAAAACTCAGTTAAGCGTTCATAAGATGGCATTTCACTTGAACCGTATGCAAGTTCAAAGCGGGAAATAGTATCAGCATCTAGTTTTCTCAAAAGCAAATTAACTAAAATAAAATCCCATTCTTTTACCGGGTAATTTAAACTAGAAAGAGCATCTAGATTTTGAGCAAATATGTCCAGTAATTTTTTGAGATTTTCAGGATTGTCTGAAGTTAAACGAGGACTATCATGAATTTCATCCCAATAAGCACAACCTAATGCCCTGGCATTAGTATATCTCTTTAATAGATTATTGTAAGCAATTAAATAGTTATCTGCTATCAAAGGTGTACGCTGAACTAATAATTTTGGCGGACCATCTAAACAAGAATGCAAATGAGAAAATTTTTCTATGTTAGTTAAACTGTCATTATTATGAATAAGAACGTTAAAAATGTCAATGAATGTTTTAAAGAATTTTATGTCACCGTTAAACGTTGCTAATTTCAACTCCGGAAGTTTTTTAGGATTAGTTTTAGTGGAAGAATTCTTTGGCGGCTTATCAGTTTTCTCAAACAAATCATAATGAATGCCCTGAATACTATAGAAATAATGCTCAAATTCAGAGCGAATCTGTTCCTCAGCAATTATATCACCATCCTCAAGACTGGAAATAAGTAAAATAATAGATTCTTGTTGTTTATTAAAGTTTTCAAAAATCGTATTTATGTTTTTGAATCTTTGAATAAATACAGAATGATTTGATTCATTTTCTAATGCGCGCTCAGCTATATTGAAAAGTTCTTTAATTCGCGTAATTTCACTATGACGTAACGCTTTGCTTTTTCTAATTTTATCAGCACTTGCCATTTCAATTAAAATGAATTACTACAAATATTTGATTCCGGCTCTGACCTGTAAACAGAGTTCTCAACAAGGCACAAATAAGACGCAAAAAAAGGATTAGCAAAAGTTACTGATATCAATTTAACTATCGACTGTGAAATATAGAATATAAAGCAAACTATTTTGGCTAATTAGGAATGTATATAATTAACGATTGAACAAGAAGTAATGAAATGAATAAAAAAAATATCCGCGGCTCGTCAAGGACCAAAAAAAATGTTGTTTATTTTGTTAATGGACTGTAGTTTTTTTGTGAATTTAGATATAGAAAAGTTTTAAATGCGGTAAAGAAAAAATAGCTTAATCAAAATGCGGGAGAAAACTTCACTCACCTTTATTCCAGCGATGGATGAAGTTCTGGGTGGAGAAAAGACTATTTTTGATTTCAGCTTATCGGAAAAACGATACACACAACGATAATTTTGCGATCACGTGTCCACGGTTCAGCGGTAGATTTCAGTCTTCTTCCTTCGACTCACGCTACGCGAATGTAGTGGGGTGAAGTTATTCTCATTTTTTCGCGCAAAAAATAATAATAGGTAAAAACGCGGAACATCCTAATTAACCAAAAATATTAATTAAAAAATATAAGCAGGCGTGAACAAAAGCACTAAAATAAGTAGGTATGTATAAAAAATATCTTAAATACCTTCTCAACAAAATGCGCTAAGATACACTTTCATCAGTTTTTAATTACTTATATAAATAAACCAAGCCGTGACAGGTAACGGAAATGCTACACAAATGAATTTTTTTAAATTTGTAACTTAGTAATGCTTTTATATCTATCACTATTTGCTTATAATTATGTACTAACACAAAATACAAAATATGGTATAAACAAACTCAGTTTTACTAACCTCGTAGAGCTATAGTGTTTTGTAAAATTGTTGTTTAGCATTTTATTTGTCAATCCTATTCCCTTGTTTTACTATTTGAAGTAATACCTTTATTTTTTAGTATACTGCTATTTTGTTTGACCTCAAAATATCTCTCTATGTGCACACCATGTGTGAATTTTCTTTTACCGCCATCTGTTGTTAAACATGAGTATTCAACGCGTTCAATCGCTGTCACCATTTGTCAGGTCAAACTAAAAAGCCAATTATGAACAAACAAGTATGCAACTCCGCTTCAAAACATTATCAGTAGTTGCATTATAACGAGCTGTCATTTCCAGGCTCAAAAGCGTTTAGCGTCCCTGTGCCAGTCTACGTTGTGTAAAACACATGAATTTGAACCAGGAAGCATTCATTATCATCATTTTAGTAACATCAAAGTAACAGACTGACGTGACTGCTTCTTTAAGCTTGTTTGGCGACTGTCGTTAATGTCTTTATTTACATTTATTTTTCGAACTGCTATTATGTTACGAGACTATGTGTGATTTCCTCTTTAAATTACAAGTGAAAATCCGATGCAAGGCGACGTTGCGGCAATTATTAATTAATTAATTTTTGTCTGGAACGATTCCTTTAGAAGTATTCAAAGATGAGAGATGACATACAGTTCTTAACTCATTATTTTAAATCAATGATTAATTGTAGATGAAACTTTGGAACGCACAATACCACAATTTTTACAGTCATTAGTAGTCTACTGGTTAAATAACATAAGCTTGCAAGGGAAATTGATTTAACTATTGATAAACACGGAAAAATAGGTTGCAAATGTTCATGCAATTGTAAACAACACAATTGTAATGTGTAGCAGTATAAGTACCAAATACACGTAGTAGTAAAATTCCCTCCGTTTTTGAAGGAAATAATATACAGTAGAATTTTATAATATTGTAGCAGATTTGTATGCCTACCCGTAAAGTGAGACATAAATCATAATGGGAAAATTGATATATACGTGTGGAAGAAATACTGTATTATTTTAATCGACATGGCGTTTGTCCTACACAATTTCGCGGAAAAATAAGCCTAAAACAGGTACCTATTTAAAATTTTAATCTGGCCACGCCCCCAAAAAATGCTCACCGCCACAACGAAGATCTGTGACGTCAGATGACGTTCGCATAATATACCTAATATAGCATTGTGTTTTACATCTGTCTACGTTTTCCATTTTCAGACAACGCAGTACATACATACGTTTAGAAGAGTTAATTTGCCATTTGTGTAATAATTGTATTAGCTAGACATTAAAAAAATAACATTAATCTCCACCATCGCAACATTATTTGTTTGTGAAGACCATTTGAATGTAAGTTTAATTTGAAATACATAAGTAGGTAGGTTTAAGTTCATCGAAAAAATTAAAAAGTATAAAATCAATTAAATATATGTTGTGTATTTGCTCCTGTCATTTACGAGATATACATAATTGTATAAATACCTCAAGTAAAATTCTCTGTCTGGACGTAACCAACAGCATTGTCACCGTAATTTTCAAGTTAATTTAGCAATACGTATCGTCAGTTCACCACATCACCACTAATAATTCTGGTAATATTAAAAACGGAAAATAGACACCTGCTTGCTTTGACTCCCAGTATTTTTACACTAATGATGTTGAGGGTTGCACCAACGAAGATCAGAAGCATGAAATTAAATGAATCCACTCGTGGCAAGTTTTCTAATTATGTTTATACAAAACCCGCTTGCGGTATCATGACCTAAATATGCCACAAAATGGAAAAACACAATAAACAAATACCTGTTTACTTCATCAAAACCGTAACACTGCATATGCAACAAAATGATTCGTAATATTCAAGGATGTGTCTAATATAGTGCCAATGGAAAATCTCGTACTATCAGAATAAATATTTAACGCAACTCTCGGTGTTTAATGTAAAGGATCAAATTATCAAAAAACGTATCTAAAGAATACAAATTTAATGTAACCCTTGACTGAGTTACTAATAAGCTAAGCCAAGCAGATTTCAAATCCCTTGGATCTTACCGTTGTGGAACGGTAGGGAATTGTCAGAAAGTTCTGGATTCAGATCTACTGACTTATCGAGGAGAAGTTACACCTTAAAATTTTAGTTGGCCTATATACTGTGATCGGTTGGTTAATAGTTATTTACTCAGTAAGTGGGATATAGACATTATTACCGTACGCATGTGAAGTTTCACATAAGTGAAGTAATAATGTAGTAACGTTTTATCTACAACTGTTGAAGTTATTAATAATAATTAGTATTGTTATACATAATTTATATTCTAGTACTGCATAATGTCGTATATTAAGAATACTTTGTCTTCTCGTAACAATTGTGAAAGAGTATGAGTGAAGCTTCCAGTGTTGCCAATCTCGTGCCAGGGAAATCATGAAAGAATTACGAATAAGCATTTGGTTGATCTGAAAAATGATGTAGAGAAAAAAAATATTTAAGATAACTAACGAGAAAGGATTATTAGCATACTTCAACAAACTAAGAAAAACACAGAAGCCTTCATCTCTTTGCTGCTATTACTCAATGATAAGAACATTTCACTTAAGAAGAGTATCGATATGAAAAAATACTTAAATTTGATTGCATTCCTTAAGAGAAAATTAAAAGGGTATATACAAATCTAAAAAATCGATATTAGCAAAGAGAGAAATATCCAGATTTTTTGTAAATGCAGACGATGTTGTATTTCTGCTCATGACGGTTGCAAATATGTTTTTTAGTGCAAAAGATGTATAACCAACATTCATTATTTTGATTATTAGTTTAGCGAATTCACAAATCTGCTAGTAGGATATGTGAAAGATGAAAGACTATGCTTCCAAGTCTATATCAAAACAAAAATATCTAGAGAGGTTTTTGTAACATCTGCAATCATTTATGGCTTGAATTTAGTAGAACTGGGAAGAAAATATGTCAAATTAACAAATATAACTCATGTTCGCTTCTTTCACCTATATAAAGCTAGTAAATGTACCAAAGAACCTATTAGCATAAATACTATTGGCAATGTGCCAAAACTGATTGCATGAATTCTGAAACTGGCTAATCCAAATTCGTATACCTTCCACTGTTTTCGGCGATCCTTAACCTCCCTTTTAGCCAATTGTGGGGTACATCTATCGAGTATAAAAAGACATGGTGGCCTGTAAGTCCAATTCTGTTGCTGAAGGTTAGGTACAATCGTTTGCAATAATAATGACACTCTCTTAAAACAGTTTTTGAATTTCTAGAAGTTCTGAATAGATATTTCATGAAATCTTACTTGGTAAGTGAAACAACTAATAACTAAAGTTATAAATTTAAAGCAGATTTCAATATGAATACGGCAGAAGTTCAAAAGAAAACGCAAAATTCATTTTAGTGAGTGTCATTAATATTGCAACCGATAGTACATAGAAACTTTTACTGAAAGCAAGAAACAAAGAGCTATGAAATTTCTGGGCGAAAACCAGAATATTTCCTTGGAAGCCAAAAATATTCCTTCAACATTCAAAATTATCAACATTAGAAATTATGTTCACACTCAAAATATTTCCACCTATTCAAGTAAATCGTTGGACATGTCAACATCTGGTATTAATTGTAAAGATTTTACTCTCAATGTATTTAATAAATAAGTTTTCATATGATATTACATAATTCGTCTAATTTAATTTATAATTCGTTATAATGAAAATCATTATGACATTCGAAACAATGTCAAAATCATTATGTTGTGGCAGTTGTAGATGAATATCATATCATGCTGGGCTTATTAGGAAGAACCGAATGCCGATTGCATCTGAAGACTGACTGGGAAATATCAGAACAAAAATATATTATGCCACTGTCCTGCAGGGAAACGGAGCAAAATTTTCATATTTGGCAAGGTGCCAACCTTCCCGGAGGTTTCTTATAAAATTTTCCCCAATAAACTCAGTTTATTGGGCGAAATATAACTTTGGATATGAACCATAGTAAACCGTATAGTTACAGATTGTTTACCCTAATATTGTAAAACACTTCATTTACTAAAGGTTAATCTTTAGGTGATAATTATATAACGCCCCAGAGATTGTGAAACTGCTGTTAATACATTTCTTGCGCTTAAATTTAACCAAAAGCTAATAAGTAGCATCCGCATTAAGAGAGGTGTGGGAGATTCCAATTGTTAAGAGATATTTGATCTTCTTTTACAGATTTGTATGGGCTGTATCTAGTCAAAACTTTGTACTTTCACGACTTATAAATCAAAATAAAAATAGATAATAATAAGTGCTTAATTTGCCTCAGTGTTACTGAGTTTCAGAGTTACTGAGTTTCAGAGTTATTTCTGAGGAAGATAGCGACATGCCTCTCAAAACAAAGAGGAACATTAAAGTAGCCTGGAAATTATCTTTGAAAATATAGACGACCTACGTGACAGAATATTTGCTGCTTTTAGGTCTATTTCACAAAGTATTCATAACTTTGTCGACAATATTAGGATAAGAACTGAGCTTTGTATGTGCGAAAATGGGCGTCACTTGCAAGCATTGATTTGCAGGATTTGTAAAATATTTGTGTATTTTGTTTGGTTAAGTGTTGAATTTTGTCCTATTTTATTTAAATTATTGTTTTTTTTTTATTTTATGGGTCATTATTGAAAGAAAATTGTAGCACATTTACTACTGTCTATATCCAATATAGCGTCCATAAAAAAAACTGAATGTTACGTAACCGAAACTAGTGGTTGTAGAAAGTTTCTTTCGACGAAAATCGATTTCTCCTATATTATTATCCCTCTGTATTAAATTTCTACTCTTTCTGTTGAAAAATAATAACGCTAGATGGCATTTAAAAATAAATTATAGATAAAACTAATTTAATTAATTTTTAAATTGGTTTTAAGATAAATATAATTTGTGGAATAACTGAAATGTTAAACAATGATACCACAAGATTCGTACTACGCGTTATTTTGTAAGAGAAATCAATTTTCGCTTTCGCTTTTATAAACGAGGATCACAATATATAAATTTATTTATTTTATTCAAAATGTCCCTAACACGTATACACAAAATAGATATCTATGCCGTAGTGGTTTTTAGGCTTTCACGGCCAGTGCTGTAATTTGATACATGGTGATTTTCCGGGTTGTTATGCCGTGACCTCCGTAACTGGTAGCTGCCAGAAACAGAGTTAAAATGCACATCCCTAGCATTAGCCGGGATTCTTTTACCTGCCCTGGTTGTTCTCGGGCTAGGCTCTGTGGGGACAGGCCCGCTCTCGGTGTCTCTGGGCCTGTCCATATATTGATTTCTGGAAGCATGGGATGCGACCAGTTACAGCGGCGGCTACGGAACGCCTCGGAGGACCACCATTATCCGAGGAACGGTTCCGACCGTAGCAGTCGTAATACCAACAATAGGAACCGAAATCAATATATGGACAGGCCCAGAGACACCGATAGCGGGTCTGTCCCCACAGAGCCTAGCCCGAGAACAACCAGGGCAGGTAAAAGAATCCAGGCTAATGCTAGGGATGTGCATTTTGACTCAGATATCTATGACAGTGACAATGTTGGCTATATGAACAAGGCTACACGATCTAAATAATACTGTTCATTTGTAGTGGGAGGATTTCAAATTCTTACTCTATAAATTCAAATTGTTCACACCCACTGATTGTGAGACAGGACTTACGTAACGAATTACCGGTCATCGGTATTGAGTTGGTATGCAAGAAGAAGTGCGCCGATAAAAGAGAAACTTTAAAAGGGAAATAGAAAGCGGCGTTGGACTTGTACACTCCCACTTCTGTACCAAAATAGTATTTATCCTATTTTATTTGATTTCTGTTTATGCAGAAAGAACGGAAATTGAGCGAATAAAATAATATCAAGCAAGCATACATTTCCGCAATCTCGTAACGATGGATGTGTTGTCTGACTGTCTTAACGTCAGAATTTCTTTCTTTTCTTTTTATTGTAGACCAAAGAGAACGTTTACACTTTCCAAAGCTATTTATTAAGAAACCAAAACTTAAAATTTACCTTCTGATTTAGTTTTAAAAAATCTCTCAGAAGTCCAAAATATTAATAATTTTTACCGTAAATTTAACGCTCCTGTAAAATATTATTTTATTTCTCGTATTCATTAATAATTTCTAATTCGACAAAATTTTAACCGTGTATGAAATGTATTTCGATTCCGTTTGAATTTATTTCATTCAATACAATTATCTAAATTCCTATAAACGAGAAGCCAGTCTGTGATCGCCGGCTTAAATAATTTTAGATCCTATTAATTTTAATGAATTCTTGAGGCTTGGCTAGACTTTGTCTTAATCCGAATTAATTAAATTAATATTATTATTTAATCTACTGGCGGGTCTAATTTCTCTTCTCTAAATAACTTTCGCACATCCAATTAGATAGATTATGAAATTAATTCGGAACATAACTGAATCTAAAATTTAAGGTAGGCTTCTGGCTTGCGTTGATTAAGTTACAATAATAAATATCTTGAAAATGCTGATAGAAATTAAATTATATAAGTAAAAGAGTCTTTGTTTGTAGAATCTCAAGCCAGTCCAAACTCACTAAAAGCGCCGTATTCTTGAAATAGTTTCTACAAATATAAGTAATTTTAGACATTTAAGAATTGAATAATACAGAGTTTGCAAATAACAGGAATGTTATCTCATGCCACCAACGAATATTTAAAGGTATCGAAGTAAAACGAATATACAGGGTTAACTATAAATATTTTAAGAAGGGATATGGAAAAATGAGAATTAACGGAATTTATTTTCCTTATTTTTCGCCGTCACTGACCTTCTGTCAGCCGCGAGGTTAAGTATTTTTTACCAAAGTCAAAGGTGTCACACTTTGAAAGAAAAAAAATATTTACAAAATGTAGATTATTATTTAATGATTTAATGAAGAAACACGATATGACAGCATAGGGAGGCAGCACCTACCTTACTAATATTTATTTCCAGGATTGATATTTTGCAGTTTTTCGCACGCAAACAACAATTTGCGTACGCAAAAGCTTGAAACGCATGATCTAGCTTCTTTTATTTGTCTGTGTTTTAAGCATGTTTTCTTTTACGAGGGACACCTAACTTAAAACGCGGTGCATAGCACTCAAAATAGAGTGTAGCTGGAAACCAACTCAGGTCGATTACTTACGTCGGAAAAAACACAATACACACAAATACATAAAAACACTGCCACGCGATTGCCGCCAAGGCATTATGACAGTTGTTCAATGTGGTTCAAAAAGTATTTAGCATAATATTTTGTGCACTCGGAAAACGTTTTTGGTATTACGCTGCCACACGATAATATGCACTTGTCACACTCCCATAAATCAGCACCTTACCGTCATCCAGGCATTTGAATACATGTTTGTAAATTCACAAAATTTACGCAAAGAAATAAATTTGCTAAAAGCAAGTACTGAAAAACTATTTCAAACTAGTCAGAGTATCGTAACCGTATGTAATATTTTTTGACATCTGCTGACGCCATCTCTAGGCTCTGGAGAGTATGCAATTAGCAATGTAGTATTCTAGGTTATGTTATTTTAGAACATTTAGTGACTAATTTTATACGTTTTATAGTAATTAAATAAAGTATTGTATGATGGATATGTTAGAGGATAATTATCACAAATCTGCAGGAAGTGAAAATGTAGTTTTGGCAGGTGCAACTAAAGAACTAAGAATGAGTACAAAATACTTCAGCTAACTGAATTAACTGTTATCTATCAGGTACTTAGGCATTATTGTTATTATTAACGAAAATGTTTATTTTCGTCGTTTCTCGTTTCTACATTTGACACTACCGCACGGTAGTTGACATATCTAGTCATCTCGGACGATGACTGATTATTATAGACGTCGACTTTCCGTAGGAAAAGAGGGTTTTGCCCCATTTTTTAATCATTCTAGAATTCTGAATCAATAAATTTTTTGGTGCAGAAATACAAAATACGTTGTTTTTTTTAATTTAACTGTAGATATAAATGTTGTTCTAACATAAACTTACATAGTCCTGCATATAAGATTGTTCACATTTATTTATGAGTATGTGAAAATTATTGTTAAAATGTGGTGTTAGCATAGCATACAAATGCATTTTAATAGTTATTATATTATTTGAGCACAATTTAAACAGTAAAAGTGGATAAACAAAACATAAATAATTTCATTTTTCATATTATTTTTGTTCTACTTGTTTTATTTTTAGAGATTTATGTACCTAAAAAACAACACATATTCGATCACTTTACAATGAGAAATACGACTACCTTAATTATACTTTTTGTATCAATTTTATATTAGAAATCAAATATCTGGCACCCAACTAAATAAAGTTAATAAATTTCTTTGAATTGGTTGGAAATTTATTGAGGGGTTCACACACGATTTCACATATTTTGACTAGCCAAACCGATACCAAAATAAAGTATATAATCACTCAAAAAGTACAAAATCGCAATGCATCAAAAAGAAAATTGAAAAAGACCGCGATTATGTTGTTAGACGGAGATAAATGTGTTAAATTGTCAAATAAAATATAATTCAGATTGAAATGGCGCGTGTACTTGTATATCTATTGTTAACATGGAATATTACTACACAGGTAAAAGTTTTGTGGAAAAAAGTCGAAAAATACATCCAGTTACCGGTCTCATCCATTGTTAAAACTATTTCTAAATTAGACGTGAAACTAGTTTTTTTAGCTCGTCTGTGTACTAATGACACGTATTATTAGAGCTAAAGCTAGTAGAAAATAACTTCAGTCAAGCTGCCATACGCTGTCGCTTCTCTAGGTAATTTAATAAGGTGTGTGCTTTATTACGCTTTTATGGAGATTTTTATTTTGTACCGAGT
The DNA here is from genome assembly GCA_025584915.1 of Monochamus saltuarius. Classification (NCBI taxonomy): domain Eukaryota; kingdom Metazoa; phylum Arthropoda; class Insecta; order Coleoptera; family Cerambycidae; genus Monochamus; species Monochamus saltuarius. Next base: position 69,500,983 of record CM046721.1, read on the forward strand.
TATAAGCAAGAAGTAGAATTAACTGTAATATACGTCACGAATTTTTAACACAAAATAATTTTACTATGTATCATTTCTCAGAGGTTAGTTTTATATAGAATATACAGAATAATGATCCTATATTACGGGCGTCATGTTGATACGGCAATGATATTATTGAAGCATTTATAGTTTTCTTCTAAAAATCGTATTTACCTTCATCTTCTGACAGCAATAATTTACTCCCGATCAATAATATTAATCATTTGATATACAGGGTGAGTGAATAATATCTTAAGAGCATATTGTTAACGTCAAAATAAAACTATTGAGCCCAACATGCCTTATTCAATTGTTGTTCCCTTTCATTCAACAGGGTGTTAAAGTTGAAAAAATGATTTTGATTTTTTGCTATATTTATTTTGAAAATTTGTAGTCTTATGTTTTTTGAGGTGGCAATTACTATTATATGCACACAGTGTTGAGGTCACGACTAAGGGACGCTAGTTGCTTGTTGCGCAAGGCTTGATCATTCACTTTTACTTGAAAAGCTTTATATGTTTGGTGTACCTGAGGCTTTATTACGTTTTTTCAAATCTTCTTTTTATATAAAACAGTACGTAGGTTATAATGGGTGTAAATTTGTATAGTAAGTGGTTACGTCAGGAGTTCCTCAAGGCTCCATTATTGGCCTTTGCTATTTATTCTATTCAATAATGACTTAGTTAATAACTTAGATGTAAATTTTCTTCTCCATACCGACGACTTAAAAATATACAACTTAATTCGTTGCTACCATTGATGACTGCATTCAGTTTCATCGAAACCTTCACAATATAAATTACTAGTGTAATAATAATAGGCTGTTAAATGCTGCAAGATGTAATATTATGTCCGCATCTCCTTGGAGTTGTATTTGATGAAAAGCTATCAATTAATAATCACTGTCGCCTCAGAATCTAATAGCATATAGATTTATAGTTCGTAACTGCCGTGATTTTATAAACTTAGATGTTATCAAACTTCTCAACTTTATTTACGGAAACTAGAAGGAAATATTTTTCACAGGTCTTTTTAAGATTGTACAAAATTTGACTGCTAAGAACTTATATCTAAATTATCAATTTTTCATCTCTAGACTTGCTCTAGAGGAATCGGGAATTTCTATTTATCGAGTCTTCGTACTATTGTACTAAAAGATACACTACTTTATGAAATTTGTGTGAACAACAATACAAATTCTATATATATTTTTAACTACAGTAAATATTATATTTTTAATGTTTGGTAGCTTTTAGATAGGTAATCTTAATTTGCACTTGTATGTTTTGTATTAGTGTATCTAAGTTTAATTATTTTATTTTTCTCCTTTTATGAGATATTACTGTTTTTTTATTATTTTGTTTTTGTTCCTTAATTTAATGTCTGTAATAATATACATTTTTATTATGTACTGTCTGTAAACCCCTGTTCTATAATTATTGGGTAGTACCTCTCGAACAGGGTATTAAGTAAATAAATAAATACATAATAGAACTGAATGCGAATCAGAGTAGGTTATTGCAAAATAAAAAAGTCTACCTAAATACTTGTTATGGTCCTAGGTATTGTGTAGTTCACAATAATTTATTAACCATAAAAATTGTTACTAAACGATATTCACAAAATCTATCTATCGTTGTAAACAAAATCGCACTTTAAATGTCATTCTAATATTGACATTTACGCTTATTACAGTTTATAATTGTGTCTAACTTCACGAATATGCAGAAAAAATACTGTGGAAAGCGATCACTTATTATGTATCTAACAAAATGGTTTTCATTTAGAACATTTCTTTGAACGAATATAATAATAATAATAATAATATAATATCTCTACCCCTCATTCTAATCACGAGGATTAGTCCAGAAGTCGAAGACTTGTGCGGGAGAGGGGGCGGCATATTATTATTAGGCAGGCCGCATTTGCGCCTAGGAACGACTTACGTTGGTAGGCCCTAACCACCATTCAGTGCAGGAATGAGGAAAACCTGGAAAACCTCAATAATTAGGGGGGTACTCAAATGTCAACCGGTATCAATCTCTCACATTGACCCAAGTCAACATTCTTCCACCCTACCATACCCGCAGAGAGGGTGCCAATCTCTCCACGAATATAGCTTATATACGGTCTACCGGCTGCGGGGGTCGAACCACACAGCGATCTAGTCACCTCGATTCAAGTACTGACGCCTTAAACCGCGCGACCACTGACCGATAATGATATATGATATGATATGATATGATATGATATGATATGATATGATATGATATATGATATGATATGATATGATATATGATTATTTTTTTTTATTTATTTCAATTTAATTAATTAAATTTAGGTAACACAGTATTTTCGGTTCTTCTTGAAAACGCCACGTGCTATGGACCAGAAGGACTGTTATGGGTAAAATTTAATGTTCTTTCATATTTTTCGAAAACATATGCAAAATTTCAATTTGGTTATACTTCTTTTATAGAAAGATTTATATACATCCCTCTATCTTCATCAGTGGAATTAATATGAGATGATTTTCGGTAAATAAATAAATAAATATGTTTGTTTTCCATAAAGACTGACACAATATCATTATAGGTACATCTATCTATTAAATAATATTTTAACTTAGATTTATATTTACCTAGATTATGTGTATTTTTAATTTCTACCAATAAAAGATTAAAAATCTTTGGTTCAAAAACAAATGGAGAGTTAAAACTAACATCATATTTCGAACGTGGTACATAAAAAGTATTTTGTTGTCTAGTTTGATATGTATGTACGGAACATACTTTATCAAAACTATTCCTATTATTTAAAACGAAAACACATAAAACCATAAAGGTTGGGACGTGTTAATATTTTAAAATCTTTGAAAATGTTTTTCAAGAATGTCTACTTGATATACCCGCTATATGCCTCAGAATACATTTCTGAACTAAAAATTATTTTCAGTTCCTCACTTCCGCACGTCCCCAAAATAATATTCCATACTTTAACCTGGAACTTACTTGTGCATGATACAAGACTATGACTGTCTCTATTAGTAACACACATTTCAAATTTCCAAAAACAAAAGTCGATGAATGCAATTTATATATTAAATTATTACATTGCTCCTTCCAATTTAGACAATCGTCCAATTCGAGATTCGTGAAATTTAGCGTTCTTACAGCTGGGAATGGCAATATCCATAATGTTCATATTTAAATTTGTACAATTTTTTGCCAATTACGGAATATTATAAAGTATGTTTTATTAATATTAAAATACAGAGAATTTGCTGCATACCAATGGGCGATATTATTAAGAATATTGTTGCATTTGGTCTCTAACGCTTCATCTAGTTTATCAGAAATCAAAAGAACTGTGTCATCAGCATACATTGTTAAACATGCATCATTAAACACTTGGTCAAAATCATTTAGATAAAGTAAGAACAGTACAGGCCCCAATACTGAGCCCTGTGGGACTCCTAAACTAAAAAAGCACTATCAGAATTCATTTTATTAACAATTCCATCTTTATAATGCATTATATTAACAAATTGCTTTCTATTCGTTATAAATGATCTAACTTAATTTAAATCCAAATCAAGAATACCATATAACAACAATTTTACAAACATATATCATTAACACAGTCGGTATCGAATTATTTGCTCTCAATTGGTGTCCGTCTTTCGCTGCAACACGACAATTTTTTTGTCAACGGTAAAAAATAAATAAATATCAACGCCCTGTATTTCAGAAACAAAGCGTTTTCGAACCCATATAGGCAACTTTTAGTCTCAAAATAAGGTCTTCTTAAAGCTCTTGAAGTCCTGATATATAAAAGTGAGACACGCTGTATTTGCAGCAATATGTACTGCCTGATTTACAGCGATGGACCTATAGATGTTTTCATGGTTGTCGTAATTATTTTCTCATGCCAATTGATACGAAGACATCCAATCTAGGGAGCTTTACTAAACATTAAGATGTCCACATCTGGACTTAGCATTAAGTATATTTGTGACAGTTTCCATTAATGAGTCATACCGAAGTGCATTTCATATTTTTTTTGTGTTATTCTGACTTCTTTCATTTAACTTCCCTCATTTCCCATCTACAAAAGTTTAATTTATTATTGTTCGAATATTTATTGTACTTAACAAGATTTACCCTAAAGCAATTTAAAAGAAGTCTGTTTGTATGTGGGACACAACACTATTAATTGTATAAAAACTTTGGGCAGTTGAACCCTAATGACTTTCTTGGTTTGATTGAGGACAGATTGGAAAAGTAATTTTATCCAATAAAAAGAGTAAGAACGGATTTCCAGATTTGTAGCCGGCCGCCAGGATGTCGGGAGTCTGCCAAGAAAGAAAAATAATGTGTCAACTGCTTTATACAAACGTTTATTGCTATTTGCCTCTAGAGAGCCCCCTGCTCATAATTGCACGTGTCTTGGATTTTAAGCAAACTTTTCATTTATGCTTAATATCCTGCCGTTAACTATAGGAGATAGACAAAAATAACCCCCCACCCCCCACTTTCGATCAATGTTTTTTTTGTTTTTGAATAATATAAAATTCAAATTTTCCACTTTTCAATACATATCTGTAACTTGTTCTTCAGACACTTTTTTGAGTTAAGTTCAGCGGCGTACCTAATTTCTGTGGAGACCAGTTCGATGTGGCTTAAAATGATCGGTCTTTCTGACACTGATTCTTTCTGAATAATTTATTATATGCTAAACAAGGTAATATAGAATAATATTTAAATTGAGACGTATTAATTAGTTGAAACTTGAAACATTAATTATATAAAATTTGAAATGTATTAAATATGTATGTAAAATTTTACATAAAGAATGAATAATTATTATATAAATGTATTTATCCGTTTTGAAACCCGTAACAAAAAACAGAATGAAACAAAACAAAAAGACAGTGTGTTCCATCCGAGATGAAAAAAGTTATAGCTATTTGAATTTGTCAAAATCTAACAGCAAGAATAAAAAGTTGTTTACAAATACCAAAAATCAACTTGATATCTATTTCCAAGAAAAAATTGTAGACACGCTCTCTAGCATAGCATAATAAACAATATCACAAAATTTAGAACTCCTAGCAGGGGACGTTATACAAAGCGACCTTAAAATTTTTCGAACAATTCAAAAATAACCGGAACTGCTAGAGAGTTCTAGATATTTTAGTTGTGTTAGCCCCATAAACTTGTGCCATGTTGCCAAATCTTCAAATTTTTCGTATCAGTATTTTCCAGGCGATCGACGCAGTTCCCGATAGGACACCCTGTGTATGCACCTATACTATTTCTTTAAAATTTCGATTAGTGCTTTTAATTAGCAGTAGTGTTTCTAAGAAAAATATCTCTTCCATTTTATATGGATTATTTGAAAGGAGCGGTCCACACTGTTGGCTAAATCCAAAATATTCTGAATTAGAAGTGTTTTATTATACCTACGATGGATACGATGTTACAGATAGTCTAACTTAAGTTCATTATTTAAGTAGTTTCCCATTTGTTAATTTTTAATTTTTTTATAAACTAATTAAATAATATCTCTATAATATAATATCTCTACCCCTCATTCTAATCACAGGGATTAGCCCAGAAGTCGGAGACTTGTGCGGGGGAGGGGGCGGCATATTATTATTAAGCAGGCCGCATTTGCGCCCAGGAACGACTTACGTTGGTAGGCCCTAACCACTATTCAGTGCAGGAATGAGGAAAACCTGGAAAACCTCATTAATTAGGGGGGTGGTCAAATATCAACCGGCATCAATCTCTCACATTGACCCAAGCTAACATTATTCCAGCCTACCATACCCACAGAGAGGGTGTCAATCCTCTCCACGAATATAGCTTATATACGGTCTACCGGCGGCTGGGCTCGAACCAACTCCGTCTAGTCACCTCGATTCAAGTATTAACGCCTTAAACCGCGCGACCACTGACCGATCCTTCAAACGGATTTATTAAGGATTGCTATTGTTAAACTATTTTTAACAGTGTAATAGTCCAAAAATTCATTGAATTTTCTGTTTATAGAAAGTCAAAATTGCTAATTGCATTTCCAAAATTAACAACTCCTAATGTAAAAATGTGCACACGTTTAAAATAAAAAGTAACTACATATACAGGGTATTTCTTATGTAAATGTCAAATATCTTGGGACGTATTTTGTAGTCAGAAATAAAGATTTTTTGTTACATAAATGTGGGGTCTTAGGAAAGACAAAAAAAATCAGTTTTTGATTTCTAAACCGCTCGAAATAATTTACCCAAAATCTGTCTGTATATTTAATATGATAGTAGGTATGAAACAAAAAATTACCAGTTTTATAATCTTACCCATGGCGTAGGTGTAGGTATCATCGATCATTATTTGCCAAAAAAATATATCACCCACTATAATATTACATATAAAATAGGTCATCATATTGCATTATGTTCACTTTCTGTTTCTTTATATTTTTTTGTATTGGAAGCCGATTAACAACAAAATCAAGTGCATTTTTACACTGCTACTTAAATTACTTAAATATATCCAAAGAGGCCATGCAAAACAATAATAATAAGAATCCGTCATCTTTTCTAATATTGTGTATTGTCAACTTAAGCTTATTTTTTAAAAAGTTTAAGTTTTAATAATGGCTTATGCAAATTCAAATACTGAAACAGCCAACATGGTTTATCTACATTTATGACGTTGTAGATGGAAATGGTACTGATGCATATAGAATGGAATAAAGTAGCAAAGTTGATAACGTCTAACTTACAAATAAATACATTATATCTCGTTACAATTTTAAAAACATTTTAAAAGCCGAAAACTTACTCTACAAAACTGAAATCATTGCCATTAAATACCAGACAAAGGGGATAAAGGATATTTTTTGCTTGTTAAAAGCTTGTAAGAAAAATGCTCTGCGATTTCAATTTTGTGCAGAAACGCTGAATGTCATCATTTTTTTTTTATTTTCAGTACTAACCGCGAACAACTGTACAAATCAGTATGTTCGTGGGTAAAGAGAATTTTAAATAATTTCGAATGTATGGAATAAACCAAATATGTGACAAATGTTTTCAAAGAATACTAATCCCTTAAATTTATTTTTAAAAAATTGATTTTTTTATGGACGCCGTTGGAAACGACGGCAATAAAATCCCAATGAAATATGTTTTATTTTCATCATTTGAAACAATAATAAAAGGAAGGAAAACAATACTTCATCAATTTATTACGAACAAAATTCCCGACGGATATTCCTGAAAAGATAATAAAATCCGTAATTTGATATCCCTTATTTCTCACAGCGTTATATACACCAATCGATTAAAGGAAACTGAACAATGAGAATACCAAAGAAGCGAGTTTTTCGATGGATCGAGAAATTTTATTTATTGTGAGTAAATTAACTTGTTGAATACACGCTTTAGAATGCTGGTAGCTCAGTATTTATATCTGCTTTTCTCCAATAACACAAGAATATATTTACGTAAAGAATGTACCTGCTGGAAATTAAAGCGCAAATTTTCAAAATCCAACGAAGAAAACTAGCTCTGCTTTGAACAAAGAGAAATTAAGAAACTTTTTCGTTTTTCCAGTAGTATAATAATAGTTATTTATGCAACAAGTGCAAAAACTAAGTGTTTATTGCACGCGTCGTGGAAATGTCCAACGAGTCCATTAGGCCGCGTTGAACAACACGTCGAGGGCAATAAGCACTTTTTGTACGAGTTACATTTTTTCTACGTTTATGCAAAAACCAAATAATGTGTTATTTGTAATGTGTTGATATTCAAAAGAAACTAATTTTATTTTTAATAAATTGCAATATGATTGAAAATAATATAAGATTTGCAGTTGCTTAAAACGTAATACAATCTCCCAGAAAATGGGCGCTAAATATGTCGTCGATTTGAACGTTTATGTTTGTCATAATCACAAAACGCTGTAATAGAATGATAGATGAGTGCAATAAAGAATCAGTTTTTTTAGTAAATATAGTTCAATAAAGTTTTGTGTTTTGCATGAACGTAGAAAAAAAGTAGGGTCATGATGTGATGTGTTAAGATCATCTTCCTCGAAATTTTCATGTTAGTATTTCGCATATTTTATGAAGCTACAAAACAGCCAAGATTATACTCACCTGAGATATACTGATGAGAGCTAGCAAGCACAAAACTGGTATATGTGTAGTGGGTCGCTAACAAGTGACTTTGGATGTTTGTTATAGGTTTTTCAGATGTAATCGAATGCTGGCCAGGGAATTAGCCCTCAGAGTAGTTGTTTCCTAAAATTTTCCTTTTGCAAATATCGTTATCGCCGAACGCGATAAAAGTCGAAGACGCGGCAATACCTAAGCGACCTACAGCATTGTAGGTTTATATTTTGTGTCCGCTCAGGTCCAGCAAGGAGTAGCTAATGATCACTAGATGTACTTACTACATTTCGTGCAGTATGCGTATGATTTCGTTAATACGAACTGCAAGAAAATTGATTTGATTTAAATAAATAAGTTTTTTTACGTTCATGCAAAAAACAAAACTTTATTGAACTATATTTAGTGAAAAAAATTGTTCTTTATTACACTAGTAAAATAAAATTTGTATTGCACTCATCTGTCATTTTGCTACAGCGTTTTATGATCATGACAAATATAAAAGTTCAAATCGATGCCATATTTAGTCCATTTTCTGTGAGATTGTATTACGTTTTAAGCAATTGCATATTTCATTTATTTTCAATCATATTTATTACATACTGGATTATAAAATTACTAGAAAATACAATTTATTAAAAATAAAATTAGTTTCTCCGTATAACAACTGGATATCAGCTCATTACAAATAAAATATTTTTTGGTTTTTGTAGAAAAAATATAAAATATTGTATGCACAATTTTACGTCGCGCGAAATAAACACTTACTTTTGGCACTTGTTGCATAAATAACTATTAAATACTGTTTGATTGAACAACTGTTGTGCGCCAACCACCTTGATTGGGTCGGCGAGATGAGGGACCCAACGATACTTGTTGAGTGGACTGTATCTTGGTTTTTATTGGCTGGTTCCCTTTTCTTTTTGATGTTGAAATAAACTGCACAAGCTTGTGTATGTACAATTTATTTACAATATGTACGTGAACGAATGAATGAGTACAATGGCAATTACAATACAATAATGCGTGCTGTGCGCATCTAAGATCTTAACTGCACTCGTGTCTGTGTTGTACTGTCTTGTCGTTTCATCGTTTGTAGGGGTACTTGTGAGACCCTCTTGTCCTTAAAAACTAACGCCCCAAGTCACGTGATAGGGCACTCACTGATAACCGCATCCAAACGCTCCAACAAATACATTTACAATACAGTAGAAAAACGTAACATTTATTAGATTTTGATTTAGAAAATTGTAGCAAACTAATTACCTTGTTATTTTGATATATGTAATTATAATTTCCAAATATGCATATATTATATAATACATATTTGCATTTTATTCACTGGTTTAATGAACTACAGGGTGAGTCAGTCATAACGTCATCAATTTTAACCACGTATTCGGGAGGCCTAATAAAGGCAGAAAATAGAAAAAAAAATTTTACTCAACCTTTAATAAAATAAACAAATCACCCTATAAAAATCAGTAACACGACGCTCCTGGTGCGCTACGAACTTTCTGAGGACGCACCCATACGACAATCGAATGCCGGATTAAACATCGTTGCCACATCATGTTTACATACATAATATCGTCTAACACATCAGCGTGTTATTCAAATTTACCCGCATTTCCCGCATTTCTTTCCCCCCAAATTTGTAGATCACGCCACACATTTGGAGGGGGGATGGAGAGAATAGTGAGAATACAAGCAGTAAGCAGTAGTTTGTTTATTTCGGTCTCGCGTATTCGTCGTAAATGCATAATTTTACAAATTCCGAATATGCGGAAATGGTAATGTTATAAGGAGAATGTTTACGAAATGCGACTGACCCTAATTTTAATTAAAGTGCTATGGACGGATGAGTGCAGTTAACAGGTTAGTACCATACTACTTAAAAAACAATACATTTCTAGGGTAGATGTACGTAACTACAAACTGAATAATTAATTGTACTTACGAGTAATACTAAAAATTCATATTTATTTGTAAAACGTAGTGAAAACGTAATATCAAAAGTATTAAACTGTAATAACCTAACATTCGAAAACATTTATTTATTATCTACATTTGTTTTTATTAACAAATAAATCAATATTTCAGGAAAAAATATTCATATAACTAGTTAAATAACAGTACAAAAACTAGGTAACTAGGTTATTGACCTAATAATACGGTAGGTCAAGATTCACTCTCGATAACTTAAATTGGCGGCGTGTCATTTCGGTCTTGGACAGTTTTCTGTCGACAACACGATGGTTTTTTATTATTTAGTATTTAAACACGAAACACTTTTCAGCTTCTCTTAATAATTTACCCATTGGGTATAGGTTTTTTATGTAATGTACGTAAATAGTTTATTACTCGGTTTATTATTAGACACGTTGGAGTTTTGTTGCAGTCATAACAGCTACATTTGCTCAGAGAAAAATCCACACGCTACTTGTCGGTTTAGCTTTCAGAGGCGTTTTGTTGTCAACGTAGGGGCAGGAGTGTACGGGTATCGTTTGATTGGGCCGTATTTTCTACCGGAAAACCTGAGTGGACCGCGTTACTTGCAATTTTTAATAGAATTATTTGATTATTATTTGATTTCATTGGATATTAACATTTTAAATTATTATTGGCTGAAGTTGAACTGAGCAAGAAAAAATGATATTCTAAAATAGTCAGTACAACCGTTTATTTGTGATGTCTAAAACCTAGAAAGGTCGGTACTAGAAAAATATTTCAACTTGACAACATTGCATCAGATCGACATCGAGTTGAACTGTGAGCTGTAAACGACCAAGGCTGTGAGCGGTCAGTGACAGTCTGAAAAGGGGGTTTAAATAATGATTTGAAAATATTTTTTTCGGCGTAAATATGCATTTAGATTTTTTTTAAGGACGTATTCGCATTATACTCATTATTCCCTATCTCCTCTTAAAATAAATGACATTATGACTGACTCACCCTGTATACACATACTTATAAATTGGACACTCTCTATAATTTTTTTAAGTCGTTTTTCACAAACAAAAAATATTCACAAAGGTGTTTAAGAAACTTAAACATTTTTTCGTAAAATCGTTGGATAATAATATTTCGAATGTCATTTCAATGAATTGGTTAGCGGTCGCGCGGTTTAAAGTAGACCGTATATAAGCTGTATTTGTAGAGAGGATTGGCACTGTCTCTGCGGGTATGATAGGGTGGAAGAATGTTGGCTTGGATCAATGTAAGAGATTGATACCGGTTGACATTTGACTACCCCCCTAATTAATGAAGTTTTCCAGGTTTCCCTCATTCCTGCACTGAATGGTGGTTAGCCCTATCCACCAGCCTAAGTCGTTCCTGGGCGCAAATACGGCCTGCTTAATAGCAATATGCCGTCCCCTCTCCCGCACAAGTCTTCGACTTCTGGGCTGATCCTCGTGATTATAATGAGGGGTAGAGATATATTATTATTATTATAATATCGAAATGACAGTCTTTTTAGCACATGCGCTTAAAACAATCTTTTTTACGTACATGTGCTTAAAAGTAAAATAACTGAATTTTAAATTATTTATTTATTATAAATATTAATAACACAATCTTTCAAATCAGATGACTGGGAATTAGGTAATCATATATTTTTTTCTTCACTTCATATAACAATATTGGAAGAAGATAACACCTGCATCCCGGTGCTGTTGGTGCACGGAGTTTTTGGAATGAAAGTGGTATATTCTTTCTCCCCGAGAATTTTCCTTCCTATCGCCTGCTTATTTTGTATGGAAATTTCTATATACCCCTCTGCCGCAGAAGTCGAACGCCAACCTCCCTGTCTCTTGAGCATCGATATGTTGGCTCCTGCATCTGCAAGCAAGGTTGCAGACCGTCTAAAGCAGTGTCCAGTATACTCGGTAACATTGAGTAGTCTAAGAAATTCGACAATCTTGTTAGGAATTGAACCTATGTCATATATACCTACTTACTGCTTGTGTAGTACATTGGAATTCCTGTACGTGTTAAAAATCGGTTATGATCAATGGTGGATGGACGTAGACTAGCATATTTGAGGAAAATTTCCAAAAATTGACTCCTTCTGTATCTCCCTTTGGTATTGTAAATAATTTAGGAACATTAGTTTTGGTATTGGGAATAGTCACTTTAATGAACGACTTCAACGTTTTCTGGACGTAAATAAGTTAATTCTTCTCTCCTACAGGCTCCAAATATACCAATAATCAAGACAACTTTTTGGAATAAGTACTTTTCATAGACTTGATTTCCTTAACGTGTTGCCAACAAACTTTACGTCGCGTGCCTAAAACAGCATTATTTCGCAGCTTGTATTAAAAATAACTATTCTAGTCTATGAACTTTTTGGTAAACCTAATTCGGAAAAATATAATGAAATGTGTTGAACATTATTCATCCATTAGTTTTTATTGCTGCAACTTTAATTTAATAAATTTGTTTATTGAAGTTATTATGAAAGAAAAAATGTACAGCAAAATAGCATACAAGTTTGTAAGCTTATATTAAAAATGACATGATGCGGTAAGTATGTCTCTAGAATTGAAAGCAGTATTAAAAAGGGTTTTTTATTGCATATCTCGCAACGACTCTATACATCGGAATTCAGAAAATGTATCTAATAAAATTCTGAAACTTTATTGCAGAATGTCAAACTAAATTAATAGAAGCAGAAGAATCAGCAGGGAATAAATCTTCGCATAAAATTTTTGCTCGTAAATATGTTACAAGAATATTTTAATATTTCATTCCTGTTATATGAATAACTTCAAATGCATAGCTTCCGCCTAGCGCTCTTCTATTCATAAGGGATTCCATTACCATATATGTCAGATATTAATTACAACGAATTGAAGTGGGTAAAAAATACGTAAATGCACACTAAAAATTGTTGTCTTCATAATGAGCAATTTCGTTACACCAATAATCAGATTATATTATTTGCTATATTTACTTTTAGTCTTAAATTACACAGATTTACGAAAAAAGGTGGTGGTCTCATGACTTTCGACGCGCTGAATTCGATACACCAAAAAAATAGTTCTTTCGAGATATTTTTAATCTACAAAATCCTAAAAAACTGAAATCAATCTATAAAAAGCTACTGAGAAAACAATCACATAAGAGATCCTCATGCTGCAGATGCTGCAGTTTCTCAGAAAGAAATATTGAGTTCCTGTATTAAATTTTCTGTCCAAATAAAGACCAGAAATCAAACAAAGAAAATTGATTAAGCCGTTACTCAATTTCTCCCCTTTCAATTTTTCATTGTGAGAAACTTTTCTTAACTGTTTTTGTTTGTCTCATAGTAAAAAGGCACTTTACTATTGAAAAATTTAAAAACTTTTTTCAAATTTTCAAGGCTTATTTGATTTTTCCTATTTGAATTCCATCAGATGACATCAATATAGTGGGTGGTTTGGCTGTTTCCGGGCTGTTGGTCACGTCGTCGGTTTAAGACTCTTGACGTTTCGAGAGACATGTCGCTCTCTTCTTCAGAAGATCTGACACTGGAGAATATGTCTAGTCGGTATTTATATAGGTCGTGTTAACTGGACCGTTCTGCCGCGGTGAAGTCCACTCCAGTGAACACGACCTATATAAATACCGACTAGACATCATATTCTCCAGTTTCAGATCCTCTGAAGAAGAGAGCCACTTGTCTCTCGAAACGTCAAGGGTCTTAAACCGACGATGTGGCCAACAGCCTGGAAGTAGCCAAACCATTGACGGAAATCACGGAAGCCTACAAACCAAATATGGTGGGTGATTCACAACTTATCCTAAAAATCTTGGGAATAGATGCATCATGAAAAATGGAGTCAATATCGTAAAATAAAATTTGTAAAATCCTTATAGTTTCCGAGAAAAAATTATTGAAGTTCAATTCCCTGAACATTTTGCAGAAAACCACATCTCAATCGGACTTCTCCGCAAAAAGTTGTCCATTTTCACTTTTTTCATAGTAATTTGACGCGACTATTGGGAGCTTTGGAGGATGGATGTCAGGTTCTCTATTTATACATCAGTCATCCTGTGGTCTTGCATAAATTGTCAACTCTTGGTTTGAACGACTCATTAATTGACTGGATAGGAAGTTATCTGTTTGGTTGTTCTCAGATAGCTCGAGTGCATGATTAGGGATTCCTCAAGGTTCACACTTGGATCCTCTCTTGTTCAATATGCTTGTAAATGATATATCCTGCTTTAATTTTTGTAAATATCTTCAGATTGCTAACGAAGTTATTTTTTTTAGAAATCTTATAAATAAAGACTGTTATCTGCTTAAAACTGACCTTAATAATGTTACTGTTTGGTGTATTAAAAATGGCATGCAACTTAATACTGCAAAGTATCATTGTTTGATATTCAGTCGTGGTCGAATTACTGTTAATTATACTTATCATATAGGTGATGAATCTTTAGATACAGTTTTCAGTGTAAATGACCTTGGTGTGGCCATTGATGTCATTTATTTGGTATATCAGCAATATATCTAAATTATTGCAAATGTTGGGTTTTATGAAAATATGCACTCAAGATTTTTTTAGATGTAACAACGTTAAAGATTTTATACTGTACACTTATCTTGATTATGCTTGCAGTTTATGATCACTCAATATAATCTACAACATATAGAACATGTTTAGCATTTGTTTTTAATCTATGCAGCTTTCAAGCTAGGATATACTGCACCATTTCAGTATTATCATCTGGAAACTGAATAGGCTATTTCATAGGTGTAAAACGAAGGACTTAGTACTTTTTTATAATCCACTAAATTATAATGTACGTCATTGAAGAGTCAAATTATCATTTATACACATCCGTTCAGTGACTAGCTTTAATATTTCTCAGTATAGACTGAATTATAAGCGGGTGATATCAAGAGCATCGAAATCTGGCAATAATATACCAACCTCTACTGTTTTCATACAAAACCAATATTTATGCAACATATTTCACGTACCTATATGTTTTTACTCATAATGTGTTGAAGATTTGTAAATTTTATATTTCTATTCACAAATATTGATTTTGTTTTTTACTGGATTAGAAAGGTATTTTAAGCTAATATAAATCAAATATCCTACAATTCCTATCAATGAAGTCATATTGATTTATATTAGCTTAAAATATCTTTCTAATCCAGTAAAAAATGTTGCAAAAGCTCATAATAAGGAATATATGGGTAGATATTGTGGGTGTAATTCAACGCTGGTTGGGGATTTTCTCCACAGAGTAGTTAGTTTCACAAAATATTATTAATACCTAAAAATATATAAAAATTGACTTTGGTTGTATGTGTATTTATATAAATTATTGTACTTTATATTCAATTGGGTTTTGTCCGTAAATAAATAAATAAATACATTGATTAGAGTAATATACTTCAACGTTATTTAATAACACACTGTATAATCATTGATTGAGCGCCTGCTTGTGCCGTCTGCAGACAGTATCCATTTTATTGTTTTCCTATATCCCATATATACGATAGCAGATTTAATAATCCTTTTATTTCCAGGCGAGCACTACTTGGCACAATGAAACCGTACACGTATGCACCACGGATCGAGCTTACTGGGTGAAGGAATATATCACTGAGAATATTTACTTCATAACATATTACACATTCAGGGTTCTGTTCGTGCATCTGATACCTTGCGTAGCTCTGGTTATTTTAAATCTTCTGTTGTTCCGAGCCCTAAAGCAAGCACAGAAGCGAAGGGATATCCTACTTTCTTCGAAGAAGAACCAGAAGACGGAATGCAAAAAGTTAAGGGACTCAAATTGCACTACACTCATGTTAATCGTAGTTGTGACTGCATTTTTGATTGTAGAGCTGCCCCTAGTGGTTGTTACAGTACTGCATATAGTGTCCAGCACTTTTTTTGAGTTTTTGAATTATGATGTAGTCAATACTTTGATACTGTTTACTAACTTTTTTATTATACTGAGTTACCCCATTAATTTTGCCATTTACTGTGGTATGTCTAGGCAGTTCAGAGAAACATTTAAGGACCTTTTTATAAAAGGTGCGGTAAATGCGAGAAATGGATCGTCCAGATATTCCATCGTAAATGGACCTAGAACGTGTACGAATGAGACGGTTTTGTAATTTTCTACGTTAATATAACTCAAATGAAATATATGACGCTTATGTATGGACTTGAAAAATTTTTTGTATGATGTAGGTATATTTTTATTTATTTATACATATTTCAAATCTTTAACTGTACATAGAACTATATTGTATTATTACATGGTGGAATGTAAAAAGGTTATTTGAAGAAAATGTTATGTACATATTATCTGTTTAATATAGAACTGTATTAATTTCTGTGTGCAAAATATGTTGTCAGCGACTTTCAACAATACGAGCCCTTACTTGAAAGTACTTGACAATGCTCTGCTCTGTATTTTAAACCTTACTGGAGACTTCTAGGAAGGTTTAAATATGTAGGTATTTCTGTTTTATGTCTAATATATAAAAAAGTATGTACTACAAAAAGAAAGAAATGTTAAGTGTTATGTATGTATACAGATGTTGCCTTCCCTGATATATTTAATAAATGTATTAAAAACCCTAAAGGAAAATCTTTACTTCTATATTATTTTACAATAAATAGTAGGTAAATATTTTATTTTTAATTTTCTCACATTTTACTCTATAACAGGTATCACATAATATACAGGATGTAACTTTGAGGGGGGTCCGGTTTGGAGGGGCGGGGGTAGTCCGTGTTCCCTAGATTGCTAATCTGAAATTAGTTTTTTCAAAATCAAATAAATAGCCGAGTTATAATTAATTGCACCCAAATTGCTATGCACGCCGCCCCTGACCAGCGTCCGAGTTTCACTGCAGAATCATGTCTACGGTGTTGCCAGTTAGTTGTTACCAGTCTAGACGTCGGAGCTTGTCCCGTCATTTCAGGGTTGTATTTGCAAGCAGCGCGGCGCGATCAAAGCTGACCGAAGTTTATAGATACCGTGCAGAAAAATGGATTCACAATTTGCCAGTTAGTATTAGAATTTGTTTAATGCAGGGTTGTATTTTGCCAAGTTTAATTTCGTTATAATTTAAAGTGGTATTTTTTGTGGAATGTGTTATTCTGTGCAAGTCTATAATAACCTTATAAAGGTCAGTTTCATTACCAAGTGTGTGTGGTATTATGAAAAAAATATGTATACAAATTAAGAAATAGCTAAATATGTCTAAGGCTTCGTTTTTTTTATAAAAATTAGACAGCGGCTGCAAGAAAACGATATCAGATGGATTACCACGATAGACACGTACCGCATAAGAAAATGTCTGTAAGATTAGTTCAACATTTAAGAGATTATGGGAGTTATGAACGCCAATACTCTAATGTTGAGCAAAAACAAACTCGGAAAGTAATACTCTTGAACCAAATATTTTAAATGCCGTAGAATTAGACTCTAAGTAAAAAGTATTAAGTATTATTTATTTATTATTGAGTTTTCTGTTAGTTCACTTGTTTCTGTTTTATGGTGTGTTATCTGTAAAAGAATACATTTTTTATTTTATATTTATATGGAATAATAAAGTGAACGCTCTCTACAAACAAGTGTATGTGTCAAAAAGCAGTGCCTCACGAGTGGCGTGGGCCTTTTGCTTTCTAATAGAACTTTTTTCCCATCTTCCACTTCAGTAATTAAATATGGCAACAATGCTGGTGATGCTCCAACTAGATATGCTCAGCGCTTGTCTGCCCAGTGGTGTACTATGAAAATTGCGAAAAAAGGCAACAAAAAAAAAATCAGTTTTTGTGGCAGAATTTAAGAAAACAAACTTATGATATGTGTTTGTAAAGGTCACGGGTACCCCCTCTCCAAACCGGACTCCCCTTCAAAGTTACACCCTGTATTTCTATATTATCGTTGATTGTTTTTTAACTTCTAACATCTCCCTGAGGTGTATGATGGCAACGTTCAAATACATATTTTTATGCCTATTTTACATTGGTATGGAAAGTCTATCAACAGCGACTTACCAGCTGCTGAATAGAATTTGCAATGCATAGTCAAAATAGCCCTACAAAATCGCCCATGAACCTATTTATAACTTCTGATGCAGCGCTGGAGAAATGCCGGAGACGTTCAAGCAGCATCTCTAGAGAATCTCCAAAGGCCAAATAATTATTTTTAGTCATAATAATAGTAGATATCAGCCATTCAGAGGTGCTAGGCAAACATTTTATTTAGATATAGGGAAACGTTTTAGAATATTGAGCATTTACAAGCTTGCTATGCTTTTGATAATATTGACCGTAGCTGTGTTTAATATAGGCCAAACTGAAACAGATATTTAGGTATAAAGTGTACAAAAATGCAAAACATACGAAAAAATATTTGCACACTCCTTTGCTGTTCCCCAATGCTCCTCTTACTGTACCAACTTCTGATATGTTCCTGCATAAACTTCCCGTAGACTTGAAACTTGGTAAGCAGTGGAAAATTAAATTGAGAATCAGAAAACCGATAATTAAACACATTAAAGTATGTTGCAAAATTTTTCTTATACAGGATTTTATGGATAGCAAGGTTATATTGTGAATTATTTAAGGATGTTTTTAAAACTGTGTTACGCACACTGCCAATTTTCTCCATTTAATAAAAGATGGATATTTCATGGGGTGGCTGAACTAATACAGATGCTATAAACACAGGCTTTTTACAACATGGGGCTTCTCGCTTTTTATCTAAGACAAAATTATGTGCTTCACCTTCTTTTAGAGGTCGCACACGATCCCCCAAGTAGTTCAAGGTATCTTGAATTGAACCATTATATCTGAAAGGTTACGAGAATACTAGGAATTCACGATATATATGCACTAGGAAGGTCTTACATTAAAGTTAAAATAATGCTTTTAAACTCCTAAAATACACTTTCATCTAAAACATTACTTAAGTGCAAAGAATTACATCATAAGACATAATATTCCTGGCATCCGACATCTTGAAGTTTACAGCGTCATCTAGTGGTTCGTGAATTTACATACAATGATAGTAGGTGATACAGGGTGATACTAAATGCCGTTGTGTAGAATTCAAACTTGTTATCAGCGGACGGGGGTGTTGAGATCGTACAAAGGCAGATTCTTTAGATTTCTTTAAGATTGACATTACTCTACGAGTGATATTGCTCATCATTCCCCTATACATATACCACATGGATAAGTACTTAATAATTTAAAAAGTTTAATTAAAACTGACTATTATTTTTATCATCTTACAATATTCCATCAATTTTGAAATCAAGTGTTATCTAACGGCGATGCTGCGACATATCTTAAGAAGTTATTAACGTTAATATTCCAAACAACGGGAAGCCGGCTATGCCGCCGTATCAGCGACCGCGCTGTTAATCTTGTAAATTCACATAAAATCTCCGTTTTCTAAAAAGTGACGAGAGCAGATTGACAATCGAAAAAGAATCGCGTTCAAGTTCAATGCATTCATATAACACCGCAATGAGTAGTATAATTAATTTCAAATAATGGTTATGTTAATAGGCATAATTCAACAATCTTCACATACATCGTCGTGCTTTGTGCATTTCTCTAGCTTTTTAATTTAATTCAAATTCATGCAGATAGCAACATATTTCCGATTTTTACTGAAAAATTCCTTTTGACACAAAAAATCCCCGAACAAGGGAAAAATCCTCGGTATCTGGCAACACTGGGTTCAATTTCACATAGGTACTAAATTCACAAATGAACATAAGGCTTGTTTATGCAGCAGTTGAAAACGGTTTGGAAACTGTCAGAAATATTCGACCAGTTAAGTTGAGAACGCGTTACCATTGAATTTGACGCAATAAATAGTTGGACGTTCATCATTTCTGATAGTTTCCAAACAGTTTTCAAGTGCTGCTAAAACAAACCTATAGAATCAGAATCATAATCAGTTATTTTTGTAAACCTACGACTGCAATATCACGCTTTAGCTTAACTCTACTTCTAAGGACGAAAACATAAACAATAAAAGTGGCAAGCAAAACCTCAACGAATTCAAGTACATACAGATTCGGAAATTGCGGATCTTTACAGAGAAAGTAGAAATTGCCGCTTCATTCCAGGGAAGGTACGAACTTTAAGAGGGGCGGCGACGTGCGTTGGTCTAGCATTCCCCACTACTACGGTAATCGGTTCCGTATCGCCAACGCCAATTCGCCATTGGAAATCTAACTGTCCAGTCAACTGATGCCAGTGTTGTCAGATCTCATGCTCTCATATTTTGATTACAAAATCTCATGCTTTTTAAAAGACACAAGAAATAATAAAATTATTAAAATTACGCTTTGAAATCTACCAAAACAAAGACCTAACGAAAAATAAAGGCAAAATTGAATAGATAGAGGTAGGTATCTACAATATTTGGGTACTTGAAATGTCCTCTATTGTAGACTGCTCTCTTAATAATTAGCAATGAATACATAAACGGATATGCGGTGTGTGTGCTGTATTCACGCTGTGTTGCAGTGATTCTTAACTATTCCGTAAGGGTACCTACATTTTCTGGAAACAACAGATTTTACGACCCGTGAGTCACCCTGCGTCACGTCAACTGCGCCTCAACGTTCGCCCGGTCTAACAATAAAATAAATTAGAAAGGTTACGTGGTTAATAACTTTTAAGTAAGTACCTGTAAGTACCTACTTACAATGTAATATTATGATAAAATAGTAGAACATAATGCTTTTTAATGAAATAAAAATGGCATTACAAAAGTAATTAAAAATTAAGCTGTGTCAAGAGCTGGTTTTTGATAAATTAAGCCATCTCATGCTTTTTTCTCCAAACCTCATGTTTCTTTGAAATTATTCTCATGCACTGAATTTTTTCCACCTGCCAACATTGCTTGATGCAAACACGCTGTGGTCGAAGTATGCGTGTAGCATGACACAAATACACGCAAGCGGCAAAATACAATTCACAGCTGGCAGCAGTTCAACTCCGTGTCGACCTGACCCGACGTTGCCAAATTTAAATATTTTCCTACTACCTACTTATTATAGCGCTAAAATATGTAATGCATGCTATACATTATTATACATTATTTTTTAAAAGCATGCACAGTTAACATATTGTTTCAGTTTAAAAATATTTAATATTGAAGTTACAGAATCCCAACGGATAAAATTAAGGCAACTTGTAATGGAACTGCTGGTTGCATATTTAGACTTCCATCAACTTGGTCGAGATACAGATGGACAAGTTATTGCAATATTTCTTAAATCAATTTTTAATGAACTTTTCATTAGATCTCTATTGGTGAGTGGAACAATTAAGAACTTATGGCAAAAGTTGAAAGTAGATGTCATTACAAATACGTCAACAGTTTAAAACAAGTCACCAAATTCGTTTTAGAGAATGTCATTATTATGGGCATAGATGGTATGTAGTCTAGCTTATTTATGAATTTAGCAATGTTGCATTCAGGCATCTAACAAGTTGGTTTCAGAGCTATGTAAGAATCCGTCAGTGACAGGCTGAAACGGTGTTTAAATAATGATCTGAAAATATGTTTTTCATTGTAAATATACATATAACATTTTTATAACCGTATCATCGTACTGGACTTATTTCTCTCTATCTCTTCTTAAAATTAATATGACAGCATCACCCTGTGATCACTAACAAATACATAAAATAAATTTCAGAATTACAAAAAAACTGTTTGATTTTAATCTGTTTTTAAAAAGGCAATATGAGGTATCCTCTTGAAGCCCCATAAAGATGAAACTTATTTCAAAAGCATATGTGATATAATAGCATGGTATCATTTTTTGGTACACCGAAGCTAATCAAAGAGAATTCCGACGTTTTTACAAAAGTTTCAGCTTATATTCCATGAACTGGAAATAATATGGACTGTGAATCATGTGCTACAATATACAGTGTCTGCGTTTTTTGTAACAGGACTTTTACAACTTGTACTAAAAACCCTATAAAAAAAAGTTTATAAAACCATATGTATAGATGCGTCGTTTTCGATTTGCAGATGTTCAAGTTTAAAATGAGAATTGATTTTTTATTCGTAAAACAAAAACCCCTTTTTAGACTTTGTTGAAACTTGGCAATTTTGTTTGTAGTAAAAATACTCATTTTCTAACGTATTTAATTTGTCCTATTTTCTCCAGTTAAAAATAGAAAGAAAATATGGTACGCCACTGCTTGTTGTTAAGTTCAACATTTTTCTCAGATAAAGCTATATACAACTTACATCTTTTTTGTTATTTAATATTTTTCCTATCTCGCTTTGTTTAGACAGAAATAAAATATTTCACACACTTAGTGGTACTCGTTTAAAGTGAAACTTTAAACTCGGTAATCGGGTGCAAGCCGTGTTGCATGTTTTGGCCACTTGGAACTAAATTAACTATCTTTTGTTCAATTTACCATTTTTTTTATTTAGTATCAATTACTATTACCTAATACTTACTATGAATATGAAAATAGGTTTTAGAAGATATGTGATATGTGTTACAATTTGCGTAGGTACAATTATTTTATAATGCTCATATTAACTGTTACAGACAATTAAAAATTAATTTTGATTTTTGAGGTTGAGGTACCTAACGATTCAGACCCCATGCTTCATAAGCCTATGCAGTAAACCATTATACTGGGCATCGGGGAAAATGTGGGAAATTTCTTGGGTGCAGATAGAACATGAAAAAATAAAATGGATCGTCCCTATAAAATTTTCCTACGGAAATATGTGTCCCTGAAAGACGCCGCTGGATATTAGTTAGAGAAAAAGTTAAGCACAAAGTTTTTCCTGGGACACTGCTGCTTTTTTAAATTTTGTATTTTCTCGTATTAAACATCTTAAAATGAAACTTTCTTGTCGCTTGAATGACTCGTATCACACTTTGTTATCGAGAAAAAAAAATAGAAATCATGGCCCCTTTTTTAAAATAAAACATGAATTCGTTTTATTATTCTTTTTCTCGTAAACGATTCCTTTTTCAGCAATAAACGATAGTATTTTTTTAGCCTAAGGTTAAAGCTACCTCGATTTATTATTTTAAAGTCTTTATCATTGCAGTGTTAAAAATTTAGACATTAAGTTGTAAAGCTTAGTCCGCCACTGAGAACCTAAAAAAGCCAAATTTCTTTCAAAAACACTATTTTAAGAGGTCCTTACTAGTGTCCATCACATATATATTTGTATTAAACTATATCGAGTAGTTTAAAAGTTATTCAAGAAAAGCCGATTTTCAGCTACGTCCTTCAAGGACACATATCTCCGTAGGGAGGGTCTGTAGAAAAAAAATTTATAGGAACTTGTCATCTTATTTTTTCATGTTCTATCTGCACCCAAGAAATTTCCCACATTTCTTGGACACCTTGTACATCTTTAATTAAGCTAGTTTGTAGATTTTATTTTTAATTGCGGTATTGGGTTTATTGTCTATTTGTTTTGTTTCCATCCTGTAATTGGTACTTATACTATTGGACCAATAGAATTTTCTAAAAAGCATCAATCCATATAAATTTGATGTACTTTGTCTAGCGCAGCGTAACAAAAGTATATGCTTTACATATTCACAAAGCAGCGTTCGTATAGTTTTCAGGATAATAGACTTCACTGTTAGCGTAACACGTTTCTGACTTTCTGATTAGAATACAATTTCACGAACCTACGAACTTAAGTTACGCCAGTTCGTAAAATTTTATTTTGGTGGTAAGTAGAAATAAATAAGTGGCGTATCTCACATTTTCCTGTTCAGACCTGTAGCAGAATAAACTCGAATTTTACAATTATGGCACTGTGTATAAAGGAAGCATGTAAAAAGATAGGTGAGGTAGCCTGTGCAAGTTTTGACTTGCAGCCAGTGATCTATCTACCCATATAAAAAAAGTGCTATATTTTATAAAAATCCTTTATCAAATTACAACTGCACACTGTACGACATTGCTACTAAAGGTTGTTTTTGCTCTATGTGCCATGTGGCATGAAGGCATCACCAAACGAAGGTCAGCAGAGGTTAGTGCTTTTGTGTACAAAGCTCTTCTAATCTATGCAAAAAGCATAAAATCTGTTGCCTTATTTTCCGACGATTGTATCAGACAGAACAAAAACTCTATTATTACAATGCTGCCTTATGTTATAACCAATAGTGTTACAAAACATCCCATGGACAAAATGCAGATGTGGCACACTACAGTACCATATTCAAAGCTTTAAAGACTGTCGGTGTCATTTATGCACCTTCGCAATTACCGCCTATAGTGAATCTTTCCCGAAAACGCCATCCCTATATTGTTGAGCTCTATAAGCTAATGATTTCATTGCCTTTAAGAAATTATCTCAAAGTTTGCAGGTACGCATTACAAAAGTAGTTGAAACGGGTGAGCCTATGAAATGGATCGATCTCTTATTGGAACTTAAACTTAGGAAATATTTTTCAAAACAAGTCACTAGCAAAGAGAAAATCAGGCCTATGATTGAACATTCAGGTTAGAGTAACCGATAGCACAGCCCCACAAAAAAAAAAGTTCATACACAAGGGAGCGACATATGTATTCCCATGTATTTTTCGACGCTGAATCCGATCCCGAACCCAGAATTGGGCCTACACGTCTGGAATTGGCCCCAGGGGCCGAAAATGGCCTGAAATGCGGTTCCCGGGATAAGGCGAAGTCGACGCTGAATTTTGGAGCTAAAGCCGGATTTGTGCTCGAAAAGTTTATGGCCAACTAAAATTCCGAGTTTGGGTCCGGGAAAATGACCCCTTGGGGCGGGAAAATCCTGTTTTGGACGTCCCGGTCGCGACTGTGGTATTTTCGTGTGTTTTTCAATTCTGGACCTGAGACTGGGTGTGAAAAGTTTTTGGTCAGCTGAAATTCCCAATTTGGGTCCGGGAAAATGGCCTATTGGGGCCGGAAAATTATATTTCGGACGTACCAGTCTCGGACGTACCAGGTGTATATGAAAGCTAATACTTTTAACCATCCATGGGTATGCAAGTGGTCCCGCCAGATTCGCAGCTGCAAGGTGGGGTGGTGGGGATGAAGACTTTTCCGACACATGAAGAAATGCGTAAGGAAAAGGAAGTAACTTTTTGTCAGGACAGGTGCGGATTATTGAATATTTGGTGGTCAAGAAATTATGAGTAATACAAATGTATAATAGTGTTTAAGAAATAATGCACGAGGTTAATTAGTTGACAGTATATTCTGGACTGCTCTACAAATTTTGTGGTTGTCCCACACTTAATCTCCACATTATCTCCTTATTTATTTTTACAAGGGTAGGAACCCGACTTTCGGGCGCCATTGAACCTAAAAAGCAAGTAATAGAATGGCGAGCAAAGTAGGGTTGACAGAATTATTATTTTAAATTTTTCTAAACACATAACTCTAATTTCTAATATACACAAAGCAATGATATGAATAGCGAGGCAATATACAGGATGTTAATATTTAAATTGAAGTTATCAGGTGAGTGCCGTAGAGCAAATATATTTTGATAACATTTTAGTTTGTTACTAGTTTTTCCTCACTGGTAAAATTGACTAAATCTGTCTGTCATTGTTTACTTTTAACGAATTGACTTATGGTTATTTGATGATTATAATGATATATTATGCAATAAGAAAAAAATAAAAATTAGAAATACCGTTTAATAGGAAAATGTTAAGTAAAGATTTATTTTCCATATAAATGCAAAGGTAAATATACTAATGAATTTAATAAAAATTATTGCAACTTTGCTTTTAGTCACATTTGTAAATTAATTTATAATAAATGCTTGCAGTATTTTATACATAATTATATTATATTATTTTTTATATAGAATAAATACTCGTTCAGAATCAGAACATCCAGTTAAAATGATTTTTAAATGATTGTCACAAAATAGAATATACAGGGTGTTCCAGAATGATGGTCAAATATTTTACCAGTGTGTTCCACAAGCCATTTCAGGGGGGGATCTTTATATAAAATTTTTCAATTTGGGTCCTCCCTGTCGATATATTCGAATCTCAAAATGGCGGAAAAAAATAGTTTTTTTATTTTTCCTTAAAAACGATTGCACTTAGAAATTTTAATTTTGGTACACATTATCAGCTAATCAAAGGCAATTTTCTGGTGGTGTCTATTCCTTAGTTTATGTTTCTGGAGGGTGGGAATAAACAACCCCTAAATTTATTTCTTTCAGAACTTTTTCTTGTAATGGCCGATTTCAACAAAAGGTTTTTTTTAAATACTATACCTAATTTGACTACTTTTTTCCCTCTTGTAAATTTTTCATACAACCAACAGTTTGCGCAGAAAAAAATAAAAAAGCTTTTCCTGACACAACATCTTTTTGTCACCGGTTACTGATAACCGCAATAGGTGGTTGCTATGTTGTTTTTCTGTTGTCTTGTCAAAAAAATGGCTATTAGGTCTACAATTGACAGTTTTTGCAAATATTTCTAAACAAAGGTTTTCCTATAATTGTTGCCAATCCTGTCGTATGCATATTCCATCAATTTTTTCGCTAATATTTGTACGGAAGAGTCAGTTGTTTACAAATATTTGCAAACACTGTCAAGACTGATTTGTTTCATACGACAAGAGAGAAACATCATCATAGCAACCGCCTACTGCGGTTATCAGTAACCGGTGACGAAACGATGTTTAGAGTAAGAAAAATTATATTTATTTTTTCCGCGCAAATTGTTGGTTGTATGAAAAAATTACAAGAGGGAAAAAAGTAGTAAAATTAGGTAGTCTTTAAAAAAAACTTTTTTTGAAATCGGCCTTTGCAAGAAAAAGTTCTGAAAGAGATAAATCTAGGGGTTGCTTATTCCCGCCCTCCAGAAACATAAGCTAAGGAATAGACACCACTACAAAATAGCCTTTGACTAGCTGATATAGCTGATAGCTAGCTGATATAAGTTGTTTTATCTAATGAATCTATAGTTTACAATATATTGAAGAAGGCCCGAAACCTGAAAGCAAATGCAACATTTAAGAATATTAATGTGTCTGCCGACCGTACCCCGAGACAACTGACATTCTATAAAAAACTGAAGGCTGAATTGGAAGATAGGCGTAATAATGGTGAACAAAATTTAAAAATAAAATATGTTCGAGGAGTTCCCAAGATTGTTACATTAAACTAATAAGGCCCGACAGTAAAAGTACTCATAATATTTCATGTTACTTTCAGAACGTCGTGGTTTGAGATCAAAGGTAGATGAATTTTTTACATCAATTTGTGAAACAGAATTTTCTATTGTTGGTCTTGTCGAAACTTGGCTATCACCAGACATTAATAGTAGTGAATACTTTCCTTTGTCATACAATGTGATTCGGTCGGATCGTAAGTTCCATGAAGTTCAACTATCTAAGGGTGGTGGTGCATTGGTGGCTGTCGACAGTGATTTGATTACTGATCCCCTGGACATGTCTTATATTACAAATACTTTGGTAAACATTGACATTGTAGGTTGTAAATGTTTTCTGAATGATCATTTTGTACTTTATGTTTATGTAACTTACATGCCACCTTCTTTATCTGTAAATGAATTTAAACTATTTTTTGAACTTTTGGTCATTCAATTAACAACCATAGTAATGTTTTAATTATGGGAGATTTTAATATTACACATTTCAATAATAATGATATCGTTGATACTAAATGTCAATTAATTAATGATTTTATTAATTTTATTTCTTTGAACCAAGTAAATAATGTGGTTAATGTTAACGGTCGTTTGCTGGATTTAGTATTTACCAATATTCAATGTAAAGTTTCTCATGATCGCTCTGGTTAAGGAGGATTTACATCACCCACTCCAACTGGAACTATCACCTAATCTTAGCTTTCCTACATTTCCAGTCAATTTTGTGGGGAAAAACTATAACTTTCGCAAAGCCAATTATCCGAGATTATACGATGCTTTATATAATATGGACTGGTCATTTCTCAATCAATTCTCTAATGTAAACGATGCTTGTAACAGTTTTTACGATAAGTTATACTCTGTATTTGACTTGTACGTACCTTTATATAGTAATAGAAAGTCTTCATATCCATCATGGTACGCACCTGATTTGAAAAGAAACCTGAGACTTAAAAACTACTATAGAGATAAATACCGCAGGACTAAAAACGATGTTTATTTACAGGATTTTTATCGTATGAGAACAATTACAAAGACAAATATCGGAATGTTTCAATATCTATGTTCGTAATGCTGAACAAAGTATATTGACGGATAGCGATTCTGGACTTTTATAAATATGAAACGCGGTAATTCAAGAATACCTGGTAAAATGTATGGCAATAATGACGCTGAATTTAACACTCCCAAAGCATTGTAGATGGTTTTGCACAGTACTTTTGTAGTGTATACGTACAAGATGACGCTAACCTTATTATACCTGATAATATATTTAATAATCTACCTTGTGTTAATATTAAGCAATTAACTGAGAGTATTGTGAGACAGTCTATTTCAAGTTAAAGAACAAATTCACTGCTGGTCACGATTTGGTACCTAGTTCTTTAGTGAGAGATTGCGCGGGTGTCTTTGCTGCTCCGTTGTTAACAATCTTTAATTTGTCCTTGCGCACTGCCCAGTTTCCAACTTGTTGGAAATTGGGTAGAATATGTCCTGTACTAAAGAGTGGAGATGTAACTAATATATCCAATTACAGACCAATTTCAATTTTTCCCAATTTTGCTAAGGTCTTGGAGATCTCTCTATATAGCTGCATATATCAGTCAGTAAAAAACTTACTCTCTCCATATCAACACGGATTCCTAGATAAACGATCATCAATTACTAATTTGGCTTTAATTACTCAAGATTTATGTGAGGCACTTGATTCTAGAGGTCAGATTGATGTGGTATACACAGATTTCTCCAGGGCCTTTGATACGATTAGCCACAATATATTGTTAACTAAACTAAAAGAATTTGGATTCTCCACTCCTTTGGTACAACTTTTCAGAACTTATTTAGTAGACCGTTCTTACTATGTTGCATACAATGGGTTTAGGTCTCGGCCTTTCTTAGCTGTATCGGGTATTCCGCAGGGATCAAATCTTGGGCCCCTTTTGTTTTTGTTATTTATTGATGGACTCATGAATTCTGTTGACTGCCATAAACTTCTTTATGCAGACGACCTTAAAATTTATTGTAATGTAAATAGTATTGCGGATTGTTTGTACTTGCAGTCTCAGATAGATGCAATTGTAAATTGGTGCAGGTTATTTTCACTTAAATTAAATATTAATAAGCGTAAGGTAATTAGTTTCTCCATAAACAAAGTCCGATTATATTTAATTATGCGCTGAATTATGTTATCTTGGAAAGATGTAGTGGAACTAAAGACTTAGGAATATTCTTTGACAATGAGTTGAATTTTTCAACACATCAATAACATTACAAAATCGGCTAGTAAAGTACTTGGTTTCATTATTAGAAACTGTAAGTGTTTCACGAGTGAGGCAGCGTTAAAAACATTGTATTTTTCATTGGTGCGTACTAAGTTGGAGTATGGATCATTGATTTGGTATCCTATTTATGAGAATCAATGTTCTAGTTTGGAATCAATTCAGCGCAAATTTTTAAAATATATTTCTTTTAAAATTACTGGTGTATTTCCTGGACAGGGTTATGATCATGAGTTACTATTATCGACCTTTGATATTCCTTCACTAAAGACTAGGCGTATTATGTGTAGTATTATATTCTTATTTAAACTATTTAATAATAACATTGATTGCTCTTTACTTTTGGAACGTTTTAATATGAGAATATCTAGTTTTGGTTCTAGGCAGACTGACACGTTTTATTTGCCAATACCAGCAACCAATATTCTTAAAAAATCACCAGTATATACTATGTCACTTAATTTTAATATGATATCTGGTCATTGTGACATTAACCATAGTGGTATTAATTCATTAAAATCAATTGTATCTAACACCTTTCAATTATAATTTATTTTTTACATTCTCTCTTTATCTTAATTTATTTTTGCTTATAATAACCATGTATTTCGGTGTTTTATATTAATTTCTTATTCAAGTACCTATTTGCTTATATGTAATATTTTAAATATGTTGTTTTGTTGTTACTATCTACTAACTTTTTTTTTGTTTTCACTTAGCACACCATTTTTTATAACTTTTTGTCCTGTAAGTGGAAGTTTTCTGTTGGGCAAATAAAATTTATTATTATTATTATTATAATGTGTACCAAAATTGAAATTTCTAAGTGCTACCGTTTTTCAGGAAAAATAAAAACACTATTTTTTTCCGCCATTTTGAGACCCGAATATCTCAACAGGGAGGACCCAAATTGAAAAATTTTATATGAAGATCCCCCCTGAAATGGCTTGTGGAATACACTTGTAAAATATTTGACCATTATTCTGGAACACCCTGTATAGAGCCGTTTCTAGAAACGACATTCTAATCATTCTATTTTGTGGATGTAGGTATTTTAATTATTTTATTTACAATTGTAGGTATAGAGAAAATGTAGCGAAGATTTGCCACCAGATGCGATCGAAAGATTATATGAGCTACAGAACACCAGATATATACAAAGAACAGGTCTGTTATATTTATTATGATTTTGAATGAAATATATATATGTAAATTATAAATCATGTCAAATCTCATTACATCATGATCTGTGCATAACGAAATTCTATTCATACCTAGTGCAAATATGGATAGCTTGTAGTATTTTTCCAAATTTGAATTATAAACATTTGTTTATATTGCGTCTTTTTATAGATTCCGACTTTCTATATCCTAAAATTTGTAATCGCATCCTTGGGAAAACTTTTCCTATTCGTACAGTAGATTTAAGATTTAATAATGAATCATTGAATAATGAAGTTTCTGAACAAGAGGTAAGACAAAATGAATTAATTTCATGTAATGCAAATTCTTTCCCGATTAGAGACACACGATGTGGTTCAAGTACCTACCGTTGTTAATAATCATGATGAAGTAATAATGAGATATTCCAAGCGTTGATAAGCAATATCTAGCTATATTTATTGTGAAAGATATTCAACGACATGAAATATTGAAAACCAGTGGATCATTCTGATAAATATTCATTTCTTTAGAGTAAATAAAATAATGTATCACACTTTAAATGTACATGTAAAATATTATTAAAACAACTCTATATTTATAAATATTAATTAATAATAAGATTTTGTCAATAATTTATTGTTATCGTTTTGTCCTTTAATACAAATTTTATCAAGTCTCAAGTTTTTTTATGAATTTGGAGTAATATTTAAATGAGTATACTATAATGTTACCATAGTAAATAAATGGCAATATTGTGTATATTCTCTTAAATATTATTGTAAAATAAGAGTGAAACACAGATTAAATATATATAATGAAGTGAAATAAAATAATATAAATTTGAACCTGAAGTTGACAATATCCAATATCTGTTTTACCGACAGAGTCGGTAAGTTACCATTATTATCGACTAAGGGAACTTTTTTAGTAACAAGAAATACATGCAAGTCAT
Organism: Monochamus saltuarius; assembly: GCA_025584915.1. Lineage (NCBI taxonomy): Eukaryota > Metazoa > Arthropoda > Insecta > Coleoptera > Cerambycidae > Monochamus > Monochamus saltuarius. The sequence goes on from CM046721.1 coordinate 69,532,736, forward strand.
TGTGAAGGAAATACTCCAATAATAAGAAATAAAGACTTTCAATACTTTTATCTTCACCTTCATCATGAAGACAAGACAGAGTCGGTAAGTTATAAAGTTACCATTATTATCGACTTTTTTAGTTAAGTTCTTATGTTGTCCCGACACAGAGGGTACCACAGTCGCTCTATTTGTCACTGCTGTTTTGATGTTGGAATAAAGAACACGCCCTTCTTCTAGTTATGTTTTGTACTTTTAACTATATGACCGACCTGCAGATATCTCAGGTTTCCATCTTTCTCCAGTGGAAGGACAAAAAGTATAAGAATCATTATGGATCGGTCAGTGGTCGCGCGGTTTAAGGCGTCAGTACTTGAATCGAGGTGACTAGATCACTGTGTGGTTCGACCCCCGCAGCCGGTAGACCGTATATAAGCTATATTCGTGGAGAGATTGGCACCCTCTCTGCGGGTATGGTAGGGTGGAAGAATGCTGGCTTGGGTCAATGTGAAAGATTGATACCGGTTGACATTTGACTACCCTCCTAATTAATGAGGTTTTCCAGGTTTCCCTCATTCCTGCACTGAATAGTGATTAGGGCTTACCAACGTAAGTCGTTCCTGAGCGCAAATGCGGCCTGCTTAATAATAATATGCCGCCCCCTGTCCCGCATAAGTCCTCGACGTCTGGGCTAATCCTCGTGATTAGAATGAGGGGTAGATATTATTAAATTGTTCTTCTGTAAAATTTGAAAAACTGAGATAAGCCACATCGTGAAATGGGCGACAATATGCAACTAGTCCAAATAGCATTCTCTGTAGGTATAAAAAATAATATTATGGGTGGTTTTAAAATTTTTATTCAATAGTACTGTTATTTTTTGTTTATATAAATACATATAACAAATCGTATGGTGTGTCATTCATTATATATAATTCGCTGATGAAATAAAGTGGTTAAAAAAGTAAATAAAATAATTTACAACTACGTAAATGCCGAAAAACGTTTCGTTTATTTTTAACAAAAATGCACATTTGTAAAGCGTTATACAAAAGCGGTATGAACAACAATGGGTGCTCGAAAAGGCACTTAAAGAATCAGTTAAATATTTAACACTGGTTTAATTACACGGCTATCCGCTTCGGTGACCCAGTCAACAAGAACAAACTGAATCGTACACACCCACATTCCTTAAAATACACCAATTTAAAAAACACAAAAAGAATAACGAATAAATAGAATACTATGATCAGGTAGAAGGGACATTGTTATAAATAATGTATTGGTAATATAGCAACAAATAATAAACCTACTCTACAGTATATACACATAATTACAAAGTGCCGTCCCTATGGGAAGCCCACTAGCGACTTATAATAATGAATAACATCTACATAAGCATTATTGCACCGACTCTAAAAAGAACTGAACCTAACTCTTGTTTAAAGTCACAAAACAGTTAAGGAAACTACATGCATGTATAAAATCAGTTTTCCTTTGTTCATTATAAAAATAATAAGAATTGAATACCATTATATAGATTATCGTATCTAGGCTCAATATATATTAATTTACACTTTAAATTACCTATTTATAAGATATTGAAAGTTTAAAGTTTAGTACATAACAAATACTTTTTTTACAAAATGTCCATATGGCCTGCCATCTCACGATTGTTCTTCTTCGCAGTCACTTTTTGTTATTATCTGCAACAGAATAGAAAATATTTATTTTCATTACAGAAAAACTTTTTTTTTACAATACAATAATTCAATTAATTCAAATCATTTTCTTAAGATCATCGTATTCCTTGCCATCAAAAATTATCACATTTGTTGTGATTTTTTAGGTACAGAAATCTCGAAAAATAAAACATGTAGAACAAAAATAATATGAAAAATAAAATTCTTGATGTTTTGTTTATCTACTTTTACTATATAAATTCTTCTCAAATAAAATAATAACTTTTAAAAATCATTTGTAAGACACGCATTTTGCCATTTTAACCCCACATTTTAACAAATATTTTCTCATATTATAAACAAAAGCAAACAATCTTATATGCAGAACTATGTAAGTTTATGTTGTAACAATATTTACATTTACAGTTAAATTTAAAAGAATACATATTTTGAGATTTCTGTACTTAAAAATTTGTTGGTTAAACAGCTTTCTGTCTTTATAGATTTGTTTCACTTTGGTACCTTTGAATATTCATAGGTGGTACGAGATAACCTTCATGTTATTTTCTAAGTTCTATATTATTCAATTCTTAAATGTCTGAGATTATTTATATTTGTAGAAAACAGTTTCATGAATACGTTACTCTTAAGTTTAAAAATTACAGTGCAACCTCCATTATCCGAACACGCCTTTATCCGAATATCCACTTAACCGAATGGAAAAAATCGCAACATTATCCGAACGAGTCTCGTTTATCCGAACTGGGAGGCCGCAGAGTTCGGGTGATATGCAATATTTGCTGGCGTGCTTGCGTGTGCGACTGGGTTTTTGTCTCAGCCGGCCCGGTTGGAATCAAGATATTCCAGAATTCCAGATCAGTCTGGCGCATTTATTACACATGTGTGCAGGTAACTATTTTGTGCAATTTGACAAACTCCTATATAAAAATAAAACTTACAATGCCGAAAAGAAAACGTGTTTGCTTAAAACTAACTTAAAAGTTGGAAATATTGAAGAGTAGATTCTGGCAAGACCATCACAAGTCTCACTTTAAAATACAACATTGTGAAAATTAAATTTTAAAATCTTCAAACATTTTCTTGAAATTTTTGGTATGTAATACTATAATTTTTCATGATGTATGTATGTAGAATGACGCACTCTTTCAAATGGCATGGACAAAATTGGGGGCTATTTAAAAAAATATTCGATGACGTCATGTCTCAAACAACGATGTCACAAATATGGGTCGTATGTCAAAAAGTGCCTTATTTAAAAACAAAATTGACGTGCCAGGGGATTTTTTCGAAAACTTCTCAATTTCAAAAATAATGAATTTATTCGTTACTTTTCGAAAGCACTGTATACATATGTATATATTATATTTTTTGTATATTTTTTTCCATATTATATACATACTTTAAGTATGAAAAGATGTTTTTAGAAGAATAACTGCGTTTTCATTTTAAATTCGATTATCCGAACAAATTGATTAACTGAACAAGACCTTGCAACAATTAGTTCGGATAATCGAGGTTGCACTGTACTGTAATCAGAATTTCATGAAACATTGGACAGAACGTGAACTATACAGTGGACCAAATTCAACACCTCTAGTAATAATAAAAAAAATAAGTAATAGCTTATTTACACACAATTTATTAAACAATAAATTAACAATTTTGTAAATAAATTGATGAATTTCATTGCTGCTAACCTCGAACCTTGTCGAGTAAAATTCAAATATTTTGTAGTCAAAACTTTTCTAATTATTTATAGCCATAATTGCTTTTGGCATGATTTTTTTTCTACGGAAAACGATGACTAACCTTTGTCATTAATAAACTTCCAAAAAATTGGTTATAAATTCATGCACACAATTAGTTGTTATTTAAACACAAATACAAAATGTACCTAGATATCTCTAAAATTATACCAATATATAGAACATGTTTTAAATCTGCAATTTATTGATATCAATAAACATATTAGCTTTGCTCCCACAGTACACAAATTGATTTCCAATCGTCCGGAGCGTACGTATTCCAACTAAAACAATGGATTTTCAACCTTACGGAGGCATTATAAATAAAATGCATGTGCGTCGGACGGTTAGAAACGGTTTCCAACTGTTGTGCAAACAGGGCTATTAATTAATAAATCGATAAATCACAATTATTAAAATCAATTCCTGTTTCAGACTTTCCAAAATAAATTGAAGTTCAACTTTATTTGTCAATTGAATATTTGGGGTACATCCATAAATTCGTCACGTTAATGGGGGGGAGGGTATCACCGGAATGTGACATAGTGTAACAAGGGGCAGGGGGGGGTCAATAACTTTGTGACATCACATGTTAGAATTCAAAATCCATAACGTGAAATTTATATGTGAATAAAAAACTTTAAAAATTTACAAACTTGATCTATATTTATTAATAATTTAGCACTCTCGCTACGAGATTATATAAAAGTAAGAAAAAAATAAAAACAACTGTTTTCTTTTGATTATTTATAAATACATACATAAATTTGAAAATTGTGTGATGTCACATCAGGGGGGAGGGGGATCTGAAAAAAGGTTCAACCTGTGACAAGGACGTGGGAGGGGTTAGAGTCCTAAAATTCGTGTGACGTAATTTATGGATGGCCCCTTTCCTGGAAAAAGATTCCAGGAATTATTTAATAATTCGTATCAAATTATTATAACCTTGTTATTTGTATATTTTTTAAAAATCTATAGTTGTTAAGTTATTACAAAATAAAACAAAATTCATGTTAAACAATTTCAAGTATCTACATTGCACAACTTAATTTTGAAAAACAATCTGTAAGTGGTGGGAAATATTTGCCTCGAAAGTTTCAAATATATTATGTAAGGATATTCATGGGATATATTTGGCAACATTCCCGAAACATATTTTGGGAGTATTTCGAAAAAATATCTTCCATCTCTAAATTGTCAAAAATGTTTTCAAACTTTTTTAAATTTCTAAAAATTCAAAACTATTAATTTCGGCCACATTTGTTTAGTAACTTTAAGAAATTCGATTAAAATTTGTCTTTCTAATAAGCAAAACGTTACAATTATTATTGTTCACTTTTGGTGCGATATTTACTGATTTTATAAAACATCTTTCATAAAATACAAAACAATGTGTTAATATAGTTTTAACTTAGATATTGATAGTTTTAATTTTGTTTCCAATATATTTTTTTAATAATAAAATTATTAAACATCAAATTTGAAATTTGTTTTTTTTTAAATTACAAATGACTAGCCGATTTTTTTTTAAATTAAAAATAAAGGTTTTCAACTATTTCGCATCTTATATTGAGAATATCCTCTATATAAGTTTAATTTATATAAAGGCTAAATCAATTATTACTTAGAATTTTTTAAACAATATCAAAAACCAATTAAAAATAAAGTATATTCTATTTGAGCAGTAATCCGTAGTAATATTATATTTATAACTTAAAAGAAGCAAAAAAATATATATAATAAATGATTATAAACAGAAAATAACAGAATGCTAAATACAAATCTAGCATTAATTGGTTATTAGACATTTTCCAGGTTTCCCTTATTCCTGCACTGAATGGTGGTTAGGGCCTACCAACGTAAATCGTTCCTGTGCGCAAATGCGACCTGCTTAATAATATGCCGCCCCCTCTCCCGCACAAGTCTTTGACTTCTGGGCTAATCCTCGTGATTAGATCTTGTTATTCTTACAGTTTAAAGAATGATGTTTAGATCCATATGAGCTAATTTGGGTAAACCCCTATTAGCAACATCATCTGGTGCAAAACGTAATGTACGAAAAATTATAACAGATGAAAATGTTTATTTAAGCACAATTTTTAAAGACAAAAAGAAACTGAATTATGTATTCTAAGATTTAATTTAAAACAAAAAATACATTTACTGTATAAATAAACTAGATAAAAATATATGATTTTGTCTTCATAATATGGCATATTACCACAATGTAAACCAACTAAATCAGTGTTGTGCAGATATGTTGAACTTTTATTATTAACATACGATTAATTTAATAATCTGTGAAACATTTGCGGTTTATGAACTCTTTATTTTGCACATATAAAATTATTTTATATACACATTGTCGACTATTCTCAGCAAGGTGATGTTTACAAATTACATCTCGATGAGTCAAAACCGAATTCCGTAAAGTGATTATAAAGTTATTTTTTGTTAAAAAATACAGTAATGTTCTCTCTAATTTAATCAAATGAAACATATATGCACTAACAACTCATTAAATTGTAAAAATATGTTATGAGAAAATTACATGAAATGAAAAATAAATGATTCTTAAAACGATATACTGGCGAGGCTATAAAGGTATCAAGCAAACAAGATAACAGTGTTTTACTTCTCTCTTTTATTAAATTTTCTCGTGTTAATATAGTTGGTTGCACAGCTCATATTAAATCCCTTTTATTTTGTGAACATAAATATATGATGTGGTGTCTTTAATGCAGAATATTAAAAAAATTACAAAATGTAACAAGTGAATGCAAATCCTGGATGTATTATGACCACATACAAACCTCATACCCCATACTGAGACCTATGGAGCGGAAAGTAGTGAAGACTCCGAGATCAGTGTTGTCAAAATTTAACTTGTGGAGAAAATCAGATTTTTTTCAAATCACTAAAATGTGAAAAATTTTCTGATTTTATATAAAAGTGGTTTGCATCTCATTTTGTTTGTAGAATAGGCAATTTGCATATTTTTTTATTTTATTACCAAAATATTATTCAGTTCATTTTATGTGTACTGTGTTAGTTTTATGTCATTCTCTGCAAAAATAAAGCAGTAATAAATTAATAAATTCCTTACGTCTTTCTCAACCACAAAAACGCGAGAAATACAAATGGCGGTTATGTGACGTCACAGTATATGAACATGTCATGTTGTTTTATATGCGTGACGTAAATGTCAAAATCGAACTGTCAAAGTCAAATTATTATTTGTTTTGTTGCTGTGCATTGTGTATAATATCCATATAATTATAGTAAATAATGGCAACAGAGAGTGGATTTGTCAAAGGACAATCAGATAACCTGCCCAAAATTGACTCATTGTCAATGTTTTTGTTCTGGAAGAAATTCCAAATTATATAGTGAATAATTTCAAGACGCGTCATGCGTTTTGCATTACTTTGTTGCTCAAGTACCATTTTCCCGTGACAGTTAAAATTATGGGGTATTACACTTTTTTTAGTTGTAGTCTTTGTACATTCCCATTTAATTTGTGCTGCCAATAATTCTCCATATCTTCTTCCAACCATTAATTTTAAAACACACATCATCTTTATAATCTCTGAATAAAGTGAAAATGACTTACGGTGAAATGATCCTCGCAACAATATAACGCCGTTGTGTTCGATAATGTTGCATTCTCTTTTTCGTCTCTATTCATTGAAATTAACCATTTCTTACGCATTTTCTCATGTTTAGGAACTGAGAAGAATATTTTTCCGGGGTGGTTACCGTAGTGTTTTTGCACTTTGGTACCACACAATACTTATAAAAATTTGTGTTTTATCTGTTCCATCCCCTTCGGCAATCCAAAACTTATGTTATAATCAATGCTGGACACCACACAAACACAGATTATGAAAGTTACGGAACGAGTTCGCTAACCGACTCCATTTGACAATTTGACATGTGTCACCATGGACGTTTCCATATACTGTGACGTGGACCAATCAGAATGTTGTTTCCGAATCCGTGACTATATTTGAATAAATTGCTATATAAAATAATTAATTATGAAAAATATAAGAACAATTGTACAGAATTAGCAAGATATTCTTGTTAAGTACTTAATATATAATAAAATAACAATATTTTTAAGCATTTAAAAATTTCATGCAAATTGCCTATTTGTTTTCTGTATTTTGTTTCTATCAACATCTTATCTTGGATCACACATTACCATTTACAGAGAAGGAACCACTTTCACAGTTTATTTCTTTATTAAAAATAAGAATAATATTAAACTACCTAAAATTATTCTCATTTATACCAACATTAAACTGCATTATAGGAATTTAGGCTTGTTAAAAAAAAAAACATTTTAAAAGTCTAGCCCTGAAGAAACAAGAAATAATTGTGAGATGTCGGTAAGGTTATACCAGATTTACTTTCCACAAAATTATATCATCTGGCAACACTGCCTCAGCCTTTAGATAGGCAACCGCTAGGTTCATACCTGTCAATGGAAACATTTTGGCTAGGACTGCATGAGGATTTATTTCTCTACTACAAAACTGAAGTTCAATTTTAAAAGAAAAACGTTAATTTAAGATTTTTTTACGAAACTTTTTTTATTCCAAATATTACCAGGAGTTTGTATTTTATTTTTTTCTGACTCAAGTGTGTTCCTTCAAATGAGTAACAAAAAAAATAAACAATTTTTATTTTAAGCCACTTGAAGTCCAAAGTACATAGTTCACTAGTTCAATGTGGCAAATCTCATGGGCACTTACGTGTCATCGACTGATCTATGTTGTTGTATTTAAAAATGTTTATTTTAATCAGAAATTGCCAGAAATTGTATAAGTGGCCGTGTTTTGAAAGCATAACACTAATTATTTTAATTTTGTATGATTACTAAGAATCTTAACCACCACATAAAATGACATCAGATAATTTAAGAAACCAATAGTTTCCATTGACCCTTATAAAATATTTACTGTGCCACTGTATTAAATATGAAAAAAAAACATTATCTACAATTTAATACAAAAAAATTAACTTTGGAACATCTGACTAATACATCAGATGTGAACAAGAAAGCTAAGAAATAAAATTACAGACATGAAAACTTAAGGGAATATAGTATAGACAACACACAACATCAAGATAGACAAACAAACTTGTTATATAATATAATTCTTTACCTGTAAAGAGCTATCTTCAAGATTCTGTTGTTCTGAGGCACAATCTGTCGATGTGAAATCCTCACTATCGTCAAAAGGTATGGGGCTATGGAGATTGTGATCTACATGTATTCGTTCTCTCATTTTATGTACTTCTTTTCGTAGCATGTCCCTCTCTTCTTCGATATGTTTTACTTCACTCTGCAATAATTAAAAAAAATAATTAAACCACTCTTAAAAGTTTTCAAATTATCTTTAAAGTGTCTGATTATACCAAGTCTGATATTTATTTTTTAAATACAATTTTGTACTAAAATAATAAAGTAGTTCTCACAATGACAAACATTTATATTTAAGAAATACCATCTACACTCACCGGCAAAAAAAAACCGGCCACTAAAAACTAGCCCCAATTTTAAAGTTAGTTTCCTGGCAAACTGCTCATTTAATTTTGATCTTTTTTTTAAATTGTACATTGATTTCTCAGGAACGGATGTTATGTCGGAAATTTTTATTTGGAAATTAATTTCAACATATATACGGGGCGCAACAAAAAGACAATGTTTTTTTCCTGAAATTTTGTTCGTTCGTTTTAAAACAGTGTATCTCCGATAAAAACAGAGATGTCGTAATAAAAAAAAACAAAATGTTCACAAAAGATGAGGCTACAGTGTGACTCCAGATAGCAACAGCGACTGTAACTGTAACCCCACAGTGTTACAAATTTCGGAAAAAAAACTTCGCCTTTATGTTGCTCCGTATATGCTCAAATTAAATTCCAAATAAATATTTCCGACATAGCATCCCTTTCTGAGAAATCAATGTACAATTTAAAAAAAAGATCATCAAAATCAAATTAGTGGTATGCGAGTAACTCAACTTTAAAATTGAGGCTAGTTTTTAGTGGTCATTTTTTTTGCCGGTGAGTGTATATTACCGGATTCAAGGATCTACCAATTGCATATTAACTCAGGTGTTATTTATACAGAAATATTTATCCATTTTGTGATGATTTCAAGCAGAAGAGATCTGTTCCCTCTATAGTAAATATTTATAAGATAACATATATTTTTGTAAATATAAAACTGTTTCAACAAAATTAAACTTTGTTTATATAGTTTTTGGAAAAACAGGCTTTGAAAATGTATAAATATATCGGATAAAAGTTTGATCATAAAATAATTTTTGGACTACATCAATTTGTTATTACAGGAATGTAAATAAACAGTTTGAGATACTATTCAAGTACAGGTACTCGTAATTGTCAGTTTAGCCATTTCTATTTTACCAATCCTATGGATTTGAAAATTATAAAATCGGACGCATATGTAAGAAAAAAGAATACCAATGATATTAATACATTGCCACATTTTTTTTTTCAAGACATATATTATTATGTGTTTAATTATCTTAAAAACATTTGTAATTCAAAATAATGTTATCAACTTGTAAAATAATAATTTTGATAAATGGAAAAAAAAAACAGATTACACAGATGTCATTGAAAACTGAAAATTAAAAAAAAAAGAAAGAAACTCCTACAATTAGTTGTCAAAGAGCAACTACAGCAATTTATAGAAATGAATAATGTAATATTGAAACAAGCAGGATTTAGAGAGAACAACTCTAAAATATGATAGTGCTTAGCCAAAGTCAAGGCACGTACAATATGGACTTTCACAAGGATCGGTATTAGGTCCCATTTTGTTTGTTTAATATATTAATGACAGAAAAAGTACTTAGTAGTTGCAGTATAAAAATGTTTGCCCATGATACTCTAATTTACTATATGAGTGATGACATTGAGGTGATAAGCAATGCACTTAACGATGCACTGGAAAATATTTATAAATGTCCGAGTGTAAATAGTTTGAGTTTAAATTGAAATAAAACAAAATGTATGCTGATCCAAAATAGGTACAGTAAGAATTGATAGAATATGAATATTGGAATATAATAGTAATATAATTATCTGAATTAACTAGGCGTGTTCTTAAAATAATATAGGATTTAGTGAATAATAAACATTTTTACTGACTTATTCAGAATTGTAATGTTTCCCTATTTTACAATGGCAATTCTGAGATATATATTTTATTGTTGCTAAGCTAGTAGTGCGAATAATGGAACAGTATTAATTATGTGGCATAATGCCACAGAATGCCCATAACTGCCATATAATACAAATATAAACATCTCGCTTAAATTGATGAATCCCATGCTGGAACTGTTTATTAATAATCGTGTATTTATCTCTACATTGCTAGAATAATCATTTTAATGTTAACACTGTCATGTAACTACATCTGATGCAATAATGTTAAATGGCTTTTTACATAAAAGATATATCTTTTGCAAATTTATATTCAATTTTTAACGCAATAAAATTTAAGACTTAATGCACTTACCAAAAGGGTCGTGAGTTGTGAACTGAGAGAGGTAGCTAAATCTCTGACCAAATTTACTGGTATAGTCAAATGTGCCGAAGTCACTTCTTCGACGGGTTGCTGGCTTGTACATACGGCATGCTTGCCACCTTTTGCAGTAACAGCTTCGAACTCTGTTATGTTTAGTGATTGATTTACGGCTTTCTGGAGCTGGTCAACCTGAAATATTGCCGCCAATATCCGCTCCGATGGTTCTCGACTAGTCGAAGTATCTACACTGGCCATGTCGGCGATGTGTTGGAAATGCTCCCGAGGAATGCTCATCATATCGGCAACTAAGCCTTCCTTGTCTGCTAGAGCTTGTTTCACCAAAGCATCCTTCCTTCTGATTTGCTCTGTGAATATAACAAGAATTTAATAATTTATAAGTATGTATATAAAAAATATACCTTTTATTAAGATTAGTTAAAAAGCTAGTTAAATATTTTAATTAAGGCAATATTTTCTAAACTTTTAAATTAACTTGAAGTGAACTATATTGACAATATACTCTCACATCTACATACATACAAATGTTTTGCAAAATCTAAATAATGTGATTTCATTCAAATATTTTATTTTCTATGCATATAATGATGGCTGGAAATCACGAAGTGAATAAACTTTTTACTGAAAACATTAGACAATATTTTGTCACTCATAACATAAACATGACATAACATACAATTCAAAAGTATCAAAACACTTTACTTTCAAGCTTGACATTTGTCCTTCACTTGATAAATTTAAAAAAGCAAATAAAACATTAATTAGTAAACTTCTACCATCGGAAAAATGTTAATATTGGTACTGGCATAATGGGTAGCATTTGGCTTTCAGACAGGAGGTTCAGGTTCAATTGTTGATACCACCGAATTTTTGTTTTGTTAGTTGTTCTTTGAAACAAATGGATAATGATTTCATTATTCACTATATCTTATTTTTAAACTAAGAGGAGTGATTTAAATTTCTCGCGCTTAAACACTAGCTTGTCATTTTTTTTTTATTTTGTATTCAAATTTACTGCCAAAATGATCTAGTTATATTTTCTAGTTTCTTTTCCCTGTGTATATATGACTTCTTCATTTATTCCTATTAGTTTAAAAATAGAGTATAGTAAATAATGGATATTATTATTATTTAGGAAACACATGTATAATGAACTTTTTATAAGAGAGTTGTGGACAAAATTGTATTACTTCTTTCTAATTCATGATTTTTGAAAATTTGACTAACTTTGAAGTTTACCCACTAGGCTATTCAACTTCAAAATAACACTTAATTTAGTGCACAAATCTCGCATTAGATTTACAAAAATACACAGTTGGTTTTACCAGTCTATTTTCGTTTTCATAGAAATCAAATTTCTTGGAACATGCTTCAAACAGTATCTATAATATTTATTTTAAAAATTAGAAAAATAGTTAAGCTATACAGGTTATATAGGATAATATAGAAATATAAGGCAATGGAACAGCAATATAAGACTATTTCTTCCTATGGATCATAGGCATATTGTCCTTTGGACATAAAAGAATTTTTGTTTAAACAAATTTTTGCTGCATTTCCAAAACACAATGGGTAGTATGGATAAAAACATAGCAAAAACTTTTTTTAAATTTCAAGCTTGAACTTGCATTATTTAAGCTAAAGAAAGCTATTAATTTTCCTTTGTATATTTTAGCAGGTTATGTGAATAAAAGTTAATGTTTCAGAAAAAACTTTTGCTTGGCAAGTTTTTAAGGGTGCTAAATTCATCACTATTAGACCATTTTTGAGAGAAACATAATTTGCTAAAAGTCAATAAGCTTTTATCTATTAATGTACAAGACGTTTGATAACAAAGAATACTTCAATCAATAATACTTCATAAGCATAACTCCCTTGGATGGACTAAATCAGTTTACCTACAATTTTATTAAATCGGGAGCTAATAACTTTTTAAGGAAGTTTGCTATCTTGAAGTATAATAATGCACTAATTAAAGACACTGTATGTACATATTAAGATATAGATAATCAAATCAGATAGTTGCAATTTTCTTGAAAATAGTGCATGTCCAGTAATTTCAATAAGAGTGTATAATATAATGTAAAACTAAATTTTACATTATATTTCAAAATTTTACATTACGAGTACATAGTGCAAAACCTAACCTCAAAAGTGGTATTCTTAAATTGACACTAGAAAAGGCAGCAGTAATCTATACAGGGTTAACTATGACTTAGTACAAATATTTTAAGAGGGGATAGGAAAAAATCAGAATTAACGGTATCAAAAATTCCAAACTTATTTATAAAGCAAAAAAAAATTTTTTTCAAAACCTTATTAACCCCTAATTTCTCGGCGACTATGCCGCCTGTCAGCTTCGAGGTTAGGTATGTTCTGCCAAAGTGAAAGTTGTCAAAGGTAGTGACAGAGCACCGCGTTGCCACGTATAACGATTTACGGCGCTTTTAAAAAAAGTTTTATTTACAAAATACTAGATTATTTAATGAGAAACCCGATATGGTACCTAGCACTGAGAGTAAAACCCACCTTACTGATACTTCCAGGACTGATATTTGGAGATTTCAAGAAAGTTGAATTATTTTCTGTTTTCTAACTTGTTTACATTATAACTTGTTGTAAAAATTGTTATACTTGCTGGGGACGTCTTGGTTTCCCTCAACCATTTCATAAATAAAAAATACTTTTTTTCTGTAGGTAATATCTATTGTAGTTTAAAAATGCTTTATTTTTATGTCACTAAGTAAAAAATTCATTCATAGAATTTTAAAAAGTATGAAATTGGTTCTTTTTTATTTTCAAGTTAGGTACATACGTATTTAAAACTCCAGCACGTGTAAAACAACATTCGTGGACGTTGTACAATTCGTACAAATGTACGAGGATTTGGCATATTCTGTCTATTTGGAAAACGTCTTTGATATTTTGCTGCTGCACGCATGCACTTTCGTCGCACTTCCCATAAATTAGTACCATATCCGTAATTTCCGCGATTACACGAATTTGAATGTGCGAAAAGCAAATACTGAAAACTAATAATAGTAACGATATTAACAATTGTTAGGGTAATATTTTCTTTGTTAATTAAATAAATACCCAATAACGTTTTACTACTTTCTTTATTTCGCACTTCCTATCTTTACAACAACAACTCAACTCTGACACACCTCTTCCTCTTCTTCTTACATTCTTTCTGATCTACATTTTACAAAACATATATTTATGCCTACTTACTAAGAAATTTTTATTAGCAAAATAATTGTCCACACAATAATCGACCATGTTTGCATATAATAATATTGTAGTATTATTATTTTAAATATCGAGGCGTTCACAGTGCTCTGTAATATTACTTTTCTGACCACTACTGTTTGGCATTTGTAGAGTATTAGACACAATGCAACCAACAACACAGTATAGGTTTATATCGACTGACAAGTGCTATGTGCGTGTAACCCCATGTCACGGAGGAAATGTCAAAACAATACTAGAATGAAGAAACCCACGATCGTACATAAAAGAAGATAATATTGATTATATTGATTGCCATAAGAATATTTATCTGAAGAATATTAAGTTCTCGGTGTAGGCGGACCGAAGACTGAACGGTGGCGTTGACAATGTAATTTTAGTTTTCCGTTTTTAGTGACAGTTTCAGTTTTAAACGTTTTATTCATTAAATAATGGATGGTTGCGATATATTGGGACATGTGTAGTTTTCCACAATTTTCTTTAAACGTACGTGGAGATATTTCCTAGAGTTGAGAGCAATGCAGTGGAGTGACCGTTATCGGACAAAATTTTATAAATTAAAAACTGCCACGGGTGTATTCGAGGTTTTCTGTTAGTATTTCTTTCACAATCAATTTTCTTAAAATAAATGGGCAATTTTATTAACTTTGTGGCGAGTAATTCTGACGGACCTGTAATGAGTGAAAATGAAGTTTAGGCAGTTTGGAACGAAGGAACGAAAAACGAATGCAAAATACTCTAGCTAACCGGATTAACTGTTATCTATCAGGTACTTAGGCATTATTATTAATAAAAATGTTTACTTTCGTTGTTTCTACATTCGGCAACGTTGTGAGAAACGACCGCATGGTACCTAGTTGCACAGAACATATACCTAGTTGACATATGAAGCCATCTTGGACGATGACTGATGACATAGGCGCCGACTTTCCGTAGGAAAAGAGGGTTTTGCCCCATTTTTTTAACATCGAGCCAGAATTCCGAAATAAATTTTTTATTGTCTTTTAGGCCTCCCTGAGCACGTGGTTAAAATTTTTGTACTTAGTCATAGTTAACCCTGTATATAAAACATTGTTTAAAAAATATATGACTAAAATTTTATTTTAAAAGAAGCTTCAAAAGCTGTTGTCCATAGGAAAAAATATAAAAACAAATATGTCATATAAACATTTCCGTAAATCGTATATTTCTTATATTGTTGACTTTTTTTAAAATAAATATAACTTATTTATTAACGATATATAATAGCTTTGTTGAAAATAGGTTGAATATGTAGGTATCAGAAGTGAGAGTATAGAAAAAGCAAAGGGTGCGGTAAGACTGTGCATACCTAGCGGTGTGAGCATGGATTCTGCAGTGAGAACTGGTGGCACCGCAATGTTGACCTGTGATGGTTGAATTAGCGGCCATTCCTCTGCACTCACCTTTGATGTTTGAATACCACCACCAGCAACCATTTCTAAAACCATTACCTCATGTTACCTTTTCACCATAATTTTAAACATTTTCTTCATTACTGACGTTAGAAATATCAGTATGTGCTTAAAATTACATATAATGGAGAGGACCAACCCATGTGAGTACAATGGCTGAATGATTTTTAGAACTTGAAACTGTATATCTCTCAATCTTTTATTTGAAGATAGACTAAATACTTCTTTCAAATGGTGGATTGAGAGATAGAGATTTTTTAAATCCTAAAAATCATTTAAATATATAAATTAAGAATGCTGTGCTTTAGATCTCTGTACTATAGAGATTTTAAAAACTAGAGAAACGGAAAGTATATAGAAAATACCTAAGTAAAACATCTTAGTTATGATTTAGAAATATAGCATCTTAGTACAAAGCAGTATAATAAATAAATATGTACAATTTTCTATCAAAAACTTAACAATCCTATATATATAAATAAACTGGAACATAGATTGAATTATGTCAACGATTTTACAATACTCTTTTAACTTAAAGTGACACTTTCATTTTGATTTTATTTTTTATTCTATAACGGATTAATTAATTGCACAAACTTATGTAGCAACATTTAGTTTCTATTTATTATATATTTTTTACTTTTATATTGTTTTAAGTAGGAATAAGAGTATTTAAATGTCACTGTGGTCTTAACAACTATCACGGTGCACTGTAAATCGATTATCGTCAGTTATAAAATTAAATAGATTATAAATAGATCAAGAAAAACAAAACTGAAAGGTAAATAATTAATCACTTTATGAATAAGACCAGTATCACAGATTAACTGAGACCAAAGCCACAGAATGACCACAAACGTACCTATAGCTCCAAGAAAACATACAATTCCAATAATGAATATGATCAAAATAATTACTGATAAATATTAATGTAAACATCACTACACAGTTTTACAACAAGGAATATAAAGAAAATTATAGCTATGGCAAAACATATTGAATATGTTCCCCTAATTTCATTACATAATTATTATTGAAGTGTGCGCTCAGAAAATAAAAACAAAATGAATTATACATTGACAATAGAAAAAAAATAGAAATGTTTCTTTCATGAAAATAAAAAACTATTCATCTAATAAGAATTTTTCCATCATTTCCTCCTACTGTACATATTATGAACATAGCTATATTTCTTTAAAGTTGGAACATCATACTATTAAGTCAGACTGTATGTTCTGATGATTTACTATGACAAAAGATTTGTACCAAATGTCCTTCAAGGTGTTTCAATCTTAAAACTATTTTCTGCCCAACATTTCAGTTTACACTATTTTTTCCGAGCTTTTGTCTTTACCGCCGACGTTGTTTGTGCAAATTGGAAACATTTCATAAACGATTAGTAGAAGCTCTCTTTCAAGTGACATTAATGAAAAATTAAAATATCTAAGCCGGTTTTAAAAAGTGGTATAATTATTTTTACACAGCATCCTGTAAAAGTAAATACTTTTATCATTACTTTCTCATTATGCATGGCGTTGTTACATTAGTAAGCCAATATTAATGACAAATTTATTTTTAATAACACTTCAAGATAGTGTACATATGTATATTTCTTGTTATAAAATATTATTTCTTTTCAGTGTTATTTGTTGTGAGAAAATTATTGGTCAACATTAGTGGTCATACTTGTAGTAGACTGTTAATGTTATCTACTTTTCCTACTAAATCAAAACATACTGACCTGGAGATGTAGCCGATTCTCTATCGGTACCTTCGTTCTGGTCGTCGCCTTCGACCTTTTCGTTGTCTTCAGATTCATTAACACCCTCGGAAACGGCGATACTGTCCTCGCCTCCAACAGCTTCAGCCCTTCCAACAATTTCCCCAGAAGGTGGCAGGTCCTGAACGCTCTCCGAATCGTCCGAATCCGTGGGGGCTTCCTGGCGCTTACCTTCCCTCTTCTTATGAGACTCAGTGGCGTCCGAGAAATGTTTAAACCATCTGGAAAAACAAGCGACCGATAAAACCGTGCGAATAACAACAAAACGTTGGCGTGTTTCGATACGGACAAAACACAAAAACTAGATCGGACCGAAGCGTCGATCTCCAACAGCGCCGCTTAGATATATATACGCTTCGAAGAATCAAAGTTGGCGGGCCGCCAAGTTCTGCTTTATACTTTTTTCAATTCATTGGGTATTCGATAGAAAGAGATGTTTCCAACGAAACGCGTATTATTAAGTCGTTCTGATTTATTGAAGTTTGTTTTCATCGACTGCCATCATCAAAATGAGTAACTATGAAATTGGGAGGATGTGCATGTTACTCACATAACAAATGTCAAAATATATCAAAGTGTGGATATGTTACATGACAAAAAAAGTATATTTACAAGCTAGATGAAAGTTAGCTAATTTGTGTAAAGCCTATTGCATCGTAATGTACCATGGTTTTAGTGCATAAGCCCAAAATACAAGCACCCTAAAGCCACTGCTTCATCAAACTGACGAAAGACCTAAAGCTTACGCACTTGTAACAGAACCTCGATGCGTAACTTCATCTCAAACATGTTCAAAGTAGGCTGTGAAACGCGTAACACGTTGGCGAGAAAAAATCTTTTCAAACAGAACTTCGGTGCGTCGCAAACATTTTGATGTTTTCATGTTGTGTGAAGTCCGGTTAACTGTGTTAGACAAAAAAGTCTGGGCAATCACACATCCATTGACGTGATGCTATACATATACCTCGATGCGAACACCCACACTGACTGTAATGTTACGCGACGAGGTTTATGCTCTATTGGCTTAGCACAATGCTAGAGCGGTACACACGACACAGACAATTTTAGGTCAAAGCCAATACACAAGAAACAACAATTTAGACTGAAACATTTATTGGGATACTACGACAAGTTGCATTAGATCAATTATTATCACTGCTGTTGCTGTTTGTCCCTACAACAGGCAGTAGTGTCGATATAGTTGAACAAATTTTAAATTTCATTATTCAATTTATGCATTTCTAAAACGAGAAATTTCAAAACGGCGCGTCTTCGCCATATAATAGCCGTCCACACGAAACCAATACGCGAACCCAGGATAGTAAATCTGGTGCAAAACGACGTTACTAGCGCAGATAATGGAACTCCATCATATTGAAACTATTCCGGCTTAGATGATACCTTCTTCACGCGCTTAAAAACCAAGCTAGTTCTGTTTAAATGTAGCTAGAGTTGCTAGCTAGCTACCTTACTAGCACTACCTTGCTATTCTAGCGTAAAAAACTAGCCTCGTATAGACATTACGGGGTTGCGCCCACACGGTCATACTAAAGTTAGATGATGAGATTCGCGACAAAATTCTGTTGCAAGTGTGTACACGGCTTCTGAATACAAAATATACTGATTGTACTCCAGTAAGTATGTTTAGTTGTACTCTAACCACCATTATAAACATGTCTTTCAAAACTAAATCGTATCCACAATTGCCGCTTGCATCCTTTTTTTTATAAATTATATAGTGCAAAGGCGGGCTTTTCTCATATAGCCTGAATCAAAACGAAAGCCGGAGGTCGATATATCTACAAATAGATACAAGCAAATTGAATTCACCGCAAAATGTTATCCTGGAAGCTAGCTGTTTAAGAGCAGCATTTAAAACCAATTTTCCAGTACTCTGCTGTCAGTGGAACCAAATACAATTAAAGTCGTTGCTGTGAACGTTCTAAACACTACTGCAATGACTATATACATACAGTAGCGCCAATGGAGTGGAACTTATTGAAAGAATTTTGACTTGTTCTACTATCTTTCGGCAAAATGGGACATTCTACTAAATTTAAAAACGAGCAAAACTGAGAACCTAGATGTAGGGGTGCAGAAGATCAAGACCGCGGTGGACTGAACGACCAGAAGGTGTTTGGAAGTCGCTCGCGAAGCTGGCGCTTACACATTATAGAGATAAATAAATTCAGATTGAATATAAAAAAATGTTAAATACAATAAAACAATTATTTTTTTTACTTAAACATTGTCATTTCTTGTAAAATTCGCATCTAATTTAAGACGATTCTAAAATAATACCTTTTTTTCAATTAGTGTTGCTATCGAGAAAAAGAGTTATCATTTGGTGAGTATTTCTAAAACATCACTAATATTTATGAGTATCTAAAAAGTTCTTATAAACAAAACACCAATGCATAAGTACATTATGAAAAAAGCGCAGTCGCCCTTAATGCACTTTCAAAACAAAAAAATTCGCCCCCAACGTGTAAAAATTTTCATAAAACTAAAAATTTTAAATTAAAGTTAAAGCTAAAATACAAATACATAATTTGTCTTTAATTTTCGTACTATTAAACAGACAATATTTAGGGTGTAAAATAAACAAAATTCGTATAACTGAACAACGATTCGAGTTTTTTTGTGCGAAAAAAATTAGTTAGGTATACATCATAGGTACTTTACTTTTCCGATATCTTCAAAATAGCGCCATAGTCAAGTCTAACATTTTCCCGTGGCGACTCTGTACAAAAATATTTCTCAATCTCAAATGATTTATGTTCATGCTATGCTGACAGATTAAAAGTATTCGATTATCTGACTTTTTAAATTTTTAGATTTAAAATTCTAAATTTAAATTTCATACCTAACCTATTTCGTTGAAAATGTTTAGCGATATCTATAATAATTATATTCATCAAGTTTTAAATCAGCCAACGGATAAGAAAACAATATTAAAAGTAAATTGAGAAAACATATATTTTTTTAAATAGGAGTATATTCTGTAATTTATTAAACGAAATACGTTTCATAAAAATAATAACTACAAATTCTAGAGAATTTCAATTGCACCAATAAAAACTTTTATTATTTAATTGCAAGTTTGCATGTATCTTATAATTTTATTATTACACAGGTTAATAAATAACAACTTACTATTAACAAATATTTTAAGCAATTTCACTGCATTACTAACATTTTGCTTCCAGAAATAGTCCTTAAAATATCGCCAAAAATACATAACTCGTAGTATGCGTTTGTTATTAATATTTTTAATAATATTAATTTGAAATAGTTAAGGTACTCGTTATTTATACCACCTTTTATTATTTTATTTTGCTTATAGAAAAACCGCACGTAACTAAATATTATTATTTTTAAAATATTTGCATACATTTTGGAGATCTTAAAATCTCAAATTTTGACGTCATTAGTAGAGGGTGACACTTATATACTTTTAAATAGCATACTTTTTGCGATCTAGTGTATTGAAACAATCGATTCGTCTACCTTTTCTTATTTGAAATAGATACACCTTGTTCTAGTCGTTAAGAGTAACCGTTTTCGAAATAATCATGTTTGAAATATTCTGTGCATCGAGTTTTGTTTTGGTTTCAGGTAAAATGCCTTTTCCGCTGAAAATACAACAAAATGTAACTGCAAAAGTTATTCCGAATGGTAAATTATGACGACGTGCAAAATTTCAAGAAAATCGAGGCAGGCCGTCTTCTTGAAATTTTGCACAACGCCATTATTAGTATTCTGAATAACTTCCAAGTAATATGTTGCTGTATTTTCTGCGGAAATGGTGGTTGGTGCACTGAATATTTCAAATAGGATTATTTCGGAAACGGGTTCTCCTAATGACTTCAAAAAAGTGTGCATTATTCAGGAAAAAAGGTAGGAGAATCGATTGTTTCAACAGCCAGATGAATATACTAAGTCGCAAAAAAGTTCTGTCATTTATATGTAAATATTTAGATTTTTTAAAGTTATTTACAAATACCGAAAATAAAATTTCAACTTTGACGCTGCATGACTAAGGTAAGTGTGGCTACATCGCATTAATTGGTCGTCAGGGATCTACTTTTGCTCTACGTTACATTAATTTCGGGACACCCTGTATATTCAACATAAATTAAAGAAACCGTTACACAAATATAGAAAAAAATCACATTGCTTGAAACATTATCATAAATTTCAATGGGTGAGTTTTAATCATATTACCAAATTTTAACTGACTTTTATCGATTACTCTTAAAATTTCCATCAGTCAATCAGAGAAAAAAATCATTTCTATATACCATTTCTGAGTGACACTTTTCGATGTTTTCTACTGTTGAAATATGCCATATATTTATGCAGATTTAAATAGATATGAATATTTTCACAAGCACAAAAGTTATGATGAAAACTGTAAAAACAAAAGTAATGTAAACAAGACAAAAAATACGAGTATGTTACGCTTTTCCCTCGGGTTTTCTACGTTCAAGAGAAACCCGGCTATTATTATCACGGTATTCGAGAAGGTCTTATTGAAGTATGCTCATTCAAGTACGTAACAATACTAACAATATACAGGGTATATTAATTTCCATATTAAAATACTAAAGCTAAACAAAAAAAAAGTGAATTCATTGTCGACAATTTATAGGCATAGTTTGCATTCCTGTAATATTATTTGTTCAAGAATGTTAATTACGTGTTATCATTTGGTTTTTACTTATACATATACTCATAGTTAACATAATTCGATGTCATCATTTAAAGTAAGATCCAGACTGTTACTATGAAATTAAAATAATGCTACCATTTATAAATAATTCCATAGGTAATGCGTACGTTGTAAATATTTAAAACAAAGCGGAGATTTAGAATTCTACTTTTGCAAGAGTGAATCACTCGTAATAATTACATTTCCCAGATATTTTACCTCGAAATAAGGCTGCCCCTTCGCTTTTCCGACGCCAAAGCAACGGCTAGTGTTAAACTTCCTCTGCGCTCCAAACGCACCAAAGGGTTGCTTTTACCATTGTGAAGTTTCTCCAGCGATTTCCGTCTTTGGGGTAGTCTGAACGACAACGACCCCGACCTGGAGCGGCAGCCCGACATTTTTTCTATGGAAATGAAACACTCGCCCGCAAATCTGTGTGAAAACCACTAATGCGAACGACGGCAAAAAATATTGTAGATTTTTCACCGCCCATGGCAGCGAACGTCGAACGAGACGCGAAATAGTCAGCATGTAACTACCACGGAGCTTGCACTGCACCAAAAAGAAACTAACTGGTGGCTTGTAAGTATTATCAAGGTCCTGGTGCTTATAGCATAATTACGTGTTTTACCTTAAAGTAAACAAATATAGTAGCTCATTTGCTCCGGCAAATATACACATAATTAGTGTTTGATGCTTGTAGACAGTATATTTACAACGTCGATTTAAATATGTAACGTGCGCATCCTCCATAAACATGAATTGATTTAATTATAATCCATTACAACAATGCTCTTACTTACAGATGTTTTATAAAATTTAATATTTCATGATTTATCCCTATGTATGTCTATTATTACTTCTGGGTAGTGAAAATGATTGTTCTATTTTTATTTCTTCGATCTCAGTGTTTAGTTACTTAGCTCATTCCTACAGTCACTCTCTTAGTCTGGATTTATACAACTTGTATTATTTTCTTTAAGGCTTACGGTGAGCGGTCGATCCAAAGGGATATAGTTTTCGCTCAGTAACTCCTCAACGAAAAATGATAAAAATATGCGGTTTTTTTAATAGACTACAAATACTATTTTACGTCGGGGCTGTGTTTTGAAATTTTGAAAATATGCAAAATTCATTTTAAAAAAATTTATTTTACACTTTTTCAAAATTTCAAAACACAGCGCCGACGTAAAATAATATCTGAAGTCTATTAAAAAAAAACCGCATATTTTTATCATTATCCGTTAAGGAGTTACTGAGCGAAAACTATGGGTTTGTTCCAACACAGCAAGAATCGATTCCGAACCGTCCAGAATTAGTCAGTCAGTTTAGTTGTTAATGTGCTCTCGGCGAATGCGACGTAAGACGGTGTTGGTCAAACATTTCTAACGGTACTGAACAGTTCTCGACGGTTGTTGGAACAGATGTTATATATCGTTTAATAGAGCGCTCACCGTAAGCCTTAAGAACCTCGTAATATTCGAATTTCACGTAACACAGCTAGTTTCTGACAATAATAGCAGTTGTTTTCTTTTAACGGAGAGGTCTTTATATGCGTGAAACTTAACCGACCAATATTTATGCACTCCACATGCAAGAATTACATATTTTTGTCATTTCATAGAGTGGCATTCATTGTCGATCACGTTTTATTACTACCTGTCTGTGACTACCTATCAATTAAGTTATGACTAATATAAGCGCATTTTCAGTTTCCACACATAGTACAGTGCTCAAACCATCGTTAAGTACTATACTACTGGCTACTAAATTCAAGATTTTCATTTCTTTATAACATTAGAATAATCATACTGTTTACCAAAATTAAAATTGCCACCACATGCTTACAAAATTCAGGTGCCGATTTAATTATCAATATGACAACCCAGTTCAGAAGTACAATAATAATGGCACTACCTCAAAACAGTTTTTGAACTACTGGAGGGTCTGAATAGAAATTTAATTAGGTGCGTGGAAACAATAAGGTGGTTGATACAGAGTAGCTCAACATCTTTATTACTTTGGGCTGTTCTGGTTCTACTCCACATAAATTATGTGTTCTACTAAACAGTTACACTCTTTTTAAGAAGTCACACATGATACTCCAGATATTCTAAAATATCGAAAATTTATCTCAAATCATACCATCTTAATTGAAATGGTTATAATGTTAAATCAACAAACCTCATATATCATATGGGTGAACATTTTATTTTGTTCTTCACTTTTACATGATTTTGCAGCGCCATGTATTGATTCATCAGGTTCACCAATAACCGTTTGTATAGAATGACACTGTAGAATCCAGTCTAAGCAGGCATTCTATATGGAAATTCACCTTTACTGTTTTTTTTTTGTGATTCCAACATTTAATCTCTCAATACTCATTGTGGTGTGTAAGCCTGCCTACTTAATTTAAACTATTTATTTTGATAAATTCTGAGTCAGTTGGTGAAGCATCACATAGACGGCTGGTAAGTATATTTGTCTGAAACCATAGGCGTACAGAAGATTTTTTTAATGTGTATTGCCGAGAAAAGCATTGGGTTACGTACGAAATCATCTTCACTAACATATGAAGAGTTATTATGTGTTTCCCCTCGAATATGGTGTGTATAAACTACAGTTTTCCAGATATTCTAACCAACTGTATATAACAATGTATGTAGCAAACCACGTCTCCTCAAGACATATTATATATCTGTTTGATTCCCTTTGTGCACTGCACTAAACTGCCTAAAATAAATATGTATTTACTCTGCTACTGTGTCGTAGGATTGACCATTAAATGCGTAACTTATATTCGCAAACGTCTATTACCCTGGCACGTCAACATCAGCGGCCGCTAAAAACAAGTAGTGGATATTTTGTTGCTAATTTGTACAACCTTCAATTTTGTACCTTGTGCCGTTTTCGACAAAAATGGTGGCTGCCAGCGTAATATTACGCTAGCAGGCCATCAAGTTACTCAGCAAGTAAGAAAACGATTTTTGCACCATATTTTGTTGCTCCTCGAGTACATCCTGATAGCGTATAGCTTTCAATATGCCCCTTACCGTCTTCGTTACGGAAGTAACTCGATGGCCTGCTAGCGTAATATTATTCTAGAAACCACCACGGCACAAGCTACAAAATTGTAACTGGTGGCACAAATTATTAACAAAAATGTAACAAATTATCCGCCACTTGTTTTTAGCAGCAGCATTTTATTTTTCGTTTTTAGACCAGCGCAAGGCAGCAACAAATTTTTAACTGACTGTGAGTTGAATGGGTAATTTTTTAATTTTTGCACAAACTTATACATCGTCAAAAAATACTCGACGAGCAACAAAATATGGTGCAAAAATCGCTTTGCTATCGTTCTTAGTTGCGGAGTAATTCGATGTCTTACTAGCGTAATATTATTCTAGGAACCACCATTTTTCTCGAAAACAGCATAAGCTACAAAATTGAAACTGGTGGCACAAATTAGCAACAAAACAGTAACAAATTATACGCCACTTGTTTTTAGCGGCCGCATATTATTTTTCGTTT
Source organism: Monochamus saltuarius (assembly GCA_025584915.1). Classification (NCBI taxonomy): domain Eukaryota; kingdom Metazoa; phylum Arthropoda; class Insecta; order Coleoptera; family Cerambycidae; genus Monochamus; species Monochamus saltuarius. The sequence goes on from CM046721.1 coordinate 69,558,464, forward strand.
TTAGGCGAGCGCAAGGCAGCAACAAATTTTTAATTGATTGTACGAGTTGAATGGGCAAAAACTATACACCGTCAGAAAGTACTCAACGAGCAACAAAATATAGTGCAAAAATCTATTTGCTATCGTTCTTAATTGCGGAGTAATTCGATGGCTAGCAGCCACCATTTATCTCGAAAACGGCACAAGGTACATAATTGAAACTGGTAGTACAAATTAGCAACAAAATATCCAGTACTTGTTTTTTGGCGGCCGGTGATGTTGGCTTGCCAGGGTAATAGACATTATTCGCAATGCTTCACGATCTAAATTAACTCATTAGAATATCATTGGATGATGAGCACGTGTAACGTGCGTTCCAAAGCTGTATTATGTGAATAACGGATACGGAACGACCTACATAAAACGAAACAAACAGACTCCCAGAGTGACAACTTTGGATGAGTTTTTTTTCTATTTGTTTGATCTGCTGAAGAGTATATTTTTATTTTTCTCATTATAGATCAGAGAACGCTTCCACATTGCAAACATGTATGTTTTACAACACAATCGTCGATTAACATTAGAAAGATTCTAAGCTTAAATTTTCTAGAATAATCGATGTCAAAGCACCACTTAACTAACAAAAACATAAATGAAATATGTCTTCCGTCTCCACGATAAAGAATAATAATACTCGTATAACCTAAGTACCTATATCTAAGTTATTTTTGTAAAAGTACGTTTACTTCTATCTTTGATACTACATTTCATTGTTTTCCATCTTTTTATGACTGATGGAGTAGTACTAAAATATATACACTCAACAAAACTATAGGAGGAAGGAAGGAAGCTATGTATATAACCATGTCGTGTCGTTTGGCATGAGTAACTAAAAATAAATATAAGATTAATGAGACGTGTACCATACGATAAACTATGAAAAATGAGGAGAACCCACTATTTTTAAACAAATACATCTTAAGTTAAATTTGGATACTCTTTGGAGCTAAAAATATAAATTTATTAGTTCTGTTATATATTTCCAGTTGGATTTTTTATTTACTGAAATGTCGTAGTCACATTAGAACAAGAAATACAGTTGCTACAAGCCTGTAGACACAGGTATCCTTGTCCATGATATCGTATAATATTATTAGTTAGGTATAGGTACACATGCGATAAAATTAAAGTACCACAGAAAAAGGAAACTTGTTTAGATCATACCCATCAACGGTCAATTATATTCATTTTCAATGATAATTGCAAAACGATTTTACTAAATTGAAGCATTATCTATAAATTAAATACATCTTCTATTTCCGCCTTTCTTAAATGTATTGAATAGAACATTTGCAAAAAACGTACAATGTTCATAACTTTTTTCTGTCACTCTGCAAAAATGGTTAGTATTATAAAGAACATAACATGACAATAAACACTTCCAAAAATTATTTCATTATTAATTATGTATTTCTGCTGCATAATTTACATTTTCTTCAAAATGCCTTCTATAACAGTACCTACATCCAGGTAAATAATTGAGAACTGATTAGCTGAATAAAAACTGTATTAACAAAGGCATTAGCCTTGTATTTACTAATTCTCTACAATCCAAACATGTTCAAACCCTGGGATATCTATTTGCAAGGTAAAGAAATCCATTTATTGCAAATAAACGTTAATTTTATGGAAATACGAGTACATTTCTAAAAAAAGCAATGCCCTTTAAATACTACTGCATTAATAATTTAAATCACATACCTACGTACTACTTTGAAGCACAACACATAGACTATTTTCAGGTTCCATAGTGGTGCAAAAGTTGTTTTGTGACTTGAACAGTACTTTACCGTCTACAAACGATTAAAATATTCACATATATAGAGTATTCCGCATACGAACCGACACACACAGGTGAAGTCCCAAAATGTTGCAATTTTACTAAATATACCTATAGACAAAGTGGCACACAGGCGGAGTTACAGGCCTTCAAAATAGGGCCTTATATTTTGAAAAAAATATATATATCTAAATTATTTTAACTTGAAATAAACAAATTTGGGACATAATTTAGGTTTATTATTGGTCTTTGAATATGAGTTTAAGTAAATTGAAACACTACAAGGTGTTCATTCAGGGTGACTCATGTCTAAAATTATACCACACTTTTTTCCATTGACCGAATTTAAAAAGAATAATATCCTGCGCCAAATTTAAATTAAAAAAACTTTTTTTAATCTTATTAAATTTTAAAACTCTAAGGTTTTCAAGAAAAAATGCATTGATACAAGATTTTAGTAGTGTTTATTAGAAGAAATCTAAAAAATTTGTTTTTAAAATTTGACAGTAATAAAATATGTATTTTATTTCTGCTACTGTTTATTGTTGAAAATGACTGGAAAATTTACATTCAGCGAACAAATTAACATGTTACTTGTGCTAGGTGTCTGAAGGAACCTTAAACCTTGAATAATATTGGAGGAGATTTCCAAATCGAGTGATTCCCCATAGAAAAACATTTTCTAATGTTGAATGACAGGCTCGAGAGACAGGAAAGCTTTCCATTAGTATCCAAGAACGTCCTAGTGTAATAAGGGTACAAGATGAAGAAAATATTTTGCAATTAGTTGAAAATGAACCACAAATAAGGTAAACGTTTATATCATGAACCTCTGTACACCGAATTCTTAAACGTAATCTACTACATCCATGTCACATTTACAAAGTGTAAGAGCTATTGAATCAAGATATAGATCGACGAGTGACCTTCTGTAAGTTTATCTTGCATCAGGATATTAATTTTCACAAACTTCTTTTCCCCCATGAGACTTGTATCCTAGATTCACAACTTTCATGAATATTCCAATGTAAACCCCTATGCAATAACATTTTCAACGCTAGTTTAAAATACATGTTTGGGTCGGTATTATTGATTGCTATTTGATTGGACCAGTTATTTTGCCAAATCGATTAATTGGCGAAAGTTATTTGGAATTTCTGCAAAACAACTGTCCCTGATTTAATTGAAGATTTACCGTTGCAACTTAGACTAGAGTTTTGGTTTATGCATGATGCCCCGCCTCATTATAGTGCTATTGCTAGACTTTTTGAATTTTAAGTTTCCAAAAAATCGTTAAGAGGAAATAATTTTCCTCAAAAGTGGCCACCACGATTAAGACCTCAACAAATGTGATTATTTTCTTTGGGGAACATTGAAGGATTTTGTTTATTCCTCGCCAATTGAATCCTGAGAAGATTTGTGGAATCGTATTACGAATAAATGTTTAACGGTTATAAGACACGATAATCATTTACTTAATAGAGTAAATTTATGTTTCAGAGGAAATTGTGCCCATTTTGAACAATTTCTTTAGTTTTAATTTTATATTTATTTTATAGTTTTATTACTAACTGTCAAAGACAAAGCCTACTACTGACTTTTTTATTTCTTCTAATAAACACTTAACACATTGTTTTCATTAATGCATTTTTTTCTTAAAAACCTTAGTTTTTAAAAATTTAAAAAGATTAAACAAAGTGTTTTAAATTAAACTTTGTGCGGAATTTTATCATTCTTTTTAAATTCGATCAATGGAAAATAATAATGAATAATCTGATTTTGATGCGGCTTGCACGTTTTCTTAGAAAGTAACCTAGTTTATAGAATGCTTTAAATATATTTTTTATACGTATAAACTAGAATTTAAATAGTAGAGAAAATAAATGAGCATTCTAGAAGCAGCTAATTATTTTATTAATTTATATATACTCTGAAAATAATCGATAACAACTCTGTAAATTTGGAACAAAGAACGCTCAAAGTAACCGCTTACGTTTAAATAATAATCAGACGAGAGATACTACAGGCAAAGATGGAAGATGTAAGGGAAGTACGAGTTTGTACAATCGTTTGCAATAATAATGACACTCTCTTAAAACAGTTTTTGAACTTCTGGAAGTTCTGAGTAGAAATTTCATTAAATTTTAATCGGTGAGTGAAACAACTAATAACGAATATTAAAAATGTGAAGTAGATTTCATTACAAATACATCAGAAGTTCTAAAGACATTGCAAAATTAATTTTAACGAGTGTCATTATTATTGCAAACGATAGTACAGTTGGTTCTAGTACGCTCCCTTCAGAAGTTTTCATCAACTACTGAAATCAATTTCACTAAATAGCTTTTTAATGACGTTTATTATTTTCTATCCCTTTTCCACGTAAAGAATTTTCTTCTCAATTTATTTTTTCTGAAAAAAACCGCAACTGCCATTTGTGGTTGACATAATTAATCGAGATTGTTCTTTTGTTACTCGCAAAAAAAAAAACAAATCCAACGAACTCTTGATTAACCATCGTAATATTTGACATAATTAAACCGCTCCCTTTACCAATTCGCCATGTGCCCAATTTTTTTTTTTAATAACCAATAACAAGCTATTCTCCGGAGCGTGGGAATTAAGACAGCTAGCACGCGATATACATCTGCCGTATTTGTTCTTCCACGTTAAATATTAATATATCAGATTCGTTTAAACGACATGTGCATGAATGCGAACAATGAAATATGTCGATTCTGCATTTTCTAACCCAAAACAAAAGTACTTACAAGCTAACACCTAACTATATTTTTTCCAATCCCTGCCTTATAACATGTGCTTGAATGAGTCAGTATATTTCAACAATATTATGATTTTCGCAAAAATTGCATGAGAAAAATAGATAAAATTTTAATTTCAACGTTTCAACAAAATTTCTAAAAACTAAAATCAATTTCAATGTGATAAATAATTACTTGCCAACAATGAATTTCTATCAAGTTTGTACATTAATTGTCGTGAATCATAGTTACATTTTCTATTAATACTAATGGTATTTATTTAAAAAATTATTTCAATAAATTGTAATATTTTAAAACATTTCGGGTTTGCAAAATATTGAAGAAAAAGAAAAAAACATTTACACCGATATCTTAAAAAATTGTGAGTTGGGATACGTTCTGACCATTTGCTCCATGTGAAACGGCACTTCGTAAAAAAGGCAATGATAGAATTTTTTGGTGTATGACTTCTCTATTGCAAATATCTTCAGAAAAATGCAATTTATTTTTTATATGTATATTATACACGCCGCACTCTGTATGTGTGTGTCTTTATACAATTTTCGGTTCTAGTTTGTTTTATTCGAGCGTGCAAAATCTCGCCCCAGATGTTTGGAATTATTCATAATGATGAGACAAAGCTGTTGGGAAGTAATAACACGGCCACGACTGTATAATACACACGCGTAAAAAAATAGGAAAAACGTGTGATCTAGAGATGATGAGAATGTTATAAAACAGACTTGCCAAATGACCCAATTACAAAGAGTTTATTAAATTTTAAAATCGTTTTCAGTTCTTTTAAGCCTACGAATTACCAGTTCTTGTTCAACCTAAAATTGATGTAGACAATGAACATCAAAATTTTATTACTAAATTAATATTAATACTGATTTAGAATATTAAATTCAAGCACATGCACAGGACTGATGTAGAAGTAATCAAAAATTTGTTTAAAGTAAATAAAATTATAATTTATAATAGTGGAATTATATTGCAGTACTTAAATAAAATGTAATTAGAATATATTTTATTTTAGTTTTATAGTTATTAACAGTTACTTTTATTAGAAAAATTTTTACCGTCAATATTGGGTTAACAAAATTAATAGAAAACCCACATTCGATATTCGTTGATCTTCTCCTGATTAATCGGGTGTTCCCTCTAAGGCTTGGTAGCCGCTAGAATTTATATATAAATTTAAATATACTAAATTATGAACACATTGTGATAAAAAAAACATTCAAAAATTGTAAATTTTAACATAAAAACGCCTCCGAAAAGTGACTAAATTTCATTGTTTTGTAATGCAAAATGTGTATAGCCAAATATAAAGCACAATTTATTGCTATTGATCATAAACATAATACGCGTTTAAAACAGAAAACTTCTATAGCTATACCTAAGGTCCAAAAGTCTGTTTCCCAAAGATCTTATATTGACTTATGTCCTGTTGCTTTGGCTGCATTACCATTTCAAACAAATAATATACATTCTATAATTAGTTTAAAAAAAAAAATAAAAAAAAATGGCTCCTTAGTAAGGATAGGTTGCATGTTCATCAATTAGTTACTGGAAATTTAAACATCAGCAATTAAACTCTGATTACATAGTTTTATAAATGATTATTTTTCTATACATCTATACTAGTATTTTGTTTTCATTCTCTCTGTTCTTTATAGATATTGCCATAATCAATGAAATTTTGTTTTATAATTAATTTAAGCTAGTACTAAAATAAAGTAATATATATATAGATAATAAGATCCCGCATACAAGGGTAACACCTTCTGTGGGTTGCTTTATTTATTTACTGAATGGTTTTAACAATGTAGGCTTTATATTTATATTTAGACACTTATACTGTTACTACTATCATAATATCGCCAGTATCTTCTATTTGTATACTATTCAAATTCTATTTTGTGAAAAGTTTTGGTAAATAAATTATTATTAGGCTTACACAGAAGAAACTAACATCGATAAACGTCAAAACTATGAATTGTGAACTTGACGGCATAAAGTATTTTATTGCACATAAATAACGCTGAATAATGTATTAAATGCAATGTATGTATGTACACTGGTGTTATTGAAACTTATCGATAAAAACAGACTTGAGTTGAGGTTTTTCAAGCATTAGGGTCTCTGCGCCGGTGCCGTCTTCCGTTACAGCTTCATTTGTCGTGAATATTGTGTAAATTATTCATCGATGTTTTTAAATTGTTCGATTATACCGTAATAAAACTTCAGTAACTTATTGTATTTTTTATGTTACTACAGTGTACATAATAAGGTACCCGTATTTGTTCATCGCAAAATAATTTACAAAAGCGTGTAAGTAACGAATATTCCTTTTTTCTAACTGCAGTAATAATTATCGATTACTTATTTGACAACAAAAAATTAATGCTGTTGATAAAAATAGGAGCACATTCACATTGCAATGACACAACTACATGGTGTGATAAGAAATACATAATTTTATTGGAAATTATTACAATTTCGTCGCAGCATCAAGTCATGACATGAGTGCAGAATTAATTATGATAATTAAACCTCGGCCCACTTGGAGACATGACAGAGACGGAGTCGGAGATTACACAACTTATAAGTCGCGTCGCGTCAAACATAATGAGAGCTATATTAGCCCAAGCATTGCCTGCTAAATCACGTCGCCTTTGTAATACTAGTCTATCGAATCCACAAAGCTAGAAAAAATACAGACAGTGCCAGTGTCATATTGCTGGCGACCGCTAATTCATGGCTGCCCTAAAAGGTCCAGAATCACTAAAACTTGGTTTTTATGCCAATTTACGTTGGTTGTATTGTAGCGTGAATTACTGTGATTGGTCACATTCTTTAATGACATTAAAAATGACAGCAAGTTAGTTAATTTAATATTGCAATTCAGCCATCATATTTGCACAACCGCCAACATAAAACAAATAAAATATCCATTTTCTGGACCGTAAGATTCTAGGAAACTTGGGACCTGTCACGTGACCTATATCATGAACCGATGTAGTCTATATTTTTTCTAGGTTTCTGATCGAATCACTTGAATTTCAATCAGTGTGTGCTGTAGTGTGGTGACACCAACGTTAGTATTTGGAAACATGCACATCATGACATAAATGTCAGAATTTGACATTTGATATTGACACTGTAATAGCTTCCTTTTTAATAGAACCTACTTATTTGATTTGGTATACAAAAATGTACGTATTTTTTATCTACCATTTTAAAAACAATAAAATACGCGGCACTGATACCGTTCCAATACTTCACACGAAGCTTTGGCGTCTAAATATATTTTACATTTTTCATAAAACTGGGTACATACGTATTAATAATAGCCTGCTACTCCTACACTTTCACCATAAAAACACAATGCTTATTATTTTAGATTGTATCATTTTATAAATTTAATAATGAAACGTGAACAGAAACGTACACCTTAACGAATATTTGACATTTGTCATAATTTCTATAAAGCAATTGACGACTATGTCCGACTACGTCATTTGTGATGTAGTGTGCTGCCACGCGCGGTGAGTCACTGCAAACGGGCAAAGGAACAGACTAGAAAAAGCACGGCTGCTGCGATTTAGCCGATGATGGTCCAAGTCAATAGATGTTAAAGTAATATGCTTTTATCAAAATTATTTTCTGAATTTTCAATATTTTGTTCGTCGTGTTTTCGATATTTCTATTTTGTATGTCTATTTAAATTAATAATAATAGTAATAACAATAATATTCCTCATTCGAATCGCAAGGAATAGTTTAAAATAGGAAATTTCTGCTGGAGAGAACAGCATATTCAAATGGCCGCATACATAACCACCGTTTATTTAAGAATGTTGAAAATCTCATTAATCAAGGGGGTGCAGTGGCGTAGCCAGAAATTTGACATGAGGGGGTTCAGTGAACAAAGTATTTCAAACTAGATTTAAAAAAAAATAAATAAATAATTTTTAATAAATTTCTTCTGATCATAAACATGTAAATAATAAACAGGTATTAACAACATTTGTAACAAAAATGCAAAAATAAAATTAGAACTTATTTACAGGTGAACCCTAATGTAAGGTTGCCGTAGGAGATCTAGTTCACTGACCGTGTTGCTAAATCTGGGCCAATAGTGTGATTGCAGGTTTGTAGTCAGACATTACGTATATGAGCCAATCAACCCAATCCATGGGGGGGGGTTCTGACCCCCAACCCCACCCTCCGTGGCTACGCCACTGAGGGGGTGGTTAAACACTGACCATTATCAATCTTTTAGACAGACCAATGTAATATTTTTTCACTCTACCATACAAATGGAGAGTATGTCTAATTCCCTTGTAAGAATATGTATATGATATTACCAATGAGTCTCCATGTAATTATTTATGAACCGTCTTTCCTACGTCATTTACATTCTATCTTTTTTTTCTTGTTTTTTTAAATACAAATTTTGATGACAAGTTCTAAAGAAAACACGCATCTCCCAAAACACAAAAGTAATAAATAAATATACAGGGAGTAAATGCGGATGTAAGTTTTTTTAAGGTAATGGTATGTATCCCACAAAATTAATTATTTTAACCAAATTAATAGTTGAGTTACATATATTTGTTTTTAAATTGCTCTAAAATGTTTACGCCGCCACTGGATAAATACGCCAACTTCAATCGGCGCGTTTAACATCAGTGGTTACCTTGTTATCTTTTTACGTCAATTGTGTGAAACTATCAGAGTGGCAGAGAGCGTAAGAACAATGGAAAATAATTTGCTTTTCTATGACTTGAGGACGCGGTTTTTTATGTGCCAGTATCAATAACCTTTGCCGTTGATCTAGCATAGGTGAACACCTGCTATGGCTATATAGGCGGTACGCTGTGGTTGTAGACGGGCGAAAAATATAAACAGCGTTAATTTGGCGACACAAAAATTATGAAGCGTTTGCAACGTGGTAGTTTTTACTGGAATCAAAAAAGAATTTGTATAGTGCAATGTCAAAGTTTGAAACGAAATTTTAGAAAAGAAACTTGTGCATTTGCGTATTCACTTGTTAACAGAACCGTTGCGTAACTTTGTCCATCGTCAGTTAAATCGCGTCGCCTTTGTAATACTTGTCTGTCGAATCATCGTCGGCTAAATCTCAGCAGCCATGCTTGTTCTAGTCTCTTCCATTGCCCGTTTACAGCGCGCGCTGCAGCACAAATGACGTAATTGGAAGTTGTCATCAATTATTTTCATAGAAATTACAACAAACGTCAAATACTTGTTAAGATGTACGTTTCTGTTTACGTATCATTTTCAAATTGATACAATCCATAATAATAAGTATTGTGTTTTTGTGGTAAAAGTGTAGAAGTAGCAGTCCTGTATTAATACGTATGTACCCAATTTTGTAAAAAAAACTTTAAAATATTTAGACAAAAGCTCTTTGTGTGAAGTATTGAAATGGTATCAGTGTCGCATATTTTAAAATAGATAAAGAATACGTACATTTTTGCAAACCAAATTAAAAATGTAGGTTCTTATAAAAGATAAGTTGTTACAGTGTCAATATCAAATGTTAAGTTCTAACATTTATGGCCTGATGTGAATGTTTCCAAATACAAACATAAGTGTAGCCCACAAATCTAGAAAAAATATGGACGGTGCCAGTGGCATATTGCCGATGGTCGCTAATTTATGGCCGACTTAGAAGGTCCAGAATCGCTAAAACTTGCTTTTCACGCTTTACGTTGGTGACACTGTAACCTGAAGCTGATTATATTGCAGGTTATTGCAATTGTTTACAAATGGTTTACAAACAACGATCTCTCTTTGTAGATTGTATTGGCGTCGAACTTCGTGGTTATATAGTCAATTAGTGTTTTACATTTTGTGTCAGTAAAAAAGTTTACTATTTCGTTTTGTAATATAGCCACCATCATTTGCAGTAGCACCAACATAAAACAAGTATCCATTTTCTGGACCTTAGGTCCCTAGGAAACGCGGTGCCTGTCACGTGACCTATATCATGGAACGGCACCGTCTATATTTTTTCTAAGTTTGTGGTGTCGCCACACTACAGCACATACAGTATTCTAGATTGAAATTCAGGTGATCGGTTTGGATCGATGCGAACCTCGATGCGAAAGTATCCATTTTCTGGACCTTAGGTCCCTAGGAAACGTGGCGCCTGTCACGTAACCTATATCATGGAACGGCACCGTCTATATTTTTCCTAAGCTTGTGGTGTCGCCACACTAGCAGTATTCTATGTAGATTGAAATTTAGGTGATCGGTTGGGATCGATGCGAACCTCGATGCGAACACCTATGTTCGCTGTGTTGTGGCGCGACGAGGTTTCAGGGTCCCGTGCACATGATCGTGCTGAAGTTACGTGACGAGGTTCTGTTACAAGTGTGTACGGGCCTAAAGATCACAACCAACGAATTCTAATCCCTGGAGCGGTGAGCTATGCGCGATGCCGCTTTTGCAATATCATCGCGTGCAGTTTTCATGTTCAATGCGCACGCTAATGACCGCCGCATCCAACTACGTACTCTCTGAACTCTGACAATTTGTGTCCGTTGTGGACACTAGCTTTGGTTATGTAGATTTGCAGAAAAGCCTGAAAAGCCTCCTTCTATGGGTTAGAATTCGTTGGTCACAGCCCATATAAATCTAACCATCATTAAAAGTTATCTACATAAAACATGAATTTGAACATTTAGTTACTTAGACAATACAACCATAACTTTAAACTGTTATCAAATATGCAGAATTGTAAAAATATTCAGACATGGTCTACCGTTAACTTATATTAATACAAATAGTATCTTTAAAAATAAACTAAATAATTAGACTAAGAAACGACATAATTAAAAAATAACGGTATTCTGTTGCTTATTGATTATTGATCTATTCTTCTTGACCTGTGAAAATAAAGTTGCGCGTAAATATTACAATAATGCGCATGTGTGATTTTGTCGGCAACTGACTTATTACAAACTTTATTTAGCAGATGACAAAATGAACTGCTGACTATGTACAAGGTAGTTTTGCTACTGTTTATCAGAAATTTGTGTAAAAAGAAACTGAGACGCTGACAATCAATTCGATGAATATCCGCGCGCAGATCATCAGCGACCGCCTCAAACGGGGCTTATGCTTGATACAGACTGTGCGTGAATTCACGATTCGTAATGCGTGATATTCTTGCTACAGACTATGCGTGAATTCGTGATTCGCGGTTTGTAATGTATTCGTGCATCTTACCCTACACAAGTAGGTTTTTTATAAATGGATTTTGAACGAACAAGACCCTACACACTATTCGCGAATTTCTCGCATATCACGAATCGCGCATAACGAATCGCGAATACACGCATAGTCTGTAGCGGGCCATATGTAAGAAATTCGTGCATAGGGTTTTTATGGATGAATTTTTAACGAACAAGAACCTACACACTTCACGAACTCCTCGCATATCATGAATCGCGAATACACGCATATGTAGCAAGCCTTAAGTATAAGGCAAATTCTCCATATACTGATGATCCTTGCAGGGACCATTATCGCCTGCGTGAAACAGACTTAAATGTCGATTTAAGTTTATACAGAATATTTCTAATATAAGAACATTTATTCAGATTTATAGAGAACGTGAAAAACTAAATTCAAAACTAAAAATAGAATTCATATACTGTGATAGGTTAAGTTATTAAACTATTAGATCCTTATAATGGGCTTATATAAAATTTTTAAGTCGATTTAGATTAGACTAAAAATGTTATTAATTAATTTACTATTTTTTTTTTAACTATAATATAAAAAATAATTTTTTTGGCGTCACAAACATTAATTTACCTAACAGTAATGACGCAAATTCAACTCTATTTTCCGCATATAGTTTATTAATAGGAATACAAATTATTAGCAATTTTCCCTTTAGTTAGAATCTATGTTAATTTACTTACTTTTAGTCACAATATGTGGTATAGGTAATTATTTTCGATTGTTACGTTCGGTCTTTAAAACTCTTAATAACACATAAACATATTTAAATTTTCTCTCTCTTTAGAAACATTAACCTTGCTGAATAATAGGTATTTTTCTTTCACCTTCACTTGTTACATCAAACCTTTTCTTTCTCAAGTAGTATAAATGCACTTTTATTTTTATTTCAACGGTGTATTGGAACCGAGTACTAAAAAGTGTAGCAATAATTTTTGCAACAACTATTTTGTTGATGTGTGTGGAATTCTGCACTGGGTAAATATCTCCAAAAAAAAAATAACTTTTTTGAAACTACCGATTTTTTTCTAATTTTGTTCAAGTATCACTAGTGTTCCTTTGTATCCAGATTCTTAACTTGATGCATATTATTCAATGCCAAAGGATCTAAACTGTCCTTGGCCTTCAAATGACTTGATACTTTTTTATTTGAACATTTTTATGAGTTTGGATAAAATTTAATTAAAGATAGTCAAAATACCCTTAATAAAAGTCCTCTTGTTATATTATGTTAAAATAATCTACTTTAAATTAACAAAAATGTATTTAATACCTAATGTTGTGCTAATATGTACCTACTTAAGAGACCTCTTTAGGTATCTTGAAACTAGTTTCAAAATAACTCCCGTATTAATGATTCGATTTTGATGCAGCTTCTACCAATTTTCTTAGAAAAAAATCTAGCTTCCAGAATGCCCAAATCATATCTTTTGACACGAGTAAACTAAGGTTTAAAATGTAAAGAGAACAAAATAAATGGCCATCCTATAAGCGGTGAATTATGTTTTATAACGGAACGGTCTAGTTGATGCATCTAATGTGGCCCCTCAAGTTAGTCGCATTATTATTTTTTTTTTTGTAATAATTTAAGTTCAGATAATGCCTTCACAAAAAATGTTCCGAATGCAATACATAAATTAATTTATTAATTTATAGTGAACATACCATTCTTAAATTTTGAAAATGAGTTGAAACTCGAAATGATTTTTTTTACAGACAAATCAAATCCAAATCTGGTTTAATAAGATTTTATGCAGTGCAACCTAGTGCAATCCAGTCGAGGAGAAAGAAAAATACCTAGTAAATCAACAATGCTACCAATATCTAAAGATAAAGAATTCCTAATATTAAACTGTATTTTTTATTCAAAATTATTTGTTATTAAAAATTGTATTTAAATCCTCTGATTTCTAAATGATAACTGTTTATATATCAAATAGTTTTAAGAAAAATTATTTTAAATGTTGCAAGGCTGTACCCGAACCCATCATGAAAATGATGTAGTTTGTCAATATTACTAATTTTATATCAGAAACTGCAAACTTATGATTGCTACTAGTGACACAGCTGTGAACAAAAAAAGTTCGACAAAATGTTTTAAGCAAAAAAATGGGGAAGAAGCATGACCAGTTTTGGTTGAAAATTTTTCATTGTCCACAGTTGTACAAAATTTCCAGTTCAACACGTGAATGAAACTTCAATAGTTGATTCAATACACCTTACATCGAATAAAATGAAAATTTTAAGTACTTACACTTCTCGTTTGATCTCATCCTCTGCTATCAAATCATACATTTGACTATTAAGTGTGGATGTGTTGACAAGAAAGAGAGAATTTTTACCTAAAAATATAAAAAACTGGCATTAATATCTGGCCTTTTTACTTGCCGGTATCCGAGTACTTACAGACTGCATTCGTCCTGACTATAAGTGTACTTATTTTAATGACAGGAGAAAGGGGGGCAGGCTGGGCATTGGAGCCTGACTGAAAAAATTTTAGTAGAAACTTGTCACCTTCCCGATGAAGGATTACAACAGCTTCTTCTAATAACAATATATGAACAGGCACAACTGGTTTATTAGGCCTTCTGAGTTGCATGCTACCCTCTATAATCAACTTATGTTTGGTCAAATCCAAAGCCTTGAATTCTTGGGTTATTGGAAGTTCAGATCTTTCAAAATTGCTTGCATCTAAATGTTTTTGAATCTCCTCTAACCTATGCATATTGTGGGCTACCTTGGCAGCTTCGTTCACATAGTTTAAAATTTCTTTGGACAAGTTCTGTGCCCGTTTCAACATAACCACTTCTTCCTGCTGGGACTGCTCTTCCGTGTTTGATTCTACACTGTTGATAAGCCTTTCAAGAAGAAGGGGGTATTTTGACAGCCTCTGCATTTCCGTGGGGAGGATACCCTGGAGAGGCAATCGCCTTTAAACAGAAAAAAGTTAGACATAATTACCATTATTAAACTGTCTACTTACCTGCACTGTCGTTTCTTTTCGCATTCTGACAGCAGGGCATCAAACTTTGAGTCGCGCTCCCGACGCCTTTTGATAAATTCCAGTGCTAGCTGCTGCCTCTCGCAGAAGGTTGCAGCAGCCTTCTTAAGTGACTCTCCTTGACGATCATCGAACATATTTACCAATATATCGCCAATCTCTTTTACAATGGAGTCCTCCTTCCTTCTTCTTCTCATTGCCTTGTTAATTTCTGTGTGAATATCTAACATTTCTTTTATGTTTGGGAAGATTAGGTTTAGTTCTTCAGGCTTCAGGACCTGGCTCTCTTGAAGTTTCTTGTAAAAGATTTTGTACAGTACTTTGAGGTTGCGCACGTGAGAGCCCTCCGTGTGAAAGAGTTCTAAAATAAGATTAATCATCATTCATCATGAGCAAATTTAAACTTCTTTGAATGTCTAATAAGTATCATTTTATAAGAAAGATAATGTACAAAAATATGGGAACTAAATTCAAATCTGACATGATTTTATCGTTCCTTACCGTTAATGACATCCTGTCTCTTCTTTTCATGAGGTGGCAAATTCCTTAGCTCTTCAGGAGGTACAAAACTTTGCCAGGGTTCTGCTTCGACATCCATGTCACTATCGGAATCGAGATTTCCTCTTGAAGCCCCCGTTTGACCAACAGCATCAATACTGTTACTTGGGCTCTCTGATAATCGGCCACTATCAATTAAAACACATTGACATTAGAGTAAAAAAAAAAACAATTAAAACTAAATTCTCTGCTCAGCATTTTTTGTATAATTTTTGAAATATGAATATGACTTTCAATGATCATAAAAATTTCCAAAATTAATAAAATTACTCCTCAAAGAATTAATTTATATTCTAAAGTTCAATATAGTTAATATCAGAATGAACAAGATTTTATAAAAAAACTACATACTTGCAGGATATACTTGAATTAGAAGAACTACCAGAGTCAGTATTGGACAAGCCAGGTTGCCTATCCAAATCCACATCTCCGCTGCAAAAAAAAGAACTTATTGAAGCATAAATTGAAAAAAAAGTGTTTCATATTCTTAATAGAAATGACAAAGAATTAAAAAGAAAGCTAATTTAACAAAACAAGGAAATACCGTTTAATATATTTTCTAATTCAGTACAATAACTAGTATACCTTTTATATAAATTGTATATTTTTATACAGTATGCGCCAAAAGTATGGAATAAATTCAATAAAGACGAAACAATAATTTTTTGGGAAAAATCCTCGACCTGACTTTTAATTTAAAAAATACATATTTTAGCGTAAAATGCGATTTTCAAATGTCATTTGTTTTCGAGTAATGACGTCATCGATTTTTTTTTAAATGGCAACACCATATTTTTTCCTTGATTCTGAAAGATCGTTTAATTCTCTATCAGACAGTACTAAAATTTTGCCCTCTTACATAGGAAAGTTTTCGAGTAAATGACGATTGAATGTTAGAAAACGTAAATCAATTAAAATAAAGCAAAAACGTTATCAAGTTTACTTTTTCGAATTCCATAGTTCTTTTATGGATCACGTAGGTGAAAATCTTTGCAAAGTGTCATTGTCACACCGACTTTCTAATAAGTATTGTAAGCGACATAGAAATTATTATTCAATTTAAAGTATTATGGCACATTTAACTGTTACTCAAAGAATTGAACTTTTAATTCTTATCGGATGCGGGAATATGACTAGAACTCAGCAGGAAGTTTGCGATTTATTTAATGAAAAATATCCAGATCGCCCTATCAGCCAATCAATAGTCAGTAAGGTAGAGTCTAAATTTAGAGAAACTGGCAATGTTGTAAATATTCCAAAACCTGGACGTCCAAGCATTAATGAAAATCAGAAACAGAACATTTTGATAAGTATGGTGGATAATCCTCATAATTCTTCACGATTAGTTGCATTAAACAATGACACTAGTCAGAGCACAGTGCTACCTACGTATCTTGAGGAAGGAAAAATATCATCCCTACAAAATTCAACTTGTGCAGGAACTCAATGAAGATGATCCCGATCGCCGCTTACACTTTTGCGAAATTCTAATGGATTTATGTCAAGGAAATAGAAATTTACACCGGCAAATACTTTTTTCAGATGAGGCCACATTTTGTCTGAATGGTACAGTAAAACGTCAAACTTGCAGATATTGGAGTCGGGAAAATCCTCATTGGATGGTAGAGGCACATACCCAACACCCTCAGAAATTAAATGTGTGGGCTGGAATAGTTGACGACAGAATAGTAGGGCCTTTCTTCTTTGAAGGAAGCCTTACAGGACAAAGATATTTAGGGTTTCTAGAAAATGACCTTGTTCCAGCCCTTGCAGTAATTTTTCCTAACGATAATGACCCTGACATTCCTGACGATACCATATGGTTTCAGCAAGACGGTGCACCTCCGCACTATGCGCGCCCTGTACAAGATTTTTTGGACAACTGTTTTCCTGGGAGGTGGATCGGCAAACGCGGACCGATAGAATTGCCTGCAAGATCGCCATCTTACACCTCTTGACTATTTTTTATGGGGATACTTGAAGTCAAAAGTGTACATTAATAAACCACGTAATTTAGAAAAACTTCAAAATCGCATTCGGGACGAAATACGCAGAGTTACCCCAGAAATCATTCATAATGTGCAAGAAGAATTTCTTCACAGACTTGCGCATTGTCAAGAAGTTGGTGGATGGCAATTCGAACAATTAATTTAAGTATAAAATTTAATCAATTGTATTTTATTTTACATACGTCAGAATTGTTACTTTTTTATGGATAAAATTTACGTTTTCTAACATTCAATCGTCATTTACTCGACAACTTTCCTATGTAAGAGGGCAAAATTTTAGTACTGTCTAATAGAGAATTAAACGATCTTTCAGAATCAAGGAAAAAAATATGGTGTTGCCATTTAAAAAAAAATCGATGACGTCATTACTCGAAAACAAATTACATTTGAAAATCGCATTTTACGCTAAAATATGTATTTTTTAAATTAAAAATCGACCTGTTCGAGAATTTTTCCCAAAAAATAATTGTTTCGTTTTTATTGAATTTATTCCATACTTTTGGCGCATACTGTATGTTTTAGATTTAAACTTTACAACTGGGTTGCAGTAACTATATTAAATTTGCAGCATCATAGTATTATATACTTTAAAAATAAGCAGTTTAAATATATAAATCAATTGTTCTTTAGAAAAGTAAAGAAAAAATTAAACAGAAATGATGGCCTAATCAACAACGTTTCAATTCTAAAAGTGATTCTGATTTATAGAAAAACATATTCTTTTATTTATATTTTATTTATAAAAATATATACCTATATATTTTATTTCTATTCAAAAAAGATATAATATTTGCATGGATTTTTATTTACTAGTACACAAAATAAAAGTTTAACTTAAGTTTAAAAAAATAAATATTACATTTCAATAATAATTGTTTTATATGGTTTTTACAGAAATGTGCGAAAACACCAAAACTAATAATAAACTCATTTGTTGCCCAAGACAATAATATATCGAATTACTGAGTATGCAGGCGATAATTATAATCTTAAAACTATTACTTAAACTTGAAAATAATGCACTTAACATTAACATAACTAAATAAAATTGTTATGCTCTAAATATCATTAAAGTGAAATAGCATTTTTACTGCTTCATAAATAAACATAAATAAAATGAAGGACTTTTAAATAATATATTTACGTGCCATTAACACAATTGTTTCGGGATAAATACCCGAAAAAAGATACCAAATAAAATACTGCTACATTTCACCTCTGAGATTTCAAGGAAGAATCATCTTGTTGAGTCATTACTGATATATCTCTCCTCTGAGAATAATTTGTATGTATTAAAAGGTTGGTTTAGGATATCACATGTCGAGTATATTAACTTTTGTATAACGAACTTATTTCAAGAATTCCGCGAAGCAAATCGATTGTGAGGGAAGGTGCGATATCCGAACACAGAATCCAAAACAATCCGAACGCGTCGTTTCCCGCTGAATAAATTTTCATGTTTTAAGACTTGCACTAAAAATAAAATCGACTTGAAAAACCATATTCGAAATATGCCTCTCTGATCGTCTATAAACAAAAACAATAACACATTGACGTAACGGGACGTAATAGGGAATCACCAAACATTTATCACTATCAAATGCCGCACCGAAATAGATACACGGAGTGGGACCCGGTGTTGCCAAATTACATCCCCATAAAATATAGGGAATGCTGAGATTTTAAAAAAGTGGCATTTACAGATTTTACAGAATACATCAATATTTCAGAAAGTTATTTCGGTATCACATTTATGGTTTAGATTCAGATCTATTTCAAGAAATACTAATTAAATTTCAAGTCATTAACACGATTTCTAAAAACAAATTATATTTCAGACAGAAAATGTAAACAAACACTTTCTTGAAATATCAGTATTTCATACAATTATTATTTATCGAGTATTCAATAGTTAGTATGTTATATGAAGTCTTTATATAAAAAATAACTATTATTAATGTTAGTTGTATACGAATTCTGAAATATAAAATTACATCACATAACTAATGAAAAATAATTTTACATTTACTGTCTGAAATTACATTTTCCTAAATAAATTAATCTGAAATACAATTAACCCTACCTACCAAGTGTAATACGTATGGAAAAATAAGGGGTAGAATTTTTTTTTCATTTTATCTACTAGTTCAAAGTTTATAGGTAATGTAATATTCATAATTTTCTTTAGATCATGCAAGTTGAACTCAAATTCAGGTAGTTAAGGCGTCAGTTTTAATAATTGATCAAATAAGTATAACAAGAGTATAATCAATCATTGGTGAATTTGTATAAGTTGCTGATGAAACTTCAGTGGCGTCAAACATGGGTGTAGTAACTCTTTATTCTACACCACTGGTCATAGCCACTGACTCATTTTTATACTGATATTTTTACACAATACGTCGTTTTTGTAATATATTGATAGGATGAACCGTCAGCATTTAAATATGTTAAATACCTTCGAATTCGGTGGCAAGGAAGATCCATAATATTACTCACACAATAACGAAAATGAAAACAAGAACGGATATGACATTTTTTTTATTAAACATGATATGTATAAAAACCACAGCAATTAAAAAGTGGCTAACACAGATGTTTGGGACATTTAAGAACTGAATAATATAAAGTTTAGCAAATAACAGGAATGTTATCTCATGCCACCTGTTAATATACAAAGACACCGAAGTAAAACGAATATATAACGACAGAGAGCGGTCTAACCAACACATTTTTAGGTACAGAAATCTATCAAAATATATATGTATTTTTGTAAATTTAACTGTAGATGAAAATATTTTTATAACATAAACTTACATAGTTCTGCATATGATTGTTCACTTTTGTTTATAAGTATGTGAAAATAATTGTTAAAATGTGGGGTTAGAATAGTAAAATAATGTGTCTTACAAAAGCTTTTTAAAAGTTATTACTTTATTTGAGGAGAATTTAAATAGTAAAAGTGAATATACGAAAGATCAAGAATTTTATTTTTGATATTACTGTTGTTCTACGTGTTTTATTTCTCGAAATTTCTGTACCTAAAAACACCATAATTTGGATTATTTTACGGCGAGAACTACGGTGACCTTAAGAAGAGTTTGAACAAATAAATATAATTGTATGCAGATTTTTTATAATTAGTTTTTCAGTTCTATTGTCATAGAAATAATTATTGCTTTATATATTTAGGAATTTATATTTATTATATTATATATTTACTTATATAAAATATATATATATAGAATATATAATTTCTATGAACTCCACACCCGGTGAATAACATCTTTAATGATTATTCTCTATATGTACTTGGATCTATACTAAATTTACTAATTGAATGTTATAATGAATAGAAACCGATACTTATAAAAAAATCCCAAATTTCAAAAATTTTAATTTAAAGACGGACTTCTTTACACAACTAAAATAACTAAGTAATGTAGGCTAAATCTAATAAATACATAGGCTAATCATCCAGAGAAATATCCTAGAGCGTGTAACTATTTTTCACACTTTAAAATTCCGCTATAAAAAAGACCTACAATAGTAAATATGAAAAAAAGCATTAACATTAAACTTTAAGAAAGGTGTATTTTCATATTGATGAAAAATTAATTTTTGAGAAACGTGAGACTTTGAATGAAAGTAAACAGTCGAAGATTTCGACATTCGGCAACATTGTCCGAAGAGAACCAACGCGGAGCGACGAATCCACAGGGGAAGGTCGCCGATGAATCGATTGCGCCGCCGCTAAAACTCAAAAGGATTCGTCGCGAATGTATAAGGACTCTATAATAGTCTACGTCTAGAGGATTACTTTTATTAGTCATAAGTTTATAATCGATTAGCGGCACGCTTTGTAAATCACTAGAGAAGTTATTAAACTATTACCTACTTGCTTTCAGTAACACATTTTTTTTACATAAAATTTGAAAATCCAAAAATTCTATTCTAAATAAAAATATTCCAAATGGCTTTACAGGTTATATTCTAGAAGGGTTATTCCACAAAAAATATCAGTTATGACCGTTTGCCAATGGTATGATAACTAACAAATTTCCTATTAACATGGGGCGGAAACTCGATATAGACTTTAGATTATCGATTACAACCGAAATTTTTTTCTCTAAGAAAATTGTTTGAATTTTTTGGTCTCTCTTAAAGAACAATCTTTCCAAATCACCATTTGGATTTGTTTAGATAAACAAATATTACAAAAACCGAAATTTTTTTCTCTAAGAAAATTGTTTGAATTTTTTGGTCTCTCTTAAAGAAGAATCTTTCCAAATCATCATTTGGATTTGTTTAGATAAACAAATATTACAAAATGTAGAAACTAAACCAGTTTTAACTTTTTCAAATGGCACGCTCCGTATATTGTATCATACGATATTTGGATACAGCATTACATTAAAATTTTGTATATTGTAACGAAACCAAAAGATGGTATGAAAATAACCTATTTTTTTAATTTCTAAAATAATCCTCTACGTGGATGTCAAAATATAAATGGATAATATATATAAATAACTGTTATAGGAAAACTTCGCACGATTTTCAAGGTCCCCTCCATTTAGCTAACAGTAAGTGAGATGTGTGCAGTAATATAATTCTACGATATCTAAACAAACCTAAAACCTGCTTAATTATGTACCCAGGCAAATTGGCTTGAGTTTTAAATTTAACTCTTTAGTCCCCCATTGAACTGAATCAAATTTGCTGCCTTCATGTCATGTTTTTATGGCACTTTGACAGATAGATAATAAAATAAATATATGTTAATTAAATGTTAATATCAACCAGTTTATAAATAAGAAATTACGTAAACTTACCTTGTGGTGTTATGTGAAGGATCGCTAATATTCCGCCGTTGTTTCCTCTGCAAATATAATAAACAGATATTGAAGAAATTATGTTCACGTATGTGGTAATTAGCTTAAATAATAGGTATAGTTAATATTAGCTGATTATTACAACCATACGGAAATCTAAAAAGACATAACGTCTTCGATATACCCTGAATAACCAAAGTTTTCTGAAATCGACTTAAAATGCAGAAATTTTAATTGCATTTCTGAAAAAACAAATATGTACTTTCTTATATTACATTTACCAACATGAAATGATGCGTAGTTTCTGAAATACAAGTGTTTCTGATATAAGAAAGTTTCTTTAAAATGGACCATAGATGAGGTGAAAATAAACAATTTTTACTGAACAATAAAGTGTCACGTGGGCGAGGACATTAATTAAAAATATAGTCAATTATTTGCTGCATGATATGAGTTAAGTTCAGACTGTGACATTTCAAAATACCTAATTCGGAAAAAAAAACAAATAGCAGACATGGCGTCCGTATTTTTGAACTAATGTTTTCTACAAAGTCTGATGATTTTAAACATTTATAGGATTTAATAAATAACGGAAATATTATATCTTGCCACCAGGATATTTTGACTAAAGAAATATGAACAAATAATGGCAAATACCAGTCTAAACAAAGTGTAGGGTCATATGAAGGTCATGGACAAGAAAAATCGCAATGTGACTCGATTAAACAGATAGGAAACCAAAGCTCAAAAAAAAAATAAGAGTAAACAGTTTGACAGGCAAAAGACTTTGGGAGCGACTTCCTTAAAATTTCCACTTGCACTCTACACATAACGACTTTAAACCACAAGTTGCTTAATGTAATAATTTATTTTCACGTTATCCACTAGGCCTTTAAAGAACGCACTTACTTCAGAAACACCCCGCATCTAGAAAATATGTATAATAAAAAGAAATAGTACAAAGAGATTAAAAAATAATTTAACTAGGTCGTGATCAATTTTTTCTTCTGTTAAATAGCTACTCTTGACTGTAATGCCTTGCTACAGGTTCTGCGTGAATTCGCGATTCGTGATTTGTATGAAATTCATGCATAGTGTGCAGGGTTTTTATGAATGGATCTTTAACGAACAAGACCTCACACACTATTCCTCGCATATCACGAATTGGAAATACACGCATTGTCTGTAGCAAACCTAACCATTCTGTTGAAGACAAGAACAGCTTTTTAAAACAAAGAACATACGACAATTAGTTGTATTTTATGCTTAATAACTAGGAATAATACTGCGCATATTTGACTAATTTAACAAATTTCCATTCACAAGTAATTTGAAAACAGTGAGCCTTGATTTATTAATTTACTGAAAAAAAAAACAATAAATTACAGTAGTTATTTTAGAATTAATTATACTGTGTCTTAAAAACATTATTAGTAATAAAAATATATGTTTTCTTTCTTACCTTTTCCGATTGCTCCTTTACACTTTCCGATCGATTTATGTTACTATTTATCCTCCTTTTGCTTCCTGTAGCAGGGAGACTTGTAGTACTGTAATAAAAACAACCATTAGAATACATTAGTGATTTTTACTTCATTTTAGCTAATTCAAAACAAGCTGCTAGTTAGAACTAGATCTGATACGCACAAAAAGGAGATTTGAAACATTAACAATGAGGCAATATAATTTCTAATGGTCAATAGCAATTGTCGTACAATGAGTTCACAAAAATTAATAAATCAAGGTTACCAATTATCCGACACCAGCTTCTTTAACCAGTTTTCAACGTGGCCACTGGACAAGGAATGTATTGGAAGCGACAGAAAGTTATCCATGCCAATTTCTGGAATCTGCTCTCGTTTTACAAAACTCGGTAAATGTCACAAGTTTCTACAGAAGACGGTCTATAATTAAAATGCTCCGAATAAATAGCATTTTTTTGAGAAAATGTAGAAGCAGACAATTTGTTAAAAATTTTGAAATAAAAAAAAGAAAAATACATTTTTTGCTTTTGTTACTGATACTTTGTTCAACAGCATGAATCTCTAAACCAATGTTTCTTTTAATTTAAAGAAATCTTGCTCTCCTAGTTTTTTGGAATACTTATTTATTGCAAAATTATAGTAAACAATAACGTTCAAATACAATAAAAATTTGTAGTACCTAGGTACCCAAATAAGAGAATTCATTCTGAGTTGACAAATAATACAAGCCTCGAGTTTCGGAAAATTGATTTAGGCTTTATGCTATAACATATTCGTATTTACCTGTTCATTATATACGTTTATCTTTGTTCTTATCTAATCATAGAATTTATTTTCTAGCGAACTTTGAAATCGATCGATGTAAGTAATGCTAATAATTTCATATTTTGGGCGTTTCGAAATTCGTAAGACTATATCGCAATCTCATCCCAATACTATCAGAAATAAGAAAATATCACAAGCAAAGGGTTTTTCCAAAAACAAATGAAATACAAATAATAAATCACACGAACACACACCTAGGCTTTCTGAGAACACCATGACGTCGTATAAATAAGTCCTCCGACCACATTGCAGAAAAACCTTGTTGAATACTGTTTAACATGGATTATCTTAATGAGTTTAATTGATATTTTTTTGACGCGGGCATGTCTGCGTATGAACAACAACTGTACATGTACAACAATTTCCCTTGATCAATAATCTAATCTGCTGTTCGATAAAAAATGACAAGGCACTCAAATTCCAATTTGCAGTATAATTTCGTTTATCGCTCTCTCACAAATCGATAGCCACAAATCGTTCTGAAACAAGTTTATGAAACTGAAAGTGACTAGATATCTTTTTTCATATAGGTGCAATCGTTTGCAATAATAATGGCACTCTTTAAAATGAATTTTGCTATTTCTTTTGAACTTCTGACGTATTTGTAATGCAATCTGCGTTCAACTTTTAACATTAGCTCTTTGTTTCACACACCAATAGAAATTTAATGAAATATTTACTCAGAACTTCCAAAAGTTCAAAAACTGTTTTGAGGGAGTGTAATTATTATTGCAAAAGCATGTACCGCACCCTTGTAAACTTTGTTATTGCTAATTTTTCGAGAAAAGGTTATTTTTTATAAAAAGATTTGCTTATCTTGGGAAGCCATGACCAGTCTTCCGATATGTAATCAAACATAGAGGGCGTTCAAAAAATAATGTTTATAATAATAAAAAATAGAGGCTCTTTGCTTATTCAAATTTTTACATTTTGAAGTTTTTTGAACGTCCTGTACGTTTGGTGATTACTGGTCACGTAATCCCAAGATAAGCAAAATTTTTTATCAAGAACAACTTTTTCTCGAAAAATTAACAATAAAAAAATTTACAAGAGTAATTCGGATACACATAAAATAAGAAAAAATCTTTGCTTCAAAGACTACAAATTACAATTTGTTTATCCCAATATTCCGTTGCCATTCATCACACAGTGTTTGTCATAACGTTATCAGTTACTTAAGTTTGAAAACATATTTTACATATTTTTTTTTTTTCAATTTTTTTGATGATGAATGGAAATTGCTTCGAAAATTTTGAAACCAAAAATCTAGAAATTGGTTGTTCGTGGCGTCACTGTATACCTTCTTTGAGTAAAGTGCAAAAATAAACGTTAAAAAATGAATGATGAAGAGATAGATACACCGAGAAGCAAAATAGTTATGGCATGACGTTTTAAAAACAAGTAAAGAGTTGTAACCGTACACCATCGATAAGTAACATCAAAACTATGACCAGATCTGAATTTATTGTCTCAAAAAACTTCCGATCTACAAAATGTGTGCAAATGTTTGAATTTTTAAAAGTTGTTATTAAAAATTATACCTATTTTAAATCTGACCATGTTAGTTTAAGTTTTTACTGATGCTTTATCAAACGGCTTCATTTATAAAATGAAATTATTAAATAGGGTGTCTGTGAAAGGTTGGGAAATCTCGGAGCTGGAGATACTGGTGACCAAAAAAAGTCGATTGAGCCAAATATGCCTTATCCGAATGTTGCTGGTTTCAATGCTAGAATTTTATTTTGAAATATCTTTGAAACCTGTCGGAGTATTGAAAAAAATTGACATAATTATGTTTTTTGGCAGGGCAAATAAGAATTTTTAACTAATTTTGACGTCATTAGTAGAGGGTATGTTTCTTTTAAATGGCAGAACTTTTTTGCTGTTTAGTGTATCCATCTGTCTATTGAAACAATCGATTATCCTACCTGTTATATCTGACAAAGGTATACCTTGTTGAAGTCGTTAGGAGTAACCATTTTTGAAATAATCGTATTTGAAATATTCAGTGCAGCGCTTGAAAACTGTTCCGCCGATCTTCTTGAAATTTTGCACGACCCATAATTTACCGTTCGGAACAACTTTTTCAAGTTGCTGTATTTACAGTAGAAAAGGCACTTTACCTGAAACGATAACAGTTTTCAACTGGTGCACTGAATATTTCAAATAGGATTATTTCGAAAACTGTTACTCCTAACGACTTCAACAGGGTATACCTTTTTCAGATGCAACAGGTAGGGAGAATCGATTACTTCTATTATAGTCAGATGGATACACTAAGCTGAAAAAAAAGTTCTGTCATTTAAAAGAAATGTGATGTGCCATAAGTGGCGCCCTCTACTAGTGACGTCAACATTAGTTAAAAATTCTTATTTGCCGTGCCAAAAAACATAATTGTGTCAATTTTTTTTTGATACTCCGACAGGTTTCAAAGTTATTGAGATATTTCAAAATAAAATTCTAGCATTGAACGCCCTGTATTTATGAAACCAGCAACTTTCCGATAAGGCATATTTGGGTCAATCGACTTTTTTGGTCACCAGTTACTCCAGCTACGAGATTTCCCAACCTTTCAGAGACACCCTGTATATCTAACTATGGAATAAATCGACTCCAACAAGAGTCTAGGATTGATTTCAAACTGTTTCGACCAGCTAAGTCCAAGAGTTCTCGCTCAAGTTGCAAGTTTCTTGTCATAAGCACGCACAATGAAGGTATAAAATCGTGATCATCTGATTGTTTTCAAGTTTAAGAAACTTTTGGATCTGGACCGCAAAATTTCGACAATATTCTTGAACACTGGTGAATTAGGTAATGCCAACCAAAAAAAAAAATTACTAAACTTTGTTGTTAATATTTTCTGTGCTCTACAGTATTTACCTATCTAAATTATTTTCTTTTTTTAAATCTACCATTTGAATAGATTATTTTTAATTTTTCGTTGCAGATAATTATTATTAATGATAGTTTGTTTATGTGTCAGTAATTTCTTTAACATATTTAGATATTTTCTGTGAGAGAGAATTTTCTGTGTATTATTACATCGTTTGACGCAAATTTAGGAATATTTTTAGCAATCAAAATTTATGAAGACAATACTATCAGTCTAAAGATATTAAAATACCTCTGGACAATAGTAAAGAAGCTAATTCCTAATAGTTCAAATTTGCTTCAATAACAAATAATGGTGCTATCATAATATCGTTTCCATAAGTAGTATAAATAGCTACATGTGTTTCGCCAAACATATTCATATTTTAGGCACGTCTGTTCATTGTGTCCATTTGTGTCCCCCTTCATGATTACTCATCATAATCCTTTTATTATATTGAATGTAGGTAGCGTGTCGTCAGGTAATAAATATATACCTGCTGTATTTACCACTAATTTTATTTTATTAGATATTAACCAATATTAATGCAGTAAGCAATGCTCAAAATTTTCTCTAAAACCCGTATGACACGTTAACATTTTTTTGCAAAATTCTGCTATATTTTCTTTATAAAATTTCTATTCGTACTCAGTGGCGGCTGGTGCTAAGGGGCACAAGGGCACGTGCCCACCCTTCCCTGTACATGTCACGAAGAAATATATGATGCTATTATAGATTTATATATTTTTTTGTAATTCTATTATCGGTTGCGAAAAACTACTCAAAACTTATTTCCCGTCAACCATCCACGCGCCCGAACTATATCAAACTTTATTTCCTGGGAACCCAAGAATTTGCCTCCAAACGTGGCTCATTTTCCGACGTTCGGGACTCATCGGAGTAAATGAAATTCGCCGATTTAAAGCCGACGAAGAGCACTGAAACACGTGTCTCTTCACTCTCTTCTCCACTAATCTCCACTGTCTCCAATCTCCATCACTCCGTCTCCCTCCGGCATTCAGTTATTTCAGTTCTCAGTAGTCGCTTGCTTTGTTTAGTACGTACTTGTATATAAAAATATATTTCGCTTGCAGAATAATTGTGTAAACAAATTTGTGTTTTAACTTTGCTGGTTTTAAAGGCGATTTCTCATTATAGATATAATTTTAAAGTGATTCTGTGTATTTGTACATACTTATTAAAATGGATCCGGAACCAGAAATAAATTTTGTTCAGTACCTGTTAAAAAACAATCCAGTGCCATTTGATCAAAAATATTTAATTGAAAAGAAAGGTAGGCCTACTGATTTATATATTAATTACGAATCTACAAGTATAACTAGAACATATAAGAGAGTTTTTAATAGAAACATATACGAGAAATATCAATGGATGAGTGGTTGTTCCGTGAGAAATAAATTGTTATGTTTTGTTTGTTTCATATTTAACACAGAAGTTACAGCGTGGACCAAATACGGACTTGACGATTTAAAGCACATAGCGGATAGGGCCAAAAAACATGAAAATTCTGTGGCTCATTTAAAAGCATATATGGACTTTAGTGTTTTAGGAAAAACTGACATACGTGAACAATTAGATATACTCGCGTCAAGAATTCAGACGTCTTACGTCACGGCTGACGTTACACATTTGTTTTTATTGTCAACGTAATTTTCGATATTTGGTCGCGTTATAAACAGTCATTTTTTGCAATTTAGTGCAATATATAATGCAAACTTTTAGTAGAGTATATAGTTTGATAACTATCAGTTGCAGTTTCTTAAATATTTTGATGAAAATATAATGAATTATTCATTTGTTCGTATGACGTAAGTCGTCTGAATTCTTGTCGCGAGTATAGTGCGTATTTGCGCTATAAGTTAGAACCTCGGTTAGAACATAATAAACAGGTGGAAAAAAATTGTCACATTTTGCGTCGTTTAATAATGTGTATAAAGTTTTTTGTGGAGCCTTCGAATTAGCCTTGCAAGGTCATGATGAGAAGACCGTCCAAAAATCCAGGCATTTATATAGGTTTAATTAACTTTGCTGCAGAATTACATTCTGTTCTTGCAATACATTTAAATGAATCTAAATTTATTTTTTGTGCCCACCCTTTGAAAAACCCACGGGCCGCCACTGTTCGTACTTCTCACGAAAATTTAGAGCAAGTTCTAAATTAATGTTGCAACGAAATGTTAAAATATTTTGTCTTTCTTTGTATCACATTTTTGTTCAAAAAATTGTGCATGTAGATATTTCTTTACAGAAATTTGTGTCATAAGGGCTTAATACTATGGAACATTTGTTGAGTATTAACGTTACACTTGCATGTGATGCGTTACCTCAAGTCTTCTAATGATTTAGGCTGTGTGTAATCATTCAATTTTTTTCTTTAAGTTCATCGGAAACAAATCTGGTGGCGATGCGAGGGCCATTCAATAGACACTGAATTATGCGATGTCTCTTAAAATTTGTCTGACAGGCATCGCATATTACAGCCCAGCCTTGTTGGAAAATTAAGTTTGTGGACCAGTTAATAACAAAAAAATAGTAAAATAAGTAGGTAATTCTTTTACCGAAATAAGTGTAGTACAATGAAACTTGGAAATGTTTTAGAACATCATTAAGATTTTCCATTATATTCTATTCCATGAAGTCGATAATTCGATCATATTATAAATAAAACCCTTATAAAACCAACTTAAATCTGACGCTGACCCTAGTTTGACCCTCTTCAGAAATTACCGATATAGAATCTCCATAATCCATAAAACAATAAAAATTACAATCATAGTTTATTTCAAATTGTTCGCCATTTGCCCTAATGCATGCACGTAACCTGTTCTTCAAAGAAAATAAGTGCCGGTATAGTTTGTGCTCCATGCGCTGACGCAACTGTTCCTCATTGTCAACAGCATGGAAATACACATTTCGTTTCATTTGACCAGACACGTTAAAATCTATTGGATTGAGGTCTAGTGACCGTGGAGGCCAGATTAAGGGAGCATCTTTTCCTCGGTTAATCCAGTGATTTGGGAAGTGCTCGTTTAACCACTGTCAACATTGGCAGTTGAAATGAGTAGGGACATGTATGCATGCATTTACAAAGGAATATCCTCTAGAAATTCATACTGTTTAGTGGACAAAAACTGATGGTACATTGCTGCGGTTAAATTTCCAGGCATAATGTGACATCCAAGTAGATTATTCCCCAATGGGGCAATCCTAACATTTATTTTAAATTAATGCTGATAATGGGTTACCTTATGAGCATTAGGATTTTCTTCGGCCCACATATGTTCATTGCACATATTAAAAACTTCGTTTCTCGTAAAGGTAACTTCATCACTGCATGAAAATAAAATCCAGACAGAAACATCGGATCTTAGTCTTGCCCGTCCAAAAGCAACTGAGAAAATTCTCTACGCACGGTCTGTCCTGCAGCAGAAGTTAGCGAAGCTTATAAAACAAATGGTAAAATGTCATGTCTATAATAATAGGAATACAATTGTTGTTGTCTCATTATCCTCCATCAATACATGTTATTTTGGACTGCTAGTCGTCTTGTACTAAGTGTGGCGTTAGCTTCAACTGAATTTAAAATATTTTCCTCATTCGGGGCATTTCTAATTATTCTACGCCTGCCTCTCTCAAAATTGTTACTTTTTAAAGTACCCCGTTCTCGCAAACACCATTTTATGTAAAGAAAAGTTTTATAATTATTGGGCACATTTCTGTTGGGGAACTTTACACCATATCTATGGGCGACTACTCTTGCGTTTTCACGACATTCGTCTAACGTCAAAAGCATATCTACATACTCAGAAGATGTATGCTGTTGCATTTTTTAAAATTATCTTTAACTATTTTTTATTCACTATAACACAGCAATGCGTACACTCAAATAACACAAATTAAACGAAAAATACTTGATATTTCTGTTAACTGTCAGACTAGTTGTTTTCCCCATGGCACACTACAATTAATTTATTTCACTATGTAATGAAAGTTGAGCGCACGTTAGGAATAATTGAAATCGATTGAAAATGACGCATCCTATTGAAAATTAACAAGAGTGCCTTTTTATGTTATATATTTCGCACTTCAATATTTTCGAGTCAAGAACTAGAAAAAAATACCTTCAAAAAAGATACAATTAAATTTGTCCCTGGGCACTGCATTTTCTCATGCCCCTGTAGCCAACTTTGAAATGTATTTAATGCGACTTTTAACCAGGTCAACTTAAATTTCTTGAATTTGAAGCATTAATCATCTATTTATTCCTTAACTTTTATATTAAACGATTCGTTTCTACAATACTGACCCATAAAATATGTATTAGAAACAAGCAGTCTTTCATTTATAAACAAAAAATATTGAACAGTTGTAATTATTGCATTTAAATTTAAAATTGTTTTAGATAGCACATTATTTATGTTTTGATAATTCTCCTGCTGTTCTATCAGCAACTTGTTAAATGCTATCTACTTCCAGATGTCCAGCTGGCCCAATTTATTATCTTTTGAAGGTCATCCATTAATTTGAAAAGTTATGTTTTCATAACATCGATTTACAGTAAATACAAATGAAATTAAAGGGACTGAAAATGTCGAATGTTATCTAATTTACCAACTAATAATAGTTTTTGAATATGGGTTTGCTATTTAAAAAACTTATGGCTTATTAAAAACGATAATAATAATTGGCTAATGCCGTCAGTACTTCCAATACGAGTATAGTAACACATATTATTAGCTTCTTACTTTTTATATTATCTCATTTATAACAACTAAGCGTAATATTGTTACGTCATTTGTGTTGAAAAAAATGAATTAGGAAGAAGTATAGACATATAGCACCTGTTCTATCCGAAGCATCTATAATAACAATGAGAATGTTATTAACCAGACGAATAATTAAGATTTTTATCTAAATAACCACCTTCACGTAACCATTAACAGCATATTTGATCATTCCACTAATAGCGGGTTTACACATGCATGGATTTAATCGCGCCGGAGGATACTGGAGCGCCAGTAAAATAAAATTTCATATGTAAACCTCTACTGGTATGCCATTTTTATCAGTGCACTAATAAAAATGGTATGCCATTAGAGGTTTACACACGCAATTTGGCTGGCGCGCCAGTAACTATTGGCGCCACTAAATCTATGCATGTGTAAACGCGCCTTTACTGAACCGTTCTACTTGACATTTTCAACAGCTTGAAAATACTTTTATCCCTTGCTAACAAGAAAGGTAAAAAAATAAATATATTTTGATAAATATTAGGAAAAGTATATTTAGGAGTACATAGTTTCATTTTTGTAAGTATTTCCATATTTAAAGAAAAAAATAAGACAAATTTCTCTCCTAGTTTAGAGAATCACAATTTCGCAGGAATGGGGCAATATTTTTTTACATGAAAAAAGATTAATCTCAATTTTGAGCTCTTATTTATTTACACCCAGATTTTAGAAACATGATTAAAAACAATTTGAATTAGCTTAACACCTTTAATAAAGTGATTGTGGCCATAATTAGAAAAAATTAAATTATACCTTTCAGGTTTAAGTTGGAGGACAAGTTCAACAAAGTTTAGACGTACTTGATCTGATCATTCAATTATTGCTCTAGTGTTAACTGAAACACAAACATACCTACGTGCCTACACATAAACAAAAAATTTAATTTCTGAACAACATTTTTACACAGTGAAGACAGAGGTAAAGACCATAAGTGACAAATCTCCTTTCTTGCTATTTCAAGGAAATGACCATTGCAAGTAAACAAGAATCAAGGGCGAAATTAGGCGCAGGGTTTAGCTGTCCCAATAATCGAATTAACCTCCTCTGACCTAACTTCGCCCATGAAAAGAACTTGGTCCAGACTCTGAACTCCAGAGACTTGAGAATAGTCCTCTTACCTATCTGGTGTCGAGACTTCTGCTTTCTCGTTGGTATCGTGGACTGAATCTGTAGTGGAGGGTGAGTCCTGAACTTTCAGACCTTCTTCGCGAACAGCGTCTGGTCTCCTGTCAGAACCACTTCGAGATACTGGCTGACCTTGTTTAACATCCCCTGAAACAGGCAAGTATCAATCAGAATCGCCAATAGTCTATCAGAATATGAGGCGACAATAAGGATATTTATGTAACATGCTAAACCTCAAGTTCCATTTATCTCTAAAACGCAATAATCAATAATTAATTGATTCTCCAAGTATTGCTTTAAAGTAGCTAAAACATTTCTCGAATTTCTTTATGTACATATGAGTACAAAAAAATGAAAGGAATAAAATGTTATGTGGGTATCGATCAGCATATGTCGTATTAAACATAGGTATTTACTTACATATTATATACGTGTTTTCGAAAAGCATAATTTGGGAGGCTAATCAACAATCAACAAACATCAAAAAATAAAAATATTTTTTTTAGAGATGATATTTTTAAAACCACGTTTAGCAGTATCTTTTCCAAAAAGCAATGTAACACATATAAATTAGCCTCAATCTGCATTAAAAAAAAATAATTTGGATCCTATTTCTGAAAAACAAATGACCATAGGGCTCATGGTCGATAGTAAAAACAACTTTTCTGTTATTATGCCCTGATGTTATGGTATCTTTTTCCAAAACATGTATATCTATGGGTATGGTGCACAAAGACTAAAAAGAACAGTTTCTGATATCAGAAAGAATAAAAACCTAATAACTACAGCAGAATGAAATGTAACACTATAGACAGTGAAGTATCTTTGACCTATTCTTATTTTGCAGCAATTATGTGTAAAGGATTTCTTTATCTTATCACTGATGTATACTTAATTGTTTCCGTTGTCTTGTTATTGTGTGTACTAGAAATAGATAATTCAAAATTTACGGTATTTATATGAATTACGTGCTGCTTCTATTAAAAATAACGAGGCTAGATTGAACATTGTATAAAATCTAAACTGCAAAATTTCAAAATATAATTTTTGGAACGAATACATATTTTGTAACAAATTTTGTATCTTAATTTCGGGGCTTTAAATCCTGTCATTTATTACAACTTGTGTTACAGCAATTATTATTAAATCAATAATAATACTTGACACATAAGGTAGACAAACCTATAGGGTATTTCGGAAGGTATTACACTATGTGATCCAAACACTGTTGGATGAATGTTACAGGGTGTATTAGATTATTCATTGTACAGGTATCGCAAAGCACGGTACCGAAATTATTGGATATATTACATCATTACGAACATTAATGCGGCATTACAGAGCATTATTTAATTTAATTTTAGGGTCATTAGCTGCAAAGCAGACGTTAGCGTACACAAAGTAGATTATTATTTATAATGGTTATTTTGATACTTCTTATTCTTGTTTATTTAAAAAGGAGTTGGTTGTGGACTATTGTATGTACCTCTGCAAATTCAAACGTTTTCTTAGACATCCTGAATTACATCCAAAAGCATAACCCAATTACTTTTCTATCTAAATTTCATAAACCTGTCACTCATATAAATATGTTAGGTATTTGTTTTTGGTTTGCAGTTGCTAAATCCAATTTCTATGTTTTTGTTACAAAATTCACACATTTTCAAAATATATGTACAAAAACATTAATAATTTCTACCACTCGTTCTATTTTAATCCAAATCTAGTGTAGTTGTTTTATAAATAAATTATAAACAATAATCAGTGCAGAATTATTCGTATCCAATTTTGTGCATAGTTGATAAACATGAACATGCGTGCAATTATATTAAACAAAATATGTGTCGTTATATATAAAAAATATACAGATATGGGAGAGAAAGCAAGTTTTCTACGTGATTTTTTACTGAAATCGAATTAGAATTTGTTTAGTGCAGTGTTGTATTTTACCAAGTTTAATTTCGTAATAATTTAAAGTGGTATTTTGTGGAATGTGTTATTCTGTATGTGTATAATAACTTTATAAAGGTCAGTTTTCATTACCAAGGGTGTGATATGAAAAAAAATATGTACACAAATTAAGAAAGAGCTAATATGTTAAAAGCTTCTTTTTTATCAAGAAGACGGCGGCTGCAAGAAGACGATATCAGATGGATTACCGCGATAGACACGTACCGCATAAGAAAATGTAAGATTAGTTCAACATTTAAGAAATTATGGGAGTTATGAACGCCAGTACAATGTTGAGCAAAAACAAAATCGGAAAGTAAGAATCTCGAACCAAATATTTTAAATACCGTAGAAGATTCTAGTCACGTACGTAAAAAAGGATTAGGTATGTATTTATTATTGAGTTCTTTGTTAGTTGACTTTTATTTTATAGTGTTATACACGTAAAATAATACATTTTGTATTTTTTGTTTATATGGAATAATAAAGCGAACACCCAACTAAAAAATCGCAATTGATGGAATCGATTCATCTCTGAACGCTAAACAAGCGTACCAGTTTTTGTTTTTCTAAGTAGAAGCGTTCTGGAGGTATTTAAACAAAACTATTTACAAGGCGCCATCTTCAACGAGCTCTAGTTCCTTAAGGTACAAATATAGTGGAGCGGCGAGGGTAGAAACAAGCGGCGAGGTTAGCGACACCGCACGAGTTAGACGAACATAGTAAAAGCGGCGATTTAAAGAGACCGCCCAAGCCGAAGGGAGCTTTTTTAGTTGTAAACATGTTTTCAGATAGTGAAGACGAAATTTTATTGGATAATGCCGCACTTCGCATATTACTTGCAAGCAAAAGGCAATATAATGTGCATCCACCCAATGAGATTTGCCTGTTATGTCAGCTGCATCTCCAGACCGTGGAATTGGATTTTTTTTAATTCATGTCTATAATAGTCACTGAGATTTTTCCAATTTGCTTGAACTACTTTAACTAAAAAAAATAATAAAATAATGAATGCAGTAATATTGAAATTAAATTGTTTTTATTTAATTAATTGAAAAAGAAATGTTTTTTTTTTTGTAAAAATGATTAAGTGCGCTCTGATTAGTTACACCAGCACATAATGAATGTGTTTTATTTATTTTTTGTTTAATTGCAGGTATTTGGCTACTGGTGAATCTTTTAAAACAAAACAAACGCTTTTGCCGCGCGATAATAAATCCCCAGATCAAACCAACACTCCCCGCTCCAGATGCCTCTCGGCGGCAACTCGCCGCTTACAGCTTTACTATGTACGCTTCCACTTTAAATACAGAAGGATATTTGAATCGCCCTCTTACCTCGCCGCTTGCCTCTACCCTCGCCGCTCCACTATATTTGTACCTTTAGGAAGCATTTTCGGACTAGGTGAATTGGGTTAAATTGTCTTAAAATAATCTGAGGAATCTCCGGTCTTCGTTTGTCAGGAGAGTTTCTGGACACCCTGTATAATAATACGATGTGTGTTAAAAATAATAATCATCAATTTTGAAAAAAATAGAAATCCAAAATATATTCTTCTATTTATCCCTATTTGATAATTTGTTAGTTTGTGTAGGTGTCAAATCTAATGTATTTTCCTCGGACCATTCTATATTCAGAAAGTCATCCGTTTCGCTGACTAAATATCTGTACGAGGCTGACACAAACTTGTACCGCTAAACATTCCAAATCCCTTTGAAGTTGTGGCAAAAACAAACAGAAAATGAATCGCTGCAAACCTCCGTCGAGTGGCGCGAGGCAGACTCACAAGCCCCGTATAAATATGACGAGCTAGGCACGTTCTTGGCTCGACACCGGCGCGACTCGGCGTATTTACGGGTATATGCACCTTTAGAATTTATATTTACGCGATTGTCTATCGTCTTTTAATAATCGAAAGTCGTCATCGCAAACTTTAGACTAATAATTTGAAATAAGTAAAAGTTTTGACAAAAAACTTTTCTGATACTGTAATAATTCTCCTTCAAGTAGTTAACGGAGGTTGATGTGACATAACACAGCAAAACTCGTTCTATAACATTTCACATTTACTGTTTGACGTAATAAGTGGTTACTGATGATTCATTCTTCTCGGTTCTCAAGAAATTGCACTGACTGTTTTATTTTGCTGCTTTAAATAATTGCCCACAAAAGCAGCAGAAACCCTAATTATTTAAAAATAGCATTTCTTCGATTGAAGAAAGCAAAATAACACAAAAAATGTTTCAATCTTCAGAAACAGTCTGTAAATACCATTTGAACACTTTTTGAACCAAAGCTTGAACAAATGGTAGACTGCAATTTAAATGGAAATTAAAAGTCCGATAATCTGTGAAATAATCAACTATTTAACGGAAATTATGAAGTTACACAAACTTTCCATTTTTATTATTTTTTCTACGTTCATGCAAAAAACTAAACTTTATTGAACTATATTTAGTGGAAAAAGTGGTTCTTTATTGCACTAGTGCAATAAAATGTTTATTGCATTCATCTGTCATTCTACTACAGCGTTTTGTCATAATGACAAACATAAACGTTCAAATATTGTCTGAAGCTATTTATTTGTGGCATAATTTTAGTTTTTCTTTAGTTTTATTGGGTTTTTGCCACACTTCTGAAAAATAATAAAGATTAATTAAATAAGCCCTTGCGCCAAACGGAACAGTCAAGGGTTATTTTTGAAACTAAGTTTGCCTAACCAAAAAATCTCACACTGAAAAAAGCAGATAAGTAAAAAATAACAAAAATCACATCACTATCGCGCACTTCCGTATTATTGAAGTTTCGAAAAACTCTCTGTTTTCGTTCTCAAAATCGTAGTAAAAATTTTTAAACGTATGTCACATTTTCCTAGACTTAGTGTCATCTAAATAACATTTTTTGGTTTTTGCATGAACGTAGAAAAAATATTGTATGCAACTCGTACAAAAAGTGCTTATTGCACTCGACGTGTTGCCCTACTCGGCCTGACGGTCTCGTTGGACAATTTCACGTCGCGTCCAATAAACACTTTTTGTACTTGTTGCATAAATAACTATTTTATAGTAAATTTAATACCATAAATAATAAATAGATAAAGTTAATCGAACAAGCTGCTAAACTCTATGAAGAGTATCTCATATTACCATTTGACAAGCTATTTGATAATTTTAAATAAATCTAAAATTTTATATGAGGATGTGCGAGAATATAATGAAAAATATATAATTTCTAATAAATTTTAAGATATTTATTTACATTACAGAGGAAGTTCGTCATAAGCGGTAGTGTTTTCAACTATTCACGTACTGGCCAGTTCAATTACATGCGGCACTGTATACCTACATTCATATACAGTTCTTAATTGAGGTCAAGTCCAAAAAGAGCCACATAGATTCGAATTTAAAGCATAATGGGGTATGACGTTCGATGGAGTTTCTACATTGCACAACTCTATTTGTGTAGGTATATCAATCACAACAAAAGGTTATCTGACTATAAACCCAACAAAAAAATACATTTGCACTTGGCAGTGATGTTATATTCAAATTTAAATGTTTTCGGGTAAAAGTCCATTACTGATGCGAAGAATATAAATAGATATTAAATACTCTAAAATAACTAAATTTTTCCTATGACGATGATTCATATATCGATAAGATAAAAAAATAAATTCTGTTTACTTACTAACGATAGATATGTATATATTTCTTCATACCTGCACTGCTTGTTTTGCGATAATTAAGTAACAGTTTAATTCTTTAGGTTCTTCTTGAAATAGTTTGTAAAATCACTGGAGGTTGCGATGCAGATAATTTTGAATTATTGGCTGTAGGTATTATGTTTTTGGCAGCTAAAATCTAATATGTGTGATAAATTTCAATACCAATAATTTTAAAGGTGTTATTGAAATATCCGGAGAGTGATCTAGGGCTATGAACAGGTAGGTATGTTCACCCGACATTTTTCAAAACATTTTACCTGGTCTGGCTGCCACTTGCATCTATACTGATAGGTTTGGTAAAATTGCAATATTTTAGAATCTCCTAACATTCCTGCTCTGTATCAATTCTTATGAAAGAACATCCTGTTTTCCTGTATATTATAATATTATTCCCTTGTTATTATCTGCCGATATACAGCATAAAAAATAATACTGAAAAAATTTACACTTAAAATGTTATCACATTCAACTCTCTCTTTAGATCATCTAGTACACAGGGTTAATCAGCAACCTTATATGAAATACGGTTTATACATTTTTTTTAGTTCTTCGGCAGAGTGCAGCAGCTTAAAATACAGAAACATTTTTGTTTTAACATTAAGCTTTGATTTTGTTTTACTATTTTTTATCAGTTTATACATGTCAATCTAAGTACAATAATTATTAAGCGGGTTTTGTGGGAAAATTTAATATTATTGGTCAATACATAAACTTACATAGATATATGTTGACCAATCACATGTTGAACGCGTACTTACAGGTTAGTAAAATAAGAATTCAATGCAAACGAACCTTAACCTAAAGCAATCCATTTTGTGTAAATTCGAGCATCCGCGCATGCGCAAATGAAACCAAAAACATAATCATAGAAGTTAAAATATTGGAACTGTTAAGATCGCTTTTATAAGACTAATGCTGTGCTCAATTCTAAAAGTAACTGCATAAACGCTGCCATAGAATAACCAGCTCTCAACTTTAAACTTATGACTAAAACGAAGTCATTTTGACCTGGAGTTTTGGGGGTGTGATGGTATATGATGAAGTTGAGGAATATTTAATTATGAAATAACTACTGCGGCGAAGGGCGCTATTTATTTTTATTAATTATTTTTTATATATACCCATCTCTGGGTCTGTCATGAAATGGATCTGGTAACCCTAGTTACCATCAGTGAAGCACAGTGTTATTTACCAGTGTAGTAGTGAAAAATTGTCGGAAAAATTAACTTGCTTCAAATAACTTGGCTAATAAAAATGAGGCTATTCAATCAGTTAGTTGATGTAGGTTGATATGTTGTGTCAGTATCACACCCACATTTAAAGAGAAATAAGTACTTAGATGTATTTCATGAAGGGTTTAATAGCAACGTTGCTAGAAACAAAAAACAAACAATTTCTTCTCTGAATCATAAATGAGTGTAAAACAAATTTGTAATCGGTTACTTGGAAAGAATTACTAAAAGCTATAAATTTTACCGGCTAGTACATACAGTTCCTTCATAGTACCTATATATACATAAAATGGAATAACCAGTGGCGTCGGAATAACTGTGTACCTATTTAAGATATCAAAATTTAGTATCTCTGAGCCTTTCTCAGATTCACAAATCTAAATAACACCAGAATGTATTCTTTTAACATTCGTTAAATTTAGCCAGGCAATAATAATAACATAATAATATGTTCATTCCAATCACGAGGATTAGCCCAGAAGCCAGAAGTCTAATCTTACAGATGTCCAATTCTATAATATTAATAGGTATTTGTATACGAATTTGTACCAAAGTTTAGGTAAACAGTATTTAGGTAATTAGGTGGTACCGACCTAATGCCGTTAAAAACCTGCTTTTTTGTTTCAATTTGATGAGAGAAATTTATATTCTTATATAAATTTCTTGACGTTTGTCGCAACATAGACTTCATAAAAAATATACCTACTTGTAAATGTAAAAACGTAGCGTTAAGTATTGTTTGTTTTTCGATAAATTACCTTGTTCTTCCTTATGGATGTGCAACCAACTAGGTAGTTTATGCAGACTAGTCTGTGATCCAAGTCCTGATACATTATTTACACTGCCAAATGCAATGAAATCGAACTCCTTCTGGACATCCTTTGCGCCACATCTAGCCGCTACCTGCTCTAGAATTTTATTGCGTCTAGTCCTTAACAGATTCAAATTTATCGCACTACTCGACTTTGCCTTCGCCAAAACTGGTTTCTCACTAGAAATATTGGTTTCATCAACCAAATCCGTCGATTTTTTAGAACCAAACGTCTTTGGCCTAATCCTTTCCAAATTGGAAGTTTGTCTAGTCAGTCTAAAGTCGAAATGAGTCAAGGATTTCCGTAGACCGTTGGGCGTCAACACCGCCACCTCATCTTCCGGTATCCTACCGTTAATTTCTAAACTTTTCTTAGGTTTAAGTTTTTTGGATTTTAGAGCCGCGTCTACCTCATCGGTTTTGGATGGTGCGGAGACACCATCACTTTTGCTTTTATATATTTTTGACTTAACTCTCTTTAAGTATGAAGGTTCTGTATTTACAACTGGTTCTTTCTTTGTGGCTGCTTTCGCAGCTGAAGTTTTGACTGAAGCACTTTCAGTCTTCTTTTTCTGTTTATTCTTTAAATTATTTTCTTGATTTAATTTCTTGGTAGCCTTGTCTAACTCTTTCCTCGTGGGAACCGATCCATTCTTTTCCTGCTCTTTACCAATATTTTTGGCATTGTTTAGTTTTAGACTTTCCGTGCTACCGGATAGTTTCATGGTACTAGAAGGCCGGAAGAGGTCGCTAAACCTCTTGGCTTTTCGGGCGTGATCTATAACGAAAAAACCACTAACAGCTCTAGTCAGAACTGGAGGAACTAAATCATTTTCTTTTAATTTAATAAGTCCGTTTTCGTTTGGCCCATTATTTTCAATTACAAAACTATCACTGTATCTTTTTAGAGCGTTATTAACATTTCGTTTATTCAAATCGCTAGTTGGGTTTCTTAGCACAACATCTGCGGTTTCAAGGTCCTTATCAATTAAAAGTGTGACATCACCATTGCTTCCACATGAAATAGATTCTTTGGAGTTTTTAGACTCTTGCACATTTGTTTTATCCGCACTAGTGTTACTGTCCTTTTTATTGCGATTTCGACCACGATTTTTACAAGGCTTGGACTGTTTTTTCTTGTCTTCGCTCTGTTTTGACGACGATGTGCTTAAATCTGTCACTACACTCTCAACACTGTCATTTGCCGGGTTTCTTGACTTTGAGGTTCTCCGTTTCCGGTTGGTTATCTTATTTTTAAATGATGTCATGTTTTTGTTACTGCTGCGCGTATCCGCTTGCTTTGACCACATAATTTAAACACGCACTGATTAGTTACATTCCTATAATAAAATATAAAACTTAATTCCAATTTACTTGTACATTTGCGCACATTTCGTCATTTGAAATTTAACAGGGCACATTCTAATACAACACAAAAGGGATTGAAAAAGTAATTAATAATACTTATGTGTTCACTTCGTATCGATAAAATCGACAATGAAAATATAGATAAGTTTGCAATAAATTATCGTTAGGTATTTATTTGTCGAAACGATACGATGACGTGACTTGAAATTTCAAAATAATTCATTGGTTGATTAAATTCGATACATAATCGCAAACTCAACTAGTTTTTACTACACGTATAGGATGTATGTACCTACTTATACACTATACCCAAGTTATTATTATTATGTATTAATATCTACTACTTTACACTTCACATTTATTTTTTGGCTTTATACCTATTTAGGAATAGTTAACAAATAATGCATTAACAATTTATAGGTACATCTGTATTACTTAAATAATTTATAAAAGAACATTTTTGATAACAATAAGAAATGGTAGGTAGTCTTAAAGAAATTAAAAAATTGTGTAATAAGTTTAAATTGTTTATTATGACATTGATAACAAAGATACGTTGCTACGTGTCAGCTACAATATAAATAGGTACCTATAAAGTTATTTGCAAAAATGTATATCTATTTTCGAATTAATTCATAAATTTATACTTATCTACTAATAAAAATAAAATATTGGTAGGTACTTATGTTACTACTGACAAAACAATTGAGTGTAGGTAGTAGGTACCTAGAAAAACTTTTTCACGCGTTTCTAATTTTAAAAACAAAACATCTTAAGTACTATTTTTACAGTGTAGGTAGGTACCACTGATAAATTGAAAAATTTGTGGTCTTAATAGTTTGTATATAAATTTATTCAATATTAGCTGTATGTAAACAAAACTCCTCAAATAGGCCTCTAGATGCCCTGAATATATCCAGCTACAATTAGGTAACTGAATATACCTATCTAAAATTAAAATCTCCCTTTTAATTCCTTGTTATTTGGGAGTTCAAAAGCGAATAGTAATAAAATATCTAGTAATGAAATTTAATGCTGGCAAATTCCTGCTATGCTACTTAGAAATTATATTAGATAAGCCGAAATAAATGAGTTTGAAATGGGCAAATAATAATAATTTACATAAATATTACTTATACATAGTTGTAAAGTGCAATGGGCGGAAACGGCTCGGTTTCATTATTAATAAAAAATTATTACTCATAAATCCCACAATGACGATATTATTCCTGTTACACATATTTATAATAGAGCACCTTCCGTTAAATACTGATGTAGCTACGTGCTGCCTTAAACT
This sequence comes from Monochamus saltuarius, assembly GCA_025584915.1. Classification (NCBI taxonomy): domain Eukaryota; kingdom Metazoa; phylum Arthropoda; class Insecta; order Coleoptera; family Cerambycidae; genus Monochamus; species Monochamus saltuarius. The sequence continues at coordinate 69,602,230 of CM046721.1, forward strand.
GTATTACCTAATTTTGGAAGGGTAAACTATTATTATTAGGTGGTATTACCATAATAGACGTTAGGTAACTTTAACATTCATATTGGTACCTGTAATAGGTAGGTATGTATTTGAGGATAAATTTTAGTTTTATTTAGGTTACAGATATTCTTACAGTGGCAGATTTATTTATTTAAATTGTATATTTATTACAAAACTACCTAAAATATTAATCGATACAGTGACCCAGTAGTTACCTCGTAGGTAATTTAATAAACCCTCTTTTAAGGTTTCAGGCCTAATTTGTATAATCGCATTAATTTTAAGAACTATTTGCAGACATGTACGTTTGCATAATTCAAGACAATTAATGAATAATAGTCACACAATGGCGAGGAATTATTAAATTATCATCCAATAATGGAAACATGACTCGATGCAAAGTGCAAAGCAAACTGAACGACGAAATATGCGCAAGTGAACAACTGCTGTTGGTAGGTAGGTATAAAAAGGATGCACTGCCTTGTGCATTTGCACCTGCTTATGTTTTGGGGGTCGATAATACACCCAAGCTGTTCTTCCTAGACTACCACCGACAACACTGTTTTTAGTACACACAAAAAGAATCCAATTGATATTTTCACTAAAAGCATAACCTCACTTTTCGCCACCCATACAGGTACAATTCGAACACCGTCACCAACTAACAGGTAACACACAGAAATTCCACCAGCATGAGTCAATCGTTTAACTGCCGACCAATGGCCATCACCATCAGCGAAACGAAGGAGAACTCTTGCTGCCCCGGGTCGTGTAACAACGGAGGAGACGAACGGAGGTGTCCCGACGTACACAAACTGTAATTTTCAACTGCCACACGCGTTTCACGACGAGTTGCTCACTCGTCGGCGCACTGACGATAGCTAATGGCAACAAACAAGACCGAAAACCGATTGTATAGCTTACCAGCCGGCTATTCAACTCGAGCGTGTGGTGCTGGTGCTGTTCTGCTGTTTCCTTTCCTTACTCAGCGGTTCAGCTGCCGTCATGCTTTCTCTCTCGCTTCGACTTCTAAACGTCTGGCAAAAGGTTGAAGGGCAAAATTGTTTGTTACACTCCTCACCCCCAACTTATTACCGACTCGGAACCTTGTAAAACAATAATTGCTCCAATATCAAATGCATCAATGGCCTCTTCATGTGTCTGTACTATGCAGATATTTGTATTTGTCATAATAAATACATACTTACATCTGTGCCATCAAACTAGTGAATATTTGAATAACAAATATCATGCAAATACCAAATCTGCAATGCCAAAAAAAACTACTGGTTTGGTTTAGGAATACTGGAATAACAGCTACCTTGTTAACTGAACTCTCATCGTCACCTCAACTTTTAAATAATTACACCTAGAAACTATAGGTACAGATAGTCCAAAAGGAATAATCGATAGATAAAGATAAGTTTTTAATCACTAACCACTTTATTCAAATTGGTCCTTGGCGTGATATATCCTACCATTAATACCTGTTTTATAGTAGAGGTCAAGTAATTCAATTACAGGAACTGTTTATTTATTATGAACTGTTTGGTTGCACCTAGTCCACTATTCCCAGGCAATGGTATGAATTATACGAGAGATTATATATAGGTAGTCTCAAAGCCGCTTTACAGTCCGCAATTTTGTTTGCAATGGATTGCAGGAAGCCCTTGCACCTGCCATTCCTAAATTTCTGCCTTGCAGTTTGTTTTACAGTCATCAATTCGCAATTGTTATAGAAGTAATACAAACACTCCAACCCGATTGCACACTAAAAACTAAACTGTTTATTCAAATTTGACAATTGACAATAACAAACAGCATTCCAGTTTATACTTTGTGCATAACATATAAAATAAAGGTGTCAGTTAATATATTCTGCAAGCTCAACAATCAAATTATAATCAAGTAGAAACTAAACAAGGCGGTTTGAATTAGAATGCAGCCTAGGAAGTTTTGCGTATGGTGGTAACCATACAAATCACCAAATGATTCCCCAGAATTACAGAAAAGCTGCAATAAAAATCGAGCAAGACCTATATTTTTAAAGTGCAAGATTCTTTCAGATGCCACGGCTTTTGCAATACGCTACTGTTCAAAGCGCATACCTACGTGCAAGAGACTTGCAAATTGCAGAAAGAATTGCACACTGTAAAGCGGGTTTCAGCGTTATTTCAACTTGACATCTCACATTTCGTAATGAAAATTGCCAAAGAAAATGAAGATGAAAATGTGACTACTACTTAATACAAAGATATGCTAATAGGCAAGTTGAAGTCCTTATATCTTATCCTATTCATAAACAACGCCTCCGAACTTGGCCATCATACTATTTATCACTTGTTAGAACCTTTCAAACATAAGTTGTCTTATTTGCAGTTAGAAAGGAGATGAGATGGTGTAGAATTGGATGAAAGCTGCAGCAAAAAGTTTATTTGTAAACAGCATTCCAAGCTTTTGAACGTACTACGTGTGTTATGAAGATAATGGTAATGGGTACTCTAGTAACAATATTATTACACATTTTCCTTCATTCTATAGTAGCATTTAAAATCTCGGTGCAATCATCTCATGAATAAGTATAAGGTATATATGAATATGAACTACGTTTTAATAGAACATTATAGCTTAAGTCAATAAACATATTATAAATCATTGATATATTCTGTATCTTCCACATTTGAGTGAATTTTCTGTCAATGGACACTAAAAATCATCCTTCTGTCTCATCTGTAGTTCCAAATGTGGCGGATTGTACGCTTACGCTTTGCATATATAAAAATGTAATGTATTGAGCATAATATCACCTGCCCTAAAATTTTATATATGTTGAAAAATTGCGTAAACATAAACCTTTTATGTAAAGGTTCCCAAAATTAATTGGATTACTCTTTTCTGTGCGGGATAGATAGTATATTGCACAGGAATTTCCCATAAGTGCCTATCTTCAGAACATCTATCTTCTAATGCATTCTAAAAATATACGAGATCAAATATAAATTTTATGAAAACAGAACATTCAGTGTTTATTATGAAAACATCCCCAAACAGAAATATGTATCTTAATTGTTTAAATGTATTTTAACATGAACAAAGTTTACTAAATGAACAGCAATAAAGCGTGCACCTCCGTAAATTACATACAATTATTTACCCGGTTGCCAATATGTAATTATTGTAATTTCAGTAATTTATAGGCTTTTTCACATACCTATCCCTACCCTACCACTATCTTTCAAATAATTGTAAAATCTACTATTTTTACTCGATTTTTAGTAGGTAGGATGTGTCATAATTTAATTATTTTATGGAAGATTGAAGAATGTGAGAGATATGTACTGAAAACGTTTGTTTTATAACTACCTACTTATTTGGGTACATTGTTAAAAAGGTGAATATATTATGAGACAAATAATTGTATCATCTGTATATTCGCATTGTAAATCGAGAATGGCAGCAGTTAGCCTTAATAAGGAGGTAATATTTTCTGAATTTTACCTGAAAGAAATGCTGCCAGCAATCTATATCAGCATTATTGGAGATCCCAATGTAGAATGTTCCTACTCAAAATATGTTTCAACGGTTAAATAAACATACGCTTTTGAACGAGACCACTATAGGTTACCAAGTTATTTTAATGATGCAGATGTATGGTAAGGTTCACCTTTCATTTGGAGCACATTGTTGAATAGCAAGGGGCACAGGTTGAAGTAAGAACTGTCCCTCCAAAGCAAGAACAGGTGGCAACCCTACTTTTAATATATTAAGTTTTATTATAATTTTGTGTTCCGTCATAATTTTGTATGGCAAAGTCGATTGAAAAAACTAAGAGCGAAGAACTGATCCAAACTATAAAATCAATCTCTAGGTAGCGGACGATGATTCCATAAATAAATTTGTGCCGCTTTCCCCAAATAATAATACATAATAAATTTGACAGTTTAATGACGAAATGGCCAATGGCCAGATTACTTAGATCTAATGTGACCATGTATAAAATAGATAAGTACATTGGTCTATTCAAGCAAGAAATCCAGGTTACAAACTGCCAGAAAGATTTGACAAGTTATGAATATGTTTTCAATAAAGACAGTTTGGAACCAGTCTGGATTCCTTGCTTGAACAGACCTATTTTATATGAAGGTAAATAATAAAAATTCCTGTGTAATACTTATCTTGATTATATATTGTTACTGTTTATATTTTTCAATGCCATTCTTGGCACGACTATTGAAATAAATTGTTACATAATTCTCGCAGGTTTTCTGAAATAGTCTTTTAGCTTGTGCGTCTTACATCACAAAAATTATTTATGTAACTATTTGATGCCCAACAGATTTTGCATCCAGTTTACAAAAAACGGTACTAGAGATATGTTATTAGTTGGAGTTATTACAAAGTAACATAAATACAAATAGCCGTAAAATGCGTTTACTTCAAAATTATAAGAGACCAAATATAAAAACAACTCGCAAAATGATAATAAATAGAATTATAAACAAGCAGATCTTAACAGATGAAATAATGCCTTGAAATATAAACATCTAATCTCCAATTCTACTTTTGACGTCAACACTTCAGTACGCGACACGATTGGAACGCAAAATATTAATGTTGATTGTTATTGGAAAAAACATTAACCTAAATATTTGAATTCCCATTTCCAATATGTTTTATAATTGCAAAATTAACTGCATGCCTTTAGACTTCAAAACATAAAAAGTATTTTGTTCTCTGCATAGATCTTTGACGAGGGAGAACGAAATTCGTGTGGAAAAGTAAAGAATGATTTGGTCCAATTTTGTTCAATACTATGAACATTAATCCTCAGAAAGGTATCTGATAAATTAGTAAATGTGTTTTTTTATTAACAAATACCTAAATAAGAAAAGAATAATTTTTTTGAACCTGATCTAGTTTTGCAAAATATTATGTAGGTACTTATAATGTATAGCAAATAAAAAATTATTCATCTAAAAATTCAGTATTTAAATAAAAGGTCACCGATCTTGAGTTCAGTATACCGATAAGCTACACACTAAGCTCACAATTGTGCTTATAGTTATAGGTGTTTCCGTTTACAGTTCACCAAAAAAGTAAACAAAACTTTTGAAGTTTTTTTTAGGTCTCAGAAGGCACAGTAGTGACCTCTCGTCGTCTGAACGATCCGGAAAACGTAGCCGAACAAAAATTCTTTTTGGTGTTTCGCTTAATTTAAGACGTTTTCTAAGTTTTATACTCCTTTTCAGTGGTCCAATAGAATTTATTTGTCTAATAAATTGGGGAACTTCAAGCATGACGATAGAACTCAGGTAAGCAAAACAACTCTGACCAATTGTCTAATAACATTTTGAAATTATGATAGATATACATTGCTCTGATGCCACACCATGCCACGTGACGTGTGGTATGTATTCTGTGTGCACATTTTTACCACGCCGTGCGATGCCACGTTACGTTATATTCGACAATTCCATCAATTTAAGGAATATTTCATATCAGAAGAAGGTCAAACTCAAATTGTGAGTCGAGGATGAGTACATTTAAGTACTCTAATCCATTTAGCTAGAGTCGTTAAAATTTATGTTGTTTCATTAGCAATGTGCTGTGAGAAACATTTTCTGTGTAATTTATTCCAAAGCTTCTCCTCTCATAATTTGTTCTCTATAGCGCTTACGTTTTATACTATAGAGACATTCATGTTCGCAAATCTTTAAAATAACAAAATTTTGTCTTCTATCAATTTATGCATGTGACATCATATTCACGTGCACACTGCTACCACGCGACACCACGTTACCACAGCTTAAATAACAATCAGCTCAGACTAGGGATGCCCGATTTAAATCGATTTTATAAATAATCGATCTTTTCAAACGCGATTTTCGATATTTTGAATCGATTTTCTTAACAGCGCATGGGCGTATCTATGACTTTATCTTGGAGGGGGTAAAGTTGTAAAGACTTATAACATCAACAGACTAAAGAACTAAACATAAATAAAGACTTTTGTCAAATAAAAGAAGTTAATATCCAATATCAATAATAAAATATAAATTAAAAATTTATACATTGCAGCAGTATTATAAAAATAAAAGATAATGGAAATTAAATTAATTTTTCTATTTTTTTTTACTTGCATATCAATAATTAAAATGTCTAACTTAATATGTCTATGTATATATAGAAGAGCAAGGAGTCTTTATGAACAGAATTGGGAAAGAGAAAGTTTTTGCTGGGGACGAAAGAATATTTAAAAATATTGTATTTTTTTAGATCAGAGGTATTTTCAGCATTCATATATGCAGCAACATCGAGCAAAATTACAGAATTTAGATTTGAAAGTCACATTAGTAAACGCTAAATATTACTTATAGAAATATTACTTATTACACAATTTAATATTGTTTGCATGCGATTATCAAGTAATTCAAATTACAAATACTTCACCTCTGTTTTATTCGAAAATTATAAAGTAGTGGATTTCATTTCAGTAAGCTTCTTGGGGGGGGGGTAATTACCCCCATTACCCCCTCCCCCATGGATACGCCCCTGTAACAGCGAGTTTTTTTTAGCGAAATTGATCAGTTATCATTTAGAACAACTGAGATTTCTGGTGAAAGGAAAACGGCTTATGTTTATGGAACCCCTGTTCATTCACATTCACTGTTCATGAGAGTATCACTTTAAATCATTAATCTTCAAGTTGGAAATTGATGACACATGCACACACTTTTCATAATACAGTAATTACATTTACTTTACTACTTTATTTCACAAAAAAAAAAACAGTGTATTTACCCATTAATTTTTTTCAGTTAAATATTTGTTATAGTAAACTCTCAAATCTTAATTAAAAATCCCTATTTTCGAGAGTGCTGAACACGATTCTAAAATTAGTTCTGTGCGCTTGAGCCTAGTTTTCGAAAAAAAATTGTAACCTCTACCTATGTATACATTACATTAGGTTGAAGTTGCAATATAACGCCTGTACCATCTTCATTTCATGAAGATGAGGTTACAATTTTGAACAATTTTTTTTTTGAGACGAACGCACAAAACTAATTTTAGATTCATGTTCAGCAGTGCTGAAAATAGAGTAGTAGAATTTTTTGGAACCATTGGAAACCGATCTTTTCAAATATCGATCTTTTGCATTACGATTTTTTAGGAATCGATCCAGAAAATCGATCTTTTTTTACAGAATCGTGCATCCCTAGCTCAGACTCGTATGAGCGGGAACGTCTCGCGCAGATCTTCGCGCATGCCATCCTTTTGAGGATACAACATTGAAATAGCGGCAGGGACGTGTGGTTGTAAAATATGCCCTTATACTCCTTATATTATAGCCATACAGTTCGACGACTGCGTTATTGGCGCACGAGTGCTGTATTTTGTGGTTTGTTGATTTTCTTGTATTTTATACTGTTATGTTATTTTATTTTTAAACAATTTCAAGTAAAACAAATTTATATTTTGTATGTTAGAAAAATTGAGGTGTTCCGTTTAAAAAAAAAATAAAATTTATCAGTCGATCTTGTAACACCATGTACATAAAATTTATTCAGCATTTTATAGTTTATATCTGTACCTGCAACTTTGATATATAAAAACCTTTTTTATATCTGCCACAATTCTAAAGATTAATGCTGGTCACCTCTATCTTGGACATTCAGTAATGTACAATTTATTCTTGTTATTTAGGTAGGTATACCGCTGTAATACATATGTTTTCTGTACTTTTTTGTTTCTGTATAATGTAATATTTCGAAAACAAAAGTGGCTTAATAAATTTCACTTTTGTTTTGTTTTCTTTTTTAGTCATTAGCAACGTAATGTTAATAAATTACCTATACGTACTTTGAAAAGTAATTGTACATTTTATGTTAATAATGGATCCACGTAGGTGTGGTATTTATATTAATCAAGCTTCCAAAATTAGGTAACATTTCCTATAGCTATGTTTTAGTAAAACAAAAAATAAAACTATTTTGAAATTCAAGTAGGTACACAGTGCACACTTTCTAAATTGGGACAACTATTTTTAATCCGGTCCTGACGTGTATCCTGGGCGAGAGAGAGACAACAAACTTCAAGGACAAATTTTCAGGTTTTAATACTTCAAAGGTGCCGCCGTAGAGTCTGTGAGCTGATTGTTATTTAAGCTGTGACGTTACACCACCCGACGCCGACGTGATAAAAATCTAACAAGATTGAATTTGCGACACGTCGCATGGCGCGGCGTGGCGCGGCGTGGCGTGGCGTGGTATAGCGTCAGACCAGTGAGCACACAACATATAAATACATAAGAATAGGTACACGATGTAAGATTCTTCTGACGTTGTATCACATGCTGTGGCGTGGCATCAGAGCAATGTGGCCCGGCTTTAGACATCTGCAAAATTAGGTGTTCAGCGCTATTGAAAAATTAACCAAAAACGAAAGGTTCTACGGTTTTTTTTTCTGTGTGAACACAGATATCCATCTACAGATGTTAACGATTCTTGGATTTAAAAAAAAAATACTGCGGTGCTGGTAATGCAATATAAAGTACAATTCATTTGTGGAAGGAAATATCGTTGGTATACACTACACCTATTAAAAAATAATTAATGCCTAATTTATTGAAATTAAAATACAAGCAAATAGAACATATGTAATAAATATTAAATTAAATTTAAAATTAATACTTCATATATTATTTTTATATTTGAGTAATTTCTAAAACCAATGGTTGCCCTTTCACAAAAATTTTAATGTATACATGAAGCAAAGGATTACATCTTTTGCCGTGATAAAAACCGATTTTTCTTGTGAGCCTTCGACTCTGCGGTAAAGGAAGAAATTATAAGTAAATAATAATAATAATTTATTCACGTCCACAAGTCGAGTATCTCCGAACAATCCAATTGTAAATTGTATATGTATAATATGAATTCAAAACTCACGATATATTTATGTATTTATATTTTTATAATCAGAAAAACCTACATTCCGGAAAATAATTAAAAAATTCATTTTAAAAAACACGTAACATATATTTAAAATTTTATTTTAAAAAACACGTTAACATTGAAGTCGCAGAAGCAATATTTAATAGTTTCTTTATAAAAATTATTTGTGAATAAAAAAAAGTTAGCAAGACGACAATTATTTTTGGTGAGTAGATGTTAATACGTATTAACTGGCAATTGCGATTTAGAGAGGCGTTTAATTTATTTTCTAATTCTATCGCTCTAGACAGGTGCCGGCATCTATCGATAACAAACCCAAACGTAACATTAAGTTACAGAATTTTACCGGAAACAAATCACGTATATCCTTCAAATGTAAATTTCCCAGTGCAGTGCTTCAGCTGTTTTATTTTATTTCTGACTTTTTTGTAAACTGATAAACACATCAATAACAATTAGGTAATGCGGTCATGTGTAGTAGATGAAAAACTTATTAGTGGTGGGCATTTGTGTAGAAATTACTACGCGTAAGTTGGTTTGTCATCTTTTCGTTTGTAACCAATAATTCTGTCAAATCTCAACCGATTTCTAAAACGGTACGTCACTGTATTCGCAATGAAAAGGACTTTAAAATGATGTGCCACAAGTGGGGTAGTTGCATTTGAAATTTTAAAGTTGGGGTTGCTAGGCATTAGGGAGATGAACATATCGAGTTGGCTTCACTGTCAAAAAAGCTCCCCCCAAGAACAAAAATCGACGGGTCTCGGCGAATTTTGAAATATTATTCGGTTTTCCAATTATAGGGGGGGTCAAATTTTCGTTGGGATACCCTGTATACAATTTTGACGGTGTTGCCAAATTTTGCATTAGCAGTTCGATCTATTTGCTACAAAAAAGGTATATCTTATTTTATTCTATTTCTTTTACCATTTTCGTGATATACTCATAGATATGGAATAATATTTTATTAATAATAAAAAAAAGTGAATAATATTAAGGAACATTTTCAATATGAGTACCTCGAGTTTCTATACATTTTCTAAAATTGATTAAACACCTTTGTTCTATTTATACGAAACAACATATTGGGGTAATTTTTATTTTCTTGTTTGGAAATACTAACTTCATTATTATTTAATAATTATTACATATACTATTATATATTGATAAAACATATTGAATAAAACAAGGTAGGTATAGCTTTTTGCAGCAAATTGATAGGTAAACAAAATGACAAATTTGGCAACACCGTCAAAAATTGTATAAATTTTAAAATTTGATTTTATATGATTAAACATGTTTAATTTCAATTTAATGGTTTAGAAGTTATAAGTGAAATTCAATATTTATCTTAGTCCTGTACAATATTCGTAAGAAAGGCAGATGACAAAAGCGCATATGAAGTAATGACATTTTGACTCCCTATATACTCTATCATAGTTGACCACTACTTTCTGGATCTTCTGTATAATAAAAATACGTTACCAGTATTTATGTAATAGGACATTTTTAATAACTTCTCAATAAGCGATTTTTCTATATTTCTTCCCTTGAGAATCCGTAGACTACACTTTAAAATACTTCACCACTTCTCTATTTTTTTTGCAAAATCTAATTCTAAGAAACCCAATTCTATTGACCTGTATACCTGTACCTGTATATATCCTGCAAGATGTTATCAATATATTATTCTGAAAGACTACTTGTACAAATAAATGTTAATAATTTTGAAGCAATCGTACAACATACTTAATTAAACTTAAACGTTTTAAATCGAATTTACTGGATGTACCTACAAAACCTTACAAAGGAGAAATGGGAATATTAAAATGGCTGACATTTATAGGTGCCATTTGCAAATATCATGCAGGCCACTAGAGCACAACCGCCCATCAAGGAATCCCACGACCCACAACTGAGTCATGTCATGAGTATATCAATCGTTTAGCAACATGCTTTCCTGTTTAAATTTTATCAAATATCCGTCTGGGTTTAGCTAGAAATATGTACGAATATTGTAATTTATCGAAATAACCATTGACAAAGTTATAGTAAATAAAAGTGTCCGTCAAAAACTTAGCAATATATGGAGAAAATATTGCTACTATTCCTGAATCTTTGACATTTATTTCAAGATATGCACGAAAATATCTGTTTTACAAGAAAATGAAAAAATCTGAACAATTCGTAAAAACGAGTTTTTTAACCGAATAACTACAATTCAACTCTGTCAATGTTAAAATTGAGGGTGTTAAAAAAAGAGTGTAAAATATTTCAGGAGGTAATAGTTATTAGGAATAAACCGACAAAGGAAGCTTTTAATAAACAAAAAACAAAGTTACAAAAGATGTTCAAAGTGCCCTCCGTCCTTTTCCAAGCAGGCACGACATCTTCGTCTCAACGATATTCGAACTCTTTCGAAAACACCCTCCTTGGTTTGGATTTATTGACACTTTTGATTAATCCGTAGCTACAGCCCTTCCAGGCTATGTACAGGAGTACCATACACTAATGTCTTCAAATATCCCCAAACAAAGAAACCTAGAGGGTTCAGATCAGGCGATCTTGGAGGCCATAAAACAGGTCCGGCCCTTCCTACCCATCTATGTGGAAAAGTTTGGTGTAAATGCTCTCTAACGGCCATGGAAAAATGAGCTGGAGCACCATCATGCTAGAACTACATTTGTTGCCTCTGATTCAAAGGAATGTCTTCCAAAAACTCATACAGTGTGTTCTGCAGAAAGTTGAGGTAAGCAGCGCCTGTTAAGCGGTTTGGTAAAACAACAGGACATAGAAACCTGTCACCTACAATACCCATCCAAATGTTTAATGAAAAACGTGCCTGATGTCCAGATTCTATTAGAGCATAAGGATTTTCGTCGGCCCAAATATGCGTATTGTGAAAATTAAACATTTCATTTCTTGTGAACTCGGCCTCATCACTAAAAAGAATGTTTGCAAGAAAACGAGGGTCTTCAGCATCATGACGTAGAAACCAGCGGCAAAAAACCAAACGTGCTTGATGATCATTTATTGGATTTAAGGCCTGTACTCGTTGCACATGGTATGGATAAAGCAGTTGCTCGTGAAGGATTCTCCAAACAAGAGGACCACTAATTCCTACCTCGGCTGATATTCTCGGCACACTCGTACCTGGATTCTGCTCTACCAGTGCTAGAATTTCTTTTTCTGCTCTAGGAGTGGATACCGACCTTGATCTCCGGATAAATGGCACTGTTTGCTCAAGGAACCGGTATCACGCAATCTGGTGAATTCTTCCAAACATGCGTTGTGAAGGAATCTGGCGATAGCACGACCATACATGAAATGCATGTCTGTTAACTCTGCGTTAGTAACCAGCCATAGCAAAAGAAAACTAGTGCACTGGGAACAACTGTCAAATACGTACTGTTTATTTCACTAAACATCAACCAACTATTATAAGAAAACACACAACGTTTTTGCAAAATAAAAAAAGGGCTAAAAACATAAAACATTCCATATCTCCGCAACCGTTACTTTGCGGACCCATGTTTATTGAGACTTTTCTGCTTATTTTGGTTCATACTAGGTATTACCTCCTTAAATATTTTACACTATTTTGTTAACACCCTGTATAAATAAATGGCAATTTCTCATAGCCATCAAATTTCTGTACTTCAGATCATGTGATAACATCCATAAAAAAAGATTACCACACATGCGGTGTATCAGCAAGAAAAATGACACGTTGAAAATCAACAAATGTCAGCTTGGCAATTAATTTTGTGTGTAAAAACTTCAAGCGTGTTGTTTTAAGATCGCCGTATTCTCGACGTAAAATGATCAAATTTGTGGGGTTTTTTAGGTATAAAAATCTTGAAATATAAAACACGTAAAGCAAAAATAAAATTATTGATGTTTTTTTATCTACTTTTACTATTTAAATTCTCTTCAAATAACATAACCTTTAAAATGCATTTGCATGACACATTATTTTGCTATGCTAACCCCACATTTTAACAATTATTTTCACATACTTATAAACAAAAGTGAACAATCTTATATGCAGAACTATGGAAGTTTATGTTATAACAATACCTACATCTACAGTTGAATTTAAAAATACGTATTTTTAAAGATTTCTGTACCTAAAAATTAGTTGGTTAGACCGCTTTCAGTCATTATATTCGTTATACTTCGATACATTCAAAAACAACCTGAATTTCTTGTGAGAATTGCAAAAATAAATTCTCAAAACAAAATGTACAAAACCTGGCAATAACTTTCACTCTAATATAAATACAGCGATTTAAAAGGATCCTAATAGCCGCTTGTGGCGCCCTCTTGGAGATACAGCCAATTGTGCATAAAATTTGAATTTCGCGCCCCGAGAAATCCCAGCATAGAAAATGTCTTTCTTTTAACTCCAAGTAGTCGAGAGTTATTAAAGAAAACGTAATATATTTTTTTAAATTTCACATCCTGTATATGCTAAACGAAGCGTTTCCAGACCTAAGTTTATAGGAATTTTTTGCTTAAAAGTGAACGTAGAATAACATACTGAAGTAGGTACATCTCTTCCTGAAACACCCTGTAGATGAATATCACTTTTAAATAATAATTGCATTATGTTTCAGAAATCTAGACATATAGGCATTTTCGAGAGCATTTTTTAATTCAAAACGAAAAATTACTGTCAAATATAGTATGTTGAACGTAATAATAGAAAAGGAAGAATAGATCAATAGATAATGACACATATTCAAATGACAGTAAAGCACAGAATTAAGTTTTTATTTTTAATTAAGGAACATAATTTAATAAATTAGTCAAATACATTTATTTTCTGTAATCAAAGAGTTATGATAGTTTTTTAGACCTTGAATAGTGATCTAATATAATTAAAAATTCTATTAAAATTGCGGATATACATATTAACTGTAAAATGTTGAAAAATTTCGCATGTAGGATAATTAAGTAGAGAGAGACGCATTTGTCTTTGTCTGCTCAATATCGCCTATAATTTAGTCTGGTTGATTTGGTACCAAAACACTCAGGAATGAACAAAATGTAACACATTATTTGTATATAAACAGGATCTGCTCAAGTATATTAGCAGTTCATTGCATAACACTTAAAAATAGAAACGTTATCTTATACCTAGTACCTAACAAATAGATAAATTTGATACTTTGCTTATATGAAATTAAGATAAACAAAATATATGTCAGTGATTTATATATGTATGTACGCCAAATTAAATGTATAAGTAACAGCCTTACACAAATTTAAATGAAGCTTTCACATAGGTAACTGCTATTTTTAATTTCTAGGCAGTGAAAAATTACATGTAATTTTAAAATTAATTAATATTCCTAAATTACTCTAATTTGTTGGGGAAATATTTGTGGATTTATACTGACGGTATGTGTTTCAAGGAGTTTCCCAAAGGGGAATTTTAAGACTGTTTTTATTGTAGGATATTTAATCTAACAATAAATACTAAATACGCACATGCAATAATCACAAATACCATAAAAATAATATGTCTGGTGTGGTATAAAACGTAAGCATTTACATTAGGTAGGTATTTGAATAGAATTATCATATACAATTTTAATTTCATTAATTTTAGGAAACATTTATATAATACGTATCAGTTGTGGTTATTTCAAAATCAAATTAAAAAGTTGTTAATTTCATTATAGTGATTTTAATCCCACAAAAATAAAATTTTAAAAAATACATGCAATAATTCCGAGTTTATTTGCTATTAGATAAAAGCTATATAAAACTGTTTTGCATTACACATTTGAATATTGGCTATTATTAATATAGTTTTATAATTGCCACATCTGTTTATTCTGCCAGGATTGTATACATCATTTTAATATTATAAACAAAATTGTTAAGAAACCTGTTAATACCGATTTTATTTGCTATATATAGATATTATTTAATATATTTGCTTTATAAAATTATGCTAGATTTAATAAAATCCTCTATAATTTTTAAAGAATTCTAACAAAAATTATTTATATCCTTTAACAATACGCCGCTTTCCAACAATTTCAACACGCGTGTGTATATGTGGTTGCCTGCCTATTCATATCCTTTCCTTAAAGCGATAAAAGTGATAAAAATTATGCAATATAACACGAAATATTACACTAAATTTAATTAAATAATTAAACGCTGTACATAGTTATTAAATGTTTGTCTTCAATTTTATTGGAATTACTAGATGAAGTCATTTGACGACCATACGTGATGGGTGCGTCCCATGTGTCACACCACAAACTATTATACCTACCTATATAGTAAGAAATATACTGGGTAATTAATAAGCAAATAATTTTATGACGGAAGATTAATTTCCTACGCCAATTTCTACCTTAAGTATCCGCAAATTCAACATAATATATGGTGAGAATTTAGATTGTACCTGTGTCCTATAAAATTTACGGACTTAAATTATTATGTAAATAAATAAAACAGGATAAACCAGCAACAATACAATATTTTTATATAGAATTATACAAACATGTATTTAGACATAATACGACCTAAGAGATTTGTAAGATGAATGCATTATTAAACATCTTTCAACTCCGCTTTTTCTAGATCGAGTTAAATGAGGCGCTTTATAAATTTTCCTCCGAGATTATTTAAGGGGGAAAGAATCGGCGGCTGCAGGAGAAATTCCGTAGTTTATTTTGGGTTTGAGTTGAGCAGACGGCGGCGTGGAATGGCAACGGCAATGGTGGAGCGAACCATCAATCGATACTGGAATAGGGGGTTCTCTGGCATCTGACTGCATCGGTTTGATAGACTCGGAAGCTACCGTAAATCGGGCAGTGAGCAATAGATACTAATATATACTAAAATATTCTGCTAATCAATAGACAGACCTTAGTATTTTAATAGTATCCAGTATAAAAACAAGTATAAAATATTTAAAAAATTACAGAATAAAAGAGGATCAGGAAAATGTATTATTTTGTTTCATTAAAAACAGAAAAATTATAAACCAATCACTGTTATATTTTTATTTAAAAAAGTAGGATTTGGAGATTTTATTCCAATCGTTGATGGGAGAGTGAAGCTCAGGATTACGTCTCCGTGAGGTAAAAATTTAAACTATATCTAGGCAGGAGGCAGGACAGAATGTTGTTTTATTATAATGATATAATTATTTGTTTACTTCTTTTGTGACAGGATAAATATTGTTTTATATATTTTTAGGTATTAACAATATTGTGTGAAACTAACTACTCTACGGACTAAAGCCCCGATCAGCGTTGAATTCCACCCACAATATCTACCCATATATTCTTTATTATTAACTTTTGTAACATTTTTTACAGTTCCCACAGTTTCAAAAGTGAACTTAGATATTTATAGTGTTTTCATTACACCAGGTTAGTAAATTTAGCTAGATTATTTTTTTTAGATAATTATTGAAAAGAGCTTACATGACTTCATTGATAGGAATTGTAGGAGATTTGATTTATATTAGCTTCAAATACCTTTCTAATATAGTAAAAAATGTTACAAAAGCTAATAATAAAGAATATATGGGTAGATATTGTGGGTGTAATTCAACGCTGGTCGGGACTTTAGTCCACAGAGTAGTTAGTTTCACACAATATTGTTAATACCTAAATATACATAAAAAACGATTACATAAAGGGTAAACATTACTTAAGTAGGTATTTGTCATATTTAATTCAAAATTCATTCACAGGCATAAAGTATAAACTAGATAGAGTTGAATCTCTAGGATCGAGTTTGTATTAAAGTTTCAGCGCTCCTGGTGGATCAACTGTGAATTATTTTTTATATTTTAGCTCTTCATTTGAGGATATTTCATTTAATGGAATATAATATACATTATCAGTATGATATAATGTTTTGTACATACTATAATTATGTAGGTACCTACCTAATAATAATTACAAAATTTTAATAAATTATTTATTTTTAAACAAGAAATGCGATGTTAATGGTATGCGCTTAGCTTAAAGTTAAGCGCGTACTATTCACATCATGTTGGTGTATTGGCGATGTGATTTTCGCAAATTAGAGACACCATGTACTGGATGTCTCTAAAAGATCTGGACAAAATGCTACCACATGTCCCTGGGGCCGAGATATGACGATCTAAATTAATTTACAATATATTAGTACAAAATGTTGAATAAAGTGTGAAGGAAAACAACCAAGTAAGTACCTTGTTTTAAGAAAAAACGTCGAAGAATAAGAATTATTGATTACAAAATCATCTATCACGGTTTAAATGCAAGTGAAGTACTGTAAGTGGCGCCCTCTACAATTTACAGGAAATTTGAGACCATTTTTCAATTTCTCCAGTCAGAAATCTCTATCAAGTTTTTTATATTTACTACAATAATGAAGTTAACTAAAATAAAATCGTATCTTCGACACCATGTATCTCGGAAACTATAAAATTTTAGACTAAGGTAACTTGATTTAGACCATCATATTTTGCCCCCAGGAATATGAGGTAGCATTTTTTTCTCAACCTTTTACAGACATCCAGTACACGTGGTGTTGCGACTAGTGCGTTTCATTTATTTGTACCTAGCCTTTGCTTGATATTTGTTAGAGTGCATAAAACATTTAGTAATCACGAATTTACGACAATGCTGAGCAACATTCTCTGACTACGAGACTTTTGAAGGTTTTCCTCAAGCAATGGCAATCATTTTGAACCCTACTACATACTTATAATAAGTTTATTCTGTGTTGTGAGAAGAAGAAAAATTAAGGTGAGTATATTTAGGTGTATTTGTTATTATTATGCAGTAATACTTGAGATGATTGTTTTGCGATGTTACATTCAAAACTGATTTTGTCATAACTCATACCGTTGGTCAGAGAAATAATTGTCAATAATGTTTTGTTTGGTAGAATATATCATGCAGCAAAATAAATGTATTTAAATTCCGGACACCATGTATACTTAGTAATAGTACGCTGCTATTTTATTTTTACCATGAAAAACAATACTTCATTATTTTAAGGTGTATCAGTTTATACATTTTACAATCACATGCAAAGAGGAACTTAAATCCTAATAGATATTTTTGAGAAAACGGGAATGGGGGTCTGTGTCTCTTTTAGACAAAAAAATCAAGTGAAAGATCAAGACCTGCCTGCCGAAGAAAGGGTAAGAAATGCAATTATTGCTAGTCCGAAAAAATTTGTTGTTCAATATGCTATTAAAAAAATTGTAGTTACTGGGCCCAAGAGAATCCCAGCTAAATTCATCAGCGGCCTTTACATTACCATAGAATAACTGTATGATGTACCATCATCTCGTCTAGGATGATTGGACCCAATTGTTTGGAGGATAGTGGTCAGATGGTAACGGTTACTGCTGCGCGCTACATTCTTTTTACTGCATATTCAGAATTAAATTATATATTACTGATTTCAACAGGAATGCTTTAAGACAGTTCCAGTTCCAAACTGATATCTAGAATCTATACTAATACCATTCAATGGCCAACAGGATCTAAGTATTTTTCAATACCAGATTACTTTCTCTGAGGGCATTTAAAACATAAAGTGTTTGTAAATAAACGCTGAACCCTGAAAGACGTTGGAAACGAATATTACAATTGCATTTCTCGGCAAGTTCTTTAAAATGTTATGCAAAAATCTTCCCGCCAGTTATGTATTGAAGAGATTGGCGGTCATTTACAACATACCATTTTCAGATGATAATAAAATTCCAGTTTCAGGAATACATGTTCATTTGTTTTGTTTGTCAATAAATTTTTATAAACTATTTAAAGTAGGTTGCTTATTTTGTCTTCTCGACACAAAAAACGCGATGTTCTGTTGACCATCGCTACATTTGGGTAACTGTCAACAAGTGTAACAAAATCTCTCTTCCTGATAAAAATGTCAAGTTTTTCCGTTATTAATGGTAACAAAATAGGTGATACATTTTGCCTGACCTTGTATATTTGTTCCGACAACAGTCAAAACATAGCACAAATTATCAGTAATTGTAACAAAATTTCAAATTAGTCCCCACTGCTGATGGAATTAATGAACTTCATGAAAGTTATTACAACCTAATTTATAATGTTGATAAACTGGTTTTGGTTTTCCAAGAAGAATCAAAATATGTAAATTCTAAAAAACCAGTAAAGAAAGTTTATCTTTCGATGAAATGCTGGCCGTCCGTAGGCTACTCGTATACTGGTGGTCTGTGCGTATACTCATGCACTCACCGTAACCTTATGCATTGTGATTCCACGCTTTTTATTTCAATTACATATTTTAAATATATTGTGACAGAACAGAATGCATGATATTCACAAATTAGACTGGATAAGTCTATGAAGATTTACAATAAATAGTGATGTCATTTTGTAATGTCTCTGAATAACTACACTAAAATCAATGTGTTTAAATGACAATTCATAACTGAAAACATTTTTGTAATGGATTTATATTTTTTGTAGCACGTACTATAATTGAAGAGTATAACTTCTAAACGGTCTAAGTGCCAAAATCCTAAAGTTGAGAAAATCTACAAAAACACTTTAAAATATTAATAAAACCACTGACATATATTTTTTTATTAAGTTTTATTTTTTTATCGGACAAAATAGAAAAGTACATGTTACCAAATTAATTTAATTTCCTTAAAGGTGTGTAATGATCTTAGTCTGGTGCTTATGTTTTTTCATTGGGTACTAGTAGAAGCCATGTTTCCGGCTAAATCTCGTTGGGTCTTCTCAATAATGTTCTCGTAAAATGTCAGATGTTTTAAAGGAATATAGTCGAGCATGTCTTGCAAATTTTTGAGTTTTTCTTTGGATATTTTATTTTGGCAATGCAGTTGTTCAAGAGGCATATTCTTTAGCTCTTCTAATTTTCTACCTTTTGTTATCACATCACACACAGTCCACTCTTGCAAATTACTAAAACACGTTTTAGTTAATACTTTTCCGGGATTTTCGTTTGAGATTCTTATCCAACAAACTGATGAAATGCCACCATTTTCTACAGAATTTTCACGGTTTTCCATTGTAGAACCACGTACAATGCTGCTTGCTTAACGACAATAATGACATTGAAATAAGTAAGTGTGGCGTGGCACATAAACCCTTTTTTGATTAAACATGATGTGGCACTTACACGTGGAGCCATCTTTCGATGCATCGCAAAAGCCTTTGCAGTTTCCAATGCATTGGGGTTGGCACTTACGAGCGTTTTCAAGCAAAATATAGATTTTTGAATATATGGCACTTAGACCCTTTAGAAGTTATACTCTTCAATTATTTCCTCAGTGAATTTTATAGCTTGATACTGTTGCAGTGTAAACATATCTTTTAAAATATGTATGTCGTAATCCAGACTACATGATATGAAGTTAGTAGCTAGAAAATGAAAAGTCAAGTCTCAGTCAGTAGTAGTCTTTCTGATAAAGTTCTGTTTTAATACGAATAATCTGGTCGTTTAATAAAAACTGAATACATTTTTGATTTCACTGTGCTGTAATAATTATTCTGAACTCTGTTACCCCAAGAGATATTAGCCATATAAATCATAGTCACGTTATGGAGAAAAGGCGAGTATGGTAATATTGTAGTAACTTAGCTTTTATGAGCTGAAACTGATTCCTTATCGATAATTTATCCGGTACAAAGAAGCCGTTCCAATTTACCCGAGATTTTACATCAAATCGTTCCTTTTCCGTTAGTGGGTTTATTTCAACACAGCAAGAATCGATTCCGAACCCTCCAGAACTAGTTAGTCAGTTCACTGTTCAGTTGTTAATGTACTCTCGGCGAATGCGACGTAAGACGGTGTTGGTCAAACATTTTTCACGGTTCTGAACCAGTTCTCGACGGCTGTTGGAACAGACCTTGTGATATCCCCGAGAAAATGTAGGTACTCGTCATACGCAATATGGAGAAAGTTCAAATAATAAAAGTTGAGCATCCTATTTGAACAAATAATACCATGTTTCCTTCCATTTCATTAAGTTTACACCTTTTATTGTTAATAACTGAAGTAAATCACTGTTTTTTTATTGATACAAAATTCAGGTTGGGACACAATGCTTTCTATTTCTGACGTCACTTGTAATTTTAACTAAGTGTTTCTTTTCTTGTATTTAAAAAAGTCTCGAGTAAATTGTCTCTAACGTATTACCCGAGGATGACGATCAAGAAAAGGAACGAGCCCTTGGTTGCACTAACGGGGTAGTTTCACACTAATAGGTGGGATTTTCAAAATATGAAAATTTTACGTACAGTTCTTACGTAAAATAAACATATAATTTATATGGTCCAGTTAGAAACATTCCGTTTTGTTTTCAATTGTATTCTGCTATTAAAATGCAGTATAACCAACAGCGTAGCATTAAATTTTCTCTAAATTGCTGTTTCTAAGCTCTTCCATGGTATGACTATTTTTGAGTACCTAATGTAAAGGCTTCTGGCGTTCTATATATATGATTTCTATGATACTAACACATTAAAAAAAAAATATGTACGCGTGTATAAAAATATACAAAAAATATATACACTGAAAAATATCAGAAAACCTAATTGCATTTTGAGGTATGTATGTATGTATATGTACTCACACTGCTTATAAAGGTTTCCCGCTCAAATCAGTCTCAATAGACACGATCTAGTTATGAGGTTTTTTTTTATCTTACACTTTCGACACCAAATCTTTTATTTTGCAAGTGTAAATACACTTATTTTTTTCTTTCGACGGTGTATTTGCACTGGGTGAAAAAAGTGTAGCAATTTTTTATTTTGCTGATGTATGGTTGTGGAATACTGCACTGGGTCAAATATTTCAAAAACTTAAATCTGAATTCTAAACACGGTTTTTCACAGGACGATATTAAGGGTGTCGGTAACGGCGTCGGAGTGAGTTAAGAGGAGAAAGCACTATGAGGTCGTGGTCTAGACATATTGTGAACCGCTCTGTACGTAAAAGTGTGTGCAAAAGTCCGTTGAATTTTACAAAATCAGTCGCATTTTTCGTTCTCTTGCAATGCTTTTAAATGTACACGTTTTCACTATCAGGTCGGGAGCTGGACACGTTTGAATTGCGGTCTTTCCGAATACTTTTTGGAGCATTTCGGCCAGTCGCGTCAAATAAAAGAGCTAATAAAAATACATGTTACCCAGGACATATTTTGACATCTAAATAGCACAGTGAAGAAGGAGGAAGCAAGTAGAGAATGACATATGCGACCGATTTTGTAAAAGTCCGTGATCAATTCGGCACAGAGCGGTCTGCGATGCATCTAGACCGCGACCTCATAGTACGTTCTCTTAAAGATTACACACTACTTCAACTCTGAAGAGTATTGTGTACTATGTACAGAAGAATAAGATTATATGACTCTAAGGGTATATTAACACATTAGAGAATACTGAATTATGAATGTGTTTCAATAAAAACGCCTCTAGTTATTTTCTTTAGTCTGTTTCGTGTGGTTACACTCACTGCCTACACATTTCTCTACTCAATACAACTTAGTTTATAAACATGTAGCATTAACTCCATTGACAACCGTACATTAAAAACAATTGTTGCGTTTAAAGTATAGGCTAATAACTAATTTGATGGTACGAACTCAGTAACTTTTTGGGGTTAACGTTATCGATCAGCGATTCTGAATTTAATCGTGACTTCGATAAATTGGAGGTTTAAAATGAACTTTTCCAATAAGAAAATATGAACTAACGCTGAAATGGAGATCTATTATCTGCCTCTTCAATCAGTTATCACAAACAATTAGGTCAAATATGACTTAATGATCACGTTTTATAGATAAAGAATTTTAACTTTTAGTAAAACAATAATTACGAGTATGTAAAAAGAAAATCTACCCAGGACCTTACATCGAGAAAAATACTGCCATTTACAGCAATTTAAGTCTTATTTACTATTTTTTTTAATACAATTCTGCGAGTTGGGATAATGTTCGTCTTTCCCTAGATATTCTACAAGCTTTTGTTTCATCAAAATTTAACACCCTGTATTTCAGTTATGGTGCATTTTTTAAGGTATGTTTATTAAGTAAAGTCTTTATTTTTTGACTCTCTATCACCTCTCAAAACTAATGTATATGCTTCTATTAAATTTCAATAAAATTCATATTAATTTAACATATAACTAACTATAGGACTCCTGAGCATAATTTTTAAAATACTCTGTAGAGCAGTAGACTAGACAGTATATACGAAGTTTATTATTACTTAACACTTAATTTAAATTGCGTTAAATTACTATTATAATTATTTACACATACTCTGCTATAAATTTACCTAAATGAGTTTTAATAATATGTTTTACAGATAAAAATAAAATTTATAATTTGCTGCTTTCCTTTCCTTTGAACGCAGATCATGCAATTTTATTGGTGTAAATAAATAGATGGATTTATATTCGCGTTGATTAGAAGTTACGAGTTTACTGTTATTCATTAAAAATTCATCTACCACGTGACCAAACCCCTTGCATCCTCATTTCATTCACAGACATTTAACTTTTTTTTAAATACGGAATAAATATACATAATTTTAGTTGTCTAGAGCAATCTATAGTAAAATTTGTAATTTATTTTTTCAACTATAATTTAATGAATTACCTTTGCCGCATTTCCTTTCTTTACGACTGTTCTTTTTAACTGAGCGAAATAGAAAATATAAGAGTTTCTGAGATCAGTTATGTGATGTGTGTTGTATCAGAGGCGGCTTAAGGTCTGTCCACACAAGAGTCAGGGACTGGTTTGAAACTGTCGAAAATGTTCGTTCAACCCACTGAAATCAAATTTTATATTATGATGACTGGAATGCTCGTCAAGCTGCGCGAATGGATTACTCGTGGTCAGCCCATATTTGTTTTGCGGCTCCTAGTAATGGCGCAGCAATAAAGATTTAGCTGATTGTGAATTGAAATAAAATTGAATTGCATATGAAGAATTATTTGGTGCTATATGCTGGTTAATTTTATAGTCCCTTATAAAACATGACATGTTCCAACAATAACACCCACAAAAATACGCAAAGAATAACACTAACCAGATACAAGATAAAAGAATGTACTGGTTAACCACACTGTACGCCAATGACATGTTTACAAACAAAATAATGGGAAATTAAGAACACAATTCATATCGTACGTGCAGATGATTGTCTCTCTCGCACCCACATACATAACCAATGAAGTATTTCTTTGCTGAGTTTCATGTGCCTCCTTTTGTCTGCTCCTAGGTTTGTCACTTTATATGGATTCGCAGTGGAACTAAGATAATTCCACATCGTACATTTCAGTGGTCCAACCACTTATTGATTTATATGCACAAAACACTCACAACTTAACTGAATATTTCTGACAGTTTGAAACCAGTCTCTCTTCTCTTGTTATAACAGACCTTTAGGCAGCAAGTAAATGAGAATGATCTGAGCTCAGCTTCTACTACCGCTTGTTAAATAAGCGTGACTACTATCACTATCTCACTACTACTTTCTGCCATAATAACTACACTCTTTAAAGCGAATTTGGTGACTTATTTCAAACTGCTGACGTATTTGCAATGACCTATACTTCCAACTTTTGGCATAAGTTCTTAATTATTCCACTCACCAAAAGATCTAACGAAAAGTTCACCAGAAATTATTTTCAGGGAATATCATTATCGAGATCATTATTATTGCAATAACTTGTACGTCTGTATATCAATGAAGTCGAAGGAAGTGTAAATATGCTACCAGCAGTACAATTCCAAAGTTAGAACAAATCTGTAAACTTTGCCTTCCGTACCTACGCCGTACTTTTTTCATAAAAGTAATAGTTTTCGCGTCCAGACGTGCTCCAGACCTTGTTTTCGATTGTCTGCATTCTGCAATCGCCTTGAAATTGTTCATGTCGAAGAAATGGCCTTCTAACTTTGCGTGTGTGTATGTATTTGAGGTTATATGAGGATAACATGCGGTATGCTGTTTTGGTTATTAGTTTTGGAGTGTAAATACCACTGCTTTATTTATTTTCTTTTAATGAAAGTTGGTAAGTGTGAAACTTGTACTTAATCAAAACATTCTACATGGCCAAGTTAATACTACTGTTAAAACCAGCTATAAGAAAATTAAGCATGTTTCTTTATTTTCCTGGATTTTATTCATATATGTATATATATATTATATGTGTTAGTGGATAATAGTCTATGAAAGAACAAACATTTAGCCGTGATGTGGTAACGCAGGTGTGACGTTGCTTGTTTCACCGCTCAACATTCTGTGCTGTGATATCGTGACTAGGAAATAGTTGTCAACACAGAGCGCCATATTTCCGTGGGATATGGGTTGATTAGCATCAATTTAGGGAGTCAAATAAAAATTTCTTTTCCAATTTTCTATCTTAGGCCTTCCGAATATGTTGTTAAAATTAATGATTTGAGACTTAACACTCTGTATATTTTTCGGAATGTATATTTACAAAAATGTTACTAATATACGGTTGACTGCCATTAACTGCTGATTGGATCCAATAAATAGCAAAAAGTATTATACGACAGGTCCTAAATTGCACAATTTGGCTGCAGTGCATTGTAGTTTCCTGTGTCAGGTTGGTAAACTTGACATGCAAAGGATAGTATTTTGCATATAATGAAAATTGTAATTTGCAACGCCATATTATTCTCAGAAACACGGGAAACTTCGGAAGTGTGAAACTTGTACAAAACATTTTGTATGGCTAATATAATTATTGTTAAAATTAGTGATAATTCAGCATGCTGCTTTGTTTTCTTGAATATTAGTTTATGAAAGTACTAGAACACAAACATTTAGCCGTGCTGTGGCAACATAAGTGTGACATTGCTCGACACTGTCGTGACTAGAAAATTGTTGTCAACACGGAACGTTGTTTTATCAAGGGTTGATTTACTTGTGAAATTGTTTTTTCATTTTTATTAGGCCTTTCAAATGTGTGGTTACAATTAATGACATTATGACCGAATCACTCTGTATACATAAAAATAAAAGCTAAAAATGAAACTTAGGATTTGAAATTAGTATCAAGTGCAGTCTCTCATTTCTATATCAACTTTTCTATGGAGCAGCTATTTCGAGTGATTATACTGTAAAGTCAATATATTCGGGGTATTCCAACAGAGGCGCTTATCACATAACAAATTGTATTCACGAACCAGTGAAATATTTATTTTTGGACACCCCATCATTACCCACGGTGCCCACGGCTCATACTTAATTGAACGAGCAGCTGGGTTATAAAATTTTAATTGCTTTAATAAGACACAACATTTGGGCATATAAACTGATTTGTTAATCGATATGAATACATTTATGTTTAAACGTATTGCATACGTGGTACCTAACAACCTTCGCTGCGACAAAGAAAACAACAGTAATATTTTTTCCTAAATCTTATGCGAAGGACCTTACAATCCTTCAAAGATTGTAAGACTAGAGAATATAAAATTCAAACTCGTTAGCCAAACCAAAGTTATGAGCAGTTCAGAGTTGCTCATCGTCAGTGGCAAAAAGCTGATTAGTTTATTTTAATTAAAAATACACAATTATGAAAATTGTATGAATTTCAAGTACAATCGTTTTCGGAAGCGAAGTGGGCAATAAAACGTTGGTAAGACGAAATGTTTACATTTATTTCATTTCAACTTATACCTACTTATGACAAGTATAACTGGGTGGTAGGAAGGACGTTGTTAGGAATGCATGTGCAGTGGAAAGATTAGAAGTGCAGCTCGAAGTGCACGGCAGGGTTGGGACAGAACTACAATAGATGTGTAATGACATCTGGAGGAAAAATGTAATAGATTGGTAATAGATTTTTTTACTGCAGTTTTCTGCAAATACATTAAATTTTAATGTTATGAAAAACATACCTATCCATTTCTATATTTCGGGACACAACAGATTATTAAATATTTAATTAATTATATCATGTTATCACAGATTAGCTAATTAAATGAACTATAACCAAAGAAAGCCAATATCACAGAACACAAAATGCCAAATACCAAATTCATCATTACAGCCACCACAGCACAACCAAACCCACAGTACACAGAACAAACCTCACAAACCATAAAAAAACACATGCGGGTCACAGACCCAGGCCACAAACCACAGTGAAAGTATAAGGTGCAAACCATGGACTAAAGACAGATTTGCTGAAAAACCGAAAACATGTAATAGAATTTACCTGTTTTCTTTAAATTGTAATAGATACAGCACAATTTCTGGTTTGTCGTAATAGCGTAATGACAGTCTATGAATTGTAATAGATCTGTTACGATTGTAATAGCAATCCCAACCCTGGTGCAGGTATGTCGGTACTCAATTATCTCCAGATGTATTGTGGGGCGGTATATGAGCTAGTATTTCCAAAATTTATTTTGGAAAACATTTAACACAAGTTTCTTACTTTACCCGTTCAAAACTTCACGATGAGTCATTTTCAAATTTCGTAAAAACTGTATCACAAACACACAATAGAAGAATCAACACAACGCAATAGAATGATTTTGATAATTCCAACTATTCCAAGTTCGGTTCTGTTCTACCGCCCGTTTTTGACAAGAAGTACATCTTGTTGGATATCCTTCTCTTGTGTAGGTAATTTTTCAGTAACCTTAGTCGGGTCTTATTAAGGAGCGTACCTAAGCATGACTTAGGTATATTACAAACAAGTGGAAAGGGCTCAGAGATATATGTCGGGTTTCACCATCGTTTTATTGCCTACTTTCTATTAGGAAAACGATTCTATTTTATATTTCACTTCCTTATAATTTAGTGATAATACCTAGAATACGAGATCTGTCATGGCAGTGAAATGGACTTTTTACGCCCGCTGCCATGACCCGAAAATAATGACGCTTGAGTTGTTATGGATATGTTTGGAAATCTAGCATTGACGTATTACATCAGTCAAAACCACTAATAAAAAACGTGAAAGCTACGACCTGTCATAGTTTTTATTTTGTGTGAAATAAAAATATTGTGTGAAATATAAAACTTTGTATACACTGGTGTTATTGGATGATTATGCTCCTCAGGCGACAGCAATCCCTTGGACTTACGGCCCACGGGCTAAATACATCGCTCTCTGGGCATAATCATCTACATAACGCCCTTGGTCAATAAATAGCTATTTTGTCCGCATATATTTTATGCATTAATAGTTATTCATGCAACAAGTACAAAAATAAGTGTTTATTGCACGCGACGTGAAATTGTCCAACGAGGCCGTCAGGCCGAGTAGGACAACCCGTCGAGTGCAATAAGCACTTTTTGTAAGAGTTACATACAATATTTTTTCGACGTTCATGCAAAAACCAAAAAATGTTATTTAGATGAAAGTGATGACACTAAGTCTAGGAAAATGTGATATCGATTTGAACGTTTATATTTGTCATGATAACAAAACGCTATTGTAGAGTGACAGATGAATGCAATAAACACTTTATTGCGCTAGTGCAATAAAGAACCACTTTTTCCACTAAATATAGTTCAATAAAGTTTTGTTTTTTGCATGAACGTAGAAAAAATTAATTTATGCAATAGCTTATTGTACTGATTATGATTTAAGCTACACTATTCATAATACTCCAAGTCATAGGCTTATGCACTTTTAACCTTGTAAAAAATAAAATAAGAAACAATTCAATAAACTTTTTTATTTGACGGTTAATGGCACACAACTAACAGAAACCATTTCGATTCTCCCAATTTCAGTTGATTTTTGTTTAAAGTTTGCAAGCAGCTAGTTACTGTAAATGAGCTGCATTATACGGAATCTCAAGCCACGTCCGTTTTCCACATCCAACTTCCAATCCCCGAAGGATCGTAGGGTCACTTGGAAATCGTTTTAGGATAAATATTGCTGTTATTAAATCTGACAATAAATGCTTGTCGAGCTGGTTGTTATACATACTATCGCAATTTGGCACTATTTTACTTCCGTTCCCTTATCGGAGTTTTTTTTTATCTTCAAACCTCAAATGAAAAATGTCAGCGTCTAATTTATTTTGTTACTTTTAATTAACATCCTCTAGTGTTGTATTTATGAATTTTGTAGGTAACATTATTAAACAAAAATGAAGACATTTTTATTAACTTTAAATTTTGACTCCCTTAGAAAGAGCAAAGCATGTTGCAATTTGAAAACGATTTTAATATGGGAAATGGTTAAAATGTAACAAATGTTCGGTCATAACCGCTGCCTTGACTGTAGCGTTTTTGGCATCAATAAAATGAATTAGTGTAGTAGCAACAAAATGAAATTTAAAAATTTGAAATAGCTGAATGAATAGAAACTGCGTGTTCTGCTGTTAGTGTTTAAAAATGTTACTTTGGCAGCCTGCCATAACTTTTTATTGTATTTTGGGTCTACCTGGGCACACGGTTAAAATTTTTGTACTTAGTGATAGTTAACCCTGTAACTAATGATGATTTCCAATGTGTCAGAAGTTTGATTTGTGGCAAATTCAGGAATTTTTTTAAAAAGACAACGACAGTCCACAAGCAAACAGACACTACACCAAAAGAAAACGTACGAAATATAAATATCACTGTCAACAACTGCAATTCAAGTGTATCCAAAATTCAGATGCATACTATGCATGTCCAATTATAAATTATAAGTATTTCTTTAATACCTTCAATGAAACAGTACGTGAAGCTAAACAGTAATA
Organism: Monochamus saltuarius; assembly: GCA_025584915.1. Taxonomy (NCBI): domain Eukaryota; kingdom Metazoa; phylum Arthropoda; class Insecta; order Coleoptera; family Cerambycidae; genus Monochamus; species Monochamus saltuarius. Next base: position 69,631,939 of record CM046721.1, read on the forward strand.
ATTAAACTGTAAACAAATATATTAAATATTTATACTCGTGACACGGAAACAGACAAAAAGCACACATTTCTATGATACCACAGGGATGAAGTGTTTAAGAGAAAATAATAGAACCGAAAGCACCACATATACAGGGTATTCGGAAAAACGTAAGGAAACTCCCGGGGGTGGTTGTACAGGTTAAAATAAATAATGGTAGGAGTTCTTCAAAGAAAAAAATAATCAAAAATAAGAAAGTCAAAATTTTTATAACTATTTTTTTTATTTTATGTAATGCTTTAATGATTATCCAATCGCAATAATCGTGGTTGATTTTAAATATATCGGGTTCTATGAACACCTAAAGACATATGTTCGATTAGTTGTAAATTAATTCTACATAAATTAATAACTTTTTTTAATAGGGGTCAGTTATCTTGAAATCTGGATCGAAAAACTAGTCAACTATCACCCCCAGACAACCCCACAGAGCCACCTCCGGGAAAATCTAATGCTAGAATTGAATTCGGCATCCCCGAAAACCCCCGAGTAACGAGTTTGGAACGCTTCCCATGGACTATTCAATTTCCCTCCCAGAATGACCCCCCGGATACCCCCGGGTAATTCCAATGCCAGAATTGAATTCGGCATCCCCGAAAACCCCTGCGTAACGAGTTTGCAGCGATTTTCATGCACGCTGCATTTCTCCCCCAATTCACCCCCACAGAGCCACCCCTCGTGTAATTCTAATGCCAGAATCGAGTTCGGCAGCCCCGAAATCCCCCGAGTTACAATTTCCGAGAGATTTTTCCGAGTTACCAGTCGTTCCTATAATGGTGTAATGCATTTTCCGGCCTAGAAGGCATTTTTCAAAAAATGGCTAAACCAGACGATATAGACTTTTTTCCTGGGACCGTCCTGAACACAATGTAGAAAACCGCATCTCGATATCTGCTGTGCCTAAACATTTCCTCTATTCCGGTCGATTTTGATCTAAATGCCCTGAACTAAAAATAAAATATCAATTTATTACTTCGATAAAACCAGTTACGCATTGCCTTAAAAGATTAAGTGTACTAAATGTTTCCTATTTTGTACTTGTATTTGTTTCAGAGCAAAATTGTAATCACTGTTCTGTAAAAATGAAAGTTAAAAATAGTCAACCTGTTAATTTCACTAATAATATGTTGTATACATCAGATTTAGAAATATTTACGGCAAACAATTTTGGCATTACGCACTTCACCTACTCCCCTCAAATGCTTTAGCTCGACATGCGTTATGTAGATCAAAACATAAATAAGAAATAAAAATAGCTGCCAACTGCACAGCAACATTGGCAAATTAATTTACGGCAATAGGTTGCGTTATTTATAAATATCGAATTCTTTATCGCTTATCCATAAATAATTTAATAATTACCCTCAACACCGAAACTATCCAGAGTAATCGTGACGCTCGATAAATCATGCTATTTTACGACGAATCAACCGGCGCCGCGACGCCCCTCACGCTCCTCACTCGGAAACAGCTTAATTTATAATCCATACGGCACGTGAAATATTATATTTTAACCGAGATTTTAACCTAGTGCTACATGGAGTTTATAAATAGTTGAGAGACCGACTATCCTCTTGACTTTCACACTGGTCGTAAATGAATCTTGTAGGTACAGGATGATGCGACTTTTTCATCTAACTTAGGAACAGACGTGGGGAAGTTGCATGAATTTTATATTGGTTTGAAATGTATTACAAGGTAATCTTTCAAACGACATATTGAAAGATCAGAACATAATAATTAAAATATTAATATTAATGAATTGCCATAAAATGTAAACAAAATCAAGTGACCGAAAACGCAATATCATTGGTGCGACATTACACGCCGTTTAGCATGGTTTGTTTCCGTGGATATAGGTGCAGGTTACGGTGCTGGTGATGTAAACAGGCGTTGTTTCTTGTATTTTTGCGTGTTTATGGCATTTGTGGGTCATAGATACATAGTGTAAATATTGTGTAGTGCTAACCGTGTAGCGAGTAGTGATACCCTTCAGAACGGCTCCGCCGTATCATCCTGTGGATTGGTAGATGCAAAGCGACCGCGTCATGTATTTATTGTTGAACAATTCTTATATGGTAGGATAAGGTTTTTGGGAGCATTCATTATTCATTCTGCTTTCTCACTATGTAATGAATAGACTTGTACATTCTACAATTTGTTAATAAACCTAAAATTGCTATTACAAGTGCATTTTATTCGTAAACTACAATAGTCTACAGTAGGTAATGCCATAATATTAGTGGTGATCTGGTGAACTTACGGTATTGTTAAACGTAACGTCCTTTGTTTACAATATAGATCCGCTCGTGACAATTACGGTGACAATGCTGTTACATAAGTACCAAACAGATGGTTTTACTTGAGGTATTTATAAAATTATGCCATCTGATTTCACATTATACTACTTGTTTTAATTTGAAAAATAATCTAAAAGTAATAAATAATGATATGTAACATTTATTTTTTTAATTAATTTAATACGTTTTAATTACTATTTCGACTCGATTTTTGTTACATGTATTCTCGGGATATTATTGTGTTGCATACTGCTTGTTTGATTCAATATGAGTACAAAATAATAATTTTAAATACTGCATAGTTACAAAGAGCACAAATGCTTTGGAAAATTATTTATTTGTTGGCCAATTGACCAAAAGCAAAGAAGAATGGATCACTTTAATATGAGTTTATTTAGTATTATATGGCGTTTTTGTAATGCGTTTTTTGTTTTAAATATAGGTTGAAGGACATAGAAACTTATCTTTATTTAAAACCTATATGAAATGTGGGAGAATATAATTGAAATCGGACATGGACATGACGCTAAATAGATGACAATTACTTAGACAAACGACGAACAATATACAGGGTTCCGGAATATGAGTACCTTTATTTTTCTATATAAATTGTACTAAATAAAACATATTTTACATTTTTCTTCTGACCAAAGGTAATAGAATTATGACAAGTCTTCCATATGTGACAACATCGCACACCTACCATGTCAAGTGTTTGTAATAATAATCACAATTACACCTAAATATACTTACTGAGAATGTATTTCTTAAAGCTCTTTTCACAACACAAGAATAAAATACAAAATAATAATTATAAGTGTTCAAAATGATTGCCGCTGCTTGCGAAAAGCGTTTACCGCATAAACGTCTCGTAGTCAGAAAGTTTTGCCTAGATTCGTATGGTTAAGTACTATAAATTCTTTCATTTTTATCTATGTACACTCACAAAGATCTAGCAAACACTAGATATAGAAAAACTAAATGTACTAACCGCATCACTACTACTAATTATATCTAATAATAATTTGAGGTTAACAGTAGCAGATGCTGGATTGCAAGCTTTTACATAACCTTAGTTTGTAATTTGGTAACAGTTTTTCATTTTGTTGCAGTTATATTTTGTAGAAAACGTTATACATCTTTTCGTAAAAGTTTTCTATTGCTCTTGGTCAGGTCAGATTATACAAGACAAGTATCGGTATCGGCCGATTTGTTATAGATAGTGTTTATTAAGCCACCCTGTAACCCACATCAAAGCGCATTTAAAACACCAAAGTTTACAGTAATACCAGAGATTATACTGGTTACTATGTCAACATCGACAATGGGCATATGTAGGTAAATGAAAAAGTACGTGCAATGATTAATGAAATATAAAATAACTACCTTATCTTTAAAACACCTACACAAATAAATATGCTGAGAAATGATGTGTTTCTTGATTGATTTGTATAAAATTTGTAATATACAGGCACCACATGTGTAAATCATCAATCTTCTCTGTGTCTTTATCAAGGAAATATGTACGTAGGTAGGTACCTACTCATTAGCTATGCTGTTTTCTATCGTTACAATAAACTAAAAATTAGACATTATTTACAAAATCCTTAAAGATATGTGACGGTAGAAGCAGCACAAATAACAAAATTGGAAAAAAATTAACATTTTATGACTTTTTCGTTAACCTTTGTGGTCTCAAGCGAAGTACCTAGACATTTGTACCCCAAAAGAACAAAAATTGCGATATCTTGATTACCTTGTTTTATATTAAATTCCTTTTCAGTCCAAAAATGGAGCAAAATCATGTTTTTCTCCGAAACATCGGCGCCTATGATGACTTAGATCTATCAACTCGCATGTGGTTTTTTTACAGCGTTTGTAAATGTGGAAACGACGAAAATGAACATTATTATTATTATACCTGATATGTAACAGTTAATCCGGTTAGCTACAGTATTTTGCATTCGTTTTTCGTTATTTCGTTCCAAACTATCAAAACTACTACATTTTCACTCATGACAAGTCCGTCTGGACCCGCTAACAAACAAAATACACTTCGTATAGAGTTAAAATGCCCATTCATCTCCCCTAAGAAAATCGAACTAAAGAAATACTTAATACTAAATACTAAATAATACCTCATGGAGAAATTTGCTGACACTTTCCTGATATTTCGAGATCTCTGAAATTCCCTGACAAGTCCAGATTTTCCCGGTTTTCCAAACTAATAAATGGAACAGAATAGAGAATAATTATCCCTTTATTATACGAACAACATGTAACTGATTTAAAATATATAATCAGATAATTCCAATTCCAGGGTCATTTAGAAATAACAGTGAATTAAAACAGAGGATTATTTTTTGCTACTCTACTAGAATAAACTCGAGAATAAATAATAAAAATGTATTTCAAATTCTTTGGCAGGTAACTATTGCATAGAAGAAGTTGCTCGCCATATTTTGCATCCCACATTTAGTTGTGAATACAAATTAGAAAGTATTAAATGAACCATTAGGCCATGTTATCAGAAAAACAATCGAGATCGCGCTAAAAGGTTATTGATCAAACATTTCAGGGGAGGTAGAAATATCGAACAACGCCTACGAAACTGTTGAAATTATCGTTTCATTTATTTTCGTGTGATTTATTAAACATATATCATTATGTATTTTTACTGTGAATATGATTATATCATAAACTGCCTCAAGTATAATAGGTACCAAGTTGTAAATTTCGAAAAAGTATATAATAGAGTATAGAGTATAGAATCAAAAGGTGAGTTGTCATTAGTCGATTTCATTGATCAATTTCGTTGAATATATTATGCCACTGAAATAAAATAGTTTAATGTGAACGTACGTTCAATGATATATTGTTCGATTTTATATTCAATGGCATATATCCAATAATATTGATCAATGAAGTCGTAGTGAGATCGTAGCTTTAATAAATGTTTCTTTTGTACGATGCAATTTAGTAGCGTAGTAGGATAACAAATGAAAGTACAGTTAAGCAATATAGCAATGATCATTGTTGCAGTTTTGAAGTTAATATTTAAACGAATCTAACCTTAACATGTGACCCATTCGCTTAAGGGTGCTATTTTGAAACGCAATTTTCAACAAATTTGTAGGTATATTTAGAGGCAGCAAAGAGAAAGTACGGCATTATTAACACCATACCCCGCAGAATTATTTTAAAAAACCATTAATACTTGAATTAATTGATGGTATACTTTAAGTATTTTTGACAAAATGTAGTAATAAGTAGCCATGTTTTTGTCCAAAAAATAAAGGAAATGAGTAGGTATTCTGTCTCATTACAGTAAATATTTGTACTCACAACTAGAGTGATTTCCGCGTGCGGCATGGAAATTAGCTCACCCTGTATATATTCCCACATAACACGGAAATTAGAAAAGCTTTTATTGCTGTACTTAATGCTACTAAGATAAATTTTATATTCTAAATACTAAATGTTAATTCTTGTCATAAAAGTTTGATGTCTATTTTTATTTTTTATTGTATTAACCGTAGGTATATGTATATCCTCTGAATTTTTACTGAATCGCATGATTCACGTAACCCTGATTTATTTATTATCCATTTGATTGGATTACTTGGATGATACCCAGAATTGAATTAAAACAGGATCAACTAGAAATTAATTATAACTGCATAGAATCAAATATTTTATAAATTTCACTGATACAATTAAAGATATGTTTCGGATTCAAAAACTGTTGAAACGTTTATGTATAAATAACATATACATAAAATTCTAATAAATTTGAATGTGTCAGTTTTCAAAATAAACACTCTTTTACTAACTTGAATGTTTCTACATTCTCATTCAGTTTACAGGGATTACTTTTTTTATTCACACTTTATATTTTAAATCAGACTGTAGCACATCAGTAAACTTGACATTTTTTTAGTTTAGGCATTCCTCAACTAAACTATTGCACTGATAAAGTAACAAATTTTGCCTGCGATTTTTTCGGTAACCATTTCCTTACTGAATAACAGAAAAAGATTGTTAAATGTAAAAAATTTTGAATTAAACTACAATGAAAACAACTTAAATTTGGCATTTTAAGAAATCTACTTCACATGACAATGTCGTAATATAGAATATCTCAAACATCTTACCTGAACTAGACGAACCCCAGTTGGGCAATTTTAACAACTTCTTAAAACTACTCGATCTTTTCAAACTTCCTGATCTAGTAGCATAATCCTGAGACTCCATATAAAATACTCTACGTTCACATCACAATAAAAAAAATAGTGCAGGCACGGATTTTTTAAGTTTCTCTAGCATTCAATTTAAAAAACACCTCAGCACGTATCGTATAGTTAAGCGTATTAATCTCTGATAAGATTTTAAGTTATTGACATAAAGTTGGAAATATCTGTTTTCACACTTCAGGTCAAAAGTAGATACTCCCGAATAACTATGTTTAGGGGTAAATCAGTTTTTTTTAAATCACGTGCATTGCATTAAAAATATAACATCTCAATTAATTTGGAGCTCAGGGAAGATGATCTAACTCTTCAATGGAATCTTATACGAGTACTAATAATTTTGATCCTTCAATGCACTGAGTTAATTAAAAAAACGACGCCGCCTGAAGATATCCAATTAGGATACACTTTGCAGATGTCAACAATCGAATCAATAGAAATGATAGTTGATCCTTGAATCGCAATTCAATTAAAAAGTTGCTTAGGATGTACTGATTTAAGGGTTGTGAAATATTTTGATCGACATTATTTTTCGTTAAATAGGAAATATATACAGTTTGTAAGTATATTTATAACCCAATAGTTTAATTGTCAGAAATATTATTGGGAATGGGGTCTGAAGTTAAAGAAATGCAATTTGTTGGCAAGTTTACGTTTCGGCTGTATTTAAGTCTTCTTCAGGACAATCCAAGAAAAGGTTTCCATGTAAAATACAAATATATAAAATGGTTTTATTTAACTTTAGACCCCATTCCCAAATATATTTCTGAATATACAGTGTGGAAGAAAAGTATGGAATAAATTCATTATTTCTATAACAACGAAGTTTAATGAAATTTCCTCAGACCAGTCGATTTTTGCTTTTTAAAATGACTCTTTTCTCTATACTAATGCATTTCCGATGTTCATTTGTTTTCGCGTGATGACGTCATCGGATATTTTTTTAAATGGAACCCCTATATTTTTTCATCGGATTCTTGTAGAGCTTAACTTCCTGAATTCAAGAATGTATAATTTCAACACTTTATTCCTTCAACTTTAGCAATAGTGCAGCTATTGAAAACTGTTATCGTTTCAGGTAAAGTCTTTTTTCTACTGAAAATATAGCAAAATGATACTTGAAAAAGTTGTTCAGAACGGTAAATTATGAGGACGTGCAAAATTTTAAGAAGATCGGCGAGGTTTGATTTTGAAACCATTTTTCAACAAAGCACAAAGATTTTATCAAAGCAGGCCGATCTTTTTAAAACTCTGCACGTCTCCATAATTTACCGTTTTGAACAACTTTTTCAAGTAAAATTTCGCTGTATTTTCAGTAGAAAAGGCACTTTACCTGAAACGATAACAGTTTTCAATAGCTGCACTATTGCTAAAGTTGAAGGAATAAAGTGTTGAAATTATACATTTTTTAATTCAGCAAGTTAAGCTCTGCAAGAATCCGATGAAAACATATAGGGGTTCTATTTAAAAAAATAACCGATGACGTCATCACGCGAAAACAAATGAACATCGGAAATGCATTAGTATAGAAAAAAGAGTCATTTTAAAAAGCAAAAATCGACGGGTCTGAGGATATTTCATTAAACTTCGTTGTTATAGAAATAATGAATTTTATCCATACTATTCTTCCACACTGTATACAGTGTTATTCATTATTGTTATTACCCTTTATTATCGTTATTATTAGAGATATGAAATAAGGTTTCGAATAAAAGTTGTAGGGCTGTAAATGATGTCATTTAATAAGTTAATAAAAGCACAGTGGCGTACAGAAGAGGGTACAAGAAGCACTAATATATTTTTCAATGGAACGCCCTATGTACTGTTGAATTTTTGAATAATTCTTTTTCTTCCCATTTCAAAAACATAGCATATATTTAACCGTTTTCGAGTTATTCAAAATGGTATTCGCTTATTATACGAACGGATTACAATAATTATCGTATATGAAAATGGTACGTATTTTGTTATAGGACATTTATTATTTAATCAATTGAAATTGAAATAAATAATTGAAATAAATATTTTGTAGTTTTCTTAATAATCTATTCATTTTCAATGTTCAATACCTCGAAAACGGTTAAAGATAGGAATGTCATATTTTAAAATAAAAAAAAAGATTACTTAATTAACAAATTCCACTCCATTAAAAATATATTATTTCTTCTTGTAGGTACCGCACTTTACTGTGCTTTCATTACCTTATTCAAGGGATTCAGTTACAGCCCTACAACTTTATTTGATATCTCTAATCATAATGATAATAGTGGCCTAATATAATGAATAACTTTGTACATATTATGTAGGTAAGACCAAAAGCTCAGCCTAAAGTAACTTCTCGAAGATGAGGTAGTCATAAAAGTTTATGACAGTATGACCTACTTTTTAAGTAATAGCAAATCGATGGACACTCGTATTGTTGTAGTGAATCGATGTTCTATATATTTTTTAATAAGTAGAACTTGATGCAACAACAGTGACTTATGAATGACAGTTATTTGATAAACATGCAGAATGATCCTGTATGATCCTGTAGACAGACATCGGATATTGTTACATAAACATTGGCTTTAAAATATAAGACTTTCAAGACAGAGGGTGTTGTGTGCTAAAGTTTATTTTTTTAGTTAATATTTCTCGTCATAGAATGATAAAATTTGTGATGTTTTTAGTTTCAGAAATCTCGAAAAATAAAATAGGTAGAACAAAAATAATATCAAAACTAAAATTATTGATGTTTATTTATTTTCAGTAAATTTTCCTCAAATAAAATAACTTTTAAGAACCGTTTGTTCTAACCCCACATTTTAACAATTATTTTCACATACTTATAAATAAAAGTGAACAATCCTATACGCAGTTTTAAGTATATATGTTATACCAATACCAATGGGTCGCTCAGTGGTCGCACGGTTTAAGGCGTCAGTCCTTGAATCGAGGTGCCTAGATCGGTATGGGTTCGCGCCCAGCTGCCGGTGGACCGTATATAACTACATTCGTGGAGAGGATTGGCACCCTCTCTGCGGTTATAGTAGGGTGGAAAAATGTTGGCATGGGTCAATGTGAGATTCATACCGGTTAATATTTGACTACCCCCTAATTAATGAGGTTTTCCAGGTTTTCCTCATTCCTGCACTGAATAGTGGTTAGGGCCTACCAACGTAAGTCGTTCCTAGGCGCAAATGGGGCCTGCTTAATAATAATATGCCGCCCCCTCTCCCGCACAAGTCTCCGACTTCTGGGCTAATCCCTGTGATTAGAATGAGGGGTAGAGATATTATTATTATACCAGTAATATTTACATATACAGCTAAATTTAAAAAAATACATATTTTCATATATTTCTGTTGTACCTAAAAATGTGTTAGTTATACCACTTTTTCTTGTTATTTATACGGTTTTACTTCGGTATCTTTGAAAATTCGCAGAGATAACATTCCTGTTATTTGCTAAGCTCTAGATTGTTCAACTATTAAATGTCTAAAATTATTTGTAAGAGACACTATTTGAAGAATACGGCGCTCTTGAAAGAATATTTTTGGATGTAGAATATCTTGTGGGACACTAAATTTTCCTATTACAAAGTTTCTGAATAGCAGTGGCGTCAAACAGAGGGAATAGTGACTGCGTTTGTTACCAGAATTCCAATCGACTGTTTTTTTAGTCACTAATTTTTATTGTTGTCAAAACAACTTTTTTATTTTTACATTTCATACAGGTAGCAAAAATTTAAATGCGAGATATCATAGGTAGGTACGTATTGACTTTAAGACTTCACGGTTTGTCCTGTTATTGCTATCTACGGATGCATGGTTCATGATGCCTAATGGCCGCCAATCATAGAATTAATTTGTATTAATAGTCGCGGCGAAGATTTCGTGAAGTCACTATACTGAAGATGCAACAGTGCCAAAACTTTTGACAGCGCATTAGATGTGACAAGCTGTACACGTCTCAGAGAGTCATAGTTATCTGAGAAGCGTTCCGATTGGTCAGGCGTAGAACCAACAATAGTAACCGAAATAAATACATAAGTTAACTACCACTAAGTAAACAAATTTTAACCAAGTGCTCAGGGAGACCTAAAACTAAAATAAAGAAATTATTTCGGAACTCTAGCTCGATGTTAAAAAAATGGAACAGATGGCTTAGACGGGCTTAGATGTGTCAACTACCATGCGGTCGTTTTTTCAGTTATATTGCATTCGTTTTTCGTTCTTTGGTTCCAAATGTCAAAACTACATTTTCCCTCATTACAAATACTAGTCGGTGAGGATTACCAACTTACAACAAAATACACTTCAAATTAAATAAAAGGTCCATTTCTTCTAAGAAAATCGAAGGAATGCTAAAACGTTTAACATTTAAAAAAACGCTAAAAACTGAAGAGAAACACCAAAATCACAACGTGAACACACAGGACTTCAGTTATAACAAGGAATATTAACTAATATAGTACAGCATTGCTAGTTGCCGGACTTTACAAACGTGAAACATGCGAAATGAAATAACCTTAAGGTGGACGGCCACCAGAGTCGTCGATAAAAAAGGATTTAATACAATTTCGAAAAAAAATGTTGGTCATTTTATAAATAAGTTTGGAAATTCTTTGAAGGGCAAGACCGTTAATTTTTATTTTTCTTTATCCCCCCCCTCTTAAAATAATTGTACTTGGTATAGGTGGACCAAGTAGTTCTAGTAAAGGCAGGTTTACACGCTACAATAAATGCTAGCAATTTATCGTAACAATCGAATCGTTACGATTTATCGTTGGGTGTAAATAGGAAATTGTAGCGATTTATTGGAATGGGAGTTGGGTTGATGGTTGATGCCGGCCGGAATCAATTTCTGCGAATCGTAACGACATGTTTGAACGTGTAAACAAGTAGCCGGCATTTCTCGCTACGATTTCACTCAGTTTGCATTTGCAATGCATCAGATATAGTCCGGTGATTGCTTTTGGCTGACTCTCGTTGTTAATTTCGAATTATTATGTCAGACAATTCAAGCAAACAAACTCCTCGAGAGTTTCTCAGCGACTTTATTGAACTGTATCGAAGTTTTACCTGTTTATGGCTCGTTAAGAGCAAAGAATACTCCGACAGGAATAAAAAAGACCTGGCATATATCGAGCTCGTTAAAAAGTACAAGGAGCTTGATCCGTCGGCAGACAGAAACACTGTTGTGAAAAAACTATCCATGGCAAAAGTTTTTTTTGAGGTCGATAGCAGTTGACAACGAAATATGGAAGAAAATCGTTCTGATTTATCGTTAACGTGGAAACAGTACTCCACTCTTTCGATTTATTGCAGCAATAAATTTGTCACTCACATCGTTACGATTTCTCGTAGCGTATTAAACCAGCCTTTAAGAAGAGAACGCACTATACGGTCGCGGTCTAGGCGCATCGCGGACTGTTCTGTGCTGAGCTGATCACGGACTTTTAAAAAATCAGTCGCATATGTCGTCCTCTATGTGTTTCCTACTTATTCCGTCAAAATCTGTGGAAGATGTATTTTTTATTAGCTCTTATTTGACGCGATTGGTCGATATTCTCCGAAAAGTTTTCGGCGAGATCACGATGCGAGGAAGTCCAGCTCTCGACCTACTAGTGAAAACGTGTAATCCAAGTGACCAAGACCAGTGACCAGTAGAAATCTGGTATGAAAACAGAGTCACTACTCCACTAGTGACATCCACACTTTTTTTAATACAAAAGAAATAAAATATCCGTGTCTCGAAAGCCATGAATGTTTATAATACAGCAGACTCTTATTGTGCTTTCTCAGTTCAGCGATTCCATCAATTTTACACCTTGAAAAAGGAACTTAAAACTAACAGTAAAACTGCATGTTCAATTAAATTTTTAATAAATGAGGTACCTACATAAATAACTATATGTATAATACTCATCCATAAAGTTAATAATTGCAGAAAAAATACGTAGTTGTAAATCTTAATCCAATGTTACTGCCACTAACTATTAGCAAAATTTCGCTTGATCGCTGTATCAATTCGTTGTTGTTACTTAAAATAACTATCTGCTGTTTATCGCTATTTTATAGGATAAAAGTTTATCATCAAATTTGAAGTTAATTATAAATAAAATGTTTTCATATCTATATTTTTAGTTATTAGTAAATGAACACGCACCAATACCAACAAGTATTTTTATTTCATTCAATTCCAAGCAAAACATGCTGTACCTAAACACTTTATGTGGACGCCCACAATATGTTTAAATGCTAATTTCTTTAGTCTGTGACTACGTTCAGTTTTGGCAATACATATTTTTTTGCCAACGTTATTTTTATAATTAAAAAATACGTAATGACCTCAACGATAAGCTAGCGTCCATATGTTTTTTTCACAAGTGAGGCGACAATCGGTCGTGATATCGAATTGTTGTTTTGATAAAGACTATATCTATCTAACAATTCTCATAAAACTGTACTAAAAATATTGGTACGCATGCGAATGTTTCTATAAATGTATGCATAAGTACGTAGGTAGATACTACAGAGTGCACCTAAACTGAAATAGGATATTGAATTTATACAAAATATTATGTATGTTAAAAAAATCCTAATTACATAGGCCAGAAAATACAGACATATTAGGATAATAAAATATTCTGTGAATTTTTTCATCAATGTAATAATAAAATTACATTATTCGTTTACAGACATACAAACAATGTTAAAACGTGCATTTTATTAGTACCATCGACTCATGGGTGCCAGCAGAGTAGCCCTGAAGTTTTACATCTTTACCATTTTCTGCAGATATTTCCATGTTATATATACATAGATACTAAAACATTCTCATTGCAAACTGCTGAAAATTAGGCGCCGTATTCTTGACATATTCTACAAATAATTTTAGACATTTAAGAACTGAATATTAGAGCTTAGCAAATAACAGGATTGTTATCTCATGCCACCTGCGAATATGCAAAGATACCGTGGTAGAACGAATATATAAGTATAACGACAGAAAGCGGTCTAACAAACAAATTTTTAGGTACAGAAATCTTTCAACATTCGTATTTTTTTCAATGTAATTGTAGATGTAAATATTGTTATAACATAAACTTACATAGGTCTGCATATAAGATTGTTCACTTTTGTAAGTATCTATGTGAAAATAATTGTTAAAATGTCTGGTTAAAATAGCAAAATAATGTGTGTCCTACAAACGCTTTTTAAAAATTGTCACTTTATTTGAGTACTAAATTTAAATTAAATAGCAAAAGTGGATAAACAAAACATCCAGAATTTTATTTTTCATATTACTTTTGATGTGTGTCATTTTTCGAGATTTCTACACCTAAAACACCACCAATTTGATCATTTTACGTGAAATACGGCGACCTTAAATATTTCATCTAACAAAATATTATTCACCATACATATGCACGTTTTCCATTTTGGTCCCTACTGATAAATTTTTCTGCAAGCGCTGATGCATAGACTAGAGATAAATAGTAAGTAGCAAATATGTCTGTGTGAAACTGATGTAATAATTTCAAATGACTGTTTTAAACCTAAACTTTTGGCATCAAATCCCCATTATTCATGAATATAAAGAATATAAATAGAACCGCTACACTAAGTAGATCACAAAAAAGTACAATAACTACAAATGACAAATGAATAATAAAAACGCGCAAGTAAAATGCTAAATATACATTTATATTGCTTCAACTTTAACTTTGTAAATTTAATAATATTTTATTTACAAATAATTGGAGACGTAATTTTATAATGTCGATAATAATATTTCACATTTTAACATATTACGAACATTAAAAGCAAGCATGGACCCCTTACATTTATTCAACTCCATGTTCTCAGATGCTGCTCGGAGCTACTAATAAAATGTTTGAATATTTGACAAAAGGAACAAGGCGAAAACCGGGTCCGCGCCAGCAGGTAAGGTAACAAGTAAATATGCCCAGCTTAAATCTCATCCGATATATTCGCAACAGATTCTTTAAAAATGCTCACAAAAATGCAGTTCTACGTGCGATGCGTGCTATTTCAGCCTGACACCACCGACAACTATACTGTGCGGCAATTACAAGACAGACATAATCGCGGCAGTTCCTGTTTGGAAATTTCTAAATGCGGCACATACACACACGTGACACCCTAACACTAAAATAAACAAATGCACATCGCAGAGGAAACGAAGGAAGGATGCTGTGTGGAACTGGAAACAGAGATGCCGGAGCGTCGAACCAAGATGCGCGGCGGCTGAACCTGCCGACGATGAGTTTCCGTACTCACTAACCTGCCCAACACGAGACACGAGGCGCTCAATGTTTGACAACGGCAACCAAAAGCGGCGCAGTGCGAACGACGGAACGGACGGACAGACCCATGACTTGCCATTCTATAAAGCCCATGCACAATGCGTTTTTGATAAATTATCGAATCTCGTCGAAAAATATCGGACCGCCTCTTCGTTCTGACGACCAACAAATTAAGACTGGCATTTTAATAGTTTTCGAAATAGAACTGTGCCGCAGACTGAGCGGACGCGAGGTGTCAAAGTTCAGTAAACTCTAGGAATACCCTGTGAGGAATACCATGCTTATGCTTACAAATGGATACAATAAAAGGGGGGAACGAAGAAATGTGGTATTAGTCTTCGTCGACTTATGGCTCCTAACAAAACTTTAAGTCTAATAAGAATTTAACATTACTTTGAAACAAAATCAACGGTCCAAACGCAAAATAAAATTAATAGACGCTAAAATATATACTACATTAAAAGGTTTCGTTTGATAAGTACCTAAACCTAATACTTACAATTTATCTTAAATATTTTCAAAAAAGAAAAAACAATGAAGTGTGGCACTTGATATTCCCACTGGCAATGGCGTTTCCTAAAACTGACTACAAAATATGCGTGTATTCGTAATTCGTTACACCCGACTCGTGAGGGATCGTGACTAATAATCTGTAAGGACTAGAATTTAAACATAAATATACAGGGTGTAGTGTATCTAAATAACACCGAAAAAATGTAAGAGACGATTCTCTGATGAAAATTAATAGGAGTCTCTGGTATAAATTTTTTTGAAAAAACCCTTCCCTGAATAGTTACGCCAGTCCAAAAATTAAAAAAAAAAAATTGTTTCTTTTTTATCTTTCATGTACTTATATAAAGCTAAAGAAATAAAAATTTGGTGAACATTATCTGTCCATAAAACCACTTTTTGACATTTTTTCAAACCTGAAGGTATTTTTTCCTATAATTTTTTTTGATACAATTTTTTCCTTTTAAAAAATATATCTAATAAGCCTCATTAATTTACTAACTTTTTGATCTTTTCAAGTTTTTTCGAAAAATTAAGGATTTATGAAAAAAAAAATAAATATATTGCAATGCATTTTTAAAAAGATGAGCTGTTTAACGCGAGTGTATTTTGCCGAAAGGTCTAGTGGCCTGTTCTTTACAATGGAATCTATAGAAACAAATGCCAATGTCATTTTATTTATGTTTATTTATTGAAAAAATTCCAAAAGTGTAGTTTTATTGACAGATAATGTTCACCAAGTTTGGTATCTTTAGCTTGATATACATGGAAGATAAAAAAAGAAAACCTACTTTTTATTTTTTTTTTTGGAGGGGCATAATCCAGAGACCTCTATTAATTTTCATCAAAGAATTGCCGCTTATATTTTTTCGGTGTTATTTAGATACACCCATATAAAGCAGCGTGTCCAGAATATTAGTGTCTTTATTTTGCTATACATATAATAAATTTTGTAAAAACAAAACATATTTGACTTAACAATTTTATTTTCTCTGACAAACTGTAGGTCTTGAATATATCAAACAGGTCTTGAATATATCACAATGCAGCTAGTCACAGTTACTATAAATTGTTCCATTTTATTTATATAAGGAAGCTGTAGAGAAAAACAAAACACACTAGCCACAATGACTGACTGAGATTACTTTTAGATTAATAGCAGCAGCTCACACATTGCAATGTTGTCAATTGCAGTCTGTTACAGTTTTAAGCATTTTCTGAGAAATTCGTTTTAGAGAAGAAATATGAAATATGTTGTGTAGTTCCTAAAATAGTGGCTGAAAAGGTGCATTTTCTTTTTGTTTTCGTAACTTTTTTATTTTTCTACGCCTACATGTCCAAATTTTCATAAACAACGTTTTAATTTCTTCAGGCCATCCTCAAACATGTATTTAAACATTTCTTTCTACCAAAAATTAATAAATTAAATTTTTTGAAAAAATTAAGTTATCCTCCCAAAAAAATAATTAACCAGTGTTATTTTAAATCTGAATAATTCTCTCTAAGTAGACTTAAACTTTTTTTACCTTTAAACCTTTTGTATGGCAATTTGCTTGATAGAGTAGTATTTATTGTGGTGGATAAAATGAAAATTGAGTCATATATTACGATTATTTAAAAAGTTATGTATCATTTAAATAATACACAAAGTGGTATTTCCCCAAATTATATTTAACACCTAGTAAAATCACTACTATCACTTTTTCTTAATTCAAGCCACCCTGTATACGGGATGTTTTGAAATTAGTTGAGAAAAACGGAATGGATTCTTCAGACGATTTTAGAGAGGGTGTTTTATATAAAAAAAAAATTGTGTCTAGCCTCCCCTAACAAGTCACTGCCCTTTAAAAATGAATGTTAGAATCAAGTTGTCATGGCATTTCAAAATCGGTTTAAATAATGACTTTATTAATTTTTTATCTCTTATTTATCAGAGAAAATTGACAGTGGAGTTTTGTGGTTTCAAATTGATAAACATTAGCGCCACTTCTGGAGTCCCTCAAGGGTCAGTTCTCGGTCCCGTGTTATTTTTAATCTTTATAAACGATATCACTTGATCTCTAAACTATAATGTACTTCTCTATGCCGATGATCTCAAGTTGTATTTATCTGTGAGAGACTTGAGCGACTGTATTTTGCTTCAGTCAAATATAGATAAAATTCAACATGGTGCACTAAAACTCTATTGCCTCTAAAGTTCTCTAAGTGTAATTTGATGGCTTTTACTAGGAAAACTAGTCCTAGTATACATATATGATTATACAGTGGACAATAATTTCAATAAGTATATGTAGCAGTTTCAAAGATCTTGGGGTGATGTTTGATGTTAAGTTAAATTTCATAGAACATATTAATAACATTTAAGGTATACAGAAACCTTGGGTTTGTTTTAAGAAACTTACAATAATTTACACGAGCTAAAACAGTTTCTTTACTGTTCAACACATTTGTTCAACCTATATTGGGATATGCTTCCCTTGTTTGGAATTCACATTAAGAAGTTCACATCAATAAGTTAAAGAACATTCAACGTAAATATGTGAAATACATGTGGTCTAAATCTGAACTGTTACCCTATCCAAAAAATATCTCAAGATATTTTGCTTAGACGGTTCAATCTTGGCAATCTTGCTTCACGGCGTTTATGTAATTCTTTATCAACCCTTCATAAAATTATTTTTGTAAATATTAATTGCCCGAATTTGTTAAATGACTGTCTCCATGTTTCCCGCTGTAAAATTGGTTCTTCATCTTTGTTTTATCTACCGACTCTGAGAACAAACTTATTAAAATTTTCACCCTTGTATACAATGGTTGATACTCATTTTCGGATACAGAACTTTGTAGATATATTTTTTGATAATATTTCACATATTAAGAGAGCTTTTTTAAGCCACAACTCGCTGAACTGATTTTTATATTTTTACTTTTAACCCGTCTTTTTTTTTGTAGAATTTTCGAAAATGTTTAATGTATATGTATTTTGATGCTTTTTATCTTTATATACTTATGTTTTTATTTATGTATATATGTATAACATTATTATTATTGTTGTTTTTTCCCACCCAATAATTGGTACTGACTGTCGGGTGGTGTACTCTAAATAAATAAATTAATAAATTAAAAACTTTGATTAAACGTAGTTGTGTTAAATTAAATAAACTGGTAATGACGGTTGATAGAAACCTACTCTGTTCATTTAAAATATTATTCGGATAATCATAAAGTTGAGATGCAGACTTATAAATTTTACTTTTTTCTATAAATATTAAAGGGTATTTCAAAATTTGTGTGGAGAAAAAAGTTTTGTTTTGGATAAGGCTTTTCAAACAATTTTTCCTTTCTTCAACATTTTTCAATTCGTAAAATTCTGATATAGTCCATTGAAATGTTACATTATTTTGGCCCTAGCGTGCATTTTTTAGAGGACGCAATTTTATTGTTTTAATGTGAGGGGGGGGTTTTAAAAAAATTTTGTATGACCAATAGTTTACCTGATAAATGCTAAAAACAATTTAACCCCCTTTTTCCAAGATGGCGGCCGAAATTGGAGGGTTGCGACCCCAAAAACTTCAAGTTAAGCTTTTTTTGACCCCTCCCTCACATCTAAACAATAAAATTGCGTCCTCTAAAAAATGCAACCCCAAATGTAAGTTTTCAATGGACTAATAATAAAAGTGCAATGGGTGTGATATTTCATGGGATGTGGCAATGAGGGGAATAGGTCAGGAAAATGGCATTTTACTACAAACTGCATTCATGCAAAAAGTAGTTTTCAGTTTCAACCGGTTTTTAAATATCCATGAAAACTTAATTTTCAACATCCACTTTTAAAGTGAACAGCACTTAGAGGAGGCTAGTATAAAAAAATCTGTATATAAAACACTAAACCTAAAATCGACTGAGGAATCCATTGTTTCATTCAACAAACATTTTTTTTGGAAATCGTGGTTGTATCAGTCACTTATATATTTGGTTTTTAATTTTTATTTAAATTATTCCGCTGACACTGGCTCAACAATTGTTAAAAATTGTAAACGTCCTGTTTTATTACAAAGTCCCAATGTCATAATATTTAAGCTCAAACAAGCATTTTTTGAATATGAGGCCATTAAATATATTATTCGGGGGCTTAAAAGACTGATACATACTAATATAGACGGCAGTCTTGAGATCTTCCTAAATCACCAATCAACATTCAAGTAATCATAACATGTATTCATATTGATAGATTGTATTTCTATCATTTTATCTAATTTATTTTCAATTTTTACTTAAACTGATCACTATCAAAAGCAATGCTTTCTTTATATTTTCATATAAACTCAAAGTGGAAAAAAGTGATATAAAATAATGTGATCTCTCACTAGTAGATTTGTACAGTAAAAACACTATTATAAATGTTTTTAACAATTTTCATAAAAATAAAAACACTTACCACTGTCGTTTTGTTCAAAGCTGCTGTCCCTCTCTTCCATTTGTCTACGGTCTTTCTCCACTGAAAATAAAACAAGCAGTTAACTTCCAACTATTTGCATAACCTTATATAAACATACTTTGCAAGAAGTGGGATGTCTTCTTAATCCGACTGTGGTCGTTATCTTTCATTCCGATTAGTTTCCTGATACCTCTATCCTTTTTTATTATAGGTCCAGGGCAACTGTCATCATAAAGTTTAACACAATGTCTATGTAAATTGATATGGCATACTGGAAAAATAAAAAGAATGGTTAATTTAAGAAAATCATTAACAATTCTAATTAAAATTCCCACCTGAACACTGGTATCCTTGGGGACTAATTCCAAATATAATTTGGTGGCAGTTATTACAACCTATAACAGTATAATATTGTTGTGCGATGTACTGGTGACCAAACACACTTAACTGAAACAAAAATATTTCGTAAAATAAATATGTAACACAAAATTGGTCTAAGAATAAATCAGCAGCAAATAAGTTATATTGTGTGCATTAAAATGAATTTCCCATTAGTTTGATTTATAGTTCTCAACGTGTAATTGAAATTTCCTTCTTTATACCTGAATCAAAAAGATTAATTTTTGTCTATATTACCGTTCCCCCTTTTTCTGATCAAACAAATCAAATTATCCAACCAACCAAAATCTCTAAAAATAAAACATGGAGAACAAAATAAAATTTTTAATTTTTATAATTATTTATTTAAATTTTCTTCAAAAAAAAAAATACTTTAGAAAGCACTTGAAATATATGCCTTTTCTGCTATGCTAACACCATCTATTAAAAAAAAGAAAACAATTTTATATCTAGTACTAAATAAATGTCAAGAATATTTACATCTCCAGTTAAATTTTAAAAAATATATATTTTCTTTTGTTTGCTATTTGTGATATCCTTGATCATATACAGGTGGTGGGGAATAATATTCCCATTAGTTAAAATTTTGTAGAAGTTAGTTATACCTACGTAAAATTATTTATCTTGCTATTTTCAAGTGAATTTTTAACAATTTTTCATAATTTCAAATTTGTTACTTGTGCTATTAAAAAAATTGTTAAAAAGATGATTCAAAATTGTGTAGTAAGAAAAATATAGTCAAAGCACCTGATTATAGTCAGTAATATAACTGATGTATAAATTGATACAATTTCGGGAGTCGTACATGAATGAAAAAAAAGTATAGTGCAGAAAGAATAATTTCTACTTAATAAAGAACTAATGAGTTGGTATAGAAAGTGAAAATATTAAAAAGTGAAGAAAAAAGAACTATAATTTTATTAAATTAACAAATAAACCATATTAAGCATTTGATTTTCTTGAACAAAGTCCAGATCAAGCAATGAAAGGTGAACAAAAGACATAACTTCCATGTCGCCAGTATTCAACTATTCAATATAACGTGCATGTGATTGATATTCAGTAACTTTACTGGACGTTCTACTGCAAGAATTGCGACAAGGATTTGAAATAATTATAAATACATTTGTAGAAGATGTATAGAGAGTTAAGTAAATGAAATATTGCAAAAGAAAACATACTACCGATTCATATACTTATTTCATAAAAGGTGAAAATAAATTACTGCCTATGGCTATCGTAGATATGATAGAATAGTTATAGGAAATGATTGTACTGAAGTATATAGAACTTAAATAATGACGGTGATGATGATAACAAAACCGAGAAAACCTTTAAAAGATCCATATGACAACAAAACAATTTCCATTTGAAATTCAAAATAAAAATAAAATTATTTTTATAAATATAACCTTAACTTAGTTACCAGTTATTCACTTGTTTCTAATTGTCTTGCTTTTATTGCTTCTAAATTCTACCAAGTCTCAAAACAAATCAGTTGCAAATTGGTGAATCCTAAGCTGAAATTATTTACATCTATAGCAATAACAATAGGATATAGTTTTTGACGCTGTGAAAGAAATAGTTCTAATCTGCTAAAAAATTGCATGAAAAAAAAATTATATGAAAAAATATGATATATGTAATTCCTACATGTCGAGAAATATATTTAGGTACAAAAACAAATAACTCATTACAACAATATTTCATTAAACTTGGAAACAAATTTTATCCGTGATTGAAATCTTTTATATATTTTGGATACAACACAACTGCAACTGAATATAACTATAAAAAATTAAACATAAATTATAATACTTCACGGAACTATTAAAATATCACCAATTTTGAACTGTTTAAACTTTAAATGCAAACAAACAATTTATTTCTTTAATAAAATCATAATTTACCTTAGTTTTAAAAGTAATACATAGGTACGTAAAAAGCATCACATATGAAAGAAACTATAAAACTACAAGAACTCCAAAGATTAATTTTTATTGGTCTAAAAAACTGTTGTAGAAGTTTTTTTGCGGAAATTAATTATAAAGAGAAGGAGTACTTACTGTACAATAATCTTGTTATTTAAATCTATGAAGATGGTGTACACCACTAAAAATAACAGCCACACAAACTAATGATGTTACAAGATCTTATCAATAACATTAATGTGACTCTTGCCTTGTGTATTTCTCAGCGTGACATAAATTGTCTCGAATTAAACTCAATCAGTAATGAGATTTATTGGAGTAGTATTGACGATAAAAATACAATAAATGTAATACGTTGTTTTAAATATTAAGATTGCACTTTGAAACAGTAAATCTTGTATAATTAGAATCAAAATTTACATTCATTTGCATTTTAAATAATAATTGATCTAAATGGATTTTATTGTGTTTTTTTTTACTATAAAATAATTATTTTTTATATATTATAACATTAACATATTAATTATATTATATTAATTTAAAAAATAATGGTATATATATACAATAGATCGGGTCTAAATAGGTGGAGGTTGACAACAGACAAGTAATTTTTACTTGTCCCCGTTTTCCAATCTAACATTAATTCATGTTTTCACTAAGTTTTTATAATCAATTTGAACAGGATTGTTTTACTAAATCTATATTTTTTTTAATTTTTAACGATAGTACTAGATTAGTTCTTTGCATTTTATTTTTGATAAAATTTAGTTTTTCGAATCTACATTAACTCAATTTGAAGTTTACGGATATAGTTTTCAATTTACTCTGTCTCCTAATTATCTAATAAGTCTATTTTAATTTCTTTAAATTTATCGCAAATTCTCTTCCCGCCATTCAGACACCTAAAGAACAGTCATTTGTTTCACAAAGTATGTGTTCAATAAAATATATGCAGCCCACATACGTTTTGTGTTTCAATTTCTCGTATCACTATGTTGAACTAACGTCAAAGTTGAGAAAGTTCCAATAAATTTAAATGATGTGGAAAGATTGCTTAGAACACAGCATTCAAATATTTCATTATTTCCATGACATTTCCCTGTTTGCTCTGACCTCAAAATTATTTGACTATTCCCAATTTTCTATACCTGTAGCAACTGCTCACTATTTTGCAAAATACTAAATAAATTATAAAATAAGCACTTACCTTTCGAGAGTACTTCCCAATAAATTTTGTCCGGAAGGATTTTTCCTTACTAACAAACGTTGGGCATCTATCGAGAGCGTGTGTAGTTGGACGAATCTGGAAAATTCTTGTCAGAACTGTGGTAAAGGCAGCTGCTGTGTAATAACGCTTCAAATCACAATTTTCCTTTTCAATTTCTTCTAGATAAGGGTCCAATTTTTCTAAGAAGAGAGTTTCATATAATTTTGTCTCTTTTGCTTTATCATTATAGACTTCTGCAAGTGCCTGGTCTGTAGGTCCAAAAATTGTACCTAATCCAGCAGTTCTCTTTTGCTGAAACTCTGCTAGTAGTCTTGTTAATTCTTCCTTAGCTCTTGACCTGGCCTTCCAAAATATTTTACGCAGCCGGTCTTCTTTATCAAATTCTTTCGTAAGGACATCGTCGATTTCCCTGGCTATATTCTCATCAACATTGCTTAAGCGAAGCGGCTAAAAAAAATTATTATTATTGCCATATTTTGAACAATTTGTTTTATTGTTATTATCTTATAAAATAAGTAGAGGGAGAACAGTTTGGCACCAGTCCCAATTCTCTGTTTGAACAAACCTATTATCATTCTATGAAATGACTTATACAGAAAACCTTTAAGTAATGATAGACAAGAATAATGATGGGGAGGATAGACATAAATGAAGACCGCAGTGATAATAATGATGTACGTAACATTGACAATGAAGGGGATGAGGACGGCAGCGATAAAGAATATGACAATGTTGCTGGTGATGATTTTGACTAAGATAATAAAGACAATGATACTAATATCAATGATCATAATAACGACAATGATAATGATGACAAAGATAATGAAGATGATGAGGGCACTGTAATACCACTGATAATGTTACTTTTAAATGTCGTTTTTTTTTGTACCACTGAAACAAATTTTCAAGCAGATTTCAGAAAGTGAAAAAGATCTATTTACAAAAAATAAAATAAAACTGATAGATAATATAATAAATTCAATGTCATTTCATAAAAAATAAAATTATACATCAAAATACATCTCAAACAAATAAAAATATTGCCATGTAATAGTGACTGTACATTTTTTTTTATTTCGTCCGTAGTATTTTGACTAGGTACTTATCAAATTGGTACATCCTATACAAAATATAAGTTAATTGATTATTTAATATAATTGCAAATTTGATTCTCATATAAAAATAATCATACTGTGTGAATGTGAGTGTTTTCCATTTTCTTATGTTTGATAAATATGGTTTCAAATGAGCATACTTCAGATACACTGCAGCTAGCCAAAACACAAAAAAAAATAGTATATTTTTTCGTTAATATGAAATGTCAGAAGACAGTCACATAGTTGGCTTTGCCAGGCCGTCATATTATGCGGACAAATCAATATTTGTGAGGTCTCTTCCGTTCAATTATAATGGCCAACATTACTAATCAGGAAGATATAGATATAATGCAAATTTATGAAATTTGTTAAAAATCAGCCTTAGCAGTTCGTATGTATGCCCACTTTCCCTTTCATCCGCGTGGTACAATATTTTTTCTACGTTCATGCAAAAACCAAAGAATTATATTTAGATGAGACTAAGTCTAGAAAAATGTGACGTCGATTTGAAGGTTTATGTTTGTCATGATGACAAAACGCTGTCGTAGAATGACAGATGAGTGCAATAAACATTTTACTGCACTCAAATGAGTGCTCTAGAGCAATAAAGAACCACTTTTTCCACTAAATATAGTTCAATAAAGTATTGTTTTTTGCATGAACGTAGAAAAATTAATTTAATATATTTTATAATCTTAAAATTAAGTGTATTTCTAACAATATAATATATAAGTAAATTTCTTACCGCTCCTGGAACTAAAAAGCAAGAATGTATCTCAAAAGCCCATTTTCTCATTTCTTTGGCATTTCCTTCCTTATAAAGGTCTGTTAATAAGTAAAACATCAGACTGTTAGGATCAGAATTTGATAATATATAATTAGTGAAGACAGCTAGATGAGGTAAGTGTTCCCATAACTTGGAAAGGGATTTGAAGTAACCATGGTCTTTGAACTGATTCTAAAAATATATAAAAATACACTGTTAATTATAATAAATAATACCTATGACTCTTTAATTGTAGAAAACATTACGTTAAAAGTTACAGAAAATTAAAATCTCTAAGAATTACTTGTAACAAAACTAGGGCAGGAAAAATCACATTTTCTTTTAAATTAGATTTATTATTTTTCATCTTTATAAAAATCTGATGTTAATTAAACTATTTCAAAAAATTATTATTACAAAAAACAAAGCACTTGCAGGAAACAATATTTTGCAATGCAGTTTGAAGAAATTAACTTATATGTGTCGTCACTTTTATCCCAATTTTTATTTAAAGTTAGTACAATGCGGTCTCAATAATCCAGATCAATTAAAACCGCGGTGATCCGGATCTTTAAGGAATGTTTATATTTGTATTAATTAACATAAAACAAAAAATATAGTGTTTATATCCAATTATGCATAGTTTGGTCACTGAAGCTACTAGCTTCATTGGGTGGCTGGTTTTATAACTAAATAAATTAATTAAAATAATGTGCTAATTTGCTCTGGTTTTCCAGTATTGCTATCTCAGATTTTTTAAGATAAGTATATATAGTTTATCTAAAAATTATAAAAAGGTGAATGACTTAAAAAATAGAGTTGCAGTTAGAGTTACATCTATACCCAACTGCTGAAAATCTAGAGAGTTACTCATGTCCCGCTCACAATTTATTGCAGTCAACACAAAGAAAAATACATGCAGCCCATATATTTTCCTATAAAATTGTAAGTGCCACATCTCTGATAGCATACTCGATTACACGATTTCTGCTGAAGCAAATACGCATGCGCCAGATAGAAACGTTCGATTTCCATTGGTTGTGACGAATTGACAGATCTACATGTTACATCTCCAATGCTATCATAGGTATACGCATGGAAAAATTTCAGGTATATCTTTCCGCTAATTTAATTATGAATGTAATTAATTTATTACTGATTTTGTGTTCTTAAGAATGGAGAATAAATCAAACTCTAGTGTATTCTTAAAATCATAAATGCCCTAATCTAACAAGTGAGGAATATCAGATGATGACATGTATGAAGGAATTAGGGGACGAGATCAAAATATGAGTGTAAGTGGTGTGGCTCAAATAAGTAGTTCATTAACAAGAATGCCCATGAGTAAAGTATATGTAAAGTGCCATAAAGAATGGCAAAGAAGTGCAACTGCAAAATGGAAAATAGTGGAAACTAGCGGAAGATGCTATTTTAAAAATGAGTAAAACTGATTAACTAAAAGTTAATGTCTGACCGTTACAGTGACAGTGCTAGTAACCAATAGTGAATAGTGTGTATGTAAAGCCTTCACACTTCTGCTTAATGATGAATCTTTGATGGCTTTCAGACATCATTCAACTTTTCAATTCAATTCAAATTTTTAAATGAACTATAGTGCTGTAAATTCTATAATTTCTTAAACTTATGTTTTCTTGTCGGAGTCATTGCAGGGCATGTGCAACTTACAGCTAAATTATATGCGTCTCTATAACATCCATCTATCCTGTCAACAACCACATCAACAACAACAACAATCGTGATGACAACTTGGATTAACAAAATGTCAAAAATTCAGTTATAAATTACACATTGCAAAAAATAATTAATCTGGATTATTGGCATTCGGATTATCGAGACATCACTGTAATATTATAGTTTAATTTTTATTTTGATTTATCTATTTTCAATGGAAAAGAAAATACGAAAAAAATTATGAACAGTGCTTACAAATTCCTGGTCTGAGATTTCATCATCCTCCATACTTATAATAGGTTCCTGGGTGACTTGAGGATTAGCAGCATGTATTGGAGAACTGTTGGCCAATACATGTGTAGATCCATTACCCCGAAAAGGTGAGGCATCAGGAGAATCCATCTAAAAATTAGTTTTAAACAATACAGTTTTATAGAATATATATGAAAAACGTGTAAGTAGTTATAATATTTTCATTTGGCACTCGCTGAACAAACGTGGTCACAATACCAAGACAACAGATGGAAATATTTAAATTTTGCTAGACATGCATAGGAATCTTTATATATTTGGAAAATTCTCATTTTTTTTATCAAAACATTCAGGCAATAAATTTTATATATCTCAGAAAACTGAATATATCAGATAACTTCCCTAGGAAACTTAACAAAAATGTTTTCTTAATGAAATTTAAGCCTTTTTACAAACCACTAGTAAACCATGATGCATTTGGTTTATAGTAGTTTCTGTTACTTAGCTTAATTAAACAAGATTTAACAATCCTCTTTCAGTTTAAGTTACACAAATAAATAGAAAAATTAGTTTATGCATACATATGAATATGAAAATTTTTGTTTATGCATACATCCAGTCGCAAGAACTTCATAATTAATAAATAATAATACAAAAAATTGTTAGAAAACACTGTTGGCTCCACACAAAATGATTTGTAATATTCTGAACCGCATTACCTATTTTCTGAATATGTAAAAAACTGTCATATTTGGTATTTTTAGGAAGCTCTCAATATGCTCACTCACCAAAAAATTTACTAATATAATTTATTGAAAGTTTCAGTAATTTTCATTTGAATATTCCCAAGAATTTTTAACTTTCCCATTTCTAGTTGTCTAGTAGTCTAACACATTTTTCATAATAAAAATTATATGTATAAATATACATCTACATATATTAATATGTACAGGGTGTAACTTTAGGTGGAGGGGCAGGATTTTAGCAGTAATGTACCCCTGAATCATAAACTTTTATGTATGACGTCACTGGACAGTACCTGAACTGTGTTACCTGTTACCTTTATAAATATAATGCAAGCAATTAGTGCATGAGAGAGCATAACTGATGGAAAATATTTTTATAAAAACAATTTGCTTTTCCATGACACATTATTTTAAAACCTCAATAAAATGTTAATGAGCTTTGACACACCTACTTTAGGTGAACATATGCTATAATATGCCAATAGTGGGATAGACAGGCAAAAAACAAATGGCTAGCGTTAAATTGAAGAAATAAAATTGCCCGAATATATCACTGTTTCATTTTATTACATTTATTTTATTTTTCAGTTCACAGGGTTACAAAAATGTGTTCATAATGCTGTAGGTAATTTTGCAACTTTTTGTGTAGTGTTATTTTTTATTGGAACCAAGATAGAATTTTTAGTGTGGTGTTGTGTTTTAAGATTAATAGTAAAATGTAAAGTGATATTTAGTGTTTTGTGTAGTGTAAGTGTTTAACTTTAAATTTATTAATTCAAATTTATTCTCTAATCAAATTGTTCACTTGTCTCCTAAATTTTGAAATCTGACAATGCATATCACACCTGAGTTTGACTCCCACTAGTCTGTCCAGCGGGGTGGTATAAAAATTACAAAAAAAAAGGTTTTAAAAAAATCCGTTTTCACAACAAAATTTCAGAAACAAGCTTATGATGAGTGCTTTTAAGATCAATGGTATGACCTTTGTTCAAAGTTACACCTTGTACTCATTTTTTAGGAAAGGAACCGAAGAAACAGATTAAGTTTCTTTTGCATATTATATCTGTTTATAATACATCTAAAATCTAAATTTTACATTCAAATTAGGTGAAAGTATGTCATAATAAAAATTATATTTCTGTGTTAATCCAAAAATGGTATACACTTACACAAAACCACAAACAAAACTGAAAGGGTTTATTTTATTAATAAAGCTATTCAAAAAATTATGGTAGGTAATAATCCTCTAAAATATTTTTTGGAAAACTCAATATTGATGAAGATGCACAGCTTTAATTTATTGGAAAATTAATTATTATTTTAATTTTGTTGTCTTTCATAAAATGAAACAACTATTAAATGACAAAAAAATATTCTCATCCGATGTAGGTCATTAGAGATATATAGCAATTTTTGGGCTGGTTACCACCTCATCAGTTTTGGTTTCTTGACGTTTCGAGATATCACTCTCTTGATCTCTCCGTTAAAGACTTACTTCTAAGAAAGAGAGATAGGTATGTCTCTTGAAACGTCAAGAAACCAAAATTGATGACTTGACAACCAGCCCAGAAATTATTCAAACAATTTAATTTCTTTAAAACACAAATTTATATATAAATATTTTCAACTTTGATAAAAATTATAAATAAAAAAATATTTTGAACTGAACTGCTTGTCCACACTATTATTTTAGACAATTTAAATTTAATTTTGTAGTGGAAAAATTTTATAATTTTATTAATCCTTAAACCTACGTCTATGAGAATTTTGATTTTTGAACTGATCAGTGGTAAACACATCATTGTTAACAAATAAATAAATAAAAAATAGTATCTGCCTCTAATGTACATTAGATAATTAACCTTTTTATGAGTAAAATAATCCTTTAAATTGTGTGCTAATTCCTTAATTTTTCAGATTCTATTAAATAATAATACTGTAACACCTAATTTTGAGAAAATAAGGCCATACAAATATTAACTTCAGTTCCAAACAGAAAAATTTAACTAATGCAACCCAATGAACTGTAATTTATTAGTTTTTTCCATAGAAATCATAAAATATATAGAATACCAGAAGCCTTTACAATAGGTACTTAAAAATAGTCAGACTATGTAGGAGCTTAGAAAGCAGCCATCTAGAGGAAACTTATTAATGTAAGCTATTGGTAGCACTGCTTTTAATACCAGCGTACAATTGAAATAAAAACAAAATGTTTGTAATTAGACCATAGAAAACATATGTTTCAACAAATTCGATGTAAAATTTTCATAATTTGAAATTGCCGCCCATTGGTGTGAAGCTACCCTGTCAGTACAACCAACACATAAAAGATAAATTACTGCAATATTACCAGACTCGCGTTTTCTCCATAGGTTGACTATTTTCGGTACCTCTTTTGGCGTTCTATATGTTTTATGATTTCTATGGTTTTCTCTCACATAAGTCTCGATTTCTGGACTAACCTTAACAATATCAGAGTAGATGTAATATTATAGAATTATATATTGTAATACAGAATTATAAACTCACATCTCCAAATGTGACATCTCCATCCTCTGGAATACAAATTCTGTCTTTTCTAGAAACTTGTGGACTAGGATAAGGAGGAGGAGGAGTTCCCGGAGGTGTTTCCGCCCCCTCCCACTCCTCTTGTCTTAAATCATTCATGCTTTCAGAAAGTTTTCGTGAACTATCAGCTCCACTAAGACCCATTAGTGTTTCTGGACTAGATTTCGTTCGATGATGGGTTGGGTTGGGTGACTGCAAAGCAATTTCAATTATTTAAATGAGTCTCATTGTACAGTCTAAACAGATTATATTTGTGTATGCACATATTTGTTAATCATTATCCAAATCCAAATATCCGCTAGACTAGAAATGTAACTAGTTCATTAATATGAGCAACAAAATCAGAGAAACATTTTATCAGAAAATTAGAGATGGATAGATTAAACAAAGTATTTTAAAGTATACGCTATACTGAATGATATACTACACTTTACCAATGTCAGTGTTAATGCTTTTATAGTTATATGTACATATGTACAAGTTAACATGGCCAAAATGATATGATATAGATACATGCAAATGTACAGTTTCAAAAATTATCATCATACTGTTATTTAAAAATTAGTTTGCTTGTTGTGTGAAAAAATTTAGTACAGATTTTATTTCAGTATATACAAATTTATAAATAAAAGATCATTCAATCAGAACATCAATGATTGCTATACAATGTCTTATTAAAACAGGAAGTTACATTCCTTACTGATGAAATTAGAAAAACCTACACACCTTTACCTTTTAATCAATATGTAATTCAATACAAATATGATTTAAAAAATTGGCCCAATTTGCCTCAATTTGGTAGATTTGACACTGTGGAGAAACTAAACAATAATAACATATGTTCATATTTAGCTGATTGAAATAAATTCTAAGAACTTACCGAGACCTTTAATATTAATAAATATGATCTTTATTATCAAAATTAATTATTGAAACTGATACATCATAAACTACCAGTTTATAATTAACTTAAAACAGTAATCTCCTATCATTAAGTAGGTACCAACTTAATAAGAAAATGTATCTATATACAGGGTGGACCATAAGTAATAGTACACAGAAAAAGAGTGGATTTCTAGTATAAAAATGTGATTTAAATTTACTTTATACCAAAAGTTAATACTTATACAGGGTGATAAAATTACTATTTTTTTTGTGTGTAACTATTGAACACATTTTAATATAGGCACGAATTTTGATACGGGGTAGTTTCTTGGGTTAAGAAATTCAAATTTTCCAACTAGTCTTTATCATGATATGCCCGATTTTTATTGAAGATACCTCATGAAAAGTTACATCAAATTTTCTAAATGCACTTTTTTGATATAAATTTATCAAAACTACATTACAAAATTTAACTACGGGCCAGATGGGTTTAAATTGAGAATATATCATGATCAACATGAAGAAAAATCCTTCTATGTTCAATAGCAAACCAAGAAAATGTTTGCCATTTTATTGGATACAATACTCTATTTTACCTCTATCTTATACAAAAAGTTTAAAGGCTGGGTGCAATTTTGTGAATGACTATTAGATCAACAAGTTCTCGATAAAAACTTTACATGCCACATTGTTGTTGTTAACTCACATTTGAAACAATGAAATTCTGCAAGTATTTAAACTTCAAACATTACTTATCTTCAACAAGAATTTTCAGTTAATTTTGGTGCTGATATAGTAAATAGATTACTTATCAGACCATTTTCTACAAAATAACTTGCTTAATATACTACAAGTACCATTAAAGGTGTGACGTGATATGTGCTTTCAACAGAGCACCACACTTATACCATAAATTGAAATAATTCTTACGTTACTATCCCAATAAATGGATTGGGCTGTCAACCGATTCCGTGGCTTCCCAAATTTCTGGTGTAAATCTGTTAGATTTCTATTTCTGAAGGATAATGAAGTCACTGACAACGCTGGAGCAGATATTAGAAACCATAACATATTATTTACTGGTCTCATAAAACCAGACTGTATTGAACTTTTTGTCAACCCAGGAAAATTTTCAAGTTTCACTAAGCTAGTGTTGAAATACTATCAAGATGCCACTGTTTAAAGTTTGGCATACAATGATAGAAACACCCTGTATAGGTTTATTCAGAAAATAATAAAAATACTTCATTAACCACAGACTTTAAAATTAATTTCTTATAGAAACCATACAACAATATTTTCACATATTTAATAAAACTTTTTTCAGAAAATTCTGCCAAACCCATGTACTTAAAATATATTCTGAGAGAAGTCTTAACCATAATTTCTATATCTGAAATAGTACGGAATATGAAGTTGGTTGAATAAATAATTACTTTTTTATGAATAATATAAATTTATTAGTAAAGGGAGATATAATTGGCCACATTTTGAAGCAATCAGACAACGTTATTCTATTTATTAATTATTCTGACTGGAATGTTTCTTACGGAGATCGGGTTTTAGCAGTTGCCATATTTTCATTTATGCAGCAATTTGCAGATATATGTTAGTCCTTGATTTAAATTTATTAATGTCTAGCATAATTGCCATAATACCATACCATAATTTAAAAGTAATTATACTAACACTTCTTTGCATCAACATAATATATAATTTTTTGACTATATTTACTGCCTTGTCATTCCATACTAACAAAATGTAGAAAGTATGGCAATGTTGCGTACTATTTATTGTTGATTTACCAGTCCCGGCACTACACAATCACTCTTGGTGTGCAGTGTTTCTGTTGGTCAAAATTAGTGTTTTTTACGGTTGTTCAGAAAATGATGTGTCAAGTGTGTAGAAAACTGAGATCTCTTCGTTCCAAACTGTCTTTTTATAGGTAGAATTGTCAACACGTGCACAGAAGTTAACTCTTTTTCACGTTCTCTCTCGGTTTTCTTCAACATGGCAATTTATGAATGAACGATTCGGTCTTTCTTTGCTTATTCTATGAATATAAATTCATACCGCAAATTACATACATTGTCAAAGTAGGATAGAACTATAAAACAAGACAAAGAAAAACTGCAATAAAAGTAAAAATTATAGTAATATTTTAAAATGTATTGCACAAAACAGTAACCAATTTGAAATTAGTGATTCATTTTCTTTCAGAAATGTTGCTTCAAATTATCACAGATATGTATTTTTTATAATGCTGGTGCTTGGTAGACATTAGCCAGACTTTTTATATTACAAAAAAATATATATATATTTCTTTTGAAAAATTGTCGTGAAGAAATTCTGAATACAATTACTGTAAATTATTAAAATACAAATTAGATAATTTTGCCCTTAATTTAACAAGATGCCAATAATGTATATAAAATTTAACTAATGCTATAAGATCACTCCGAATCTCATATTTACATACAAGTGTATATTTATAAATAAAATATGAACCTTCTATGGTGTAAACAGTAGGCAACAGGTGATGTAGGTAAAATAGATTAAAAATAATACATAAATGTAAGTTTCTGTTCAATAAGTTAAAAAGAAGCAAAGCACAGAGCAACGGCAGCTTTATTGCGGCGGCACTGTACACACGGAGTGGTGAAGGCAAACACATTAAACATTAAGAATTCATCAAATAAGATTCTACTATGTTACTTACATAATTGTTAACTAACGTAGCGCAGGTCGCCACTAATGGGTAGGACATTTGTTTATTTATCGAATTAACCGCATCCGGGTCCAGCAGTTGAGGCAGAGGGGCCGAATGAGGTGTTCGAGGTGGCAAAGGAGGGGGTTTATCGGATTTGTCCAAAACCAAGGGGCCAAATGGTGGATTACGTTTTCGCGAGGATGGAACCGTGTTTGCTATGTTAGAGTTAATTTCGTTGTTAAGGGAATTAATGTCTAAAGGCACTTTTCCATTAATACGTGATAAGGCACGTTTATTATTTAAAGTATTAGTGTCCGTGTTGACTCGCTGACGGGACTGATGGGCATTTCTCTTGGGCAGCGGTGGAGGCACGTCCGAATTTCCATTGGGTGAAGTTGGTGTAGTATTTCGGTGTTTTTTAGGGGATGGAAGAGGGACAAAAGTATGAGAAGAATCTAGGAGCGGAGATTGTTGCTGTAAGAGAGAGATCAAGTAAAGCGTTGTTAGTTATGTGTTGATGCCGCTGAGGCTCTGAGGCTGCCTAATATCCTCCAAAACATTATGAATGTTTGTTAACTTGCAAAGATCCATTATTTAAAGTAACCATGATCGGTAAAATTAATTTCAGTGAAGTGCATCTGCATGTACACATTATATAAGTTTAGGAGGTTCAAGGGGGAAAAAAAACCCATACTAATAAGATGTAATTTATAACAGTACATCCTTATACATAGGGTCCCCGATTTTTTGTTCTCATTTTGGGAAATGATAGAGCATGAGAACATCATAAGTGTGATTTCTATAACAGTTTTCTATGTGACGCTCCATTTTCCTGATACAGGGTCTTACACATTATAAAAATGTGTATTTTTCTTTTTTATCTCCCAATCAAATAAATTATATTTTTTGTTCAAACTTCGTGTGAACTGATCATAATAAAAAATTTATATTATGACGTGAATTACATTTTTCAAATAAAGCCAATGGCATAGCATGAGGAGTCTTGTTCACCCTTGAATACCCTAAACTTCTGCGCCAATGGCAGAGAGCACTTTTTCAGTACAAACATTAAAATTTTAGTCAGGGAAATTCAGTAAAAAGCTTTGTTTTTCAGATATTTCGACTTATTCTAATCAGGGTTATCTTATGTAGTTTTCATAATTGTTGTTAATCATTTTTCAAAACAAAGGTTTGTAAACAGTAGATAATTTAATTAGTGCAATAAGATCCAGTGATCGAGCTGGCTAAGCTACTGGATCATCTCAACCAATCGATCCTTCTACGTAGATCATATTAACCAACTTAATCATCCACTAACCCTACTCACAAAACAAACTGATTTGATATGATTTCTGTCAATAATATTGTTACAATCTTAGAAACAAGCACTATTCACTTCACTATTGGCATAGAAGTTTAGGAGGTTCAAGGGGGAAAAAACCCCATATCTATGCCACTAGCATTAATGCAAAAAAGTTATTCACTTCAAAACATTAACATTTTATTATGATTACTGCATACCAAGTTTGAATAAAAAATATTTATTTGTTTAAATATAAAAAATATATTTTCACCGTTTTCCTGATATAGTGTTTAACTATATCAGGAAAACGGTGTGTCATAGTGAAACATGTTAGAGAAAACCCCAATTATATTTTTTCACTCTATATTTTCCCAAAGCTAAGAATGAAAAAACAGGGACACTCTGTATAATTATAGGTGGATAGGTATATAAAATTTGGACAACCTAGACGTCTAAAGTTTTTATTCAAATAGTGACTAATTTTAATTTTTTTCTATGTATTTTTTTTCATGGCAGGGCACCCATGAAAGTACCTTAAATAATAAACCTTATACTGCCAGATCTCATGCAAGCAAAAATTCTCTCCATATCCAATCAAAATTTCAATATTAGTAAATTAATGTCGTGTAGTATATTGGCTGCCCCAAGTGAAAAATTAGACAATCACCATCACAAGTGCCACCACATCAGCTCAACTAAAAAATGTACAGTAGAATTGAGCCGTTGTGGGAGATCTTGAAACCCACAACCACTCACTAAATTAAAAAGCAATCCATTCAATACCAGCACACAGACAAACAGAACAGAATCACTACTGCACATTTCATAACATCATACATTGAACAGTAAACAACTTACCTCGCTTTGACTACGTAGCAACATCGCCTGCAAGGTTTGAAGATTTCTTTCTGTTTTAGCTAATTCTAGACACTTCTTTTCATCAGGGGAGGAAGCAATCTGGCTGCGGAGGAGATCGACATAATGCTGTTCTTTTTCTATCATCAACCTGTAGTATTGCTCTTTTTCCAACTGAAGCTGGTGCTGCTTTTCATTCTAAAATGTTTAAATTATTAAATGTGATTTTTAATTGCACCATAGCAATTTGAACAATGTTGTAATATAAATATATAAAATCAACATTTCTAGTTATTTATTTTTTAAAGCATTTTTTGTCAATTTTAAAACAATACAAAATGCAAATATTCTCACAGAATGTCACTCTTTCAAATAGAATTATTAGTTGCATCTTTGGATTACAAGAATTTTACAGGGTGTTTCTAAAATCAGTGTGTTAAATTTAACCCTACCGTTCTGTGACATTAATACTAAAGACGTGTCTCAGACGAGTTTTTGTAACTCAAT
Organism: Monochamus saltuarius; assembly: GCA_025584915.1. NCBI lineage: Eukaryota > Metazoa > Arthropoda > Insecta > Coleoptera > Cerambycidae > Monochamus > Monochamus saltuarius. The sequence goes on from CM046721.1 coordinate 69,668,735, forward strand.
CAAAACCGAAATCACAAAAAAAATTCTGCAAGAGGAAAAGTCATTTTAGTTGTTCTCTGTACAAGATGGACACGTTTTTTGCACATTTGGGACAAGAAAGTTGTTCACAACTAAATGCGTTCTCAACTTAACTGGTCGAGTATTTCTGACAGTTTCCAAACCGTTTTCAACTGCTGCAAAAACAAGCCTAATTTGGATAAAATTATCCTAGAATCCTTGTTGGGTTATTACTTACTACTGAGGCGTTCACACTAATTATACTCTCAGAGATGACAACATGACTAACACTCTCTAACTGCGATCTAATCCATGGATAAATTATATGGAGTGAGAAGCAATTTAAAGAAGTTATCACGTTTTAATTGGGGCAATGCAGTTTGTGAGATGGCTTGTTACTTAAGGGTTAAACATATATTATTAGAAAGTCCAGCATGAAATAAATGTAAGAATAATACATATAAATGAATCATAAATCTATATTAATACTGCAAAAATTGCTTGAAAATATTTCCAAGAGCTAATAAGCTTGCCTCTAAAAGATAATGCTGCCGCCATATCAGTTAACTCTTGATTTGAATAAGACATTTTTAAATAAAGCATCGTAATATTATTGACACTGTTGCATTGTCATTAGGCAATAGATTTATCAGAAATTGATTATTTTTGCGTTTTCTAGATCCACTTTGGAGGAATATTACACTTATTTTTAAAACAGGTTAAAAACAGAGTTTCTTTTTTATTATGTCATGATTTTTTTATACCAGTAGCAGTTTGTAAATATAAATAAAATTGCCTAAAAATGCACTTACATCAACAGGCTGAGGTCCTGTGATTCTAGATGATGTTGGAGTTGTTACAGGTCTAGTGAGAACACTTGGTGACGCCATATTCCTTAAACCACTTGATCGCTGTTGTACGGTCAATTCTACTTGAGATGAGGCTATAATAGAAAAAGATAATTAGTTATCATTAATTAAACAATTATTTAAATAGAAGATGTGTAAATCATATTTTCAGTGTTATATTATAAACTTTTTTAACTGAATTTGAAATATATTTCTTTTAAAAATCAGAACAAATAATAAAAATACTAATTCCTTACAATAGCAAATTTACGCATAGTATATACCTAGCAAGCTTTAAAATAAGTTATAAAAATTAGCAGTTCAGTTATTTATTTTAAATAATTTTTATATTGTATTAAAATGTATAAAAGACATAATATATGTATATGTATAAAACATGCTGGAAGAAAATAGAACTAAGACCTAAAGAGTAGCATACAGGGTGTTAACTTCACGCGAGGGTTAGTTTTTTAGAGGTATTTAATACCGTTTCACCATTTTGCTAATCTGAAATTAATTTTACATCTGTTATAACAAATCAATGAATAACTATCATCATAGAACTATGTAAATTTGCATCAACCATTTCTCTATTTCCCTTGATTTCTAGTGTTACCACATTGAATTTAAAACATCCTGTGTAACTGACGTAATTACCAAATAAGTTACACATATACTTATATAAAAACAAATTTTGCGTTTTTGCATATTAGAGTCACCACTGTAATTTTCATGAAATGGTATTCGACAACAATATAAGGTGAATAATATTACTATTTTCTTTCTGAGAAATCCACTCCATAGATATTACTGTTCTATTATGTTACACGCTGTAAAGAAAAAAACATAAATTCAACGGACTGTGCATTTTTTACTTTTAAAATGCATATCCTTGTTTTGCAAAAGGCTCTTGTATGTATATGTATGTCATTGAGTATATTCTTAGTTTCACTGATGAGCAAGGAAAAAAATATATAGGTAATACAATTAGTTAGTAAAATAGTTATTTTTAAAACCAAATTAAAACAAAACCGAACAATGGTGCATTGTTTACAACCACAATGACGAATACTGGAAATGTGGTAATTTTAAATATTGTATTTATCAAACTATCTACTAAATGATTCACTCTGTTAAATAAGAATTCCTCAAATATGAACACTTCAACTTATTTGTAACTAATTAGAGTATAATAATCTCAAACTGTATAAAAGAAAATTACAAAAATGTAAATTTTAATTAACGTGTAATATTGTTACAATATTAAATAACATAATTTTTTTTTTAACGGCGTACCACAAATAAAATAATTATTCACGAAATATACTTTTTTAAACACTGTGTAAAGTACTGTAACTTGAAAATTCTAAAGAAATTTTATATATTATGCAATCTAATATAAATACCTATAAAGAAGAGGACGCACTATGAGGTCGCGGTCTAGATGCATCGCGGACTGCTCTGTGGCGAACTCATCACGGACTTTCACAAAATCAGTGGCTGATGTCGTTCTCTAAGCGCTCCCGACTTATTCTACTGTATATTTAAGGTCTATTTACACACATCAGTGCCGTGTCAGTTCCGTATCAATATCAGTGAATAATAAAAAATCGTTGCTTAGATTTTAAACATCCGTCACAGTGCCGTATTAGTGCTGTCAGTGCTGCTTCAGTGTCAGTGCTGCTTCAGTGGCTTTTAAATACGTGGCCGACGATATTTTTATAATTTCACTGACAAACTGACCAGATTTTTCTATTGCTTAGAATGGATGAAAATCTTATCAAGCTGGTACGAAAATTTGATCAATTTCATGATAAATATATTCAGATCACTTATTTGATAGTCTACTAACTCTTTTTACGGACTACGGACGGATATCTGTAAACTAGCATCAGTGATCGACCACAAATAACACTGATACTGAACTGACGCTGAACTGATACGTCACTGATGTGTGTAAATAGACCTTTAGATGTCAAAATATGTTCTGTTGAGTGATAGGTGGACAGGTGGAACTGAAGTAGCAAATTTGGTAGCAACTTTATCCCAAAGTTACCCTATATCTGTATATGGCCATATCTTTATATGGCGTTACTTGTTAAACCCCATTAAGTACACAAATTTTGACTATGTGCAAAGGGAAGCCTAATAGACAATAAAAAAAATCGAAATTCTGGCTTAAAACATGGAGGATCCCTTTACCTCCGGAAAATCGCCAACTATGATAAGCATTGTCCGAAATGTTTTAGATCTGTCAACTACCATGCGGCCGTTTTTTACAGCGTTTCCAAATGTACAAGCATTGAAAACAATTTTATTAATAACGATACCTGAAAGGTAACAGTTAATCCGGTTAGCTGCAGTATTTTTCATTAATTTTTCGTTCTTTCATTCCAAACTGTCAAGACTACATTTTCACTCATTACAATCAGTAACAACTACCAATAAATCACACTTCGCATATAGTTAAATAAAATGCCCATTTATTCTAAGACCATCGAATGAAAGAAATGCCAATAAATAATAGAACGGGTGCATCTCACGCGTTCGAATTCCTGCGTGTTCGAAGTCCTACGTGACCGAAAGCCTACCAGCCCGAATACCTGCCTGTTCGAATAGAGATGTGCGCGTTCCCGGCTGACTGGCGGAGAGAGAAGACCACGATGCAATTCGCCTGGATGATTCGTTCCCGCGGTAAGAAGATAACACAATGGTTTTCACAGTGATGTATCACTTTCCACAGTTTTAGAAACATTATTAATTGATTACCATAATGCAGCCTTTTGTTAAAATGTTTCCACACGTTTAATTATTATTATATGTACTTACTTGTGACTTTATTTCATGTGTTAAATACATCTATCACAATTTCTATGAAAATAACTATTAAAAGCAGAGGCTGTTAATAAAAATATTTAAATAAACTTTTCTACAGGGTGTTTACAAATTTCAATTTTGATGAATATTTCAAATTTTTTATCAGTCAAAAGAAGCAATGCGAGTTAAGTGTAAAAATATAGAAATATTTGTAGTATCATGCACTAACAGCAATATATGTGTATTTTCATATTATACCAGTAATAAAGGGATGCCACTCTTATATGAAAAATAGTTCTTTTATGAACACTAAACCACATAAGTAAGAAACATCTGAAGGTAAAACTATACTCCTGCCAACATGCCAGCCGGGAGCGCGCACATCTCTATTCGAACAGGCAGGTATTCGGGCTGGTAGGCTTTCGGTCACGTAGGACTTCGAACACGCAGGAATTCGAACGCGTGAGGTGCTCCGCAGGCGAACTACATTATAAAAAAATATCTGTACCTGACACAAATTCCTTTATTAATTTAATAACCATATTAAATTATTATTATTAACCATTAAATCGTTGAAAATTGAAAAAAGGCACTAAAACCTGAAGAACACAACGTGAACGCAGGATTTCAATTATTATGACAACGAATTGTACCGTTTAGTGTTGCTGGTTGCCTGTTCTTTAAACATTAAACGTGCGAAATAAATTATTTTGCGGCAGAGGGGCTGCATAGTCGGCGATAGAAAGGGGTTTAATACAGTTTCGAAAAAAAAAATTTCTCTATTCCCTTTTAAAATATTTGTACTTAGTCATAGTTAATCCTGTACGTATTAGAGCATAGAACTTTCGAGCTTCTGAAGTCTTCTAAACGATGCTGTAAAACAAACAAATTCTCGCCTATAAAGGGAGTGTCTGAGTGAACCTACAAAAATTTATAGGGATATAGATTGGGTCAAAATATGACTAAACGTATTTTTTTGTTTCTATTTTCACTACTTTCCAAGTCACAGGAAGCTAAATTGATATAAAAAATAATGGCTTTCGGCTATAACTACAAACTCATTCAAAAAATCAAAATAATTATTGGGTAACGTGATTGGAAGCACGTAGCAATTATTGTCGGACGACATGACCGTTGCCGAAAAAATTTAAACTAAAATTTTGGAAACATCAATAATTATTAAAAAATTGACATAAGGCATTCAATTTTATGAGATATCCATTGTATAAAAATCATATAAACGTACGAAAGAAAAACAATTATTCGAATGCAAACTTATTTATGTACAAAACAAACTTACGAAAATGTTCAAGGAAGTGCCGCTTAAGAAAACACGGTATGAATACCGTCTACAACAAAGACCTCAATGAAGGTAGGAAGAACCTTTCCCAAGAGCAATATTATTCAAGATTCAAGTAGGTATATAAAGAATTTCATGTATAATCTATTGCAATAATAATAGCACTTTAAAATAAATTTCGCGATTTATTTTGACCTGCTAGGGTATTTGTAATGAAATCTACTTTTAAGTTTAGTTCTAGTTCCATTTACCAATAGAGATCTAATAAAATGTCTACTCAGAACTTCCAGTACTTCAAAAACTGATTTGAGGGAGTGCCATTATTATTGCAATACAATCGGCAAGGTATATTGGACATTGGACAAACAGGGGACACGTTAACATGAGATTGAAGAATTACAAGTGCTAGGAGTATAACGGCAATACGAAGTCCGAAGCAGATACATGGCTTTCGACAGTTATGAGTTCTGAACATAACTATACTGTAAGAGAGAAGATTTTGACTAACACTCAGACAGAGGCAATAGAGATAATAGAAATGATTTAAATCGGGACAAGGACTTAACGAATAATAACGCATATTTCATCTCTTTCCAAAGTTTCAAAAATTCTATTTTCATATGAATTTAACCATTTCCGTCAAGTAAGGTCATTTCTAATAAAAGTCAAGGCGGAAGAACACAGAGGCTGAACTAAGGGTTGTTCTTTCGAAGTAAAGACAGATGGCAACTGCTACTCTTTCCTATGTTAAGGCAGATCAATTTCTGTCTATAATGCAATTTGTTTAACGTCCATTTTGAAACAACAACTATCAATTTCTCGTTTTTTTCTTAAGCATCTTTTCACGTTATATACCTCCAAACAACACTCTCACGAAACTGGCTGCGTGCTTTGTCCATATTGTCTCGATGAAATATCGTTCTATATTTCAAGCTTCTGACTTAATAAATGCCCGCGTCTCCTATGAGCACTAAGTGAGCCAACATTGGTTGCGAACAAATCCAGCACACCATTCAGTTTGTTCGTTTGTTTCAATTTATTAAGATGTCTGAACAAGAAACTTTGTTTGCCGTGATGGTTGCAAGTGGCGCAGGTATAATAATGGCCAATTTGTATAAGAAAAAGAAACCCCGTCGTTGCTGGCGCACTGAGCTATACAAAAAACGAAATGGAGCTGAATTGATGTTGGACATGAAGTTCCAGAGCATTAGTGGGCAGTATAAAAATTCTCATGCTTCGGGTCCCATAAGACAGAATATAATCTATAAGTTTATATTAGCCTAAGTATATCTTCATCTGGCCAGGCCACCATGGTTTGACTAAAAATGCCTGTCTACACTTGCGAGCATGTAGTTTTGCCGTCAAAACTAACACTGAGCATCTTTGTGTTCGCCCAAAAAACCGCATTCCGCCGGCCACAGCAAGCAGCTCAAAGTTGGCTCAAACTACGCTCAAAACCCCGTCCAGGACAGGCTTTTTGAATCAAACCATGGCGACCTGGACAAATAAAGAGATACTTAGGCTAATAGAAACAGTAAATTTTCAAAATCAGTAGGCGACATTCTTGTAAAATGTTTATGCTGCCACTAATGCTCTGTAACTTCATGCCCAACATCAATTCAGCTCCATTTCGTTTTTGTATACCAGAGAAACTCCATCGTTGCTGGCGCACTGACCAGCAACGATGGGGTTTCTTTTTCTTATACAAATTGGCCATTATTATACCTGCGCCACTTGCAACCATCACGGCAAACAAAGTTTCTTGTTCAGACATCCTAATAAATTGAAACAAACGAACGAACTGGATGGTGCGCTGAATTTGTTCGCAACCAATGTTGGCTCACTTAGTACTCATAGGAGACTGTTTGTTGAAAGTTTGGCCCTTTTTCATTTAAGGCTTACGGTGAGCGCTCTATCAAACGATATATAACATCTGTTCCAACAACCGTTCAACAACTGTTCAGTACCGGGAGAAATGTTTGACCAACACCGTCTTACGTCGCATTCGCCGAGAGTACATTAACAACTAAACTGACTGACTAATTCTGGACGGTTCGGAATCGATTCTTGCTGTGTTGGAACAAACCCATAGTTTTCGCTCAGTAACTCCTTAACGGATAATGATAAAATATGCGGTTTTTTTTAATAGACTTCAAATATTAATTTACGTCGGCGGCGTGTTTTGAAATTTTGAAAAGGTGTAAAATAATTTTTTCTAAAATGAATTTTGCATATTTTCAAAATTTCAAAACACAGCGCCGACGTAAAATAGTATTTGTAGTCTATTATAAAAAACCGCATATTTTTATCATTTTTCGTTGAGGCGTTACTAAGCGAAAACTATATCCCTTTGGATCGAGCGCTCACCGTAAGCCTTAAGCTATTCAATTGCACACTGTAAAACCGATGACGGCGACGTGGTTTCATCTCAGGGACTGTTTATCCAATTTTTATTAATTTTTTTAATGAATGCAAATGTTTTCAGTTAGTTCACAAATATTTCAGAAAAAATAAAGGTCACTGTCAAATAGTCGCAACTACAAAATACTACTGAAACTAACTTTTAAACGTTTCTGTCACAATTAAAATTTTAAGTTACTGAATCGCCAAACCACGATGTTCCTAATAATAACCAATTAGTTTAAAGCAGTTCAACACTTAAATGAGAAACACACACATCTTGTCCGGTGTTTTAAATATACCTAAACAATATCGATAAAAGTGCACTTTTACAAAATGTGACTTGTTTGTGACCAACACATTTTATATTTATAGGTTTAATCATATGGGTAACAAGTCAAAACTTTTCGGTTTCGGTTTGTTATCTGTTTCAATATTTTAGTTAAAATACTGAATAAAATTAACAATTTTTCTCATGAACATATTTAGTACAAATACATCAGAATATTTACGCATATATTTGTTAAAGGATCTCACTTTCTTAATTTATGATGCATGATTTATGGATGCTTTAAGAAAAATGACACTGAAAATTAACAAAGAACGACATACGTATAACACATATTTTTACTTTTAATTACGACTGTTTTATTTTTTATTTTACGTACACTTACGTACAATGTGACTTATGTTTTGGCAACTACTACATTCTTGAATAATACACTCATCGCTATTCTTTCTCCTGTCTAACCAGAAGAAAACTTAAAAACATCAATTAAAAATATCCATGAAAGCCAATTCGTTTGTATCTTGTATCATTCCTATTTTACATATCAGTACACAGGGTGTTGCCTCAAAAGTACATATTTGTTTTTGTTTGCACAATTTTTTACAATAGTTAGGTGTGAAAGGGTTTTTGGGGTAACCGAATATGAATATAAGCTTAATATACCTAGAAAATGAACGGGTTGCTGAGAATACCTTACGCAGTCTTTTCGTTACTGTCATAAGTGTTTTTTTAGTAGACGAGAATCAATCAATACTTACGTGAAAATGTTAACTTCTTAATTTTTATAAGCAAAAAATTTGATCTAATAAATTTTTGTAAACTTCCGAAACTAACGTTGAGTTTATAAAAAAGTCAACCATAACCTAATCTTAATCTTTTCCCTAAGAAGTTAAATGTACATATTTCCATGTGCACGTTTATAAAAAGCCAAATTTAGTCTGTCTTAACAAGGTCTTAAGACCTGACCTTGAAAGTTCCTATCTTTTAACTTCTTAGGACTAAGACGACCAAATAAATACGCATGGGCAAAAATTATCTATTTCCTTCTACGGCGTCGGCGATTGGCCGGGGCTTGTGGAGACAAAATATAAGTTGAGTTACGACTAAATATTTATAGTGTCAAAATGTTTGGATTAAGATTAAGACTAAGGTTACGGTTAAGGCTAAGTTAGGACTAAGTTAGGGCTAAGATTTTTTTATAAACTCATGATGAACTACAGTTTTTTCACTATTCGTCATTATTTATCCTCAGCTATAATTGCCCAAGTTTATGTGTATAGGTTAAAAATCACCCTGTATAAGTATTTAGTGAGACTAAATTTTTGCCATGCATCTGGAAATAATATTTAGCTAGATAAACATCCCTCAAATTAATAATTTAATTATTACTAAATTGCTAATTGTCGTTGTTGAAAATTCAGAGGATAAACATTAAATTGAAATTGTTAATTAAACGTACATTAATTTTCATTTAGTGAAACAAAAGCATCCATTGTCTTTTTAATCAAATTATTCGTACTATTATCTAATTTAAGCCAACAATGTTAAACACAGCATTAAACGTACCTGGCCTTTAGTGATACAACATTCAAAATAAGTATAGAAGTGTTTCATAAAAAAATAGAACTTGAAACTATGTAATAGTCTTTACACTGCACCATATTCCCATATTCACCACAATATATTTATATACGTATTAAAACTGTTTGAAGAGAGTACCTACTAATAATAAGAAATTCAGAACTCAAGTCGTAAAGATGCCTGAAAATTCGAGGATGTCTGGTTTGTGTTAAATTTTTCCATCATAGGTGATGTCCTATATGAAGACTATCTGGCGCGGTGCAAAAGTAAAGCGAGCATAGGGGCCTGGGCAATATGGGCATAAACAACAGCTGTCTATCGTTTTTCCGGTTGGCCAACGTTAGCAAATACCCTCCCTAAACTATAGTTTGTCAAATGCTAAGTTTGTAAGTAACGAATTTAGTGTTATATAGCTATCTAATGTGTTTCAAAATAAGTGAAAAAAACTTTATTGTATTGCTCGGTTCATACTTTTTCGATGTGTTGTTGTAATAAGAAACAATGAGATTATTTCAAATAACGGCAAACGGTGCTCCATTAATTATTTATACTTTTCAAAGGCAATAATCAATTATTGTTTTCTATGTATATATTTCGTGGAGAATGTAAAATCGCAACTTACGAAAACACTGGTATTTACCATTATTATTTAAATATAAAAAATTAAAGTATGTATATAATGTTATCTGAAAATCCCTCGGAAAACCCTACAACACTATCTGCTATGTATTTTCATGCAAGCCTCTTTTGGTGTTGAGTAAGATTTTTTATTCGAGGCTTAATCTAAGGGAACATGATTCTATCAAGTAATAGCCGAAATAATTATTTTTTTTTTCTAATTTGCTTCTACACATTTCGAAATATTAACATTTTAATGGGATATTTTCTTCTATCTTTTGAGATATTGCCTTAAAATGAAGTAATAAGCCAATAAAACTTAACCTATATTTTTTTAAATTTTAATTTTAGCAATTTCAAAAAATAGAAACATAAAACGAATTTGGCAGACAATCGCAACGTATTAATTATTCCGCCATCTAGTAATGATACAACAAACGTCATATCACTATCCTCCTTTTTCTTTATGGTTGGTTTATAATAGAAAGTGGTAAAAAACTGGAGTACCTAATTGAATTCCTTAGCAGCAACCAATAAAACATGCCACACCTTAGCATCCAAACTGGACATGTAAGATTCGTTATCTGTAGCTGAAAACACAACTCATTTTTCCAAGTATTTTTATATACTGTATGTCTTGGGTATCAATAAATTACGTGGCTCAAATGAAGAAAAAAATGAGCATTTGCCTTTCAATGTTCTGAAAAGTAATATATTTTGCGTACTTCCTAAAATATCGTTCAACATATATTTGCTAACTGTTGTGTACGTCTAGTTTCAATCTAATTATTAAAACCAAATAAGTACGGTTTCAACCTACATTATTTTGATGATACAGATTTAATTTATGGATAAGCTTCGTCAATATCTCTAAACTTTATTCCATGATTTATAAATCGGTAAAAACTTTTCAAGAGAGCAAGGCACTACTGTAGCCCAGCATCTTGCTATAAATAAAATGTTTTTATGAAGGGTGTTCTACAAGGTCTATCACAAACTTTGGCAGATGTTAATGTTAACATTTTTTCTTATATGAACATGCAACTGAAGCGCATGCAGATATTAGCTATTTTCTTTCGAACATGATTTTGTGATCATGATTCGATATTAGCCAATCACGTTGCTCTTTTTTAGAAAACAATCCTCCTACAGATTTTGTAATCATGCACATGCACAAAATAATGAGCAAAAGAAAACAGCTTTTTTGTCTTTGTATATGTGTATTCCAATGGGAACTTTAACCAAAAGCCATTCGTCTTACTGAAGTAAATGTTCAACTCAGTTTGAGTTGCTGATTAGTTTGATTGGACCAAAAGTATCAAAAAGGATACATACATGAGAAAGTAATGCAATATGTTTAATTATAAACATATTTCCAGCGCCCATGTTATTTTTACTGAAATTTTCCGGACTTTTTTTAAATAAACTCATACAGACTCCGGCGGGAGGAAATTCATTATTATCTATTTGTATACCCTCATCATTCATAATTTGGAAATTCTTATTACTTATATTATGTGTGTATCTTAAGTGATGACTTTAATTTCAAGGGGTGATTCCTTGTCATATTTTAAGCAAAAAAGTGCATATGAACATCAGTCCGCAAGTGCTTCGTTACCGAGATACTTCATTATTGGCGCCCTCAAAAAAATACACCTAAATTGACCACAGCTTTGAATTTGTCATTCCAAAAAACCCCCGTGTATGAAATTTCATTAAATTATTTCGAATCAGTCGAAAGATATTTAAGAAAATGCGATTTATTTTCCCAATTTTGACACCCTATATCTCGGTAACGAAGCACTTACGGACCGATGTTCATATGCACTTTTTTGCTTAAAATATGACAAGGAATCACCCCTTGAAATTAAAGCCATCACTTAATATACACCCTGTATACTACTTTTCTTCTGCAATGTCAAATTTTGGACCGTACTTCATTGATTTCACTTTGTTCATTAAATAAAGTTCTAGCAAGTATTTGCAGAGTAGTATGACATATTGCAAAGTATGCGATTAGAGTTCTCGGATCGTAATAATACTTATGTTAAGATTTTCTTGTAAATCACTATCCGAAAAAAATCGAATATAGGCTTAAATAATTTACTGATAATTGCTTGTTATTCGTCAGCTAAACCATATATTAACAAATTGAACAAAAATAAGGCTGCTAATCATCATTAGTTAGAATATATTATCAATTTATATTTACTAACCTAAAAATGCAGAAATAGGTCAGATCTCATCTAGAGTGAACATAGATATTTATAGAGTGTTTTCATTAAACCAGGTACTAGTAAATTCAGCTAGATTAATTTTTTAAGATAATTATTGAATAGAGCTTTGTCTGTGGAATTGTTCATTAGCATACCTAGATGTTTGGTATCAGAGAGCATACATATGACTTCATTGATAGGAATTGTAGAAGATTTATATTAGCTTAAAATACCTTTTTGATTTTATTGATAACGTAGTTTAATATTGTTCAAAATATGTACCAGCAAAATGATGCATCACCACATAGAGGGAGGCAAGTAACTGATAGGTTAAATGATTATTTCCTGAATAAATGGATAGGTCAACAAGGTCCAATAGGGCCACCGCGTTTCCCAGATCTAAATTCTTTGGATTTTTGTTTATGGGGACAGATAATACAGCTTGTGTATGTGTACCATGCTAAAATCACTACCCGTCAGCAGTTACTTGAAAGAATTCAGGATGCAGCTAATTTAATAATCTACCTTTAATTTGAAAATTTGTTATAGTCTTAAGATTTGTTTAAATAATTTGGTAAATAAAGGTTAACTAATGTTTAAACTTTACACCCAAATAATAATTATTGTTATGGACTATATCTATGTTTCTATGGACCTAGGAAAAATATTTGACATATCTGCTAAAGTTTGTCATAGAGTTTGTAAAACACCTTATACATGTTGTTTTTAAATTAAGTATAACGTGATCATCCAAAATTTATCAATAACTCAATACTTAAATATAAATAAATATTTTCAAATTGATTATCGTAATCTAATACGTAAACTCTTATCACTTGTATACTTACATATTATTATAATAAATACCACAGTAACTGAATATGTAACAACAATTAAAAATGTTATTTCATATATTTATTTTATTAGTAAGTAGTATTAAATATCGAAGAAACCTATGATGTAATTAAAGTACAAATCGACGGGTAAACCACTGGAGAATTGTAATGTACAAAATCCAGGCATTGCCAAGAATTACAAGGCATTAGTGATATTAATAGGCAATAATAGGTATTACTTGCGGATGTTGCAAGTAAATGAGGGAATTACTAGAAATTACTAGAATTACTCAAGCATTTAAGCATCAACTATTTACTAGGCATTTAATTAATAAGCGTAGCGCGCTTGCGCAGACAGTAGTTACGCCCACTTTCTTGGTAAATTCCCCTTCCTATTCTCTTCCCGACTGCTTCAACACGTCCATCGTCCATTGCGCAACCCTTTCTGTACTAGAATTAGATGCTAGATGTATGCATTATGCAACGCCCTTTCGTTTAATGAAAATCTAATCCTTTGAATAGATCATTTATATTTGCGTTTTGTAATCTTATATTATTATTATATGATATTACCATTTTTATTAAACACTCCTATAATTAATTATTTAGTTTTATTATTCTCAGTTGCAATTTCTTAAATATTTTGATGAAAATATAAGGAACTATTCATTTGTTCGTATGACGAACATGAACTGAATTCTTGCCGCAACTATAACTCGCGACAAGAATTCAGACGACTTACGTCATACGAACAAATGAATAATTCATTATATTTTCATCAAAATATTTACGAAATTGCAACTGAGAGTAATAAAACTAGATACTACTCTAAAAGTTTGCATTTTATATTGCACTAAATTGCAAAAATTGATAGTTTTTAACGCGACTAAATGTCGAAAATTACGTTGACAATAAAAACAATTGCATAACGTCAGTCATGACGTAACACGTCTGAATTCAATTTCTGACAGTTGCAAACCGTTGCCAACTGCTGCAGGAACAAACATATTATCATAGACTAAATGTATGTAATGTACATTTAGTTTATGAGGACTTTTTAACACCCGTCAATAATAGAAAATAACTTACTGCCTGTCTACTGAGAATGACACAGAACTGTAACCAAATCCGTAATAACCCTGAAGGTTACCTCGAGTGCATGGAAACACAAGAAGTGTACTTATGGGAAACTCATTTTGAACAAATGCTGAAGTCGTTTCCACTATTCAAGTTTTTTTTTGTTGTACGTTAGTACCATGCAGGTATTTTTAATTGGTCACTAGTTTCTCTTAAAGCATCTCCATTTTGAAAAAATCGCACTACTAAATCATTTTTAAAACGCTCGAAGTGGACCAGACCTTATCGTTCTCTTGAGACCTTCAGTCGCATCTTTTAAACGTCACCACTAAAAGGACCGTATCTTTACCCTCAGACTTACCGCACAAAATTCACATCGTCAGGCGACAAGACAAGTATGTATGAGTATAATAATAACACCGAGAATTATTATGACAAATAAATATAGTTAAATACTTATTGCCTGATGATGTAAAGTTACATAAAATCACTGGCGCAATTGAAAAAAATATATTATTTTATTTCATCAGCTAAAAGCCATATGTAAAGAAATACTTAAGCTAAGCGCATACTACTAACACTAACATCGCACGGAACGAACTTTAATTGGCAACATCGCATTAGAGTAATTATATATAGGGTACCGCATGTTATCCGCATTGAATGGACCGTATAATAATATGCGAAATTTTATGCGATGCTGCCAAATAAAGCGTTAAGGCTTACGGTGAGCGCTCTATCAAACGATATATAACATCTGTTCCAACAACCGTCGAGAACTGTTCAGTCCCGTGAGAAATGTTTGACCAACACCGTCTTACGTCGCATTCGCCGAGAGTACATTAACAACTAAACTGACTGACTAATTCTGGACGGTTCGGAATCGATTCTTGCTGTGTTGGAACAAACCCATAGTTTTCGCTCAGTAACTCCTCAACGAAAAATGATAAAAATATGCGGTTTTTTTAATAGACTACAAATACTATTTTACGTCGGCGCTGTGTTTTGAAATTTTGAAAATACGCAAAATTCATTTAAAAAAAATTAATTTTACACTTTTTCAAAATTTCAAAACACAGCGCCGACGCAAAATAATATTTATAGTCTATTAAAAAAAACCGCATATTTTTATCATTATCCGTTAAGGAGCTACTGAGCGAAAACTACGGGTTTGTTCCAACACAGCAAGAATCGATTCCGAACCGTCCAGAATTAGTCAGTCAGTTCAGTTGTTAATGTGCTCTTGGGGAATGCGGCGTAAGACGGTGTTGGTCAAACATTTCTCACTGTTCTGAACCAGTTCTTGACGGTTTTGGAACAGATCTTATATATCGTTTGATAGAGCGCTCACCGTAAGCCTTAAGCTACGCACACATAATTCACATGGCACGGAACGGACGGATTTTATTTTTGTTTGCTGTAAATGTAATTACTATAGTGTATCGCATATTATCTGTATCGAACGGACAAACGAGTATAGTATATAGTGATTACATTTACAGCAAATAAAAATAAAATCCGTCCGTTCTGTGCCATGTGAACAGTATGCCCGTAGCTTTAAACCTAAACACTGTTTTCGCTTCTTAGAATAGTTAAGGAAATCTAAAATATTTTCTGTAGTCCTAGTTGAGATACTAGACGAGGTCCTACTTTTTCCACAGGTTTATCTGTTTTAATATGAAGGATGCGTTCACCATTTGAAATATAGAATAATATAATGGAGAATATACTAAAATATAAGTATTCATTTGCTACATAAGTTTCTTTTTTTTAATGTATTTTAAAAGCATAATTAGTGATATTTTAGGAGAATTTGCATGAATAAATGGGAAATACAAGGCATCAGAATGTATTAGTAGGAAATTCGTGAGAATTAAAGGGCATTAAGTAGGGAATTACTGGGCAAACTGGTCGAAAATTAAAGGCATTACAGGCAAAACTGGGAATTACTGTACAACATTTGGCCAGTGGTTTACTCCTTGCTACAATGACAAAATTTGATTGTTATCTTTACGTAACACCTGAAAAATACTCTGTGGGCGACCTTGGTTAGGGGACAATTTCGGATTACCACCGGGACATTATCTACTTTTGAAGAATTTGACAAAACCGGTGACAATCCAGTATTAGACGACAATTTTTAATTTCTGTCATACTAGATACAATCTATTGCAATAATAAATGGCGCTCTCTCTTAACAGTTTGTGAACTAGAGGAAATTCTAAGTATACTCGCGTCAAGAATTCAGACGACTTACGTCATACGAACAAATGAATAATTCATTATATTTTTATCAAAATATTTAAGAAACTGCAACTGAGAGTAATAAAACTATATACTACACTAAAATTTTGCATTATATATTGCACTAATTTGCAAAAAATTGTTGTTTTTAACGCCACCAAATATTGAAAATTACGTTGACAATAAAGACAATTGCCTAATGTCAGCCATGACGTAAGCCGTCTGAATTCTTGACGCGAGTATAGAAGTTTAATTAGATTTCCATTGGTGAATGGAGCAAGTAAGAACTAATGTTAAAAGTTGATGTAATTAAGAAAACGTTAGCAGCTTAAAAGAAGTCGCCAAAATCGTTTCAAAAAGTGCCAGTATTGCAATAGATTTTACACCATCTCCAATTGAAATGGGCCTTAATTTCGGTCTTAATCTATTTTTATAAGCCTTTTACAATTTACAATTTAATCAGGTAAACAGCATTCAAACTTTTATTTTGACGAGCTATAAAATAGAATCTATATCATCTTATATATTGATTTTGGTATTATGACATCAGAACAACTTTACTATGCTCTTTCATTAAACATGCACCTATGTATCCGCTAAATAAGTTATAAATATTAAAAATTTTAAACAACTATATGTCATGTAAGCTTTTTAGTATCTTGCAAAATTTAAAATAATTAATCCAAGATAATGCAACATTTCCCCAAATAGATATACAGTCAATATCAATAACTAAAGACGGAATAACGAGTGCTCTACACCAGTTGACTGAGTCCGCGTCAAACTTCCTTGTACTTTATGCCATTTCGTTATCTGTTACATAGATCACAAACAAATCTGTTGAACTGTATTCGTGGTAGCATATTTTTTGATTATATATTGTAGTCAAAACTTAGAGCATGGTGGCAGCACCTCTCGGAGTGATAAAAAAATATCAAGAAATTTCGAATTTACGAAAAATTACAAATTACAAATAAAAGAAGATAACTTTGCACAATGTGAACTTTAATTTTATAGCTATTTGCCAAAAATAGGGTCATTCCGACAAGTATGGAGCTCAAAATTTGTAATTTATTAATTTCAATATGGCGGCCTAACTATGGAACGCTCTTAAAATAGTTGCATAAAATCAATCCTTGACGTTTTCGGTAAAGCGATTTTTTTAATTAAAAAAAAATAGATAATACATACTATAATAAACAGAGAAAAAATGTAAAACTAAACCAATTACTTCTTAAGTCTACATTTAAATTTGTGAAAATATTGTAAGTACCTATAGAACAACATTAAAACTGCAACGTACCTAGATACTTACATTTTATTAGAGCAACAACCTGGGTGTGTGTTGATTGCATAACATTAACACCATTAACTTTAATTATTTTATCTCCAGCGTGAAGCCCTGCGCGTTCAGCTGCTCCTCCTAAAAATAAAAACAAGAACTTTAGAAAAATGAAGTACATGCTTTTGCAATAATAATGACACTTCCTCAAAACAGTTTTTGAACATGTGGAAATAGAAATTTCATTAAATCTCAATTGATAAGTGAAACAACTAATAATTAATGTTAAAAGTTGTTGATAGTAGATTTCATTACAAATACGTCAGAGTGTCATTATTATTGCAAACGATTGTACCTATATGTATAATATCACAAAATATGTGTTGTTGTTCAAGCATTTTAAACTGTTTTACCAAATCCAACCTACCTATCCCAAAATTGTAAAATAATAAAACATTTTAGGTGTTCATAATATTATATAGATATCATTCAGTATTTGAATAGTATGACCTAGTTGAATGTTGGAAAAATACGACTTAATAATAAATAATCGTTTATTATAACCGACAAGAAGTTGTAGAACTACAAACTAACTTATTTTTAAAAAACTCTACCTTAAACGAGATAAATTAACTGATTCACTTTCGAATTTATAGCCCTGTTTAAAAAAAAATGAAATTTACGTTTTGTTTATTATTTTTTAACATTCCAATTTTTAATAATATATTTGTTATACATAAGTTATAAATGACTTTTATCATATGTACTAGGTATTAAAAATTTATATTTATCAGTATATCATATCATGTATTCTTTTAACTTAATGATATACTGTATATCCTCAATCGTTTTGACAGTGTAAATACTTACATTATCAAAATATAAATATAGCTTTCAAGAAATATTTGCTATATATAAACAAATTTATGTAGATGCTGCTACTTGAAATGTTAAATATAAACTAACAGTTTTAATTCAAATAAAACATTTATTTCACACAAACAAATGTCTTTCGCACCTAATAAATGAAATTATTAATTATACCTAATTCGTTCTTCTATATTTTCTTTTGTTTGTAATAGTACTACTCTGTGAGAATTATTTTTAAACACAGTATTTTTTAAGCAAAGTAAATTAAATTCTACTATTTGTGAATGTTACAAGCAATTTTATACAAGCATCCCATAAAACTGGTAATTTTTTAAAAGAAAAAAAAACCCGCGACTCGTTGCTCTTAAAAATTATACATCTATTCTAGTTTACAATTTGTAAAGCCCAATACACACGTAAGACGGCCAAATTGACCTGTACAGTATAGGTTGTCAGACTTCCATGAGTGTGTGGTGTAGATGGAGCTTAAATTGGGCTGGACGTCAAGCATGAATGAAATTTCAACAAAACCAATTGTGTACCGTCTTACCTTCATACAAGATGGAATATGTGTATACAAATCAAACTTGACTGTACGATTTATGCAGTTTTATGTTGTTTTAGCTATGGCTGATTAATAATTAAACGCTTATGAGGACTGACAGCAGCTTTTATGAAAATATTATTTTTATTTCTAATTAATGGTGCGACATACATAAACAATACTTCGTCCCAGCATCCATTGTACGTTATCCAGTTCTGCGGTTCCAACTTCCAACCTTAAAGCCCGCATTTCACTGAGGCTGGTCCAGCCAAATTTGAAATGTAGTATAGCAAATGGTCATACACTCACACAGGCTGGTACACGACGAGCTTGCTTTCGAGCTCAGGCGGCACAAACCATGTTTGTAATAATTTACATTTTCAAGCGGGACCAGCTAAGCTGGATCCTATATAGACCAATTAGATTTCTGCTTTAATACCACGTGAGTATCTACGTCGCTGTACAATCTCAGTCACCAGGACCAGCCTGGCTTAAAGCCCGCATTTCACTGAGGCTGGTCCGGCCTAGGCTAGTGGCTGGAACAAGTGCAAAGGCCGCATTTCATTGAGGCTGGTCCAGCCAGGCTGGTTCTGGTCTACTGGTGACTGAGATTGTACAGCGACGTAGATACTCACGTGGTATAAAAGCAGAAATCTAATTGGTCTATAGGATCCCGCATAGCTGGTCCCGATTGAAAATGTAAATTATTACAAACATGGCTTGTGCCGCCTGAGCTCGAAAGCAAGCTCATCGTGTACCAGCCTGTGTGAGTGTATGACCATTTGCTATACTACATTTCAAATTTGGCTGGACCAGGCTTAAAGCCCGCATTTCACTGAGGCTGGTCCAGCCAGGCTAGTACAGCCCGGCCTTTATACCACGTGAGCATCTACGTCGCTGTACAATCTCAGTCACCAATAGACCAGGACCAGCCTGGCTGGACCAGTCTCAATGAAATGCCGCCTTTGCACTTGTTCCAGCCACTAGCCTAGGCCGGACCAGCCTGGCTGGACCAGCCTCAATGAAATGCGGGCTTAAAGGTATAATGTTAGGCCAAACAGTGTAACTTTTATCAGGCTCCGCCCATCAGCACCTTCAACGGCAAATTTAACTTTGTGCCCCTGTAAGTTAGGCAATTGTATGCAGAAATTTAGCAAAACATGCCTTCTTGGCGGACAGATTTCATGAATATAAATGAAAATAAAAATTGAAATCTGAGACAATTGTCTGTTATATGAAGACTTGATTTACTAGCCTACACCGTTCTTTTTTTATAATAGTGCCTAGTAACGTCTCACCGCAGTCCTAAATGTGGGAAATATTGCGACCGAAATATTGTTCAGATCTAATTTTTTTTATTTGAAAATATTGCTCTGCTGTCTAGTAGAATAGACTTTTATTAGTTGATTAAAACTTGCTCCATCTTAATACGAGTTTCCATTGAGAAGAAATATGAAAACGCGTGGACGTCTAAAAACGGCTTTATAAAATTGCGAACATTACAGCCTTAAGGACGCCGCGTTTCTCGCCGTAAAATGATAGCATTTGTGGTATTATTAGGTACAGAAGTCTTGAAAAATAAAATATGTATAACAAAAGTTTCGACAAAAGTAATACCAAAAATAAAATATATCGTTTGCCAACTTATTTTTTTTATTGCAATATAATAGGAATTTGTCAATAGATACGTGTTAATAATTGTTTCTGTTTAGGCACATGATAATTTAAACAAAATACGATATTGATTCAGGTTCGAAATCTTTATGTTGCAGTGAGTGAGTGAGTGTACCTTATAATGGGGAAATTGCAAGATTTTTCCATATACGAGCAGAAGAAAGAATGTATTATTTTAATCGAAATGGCGTTTGTTCCAGATAGTTCGGTTTAAAAATAAGCTTAAAACGGTAGGTTTAAAATTTTAGCGTAACCACGCCCCCAGAAAACGATCGCCGCCACAGCCAAAACCTGTGGCGTCAGAAGACGTTCGCATTCCAGTACATACGCTTAGTAGAGCACAGAAAGTATATCATCACTGGGTAAATGGAAGAGTATTGCTTTGTGCCATTATGTACTAACACAGCGTACGGCGCCTAAAATAAATATGTCACTGTGCCAAATGTAAAGAATCAATAATAATTAAACTTTTCTATTACGCTACCATACTGTATGCAGGGTCAATCAGGAGAAAATCATTGGTAAAGCAAATTTTAGCACGCATTTTTTTCCATTAATTGTATTCAGCGCTTCATCCCAATTCCATATAATAAGTTCTGTATTAGCTCCTACAATTTACGAGATGTAGAATGTTATTATTTGAGGCAATTATAAAATTTTGCTATCTCATTTCACTACATTAAATTAAAATATTAAAATAACTTAGAATTTTGTCATGTTTAAGGATAAATGAAATCAGTAGTAAATATCAATAAAAAATCAAATTTAACAATACACCACTAATAATTGTAGTTATATTAAAAACGGAAAATAGACACACTTTCTTGTTTTGACTTCCCGTATTTCTGCACTAATGAAATTGATTTGACCCTATCAAGTTCATACGCATAGAATTAAATGAATCCACTCGTGACAAATTGTCCGATCGTGCTTAAAGGCGGGTATCCATTTGTTGCAAAATCACGTATCGTATCAACGTATCGTATCAGCGTATCGTTTCATTTTGGTACGATACGCTGCAACGAGTCAGTTTTTTTTTCAGCCCAGATTCACTGCGTATCTGTGTATCAATTGCGCGAACGGGAGGGATACGGTTTGGGTTGTGCGGACGTTAGTTCTTTCCGCATCTCTGCGATGAATGGACCTCAGCAAGCGGCAGCCGCGTATATTTTTATTCACTATTCTCTGCAGCAAGAGAAAAAAAGACGCAAACCACCGCGTTGGTGGATGTCAAAGTTGTACGCCAGCAGAGAGCAATATAGTGGAACAAGTTTAATGGCTGACCTAAAGTACCAAGCTGTTAGCGGCATGTACAAGAACTTCACTAGAATGCATCCTACTGATTTTGAATTTTTGTTGTCATCGATTGAGCCAATAATTGCTAAACAAGATACTACATTTCGAAAAGCAATTCCCGCTCAAGAAAGATTGGCTCTAACTTTACGCTTTTTGGCCACTGGCGATTCCTACTCCAGCCTTCAGTATCTATTTAGAATCGCAAAGCAAACCATCAGTAGGATTGTTCCAGAGGTGTGCGCGGCTATCGTGGAAGTATTAAAAGACTGCAACGACCAGTTGTGTCAACAAACAAAAAACGTCCGTCCACACTGTGCATCGTCGTATCATTTCTTTGATGTGTCGGCAAAAAACCGACAATTGAGCGATCAAGTCCGTTGCGTTTCTTTTTACCTATTTTGATACGTTACTATGCAACGATTGCCTGTCTCCACTGATACGATACGTGATTTTGCAACAAATGGATACCCGCCTTAAGCCGGTCCCAGACGATGTGGCGAATGCCTTCCAACGTTGGACACATCACCATTTGCCACATCGTGTGGGCGGACGCTGGTGAATTGCATGTGTCCAACGTTGGCTACATGCCACGTTCGGGTTTCTGTCGGTAAATTTGACCCGCGTTAAGCCGGTCCCAGACGATGTGGCGAATGTCTTCCAACGTTGGACACACATCACCATTTGCCACATCCTGTGGGCGGGCGCTGGTGAATTGCATGTGTCCAACGTTGGCTACATGCTACGTTCGGGCTTCTGTCGGTAAATCTGACTCGCGTCAAAGGAGCTTCCAGCGTTGGAAGCATGTTCGTCACACAACCACACGAGCGATCGTGTGTTTGACCCAATCCAGGAGCGCACATGTTCCTTTTTTTTACTATTCTGTGGATTTGCAGTATAAGAACGACACTGACGAACGTTGGTCCCACATAGATTTACAATGTTGCAACAAAAGTTCACCCCATCGTGTAGGAGACACACTTGCCACATTTTTATGACGGAAATTGTGTCCAACGTTGGCACCAACATTGGAACCAACATTTGAACCAACGTTGGACACTTCGTCTGGGACCGGCTTCAAAGGAGCTTCCAGCGTTGGAAACATATTGGAAGCATCGTTCGTCACACACCCACACGAGCGGTCGTGTGTTTGACCCAATCCAGGAGCGCACATTTTTTACTGTTCTGTGCATCTGCAGTATAAGTACGACACTGACGAACGTTGGTCCCACATGTCTTTACAATGTTGCAACGAAGTTCACCCCATCGTGTAGGAGACACACTTGCTACATTTTTATGACGCAAATTGTGTCCAACGTTGGCACCAACATTTGAACCAACGTTGGACACATCATCTGGGACCGGCTTTACACAAAACTCCCTACCGTCATGTGGAATTTGCACAGCATTACCTACACAGTATTTACATTACCTATGTCCCAACAATGTCACAAAACCCGAACACCGTAACCTGCACCTGTATCACGGAAACATAAATCGCGCTGAACGTCGTGTGACGTCATACCAATGATATCACGTTTTCGGCCACGTAGTTTTTTTAGGTTCCATGGCAATTTACTAATGGTAACATTTCAATTATGTGATTATTGTCGCCAGTTATTTGTTCTGACTTTTCAATATGTTTTGTAAGATTACCCTTTAATACATTTCAAACCAATATAAAATTCATGCCACTTCCCCATTGTATTATCATGCGGTTCATCAAGATATTTGAGAGTTAAATGACTTCTAACGGTCACAGATTCATCCTGAGGCGTGTAATTTTTTGGAAAACGTTAGAAATAATCAGAATATAGTAAATATATCGGTGGCAACTTTTTGTTTTATGGGGCCTGCATTCTTAAAATAGTTTTGATTTTAAACATTTAATAATTGAACTAAATATACAATGCAACGGAATATTATTTCATGCCACTTGGGTATTTTCAAGGATACTGAAAAGATGAGAACAAATAGTAAGAGAAACGCTATAACAAGCAAAGTATTACTGCATTCAGAGGTTTGTATTTCGGCACACATTCAATTTGGTCGAAATAGTACAGTACAGTTCAACTGTATGTCACAGGGTCACTGATTTGCTATAACATGACATCGACCAACAAATGCATTGTACGTATCTACACATAGTAGATTCGTTAATTTTGTAACTACAAAACTAAAAATATTTTCCAAAATGGCTTTCTACTTACATTTAATGTAGAACACAAATCAGATTTTCCAAATTATTCAACAATCAACTTTTTATAGAATTTTACATTTATCCACATCGAGAAGTCTCACATTTCCAATTTAAGTGACTTCAATTCTATTGTAAATACAAATTTAGTAGGTATAGGCTGCAGCTGTAACCCATATTCAGTATTGATTTTTAACGTTTCTAATGAGAAGCTTGGATACGACCCAGAATTCTAAAAGGTATATTCTGATGTGTTTCCAACCACAAACGCCCTACATTTTTAATTCTTCTATATTTTACAACACAAACTGTCGAATAATCAAAACCAAGTAACATACAAAATATGTGGAACCAAACATTGAGTTCTAAGGAATTAAATTTATAATTTGCCATTAATTCACTAAACGGAGGAAAAATACAAAATTTTCAATACAGGGAGTCCGGAAAGTAATGGGACCCAGCTTGAACATAGCTTCCTGTGTTCAAATAGAACCTATTTAGGCAAATTTAGCTTAGTCCAAAAGTGCTTCATTTAGAAGTTACAGGGCTTAAAAAAAATTGTTTTCTTGTTATGGGCATAATTAAGAAACTAAACGTCCAATCATGTTGAAATTTGGTAGTTATTTTTTAAATAAGTACAAGCATTGCGAAGGAGTCAGTAGTGCTGCATATCGTATAGGGGGCGCTCTTGGCAGTTTTTTTGTAACTTATTTTATCGTATCTTTTTTGTGAGTCCTATTCTGATACGTTTGACGAAAATCATGATGAAGAAATTAATTTTGCGTAGAAAAGCTATCCATGTAACTATACCCTCTTTCTGCAGCTCCTCCATTAAATTGATTTTGACAGTAAACAGTAGGTAATCATATCTGCCGTTCTGTGTTGGAAAACTGTTTATGATCAAATTTTATCTAATTTAAGCGTATCAACGTCAGTATGGCAAGTGGTAACTTGATCGAATTAGAAAATTTATTTCTATTTTAATGTGCGGAACTTTTCAAATGCGTTTTTACCGAAAACTGTGCATGTTATCAACATGGAACAAGTGTAGCTTTTCTACGCAAAATTAATTTCTCCATCATAATTTTCAGTCAAGTGTATCAGATTAGGACCAACAAAAAAGATTAGGTAATTGCAAAAAAACTGCCCAGAGCGCCCTCTACGATATGCGGCACTACGTACTACTTCACAATGCTTACTACTACATCTAAAGCATAAATGTACCAAATTTGAACATGATTGGCCGTTTCGTTTATTAATTATGCCCATAACAAGAAAACAATTTTTTTTTGAAGCCCTGTAACTTCTAAACGAGGCACTTTTGAACTAAGCTAAGTTTGTCTAAATCAGTTATATTTGATCACAGGAAGCTATGTTTAAGCTGGGTCCCATTACTTTCCGGACACCCTGTATATTAATATTTCCAAGGTCTTTACAGTTTCTCAATATAAAACCCAATGGTTTATTTGCATTACAAATCATATAATTAACGTGGGTAATAAATGCAAAAGTGGAATACGCCCAAATCCTTTACACAATTTAAATTTTATGAGAATCGGTAAAATTGATGTTTCATTAGTTCGAAAAACTTCAATAACTCCCTTGTTATTCACAGTATAGAAAAATAGTTTATATAAAAGTTGTAGAGGATCAAAAAACCTAGAAGAGAAGAAAATAATTTTGAAAGATACAGGGCGATCTATAAAAACGGATCATTACAAATAGGTATTACATTTTTTAAACGGAACACACTGCATATTTTTAAGCATATGGATTTCTGGGAAAATTCTGTATATCGCAATAAAAACAGTTCAACATTTTAGTGCAGAGTTGCCAAGTTATGTGGAAAATACTGTCACGGATTTCCTAACCCGACTTTTTCTTTTACCAGAAAAACAATCAGTTAATTAATTATATTTATTAACTACTCTGTATACTACTGAATACTAATTACAACTCAACTAAGCACTATTTCACTTTGAAACGTCAAGTAATTTCCAACTAAACACTCCAATTCAAGACTGACTAACTCGGCCGTTTATTCTTTTTTTATTGACCAAACGAATATTCCAGGTATTTTCTAGCATATCTAGATCCATGTCTCGAACGACTCTCGAACGCTTCTCATCGATTCTCATTTTTTCCAGTCATAGCTCGATACACGGCATTATTTGTTTGTTTACCACAGAATCGCATAGGGGCGATCGGGGCAATCTAGCGTTTCGCGATACCACAGTCGGCGAATCGGGTGCGAGCGGGGCAAATTCTGTGACAATACAAAGAATTTCGGAATAAACATGGCTTCGGAAAAGTTGTACTAACTGTCAACTAAGTACTATCACTTGAAAAAAATATTTGACACGATTATCGATAAAAATATTAGACAAAGCTGCTATATTGGCTAATTTGACTTTTGTACAATATATACCTGCGTCATGTACCTATACAGGATTTTCACTATTACGACGCCCGCTACAGGATCTCGGAAACGGTAAAATGTATATGCTCCAGTGATGGAGATGCAGGGTATTGGTAGCATAGTGTTTTAAATAACATATGCCACTCCTTTAGTACTGTATCGATCATGATATTTTTATGTCCGCAAAAAGTCTGGTTGTCGAAAACCAAGCTGTTTCCTAAAAATAAAAATTTTATGAAAAGGCTTCTGATTTTCGATACATAAATCCATATGCACAATTTCAAATTATTTCACACTAGTTTCAAATACATATTAAAAAAAATTAAAGATAATTTTGTTAAGCTAACAAACACCCTATAGCTTTTTAATGAAGCGAATAATAAAGCGAACACCCACTACAAACAAATGTATGTGTCAAAAAGCAGGACCTCACGAGTGGCGTGGGCCTTCTTTTCCCATCTTCCACTTCAATAATTAAATATGGCAACAATGCTGGTGACGCTGCAACTAAATATGCGCAGCGCTTGTCTGCTCTGTGGCGTACTATGAAAATTGCGAAAAAAGGCAACAAAAAAAAATCAGTTTTTGTGACAAAATTTAAGAAAACAAACTTATGATATGTGTTTGTAAAGGCCACGGGTACCCCCCTTCCAAACCGGACCCCCCTTCAAAGTTACACCCTGTATAAAAACTATACGAGGTTTCATTTTTCATCATCCTGTATATAAAACCAGAAATAGTTAAATAAAAAAGTAATTTATTCTAACTTTGCTTCCTCCAAGAATATGTGGCAATAGGTATTTCACCACATTTTAAACTTAGACATTGTAAATAAACCCCTGTCCGACCCTTATAAAATAAACGTTTATTTACAAATTTTTACATTTTATATACTTAGACAAAAAGCAATACTACTACTGTATTAGTACTAGTAGTATACCAAACCTAACCTAACGTAACCCTCGAGCATCACTAGATGGCATTGAAAACATAATTGAACGATCTTTAAAATGGATCACAATACCACTGTCCATTTAAGAGTGAAGGTAACACCCCCGTTGAGAGGTAGAAGTTTGGGGAATTAATAGGTACAATCATAAAATACGAAAATAAATATTGAATTCAATACAAAGTATCTTACATTTGTGCAGCAACTATGACTGCGTTATTAATTGGTTCGTGACCAATCACATGCAAGTTGTTTGATGCATCCTCATTCCTCACTCACTCTGTTAGTTGCGTTAGCACATACCTATTCTGCTGGATGAGGAACAGCTCTTGAATCTTGAAACCATCGCAATGATAAGGAACGGTTATTATTTCGTACCTAGTCAGTAGTTGATCAGATATATAAAAAATGTTGCTGCGTTTCTGGATACTATACATATTTCTTAAGATATTTAATAAACAAATCAAAACTGAATTCTCATGATTATAGAAATTACCTACGTATGGACGAAACTACATATACGCAATTACTTTACCATGTTTCTGCATTACATAAAAGTGCATGTACTGTGCTTATTTTTTCCACCAATAAATACACATACAGGGTGTTAAAAAAAGAGTGTAAAATATTTCAGGAGGTAATAGTATGAACCAAAATAAGCAGAAAAGTCTCAATAAACAATACCAAAGGTGTTTATAAACATTTAATAGAAAGGTATACGTTACTAAATTCAGATACAATGCTCCTGTCAAATTTTTATCATAAAAATATGGATCAACAATTGTATTTTTCAAAATACCAACCCACCTATTGACCTTTTGTGGTCGTTGCGTATGGTATTCTTGCATCCAATGTGGATTTTCATGAGACCAATAACAGGTGTTTTGCCGATTAACATCCTCGATCAAATGAAACGTTGTCGGAATATAAAACGTTAGCAAAAAATTTTTATTTTGGTGCATCATATACGCGCAGAATTCAGTTCTTCGGTCTTCAGTTAATTCATGAGACGTAAGATAGTCTATTTGAGCGCACAAATATCACTAATAATCGTGTTTGGGGTGTTTTTTAATAGTTTATCAAAGTATGTAGTTGTAGTAACAATTCATAATTTCAATTAATTTTTAGCACATTTATTCCTTTGTAAACAACCTATAATTTTGGTATTGTTGTCCATCCTGTACCAATTTGAAGCACCTTGTGTTACATTTTTGGAATCAGCTCAGCAAGAGAAATCCGGAAATGGGAAAAAAGTGAGATGTTCCATTTAAAAAAAAGTAGGTCACCCTGTTTATTAAATTATTATTATAAAAAACTGTAAATTAAATTCAAAAATCGACCTGTTTCGGGAATTTTTAATAATATCGTTTATTTAGCTAATAATGAATGCATACGTTACTTTATGGACGGCTAGTGGCTGAAACAAGTGCAGCTATAAACTAATTGGGCTGCATTTCTAGCATATTTTTTTAGTTACGTACACTCCATAGACAAATTTTTCATTTGAATTATGTTCAGCATACGTCAAACCAGCGACAGTGAAGACGAAGCGCTCATGAGCCAAAAGAAAACGAAAAGTTAAAAGATAGTGGGTACACGATATTACAGTCTTTTAATTATTCCCGTAATTTTAACTACCTCCAGATAGGCATTTTTCTTAATTTCTATATCTTTATAGCCCACATTTTGAGGATCATATAAGCATGGACAGCTTTTCACAGTGTCTATAAACATATCTGTATTGTTACTATCTGTTATCTTCTTCCATTAGTAGAGAACAAAACTAACCTCACAGTGGAGTGGATCCACAACTGAACGGCTGTCTACTGGTGACTGATTGTACAGCGACGTAGATACTCACGTGGTATAAAAGCAGAAATCTAATTGGTCTATACAGGATCCCGCATAGCTGGTCCCGCTTGAAAATGTATTTTATTACAAACATGGCTTGTGCCGCCTAAACTCGAAAGCAAACTCATCGTGTACCAGCCTGTGTGAGGGCATGACCATTTGCTATACTGCATTTCAAATTTGGCTGGATTAGCCGGGCTGCACTAGCCTGGCTGATCGCCTCAGTGAAATGCGGCCTTAACCGCATCGTGTATGGCCGCCATTATTCAGCTTAAGGCTGGGATTTTCTATACATATTTTTACCGTCTAACAGCGCTTCAAGCGAGGACACAGAACTCCAAGAAAATTGAAATAATTGGTTATTATTATATATCAACGTATTCACAAAGGTTCCCGCTAGTGCGTGAGATAATTTTCATTGCTCATAAAATCACAAGAATGATTAAAATAAATGTTAAAATACCTCAATTTTAGCCATACAGTTACTACGCCAATATGTCGCAATTACGGCAAACTTATCACAGCCACCAAATTACTTCACTCACTAGCCAGGACATATAGAACAATATGTGTTTCACTTTCAGATTAATATTTATTGCCAATTTTACATTTTGTGTCCTCGAGTAAAATCATAACATATATCACGGCTTCCATTTTTATGTACGTCAAAATGCACGATAAACTTCAGGGAACCGTGCGGTTCGGACCTAGACGGTTTGTATACTGTCTCATAGGTCTGATTGATTCGCCGTTTCGCTCACTCAGGCTGTGCAATTCCTTTTCTACAAAATCCCCGCCTTAAACCAGGTCTCAACCCGGAAACTAGTACTAAAAAAGTAAATAAAGCAATTATTAGTATTTATAGTATTTATTTGGTTTTTTATAAACTCTAATTACCAATATGAGATCCAGGTTTTTTTTAATTAGTTTCAACAAGCTTATCTGTAAGTTTTCTAAATCTGGGTAGGTCTCCTCAATAAAATGAATCAGACTAAACAATATCCATTATGTAGATGTGCAAGTTACCTATTTACTTGTTTATTTAAAAAATTAAATTGCTAGGTTCAACGTATTTAAATTTGATAATTAGATGGTTTGGTTTAAGTCGAAGTTTAACCATATCTATGGTTAAAGTACCTAAGTGTACAATTAAACTTAAAAGACTAGAGAAACGTATACATACAACACAGGCATGTGCTTGAGTCATTCTGTAAATTCTGAGAGATATTCACAGGATTAGTCACTGCGGAACCCTTTTGCATAAAAGCAATTCAGCTGCTGGGAAGATTGACATAATTCTTATTACGTATAAATACATATTTTTCAAGTAACTACAAATTTTACAGTTTACTTCAATGCTAGAGTTGTAAAGTTGAAAATGAATAGCATGGATTAAATGTATCAAAATGGATAGCTAAGATACCTATCGTATTTATAGCAAAGACAAAATGTTCTTCCTGAGACATAATTTTCCATTTATATCAAATATTGACATAACGCACATATGACCTACTTTACCCTGTTCTTATCTCACATTGCAAGTACATAACAGCATTATGTATGTATGTATACCTACATACATAAATAGTTCTACATTAAAAAAACTACAAAACGAAATGTAAATACAATTGGTGAAAATCATGAAGTGGACATTTGTTGATAGATTTCGGAGCTGCTGTCGGGGTGAACAACAATCCAACAAATTTGTTTTGTATGCGTAGATGTAGTGGATATTTTCTGTATTTTTTAGTAATTCTGCACATTTTATTGAGACCGTACGATATTTAGTTATAAAAAGTGTACAAAAATGCAAAATACACGCAAGAATATTTGTATAAAATCTCAGAAAATCTGTGCTGTTCCCCATTAAGAGTACTGTCTGATATTTCCCTGCATAAACTTTCCGTAGACCCGAAACTCTGTTAACAGTGAAAAATTAAATTGAGAATCGGGAAACCGATAACTAAACACATGAAAGTATGTAGCAAACTTTTTTTATAGATAATTTTATGCCAGGCAATTATAACAAAGTTAAGTCGTGAATTATTTAAAAAAATTTTGTATTTGTATTACACATAACACTTCTAATTTTCTCCATTTAATAAAATATGGATATTTGAGGGGGTGGCTGAATTAAAGCAGACCCAGTAAACAACTTTTGATGAGATGGGGCGTCTCGCGTTCTACCCTAGACAAAATGTATGCCTCACCTTCTTTTAGAGATCGCATACGATCCCCCAATTAGTTCAAGATATCTCGAACCAAACCATTATATCTGAATCTGAGAGGTTACGAGAAATTTGTCTTACATTGAAGTTAAAATAAAAAAGAACATCCCTGGCAATTAGCTTTATAATCTTAGCGGCAATTGTAAACAAATTGATAATCGCCTCTACATCCGACATCTTGAATTTTACAGCGCCACCGAGTGGTTTGTGAATTTCGCGAATAAACTAATATGTAATTATTAACTATTATCTACTTAAAATGCAGCGATTTAAATCATTCTTCTAATGTTTGTCAAGCCTCGTGTCAAGCTAAAAGAAGATCCAGCTTAAGTAATTTAATTCCAAAGCAACAGAACGAACTGAGTGCGCTGAATAAAATTTGCAAGTGTGGTTTAATTGACTCCATATTAATTCAATGGGATTAAAAACTTAGTAGTATGAATACAATTGTAGAACATGTCCCTGAGCCGTAACCATCTCATCAATATCGCATCTCTGCAAAATTATGGCTCTTGACTATATGCAGGAACTTATCTTTCTTCAAACTAGCCTCGTACGTAATTTTATGGATTTTAAGAAATTATTGAATATTCTTTTTGTTTGGGCTGTATCTGGAATCCTTTCTTAATGTCTTTTTATATACATTCTATCTAATTAACTGAGTTTGTTCATCGTCTGTCCTAACCTCCGCATCTTCTCTATTACTAATTGTTTGATCTCTACTAGTACCAGGTTGAGGTTCTTCCGAGAAATCCTCCCAAAGCCTGAATATTCTCTTATTAGATATGCAGTATCTAATACCAGTAATACCACAATATTTTTAAGGCGAAAATGCGAATAATTACATATAGGCACTAAGTACCTACTAGATAAATTAAAACAAACACACACAACACTAATGCATTATTCACGATACTGTTTAAACAATAATGTATTCGCAACACATATTATAACACGTTCGAGCTTGCGAAATCACCTAGCACTGAAAAGTATTGTCCTGCACAACTTGCAAAGTAAACAAGTAATAATTTAAGTTGCATCGTTAATTGCCCTCTGTCTTCCTTATGGTGTTCAAGAACGACGTATGTCGGCGAGTTGGTAGACGAGCATAGTTGCCAAGTTTGTTGTCTATTATTCATAAAATTAAACGACTTCTTAAAAACAAAATTTGCGAAGTGCTAATAAGTGCTAATAATTCGAAAATGTTATAAAGGCAAGGACTTATTTCCGTGATGTACAGAAAGCGGTTAACTTGTTTTATGAGATCTTGCAACATTACATTCAAATAATAGCTTGTAGCTGCCGGCGTCGTTCCGATACAAGTTTTTATTATCAATCAGTGGGTGCGATCGGGGTAAAATAATACTAATTTGACGACGAGATATAAAATATTTCCTTACTGTTTAAGAAAGGTATTTTAAGCTAATATGTATCAAATCTCCTACAATTCCTATCAATGAAGTCATATGTATGTTCTCTGATACCAAACATCTAGGTATGCTAATGAACATCCACAGACAAAACTCTATACAATAATTATCTAAAAAATTTAATATATTTACTAACCTCTGGAGTGGGAACTCGAAATTCAACCACAATAATTGAGATCTCACTTATTTCTGCGTTTTATAAAGGATCGCTTCATCAGGTGGCCTCCTTTAGTCAAATATCTAACTATAAAAATGATTATATCAATAAATTAAAATTATTTGAAATTGAATGTCAAAATGAAATATCGACAACGTCAAACTGATTAACTGTCAATGAATATCATAACAACCTACTAAAATAAATAAAAATTAATAAAAAATTTTACCTTTTATGTATAGTTTTTTCATATATTTTCAGGTATTAACAATATTGTGTGAAACTAACTACTCAGTGGACAAAAGCCCCAACCTGCGTTGAATTACACCCACAATATCTACCCATATATTCCTTATTATTAGCTTTTGTAACATTTTTTACTGTTTAAGAAAGGTATTTTAAGCTAATACCTTTCTGCGCAGGTTGGGGCTTTTGTCCACTGAGTAGTTAGTTTCACACAATATTGTTAATACCTGAAAATATATGAAAAAACTATACATAAAAGGTAAAAATTTTTTATTAATTTTTATTTATTTTAGTAGGTTGTTATGATATTCATTGACAGTTAATCAGTTTGACGTTGTCGATATTTCATTTTGACATTCAATTTCAAATAATTTTAATTTATTGATATAATCATTTTTATAGTTAGATATTTGACTAAAGGAGGCCACCTGATGAAGCGATCCTTTATAAAAACGCAGAAATAAGTGAGATCTCAATTATTGTGGTTGAATTTCGAGTTCCCACTCCAGAGGTTAGTAAATATATTAAATTTTTTAGATAATTATTGTATAGAGTTTTGTCTGTGGATGTTCATTAGCATACCTAGATGTTTGGTATCAGAGAACATACATATGACTTCATTGATAGAAATTGTAGGAGATTTGATACATATTAGCTTAAAATACCTTTCTTAAACAGTAAAAAATGTTACAAAAGCTAATAATAAGGAATATATGGGTAGATATTGTGGGTGTAATTCAACGCAGGTTGGGGCTTTTGTCCACTGAGTAGTTAGTTTCACACAATATTGTTAATACCTGAAAATATATAAAATATTTCCTTAATAACCACCCCGTTTTGATTAATATCAAGTTAGATGACTAAAATGGACATCACCTATGAAATTCTGATAATATATTATGCATATATTCACATATTCTACTGATTTTTATGTCACTTGCTTGAAATTATACAGAGTGTCCGAAAATGATGAGCAAAAAATTCAGGGGATAATTCTAGACCGAAAATAAATGTAACCTCTTTCTATAACATTTTTTCCAAAACTAATTATTAACGGAGTATTTTCGATATTTGTAAAGAACTTCTTAAGAAATCCAAATATTTACATAAAATTTGTAAATCGGGGGTTTTTGCGGAGGAGAAATTCAAATATGTTTCTAATTTTGACGTCACTAGTAGAGGGCGCCACTTGTGGCACACTATGTTTCTTTTAAATGGCAGAAGTTTTTTGCATCTTAATGTATCCATCTGACTATTGAAACAATCGATTCTCCTACTTGTTTTATTTGAAAAATGTATACCTTGCCAGTAGGAGTAACCATTTTTGAAATAATCCTATTTGAAATGCTAACTGCACCGAGTAAAAACTGTTTTGATTTCAAGTAAAGTGCCTTTTCTGCTGAAAATACAGCAAAATGTACTGGAAAAAGTTGTTTAGAATCGTAAATTATGAAGACGTGCAAAATTTCAAGAACATCGGCGAGGTTTGAGGAAACCATTTTTCAACAAAGCACGGATTTTATCAAAGCATTAAAATTTTGCACATCTCCATAATTTACCGCTCTGAACAACTTTTTCAAGTAACATTTTGCTATATTTTAAGTAGGAAAGGCACTTTAACTGAAACGATAACAGTTTTCAATCGGTGCACTGAATATTTCAAATAAGATTATTTCGAAAACTGTTACTCCTAACAACTTCAATAAGGTATACCTTTTTCAGATATAACAGGTAGGATAATCGATTGTTTCAATAGTCATATGGATACACTAAGCAGCAATAAAGTTGTGTCATTTAAAAGAAACATAATGTGCCATAAGTGGTCCCCTCTACTAGTGACGTCAAAATTAGAAACATATTTGAATTTCTCGTCCGAAAAAACCCCCAATTTATAAATTTTATGTAAATATTTGGATTTCTTAAGAAGTTATTTATAAATATCGAAAATAAAATTTTAACTTTAACACCCTGTAACTCCGTCTATAATCAGTTTTGGAAGAAATGTTATAAAAAAGGTAGCATTTATTTTCGGTCTAGAATTATCCCTTGAATTTTTTGGTCATCATTTCCGGACACCCTGTATTGCACCACTCTATTCTACGATTTAGTTGTGGTGTCTTGAAATTTTGTATATTACATATGGATGTACTGTACCAAATACACACGCAAATGATATTTATGATCTATAGTAAAAAATAAGGAATTTATTTTTCCAAAATGTTTACAATGTGTTATTTAGAACTTACTGGAAATGTAAGTAAATATATACCTATACCTATTACACATTTGCAGTAAAATAATGAAAACATTTAATTTTTTACGATAATGTAATGTGATGCATCTTTTTGAAAGATTCACTAACGTACTGATAAATGAAAAAGCGAGTGAAAAAGCTTATTTGCAAGCAAGCATAAAGTGAATAGAAAATAATTAACAATAATTTTGCTAAAACCATATACCTATAATTATAAGCAAAGGCAAATCAATCTACGTCAAAACCTTATATCAATAAAACCTATATTTTTCTCTGAATTGTTAATTATGTCAAATCTAATAATCTCATCTCAACCTACACATTTCCATGAAGCGTAATTGAATACGTTCTAAGTCGACCGTAGTTTTAAACGTATTACAAATGTATAAATTCCTAAATAAGCATATTTTATCCAATTCTCAACAGATGCAAAATAAAAAAAAAAATTGATTTACGTAGTAGAAGCAGCAGTATTTTTTCAACATATATATATACTGGCAATAGTTAGATACCTAGTATCAAAGCTAGTATATAACAAGGTCTCCAACTTCTATTTACTTTGCAAGTTTCAACACTAATCAAATTTATTTCAATGTGTTACGTGTTTGTCTGTTATATCATAATTATTTTTAGGAATGGTTCAACTGGGTACGGACTGGGTAATATTCTTTGACAAGTATGACTATGATAGCAACAATCATATTATACACTGCATCAGATTTTGTGTACAGTTATAAATAAACAGCAATCAAAATAATAACTTTATCAATTACGGAACATGTATACAGGATGGTCCATTTTTATGTGTATTAGGTATACCTAAACACTTAGATCGTGCTCATTTTTTAAGCTTTCGGTCTTTACTACTGCATGGATCTTATTGTAATAAAGTAAAATAATTAGTGGTAAATGGATTCGTTATTCTGAAATGCTCGCTTTTAATTCCTGGACAACTAATCCAAAATAAAAAAACTACATAGGTTAGCGATGGCTATGAATCGTATCGAGGATATCGGCCAGTGGCGAATCTAAGGGGGGGGCTTAGGGGCTTAAGTACTCGCCCATGGCATTGATAAAAAATAAAATAGTAAAAAATCTCAGATAAGTAAATGAACTAGAGCAGCATAAAAATATTTATAAAAAAAAACAATTGTTGTAAATAATACATATTTGATTTAAATAAAACTAAGAGCACAATACGCAACCGTGTTGAGTTCAACTGATTGTGAGCCCTGATTGGCTTAACAGTAAAATGCAGATCCATTTGTAGTTTGAAGAGAAATTGTTTATTCAGGGTGATTCAGTCATAATGTCATTAATTTTAACCACGTCTTCGGAAGGCCTAATAAAGACAGAAAATTGAAAGAAAAAATTTTACTCGACCTTTCAAAACAAACAAATCACCCCATAACAAGGGTAACGCTCCTGATACGCTACAAATTTTCTGATGACGCGTACGAGTATTGAAGCTATATAGAAGTCCAACAGCGTTGCCACTCAGGATCACCTACATATAATAACAGCATGTTCGGTACTAAAGTGATTTTTTTTATGACTGCAAACTTCTTGTTTGCAATCTAAAATGTATGCATTTTTTATATTCTTTGAGGTACCTTTAAAAATGGTGGCATTTTTAAGGTATTCATTAAACGTTTTGTGACGTAAAATTCATTCATCATGCCCTCGTAACACAAATTTAAAAGCTTCGCAAAATTTTATACAGTAAATAAATTTGGATAAAACATTAAACATACCTATTTTTTGTCATCCCTTTGTTATGTTTTGAAAGCAGAATCACGTTGAGTTCCCAAATAATGCAAATCGCATTTGATTATGAATCAGAATCAAATCCATTACCTACTAATGATCAGTAGGTACCAAATAACACAGACACACACGAAAAACACAGTCGTTTATAAATTTTTCCACGACTCTGTTATTCTACTCTGATGGTTATAAAAATTAATTGTTATTGTTGCGCTTCACATTGAGTAAACATTTAAAAAATTGCCGCCAGCTGTCAGTGACAGCCTGAGGGTTTAAATAATGATTTGATATATTTTTTTCGGCGTAAATATGCATTTATTTTTTTTTTAAATCACTCTTCTCTTAAAATTAATGAAATTATGACTAAATCACCCTTTTATACATCAAAAATATAAAGTGACTCTTTTTCAGTGTGACAGCTTTTATAACGAGCTGTAGACCGTAGGTCGTAGGTGAGTTATAAAATTCTCGCAAGTGCAAGGAAACGGTTTTAAATTCGAATTTTATATGATGATGATTTTTTCTAGTACTACAGTATACATCTAATAATATAAGAACCCATAGAAGTCGATTAAATTCGAAGAACCTTTTGTATATCAAAAATAATCAAACTATAATCCATATCTTGTTTTAACAGTAAATTAAGCTTGAGAAAAGAACAAGGGACGCCTACATTATTTTAGCCTACACTGCCATTTATTTTTTATTATAAGGTATTGAGTGTATCAAATCTTTATACTAGTCTGATCCGAAAATACTAAAGAGATTATCTGGATTACTCCAATAGATTAGGTAGGTAATAGGATTAGAAAAAAAGTACTTTTTTATTACTAGGATTACAATATATATTAAATAAGTCAATGTTTTCGTTACAATCAGTTTAATCGTATTTCTGAATCATTTTTGTCAGTTCGAATACTGTATAATGAATTTTGTATAATTCATTCAGTGGTGCAATGCGTCAGAATAGAAGAAATAAAATAACATAGAAGCTCATAAAAATGTATTTTATACATCGACATTATTGAATCGGTAGATATAGTGTGAACTCAATTCAATTGTATTTTGCACTAAGACAAAAATTTGGACACTATTTTTTACAATAAAATTTAACATTTTAAGGAACAAACTTATTTTCTGAAAATGAAGTACGTATGTAAGTTCAGACATTAAAATAAACGTATACGAAAGCGTTCCTAAACCTACTCAAATAAATTTATTTATAAATAGAATGACGCTCTGAGTTTTATTGAGCCACACTATACGTGAATTTTAAATTTTCGAGTCAGTTTATTTTATTTCATTGTATCAATTTATCGTCATTACCTACACCCACATCTGCACTTGAGAGGAAGTATATGTATAATAATAATTTTGTCTACCTGGAACTAATTGTAAACTAAGAATTTAAAGGAATGCCACTAAGAATATAGAGGGTGTTTAAAATAAGACAAATTTTGGAACATAGTAGACAAGGTTGAGGCATGACAAAATATAAAATTGGAAGTCCTGTTCAAAAATATGCCGTTTTGGCACCAGTCTTAAAAATCTTTACGACGCAATGCTACTGGAAAATGTGCTATAGTCTGTTTATAAATAAAAACCCGTAATAAAACCCCGAGATAAGAACCGGCCATGGGCGTGGTAATATTTCGTTTCAGGTAAGTATCGGGTAACATTAATGCTAACCGATAATGGGTGTAAATTAGTATATTTTACTGGATACATCATAGGGCAGGAGCCAGTGTATTGTGACAGATCAATCCAGTCTTAGAGCCGAATATACGAAGACGTGCTAGTGCAGTAGAGTAAAATTCGACTTGTATTTAGTGACTATTGTGCCAGTGGATATAATATTGTTTTGGTAAAATGTCGAGCGTATCAGACTACGTACCTGCTAAACGCGTGAAAAGATGTGCGCTGTCTCAGAATGAGAAGATTATTATATTAAATGTATTTAATGCATTGAAACACCAAAATCCTACCAACAGTGTTGACGACATCGTGGAAAAGTGTTCCAAAATGACAGGGATTGGAAAATCGACCATCTACAGACTACAGGCTAAACAAAATTTTAAGTGAACTTTCAGAGGACAACGATTTGCCAAAAATCAGAAGAAGCAAATTATGGGCCGTCTTACGAGAGTTGAATTTTTGCTTTTTTGCTGGGAAAAGCAGAACAGGAAGTCAGTTCTTATCGACAAAGATGAAATTATTTGTTGGCGAAGATCTTACTAAAGATCAATTAGAAAATTCCGTGATGAAGGGAGGAATATTTATTATCTAGAGTCTAGACGAAGCTTGGGTCAACGAGGGATATACTGTAACAAAATTATGGCAAGATAAAAATGTAAAAAGTTTTTGACAAGCATTTTTGGATGGACTTTCAACAGGGTTCAAGGCACCTTCAGGTAAAGGGCGAATATTAATAATGACACAGATAGGTAGTGCCAGTGGTTTTGTAGATGGGGTTTACTTTTATTTGAATCTAAAAATACAGGTGACTATCACGAAGACATGAACGCAGATGTTTTCGAAGAGTATTTTACACAGATGTTGGATCTTATTCCTCCGGGGTCTGTAATTGTCATGGATAATGCCAGTTACCATTCAAGGCAGACCGAGCGGACGCCTACGACTGCTTGGAGGAAAACCGATATAATTCAATGGTTATCTGGAAAAAACATTTCTGGTGAAACAAATATGATGAAAAAGGAACTTTTAACACTTGTCAATCTTAATAAAGATCAGAAAAAATATGTTATCGATGAAATGGCAACAAATCGCCAAATAACGGTACTACGGTTACCACCTTATCACTGTGAACTGAACCCAATCGAATTAGTCTGGGTGCAGGTAAAAGGAGATGTACCGCGAAATAATACGACGTTAAAATTAAGTGACGTGAAAATTTTGTTCAAAAATTCCTTGGAACGAGTAACTGCAGATAACTGGCAAAGATGTATACATCATGTACAAAAGGAAGAAGAGCAAATGTGGGAACTCGATAATTTAATTGACGTTACTGTGGAACTTATCGTTATCAATCTAGGAGACGAAGATAATTCATCAGAATATTCAGAGGATGAATTTTAATATACCTACTTTTTTATTTTCTTTAATGTACATTTACAACACTACATTTACTCACCATAATTTGAATTTTCAAAATACATATATTTTTGTGTGGAATAAAAGTGTATTCATAAAATTGAAATAAAAATTTTGATAATAATATTGAATAATTTTAACCTAAAAACCATCTTAACCTGGTTATGATGCTTAAAGTAGCCTCATGTTTTGAAATGCTGTTTTTATATTGTTTACTTATAAGAGAAATGGGCCGAGAAATTGAAGCGGCATAGACAAAGACGGATTGTCGGGGATTAAATTTTAGCTACCTGTTAGTCCGGTCCGGTCACACAAAGTTTTTTTAAAAGTACACCTCATCTATACCGATTACATAATATAAAAATATTGAATATAAACACCAGTACTACATTTATTTACGATTTCCATACATAATAAGCTTTTAAGTATTACTCTCTTTCATTTCTAAACAGCCTATAAAAAACATGAAAGACCGTGGATTGTACCATACACTGTGAAAAATAATTTACAAAAAAAAAATAATAATTTACATCAATTCAAGTGTTGCTAGTTTTTTTAAAAATAATTCTGCCGGGTGTGACAATGTTTATAATATCGTATGCAATTTTCTCAATGTACAGTTGACGTGAAAAATTCAGGAGATTTTAAGATAAAACATAACATTTGAAAATGATGCTTTTTCTTATTCTGAATGACTTGTCAGCCTGGAAAATGTTATACACCCTGGAGAAAACTTGTATAATAGGCTTGTTCCGTGCTTTTTTTCTTAAATAGTTTTTATTATGCGTTTTTTATTATTATATTGTCCTAATCCAAATTTGTCTTACTGTCAGAGAAACAATCCGTTAATTAATTACTTGTCTTTAATAACTACTCAGTACACTACTGAAGATTAATTACAACTCAACTAAACACTTATTTAATTAATCGCTATCTAAATCATTTTGAATCTCCAACTGAACACTTCAATTCAAGACTGTAATACAAGACAGACAGACAAGGCCGTTTATTCTTTTTTTATAGACCCAACGAATATTCCTGATATATTCTAGCATCTCTAGATTCATTTCCCGAACGACTCGAACGCTTCTCATCTATTCTCCAGTTGCGCCTCGATACCCCGGCATTATTTGTTTGTTTACCAGAATCGCGTAGGGGCGATCGGGGCAATTTCGCGTTTTGCGACACCACAGTCGTCGATTTGGGTGTGAGTGGGGCACATTTCGTGATAATATTATAGTATTCGCGAGGTATTCGATGTTCTCATTGTCCTTCAAATTTCATATTATGATTAGCTTTCTGCGTTTCCGAGATATAAGAGGTTGAAATTGATGCTAGTCTCAAAATCGTGTGCTTGCTTGTGACATCACTATACGCAACTATAGACTGGGAAATCTACCGCTAACACCCGATTAAATTAAAATTTGCTATGTTGTTTCGTTGTTGTGTTGTTAATATTTTTATATAAGTTTTATTGAAGTTGGAATTAGTAAAGCTGATTGTGCCAATGATGAAACCCTACTTTATTAAGGCTGGTTTCGCAGTGCCTGAATAAGCCGTAACCCATTTTTCTCATTTATTTTCCGACAGAATAATTTCATTTTTAACTGTAGTTCTATTTAATAATTATCTATTACTTCCTCGCGTTAAAATTTTGATAATAAATTCAGAAATACAGCAAAAAAATAATTTTCGATTTTGGTTCCCTTATAAGCGGAAATTCGGCCACGAGCAAGTTATAGATATATTTTTAATGATTTTTCACGTTTGTCCCATACCAATATATACAAAAATGACTGAGAAAAATGGGTTCAAATTTTCCAATAATTTCTTAAATTTACTGAAATTTTAACTTGGTACGTGAGACGTTTGGGTGGAACTTGAAATAAAGCTCCGCCTTTACACGTCACAATTCATTCATAAAATTCGAAGATGTTACTCCTATAATTTAACAGAGTGATAGACAGGGTGTTAATATAAAAATTGATAAGGAGAAAATAAAATTTCCAATTTCGAGGAAATTTTATTTTTGAACTTCGGAACGGTTATTAAACCTGCGAAAGACCGTTCGTATACAAAGTGTTGAAAAATTTTTCACCATTAAAAAAAACTTTAAATCAAGAGAGCTAAAAAATTGTTTTTGGTAAAACGTCTAACAAGGGTTCTTTAGAATAATAATTAACGAAAAAATACAGGGTGTTTAAAAGAGCCCAACCAATTTCTAAAAAGCCCTAAAAATGAAGGGAATAAAAAAAATTTTTGATCAGAGATTGAACAA
The DNA here is from genome assembly GCA_025584915.1 of Monochamus saltuarius. Lineage (NCBI taxonomy): Eukaryota > Metazoa > Arthropoda > Insecta > Coleoptera > Cerambycidae > Monochamus > Monochamus saltuarius. The sequence goes on from CM046721.1 coordinate 69,711,508, forward strand.
GGGTCTATTAGAATATTAATTAATACAAAAATACAGGGTGTTTAAAAAAACTACAATTTCTAGAAACCCTGAAAATTAATGGATTTAAAAAAATTTTAGATGAATCTTTCAAAAAGGGACTATTTATTACCTTACTAATTAACGAAAAAATACAGGGTATTTTAAAAAAATTAACCAATCTCTTAAAACCCTCAAAATAATAAAATTTCAATAGAGCTTTTGATTAAACTTTTAACAAAGGTCTATTTAACACTAATTAATGAAAAAAATACAGGGTGTTGAAAACAACTTAACAATCTCTAAAACCCTAAAAATTAATGGATTAAAAAAAAATTATATGAAACTTTTAAGAAGAGTCTATTAGGTCACTAATTAACGAAAACATACAGGGTATTTAAAAGAACTGAACCAATCTCTTGAAACCCTCAAAATAATAAAACTTAAAAAAAGTTTGTGATTAAACTTTTAACAAGGGTCCATTACAACACTAATTAACGAACAAAATACAGGGTGTTTAAAAACTAAACAATCTCTAAAAACATTGAAAATTAATGGATTTAAAAAAATGATGAAACTTTTAACAAGGGTCTATTAGATCACTAATTAACGAAAATACAGGGTATTTAAAAACCCAACAATATCTAAAAACCCTAAAAATTAATGGAATAATAAAAATGTTGTTCAGAGATTTAACAAGGGTCTATTAAAACCCTAATTAATAAAAAAATACAGGGTGTTTAAATCTTTAAAACCCCTGAAAATTAATGAATTTAAAAAAAATTATATCAACTTTTGAGGAGGGTCTATTAAAATACTAATTAAAGAAAAATATACAGGGTGTCTAAAAAAGCTTAACAATGTCTAAAACCCTAAAAATTTATGGAAATACAAAAATTTTTGATAAAACATTTAACAAGGGTCTATCAGAACACTAATTAAAGAAAAAAATACAGGGTGTGTAAAAAGCTTAACAATTTCTAAACACCTTAAAAATTTATGAAAATTCACAAAATTTTTGATGAAACATTTAACAAGAATTTATTAGAAGACTAATTAAAGAAACAAATACAGGGTGTTTGAAGGAGCCTAACCAATCTCTAAAAACCCTAGAAATATATGGAACTACAAAACATTTTTGATGAAACATTTAACAAGGGTCTATTAGAACACTAATTAACGAAAAATACAGGGTGTTAAAAGCCTAACCAATCTCTAAAAACACTAAAAATTTATGGAACTACAAAACATTTTTGACGAAACATTTAACAAGGGTCAAGAAGCAATTAACGAAAAATACAAGGTGTTTAAAAGGCTAACCCATCTCTAAAAACCCTAAAAATGTATAGAGCTATAAAAATTTTGGATAAAATATTTAACAAGGGTCTGTTAGAACACTAATTAATAAAAAATACAGGGTGTTTAAAAAAGCCTAACCAATCTCTGAAAACTATAATAAATAAAAATAAATTTATGGAAATATAAAAATTTTTTGATAAAATATTTAACAGGGTCTATTAGAAAACTAATTAACGGACAAAAATATAAGGTGTTTAAAAGAGCCTAACCAATATTTAATAACCAGAAATTTATGGAATTAGAAAAAATGTATTAACAAGACTCTATTGGAACACTAATCAATTAAAAATATAGGATGTTTAAAGAAACATAACCAATCTCTAAACAACCTCAAAATTTATTTATTTTAATTGTACTTTATTTAATTTCTGAATTTGAAGGTAATTAATTTTGTAGGTAGGTATAGGACACATAATTTATAATAATTACGTATATTTATATAACATAAGAATCTGAAATAATTAATGTACTGAAAGAAATAATCACACGTTATGCAGATTATTTATTTTAGTTATACAGTGTGTATAGTTATTTGTATAGTGTGGTGAGTAATAGTCAATGTGCAGTCATTCATAAATGTTTAACTGAACTATTATTTTCAGTGATTTTTGTTTAAAATATTTGGCCGAAGTTTAAACAGGATTATTTTGCAGGAAAAGAATACGTTTTAATCAAATCTTTTACAAAAGTATTACATTTCAAATATTTTTCAGTATATATCAACACATATGCGATTTTTAAATTAGACATTAATTCTAAATTGAAAAGATCTAACTTTTTTTTTGGAACCACAATAATATGGAAAAAAATATCCAAACGTCAAATTGTATTATTATTTGCACTTTCATACATTACAGACAATTTAAACTACATACTTATATAAATAATTTTATTTAATTATGACATTTTTACTATTTCAGGTAACATATGATCAGAATAGAAATGTTTTAATTTTATCACCATACATTCCCAAAACTGATCATCTCTTTCAACCTATAATAGATAGATACACAAAATAATTAATGGGCATAAATCTTTACTAGATTGTTCTTAAATTACCTTATCTACAACCATTCCTAGAGGAGTCCAAACTATAAAATAACAGTATTTAGCCCGAGTTATTGCCATCTGCCCTTGTATTTGATAATAATAACTATGCCCTTTTTCAATTTCCATTGCCCGTTTTCATTTTGTAAAAATAGACGCGTTTTTACTATCTTCACAGCTTACATTACCAGCCAAGGGCTCCGCATCTTGCACTCATAAAAGTGAGTATATTTTTTGATGGGCATCAAACAGCAAGAATTTATTCTGAATACCTCATTTTGAGACTAAAAGTTCCTATAAATATGTTCTAAAATGTTTTGTTAACTGAAATACAGGCCCTTGAATTGTATTATTTATTTATTGAAGTCGATACGACATGGCGTTTTCAAGAAAAACAGAAAACACTGTTTATAAGTCATAAGAGGTCTTCTTCTGGATATAATTGAATACCCTTTCATATTTTCCAAAAACATTAGCAAAATTTCAATTAGGCCACTTTTTTTGCAAAAAATTCATAGACACCCCTCTATTTCCACCACTAAAATTAATATGTGATGATTTTCGGTGACGAATTATTTGCTCTCAAATACCTACCTTTCGCCGCAACATACTGATTTTTGTTTGTCAGCGGTTATTTCGTTAATAAATAAATAAATAAATAATATAGTTCAACGCCCTGCACCTCAGAAACGAAGGAATTTAATATTCTTAAGTTCTGCTAATTAATAGTGAGACACCCTAAATAGAAATGTCAGAGATTGAATGCTACATGAGTTATAAATTTTAAAAGAAGAAGTTTTTCCTTCCGTGAACACCCTGTTTATCACATAATAATAAAAAAAAATTTATCCACACAAAGAACTACATTATACACACTTTACAATTAAACCAAAAAATTATTAAATGTGTCATATTGATTATTTCAGTTCACTTTTTATTTGCGGTAAATATACAAATATTTCAAGTAGATGCGAAGTATAGATATTTACAGATCTGTTATATTTATAATTTTAGAAACATAAAGTAGTACCAACAAATATAATCGCCCTGTAGATTTTGTCAATAGTATACTGTTTCAGCTGAGAAGATACATTACTGCAAATAATAATCGCCCTGTATATTTTGTCGATATACTGTTTTTGTAAATTTATATTTGAAATCATTTCAAATTATTTATGGATACACTACTACAGATATTAAATCGCCCTATATGTTTTGTCCGTACACTGTTTCTTGTAAATTAATATTTGAAATCGTTTCAAGATTATTTGTGGACAGCTGCGAAGACGGGTCAGCCGGGGAAGCACGCTCATTCATATCTGAACAAACGTAAAATCTACACGTGGCTGTCGTTTTTTGGGCGGTTACAAATGCGTCTGGTTTTATGCGAGCTTCTCTGATGTTCGCTGTCTTTGTCTGTATCGCATACAAACTGTTTTATCGTAGTGGACGGAAGCCGGGTGTTACTCGCTATGTATAAAACTGTGACACGCCTTCTTTATGAGTCGGTTTCTATCATTTGCGAAACCAGCCTTAAAGATAAAGGGTATCAGTATAGGAATGAAAGTAACACAGGTACAAAGTTATTAACATATTAAATGTTTTTTTTATATCTCGTGTCTTGTAGATTAGGATTTATGAAACAAATTGAACTATAACCAATTTTTTGGTCACGCCCAAAACCACTATTCTAAATGAACTTGCCAAAATTTCACGCAATAATTCTTTTATAATGACATTTAAGTATTTGCTCGCTATTTGCACTTAATTTGTGAATTCTGCAATACTTTTTTGCACTCATATTGAATCAAACCAGCAGTACACAACACGAACAATATTCCGAAAATACATGTAACAAGCATGAAGTTAAGCGCAATCGCTGAGCATATGCCTATACAGGGTGTAACTTTGAAAGGGGGTCCGGTTTGGAGGGGGGGGGGTTTGTCCGTGTTCCCTAAATTGCTAATCTGAAATTTGTTTTTTTTTTAAATCAAATAAATAGCCGAGTTATAATTAATTTTTTAAACTGCACCCAAATTGCTATACACGCCGCCCCTGTACAGTGTCCGAGTTTCACTGGAGAACCATGTCTACGGTGTTGCCAGTTAGTTGTTACCAGTCTAGACGTCGGAACTTATCCCGTCATTTCAGGGTCGTATTGCAAGCAGTGCGGCGCGACCGAAGCTGATATTTTATAATGAATTCAGTACATACGTAGCTTTGATGGTGTGCACTACGTGTTATTTATTTACATTATGTTCACGAGTACAAGTTAACGGATACCGTGCAGAAAAATGGATTCACGATTTCCAGTTAGTATTTAATGGTAAAATGTACTCTATGTAATATTTTACTTGACTGCAATCGAAAATCAACCGTAAAAGCCAGTATTCGCCAGAATTTATGGTTAAGTGTTGACAAAACAACTACTGCTTGTGCCACGTTACGAGTAGAACAGGTGCATTGGTAGAAAATTTTGCCACAAGACCTCATCTGTTCGCATCAAAGGTACTAGAACACGCAAATACAGAAGCTATAACAAAAATAGTGATACAGTTCGACATAATTGTGAGGCCGTGAAATGTGAAGGTGAATCTGTCTGTCAATCCTAAAACCATTTTCGAGTGTTATAAAAAAGTACGTAATGTGAAAGTACGTAAAAAATACAATTTTTTACTGATCTATTAACTAATTATTATTATTAAATAATAGTATTTTGTAAAATTTCTGGGCATATACGTGGATAATAACCTCAGATGGTGCGAGCATATTAATAACGTAGCTAAAAAACTTAATCCCCCCTTCAAATTTACACCCTGTATAGTTACAGCAAGAATTCAGACAACTTATGTCACGGCTGAAGGCATGCAATTTTATTGTCAACATAATTTTCGATAGTTTGTCGCGTTAAAAACTAAGTTTTTTGTAATTGTGTGCAATATATAGTGCAAATATTTAGTGTAGCATACAAGGTGATTCAGAACTTATCTAAAAGAATTTGGAAATAGATGCGTCACGAAAAATGGAAACAATATCGAAAAAAAAATGTTTGTCAAATCCTTACAGTTTCCAAGTAAAACATTATTGAAGTTGTAGTATTTATAACCTTAATCCTTATAGTTTTCAATTAAAAAATTATTGAAGTTGTAGTACCTTAACACCGCTGGGCTACTGTAGTCTCTATCCAGGCGATTCCGAAAATTGAAATCCGATTACTTTTTGTATGTATTAAATGTTTTTATGATGCAAGTATTTGCATTGGTTTCCCAAGTGTCAACAATGAATAGCAACTCGGAATTGATGGATATCGTTTTAATTTATGGTGATGTGAAAATGCTTTAGCAGAATGACTTCCCGGTAAACGTGCCAAATGCAGCTATTTTTACCGCTGTGTGCAGTGAGTGTAAATGTAGTACCACGCGAGAGAAATATGAAACCGAATCGTGGAAGAGATAGAGGTCCAGGACGTTCACGACGTATTGCAGCAGTGTGGCGTATCAATACAAAGCTCAATTAAATCCGCACCATGTACAGCGTGTCCAAGAGATTGGACAAGGAAGACCGGTACCATATCCGTCACTATCTCCTGACTACATCATTTGGACTTCTTTTTGTGGGGTTATTTAAAAAATTAAGTGTATCGCAAGTATATATGTATTACATACTATTGATTTACTCAAACGCATCATAGTTGCTGCCAATAACTTACGAGTTCCAAACGGACGATAAGCAGGAACATTTGTGTTAGTTTGTATAAACTGGGTAAGACGGGCCCAAAATTTTGTTGTAACATTAGGGGTATGTCAAACTATTATATTAATTAAAACCACAAATTAATTCTATTAATAATTAATAACAATAGCGGCAAAAGCAGTTGAATTTACCACTGTATAAAATAGGCGTTATAAAATGTTATTTATTTCTTTTCTTGAGCATTCTTTGCCATTTTTTGTCCGGTCGCTGATTGCATGCTTTGCCGCCTTATCAGGTTTTACAGTGGACCAGTTTCCAGTGCCGTGCAAAAGTGTATATTTAAATAATTTTCAAATTGCCCTTTTTAATTTTTTTTTTTCAAAATTGTATTTGTAAGAGTCTGACCACGCCCTCTTTCTCACGCGGTGGATATTTGTAATTAATTTTAATATATGAAATGTGAGAATAAAATTCTTATATTTTGCAGATCAATGATTTTTCACTTGTACTTACTTTGAATGAAATAAAAAAAAATACTGAACAACCCATTGACACAGTGAAGAGATATTATTTCTAACTTACTTAAGCCGGGTACTCACATGCGAACTGCAACTGTAACTGCAACCGTTGCTGTATCAAGATCGCCGTGATTGTATGCTTGTAACCACTTCTCGCGAACCTCTCGATCCGCAGTGTTCGCAGAGAGCTCGTGTCGCAATGTCGATACCGAGAGAAATGATTAGCAGTGCTGCATTTATTTTAATAGATGCCTTAATTGAGGAGAAACGTCCTCGAAGATTGTGGCGCCATGCAATCTATGAAGAAAGAAGTGGATCTGGATTTATTTTTTGAATCCCATATTACAGCCATGTTTTTGTAATTTTCAATCAATGAGAAAACCTTTTCCTCATCCCACGAACTCATGTTTTTGTTTGGCTGCGCGACTAACGAGCGTACACACATACGAACCTCCTGATCGACGTCCACGAACCAACTGCAAATCTCTTTGTGTTCGTCCTGAAAACCGACAACTGGCGGCTCGCTGCGAGAGGCTCGAAGGATGCTCGAGAACTTGGTTCGCAACGCGTCTACACTAAGCAAACTTGGTTGCAGTAACGGTTGCAGTTACAGTTACAGTTGCAGTTCGCATGTGAGTACCCGGCTTTAGATTTCTCAACAAACGGCTATAAATTCGTTGAAAATTTGTGTAGATAGATGGCGCCCTTAAACAATCATAACACCAATAAAGGATAACATTTGTTAGATAAATCGGCTACGAGATTGACTCAACTTCATTACATTATGAAAGCGAAGAGCCAAATGCTCTCGCATTCTTTGGAATAGTTATGGGTCCTGTTGAATGAAAAATGCGGCAAGAATTCGACCAATAGCTCCTCTTAAGAATAGGAGAACAGTTTCATAGTTATTATTTTGAGCAAATGTTGTAACAAATCATTTACGTAACGGAAGTCATTTACTAGCATTAAGATTTAGTCTTTTGAAAGGTCAAGTAAAAATTAATATTTTCAATTTTCTATCCTTGTTAGGCCTTTGGAATGATTAAAATTAATGACTGAATCTCTTTATATAATAGTGAAATAATTTTGGATTACTTCACTTCAGTTAAGAAGTATTTTACCTTCTTTGACGCTCTGCACGTAGACGGGGTTGTCTCCAGAAACCTTCATCCCGTACCCCTTTTCGTCCCTATTGACAATGACCACCACGTAGTGCGGCTGGCTCTGGTTGTGATCCATCAACGAGGCTGGCCGCCCCCCGGCGCCAGTTGGCGTGCAAGGCCCCGGAGACGGCCGCCTCATGGATCCGTTCATGCAGTTCGGAGATGCAGAACCACTGAAAAAATTTACAACAAAGTATGATATAGTGTACGTGTCGCTACTTACTTGTAAACAACGAATTTAAAAAAGATAATGGATAAAATCATATAATACCTATAAAAGCTATTCTAATTGATTTTAAAAAATTTATGCACGTAGTTGAATCGAAAGGGTACCCACTGGGATCAAAATTGTGACAAGATTTAAATCCATGTGAACATACAATTGACAGCAAATCCGCGCACATATTTCAATTTTTTGTGCCAGAAAATTACTCTGTACCAAGTTTGATGTATTTATTACATTACTTAACTCGTAACTTAATTTAATTATAGACCATCATATTGTCACAGAATTTGCTAGAGATGCTAGAAAATACCTAGAAGATTCGTTAGGTCTATAAAAGAAGAATAAACGGCCGAATCAGTCAGTTTTGAATTACAGTCTTGAATTGGAGTGTTTAGTTGGACATTTCGTGGAGTTTCAAAGTTAAATAGTGTTTAGTTGAGTTGTAATTAGTATTCAGTAGTGTACAGAGTAGTTAATAAATATTAGTAAAAGTTGTTTGTTTTTCTGATAAAAAAAAATCGAATTGGAAAATCCGTGACAACATTTTGGCCCTCGGAATATGTGGTAGTATGTTTTCCATTCCCAACCTGTTACAGACACCATGTATATGTGAGTTATCGAAAAAATTTCAAACCGATCCTGATGTATTAGGTACTTAACTCAAGAAAAAAGAATCTTTTTAAAATTGCTCAGAATTGTGATTTGAAAATTTGCCTTTTACGTCATTAGCTGAAACTCAGATTGACAAAAAATGTGAAATTAACAGCTTCTTAGAAATAATGATTTCTTTAAATTATTTCATGAGATGCGAACCGCCGAGGTTAATTCTTGAGTTAAACCTCGCCTTTCTTCGCTCCCCAGGTGTAGGAAGCCCGATTTTAATGTTTACAAACTTTTAGATAAAATTGTGTGTGTAGGCCAAGGTGTAGGCGCTAATTAAAAATTTAACGTCGAAGTCAATAAAATCAAACAAAAAACCATTAAACTTTGAAGACATTCAGCCTTCCAGTAGTTCCAGAAAACCGTAATACGTCATGCACCGCATGCTTTCCATTCGTCGGTCATGCGCCATGACATAATGCGACCCGAGTTATTTGCGAAATAGAGGCAGAAATAAGTATAATAATGTCGATAATGACGCAGGGTGACAGTAATGTCAGGCTTTACGGAAAAATTTGCCTTAAGATGACGCGGAATTTTGCGTGATTTAGCGCGATTTCTCCAGAGTTCGCACGATTTTTTGGGGATTTCGCACGATTTCGTAAGGATTTCGCAAGATTTGTGAAAGATTTCCATGATTTCCTCTAATGCGATGTTGCCAAATAAAATCCGTTCCGTCTGTTCTATACGATGTTAATAGGTTTGTTCCACATGCATAGAAAACCGTACAATGTACGTTTTCGAGTCTACGCAACAGCAAAAAACTGTTCCAAATTAAAAATTATCGTTCCTTGTACGATTTCCTTAGCGTTTCAAATATCTTTGGGACGAGCATTGAACCGTATACTACGGTGATAAAGATAATATCAGTACATGATCATATGTAGGAACTACTTGTGAACTGTTTGTATAGACATGCGCACTGAGTAATGTCGTTTAGATTTGACATTAAAACTGCTCAATTTAGTTTTTTTGATTGATAAATAATAAATCGAATTTTAAAATGTCCGTCCATGACTCTAGTTTTTAATTTTAAATAATCACTTGCACATGACGTATACAACTTCGAAGTTAAATTCAGAGGTACCTAGCTGGTTAGGTTATGTCGAGGGTTATGTTTGTCCCCACTTATTTTTCGGTCAAGTAAACATTCCAAACATTCGCGATTCCATGCACGGTACAATGCATGCGCCTATCACAGCATAGACTATGCTGTGCGCCTATTATCAGTGCATATAATCTCGTGACGGTATCGTGGCCGTACAAAAGTATTTACTTGGAACAAACCTAATAGTATGCGCTTAGCTTTATTCCATGCTTTAAATAGCGACAACTATTACCTACGTAGGTTCATTCGTAAATAAATACATCGGTATAAATGACTATGCATATATCTAATTAAAAAAATACTGCTTAAATTAAAATATCACTTTATTTTTGTTTTTCCGAATAATGATGTTAAATAAATTATTTCGGATGTACTACTATAGTCGTAAATTTGAAAACAAATGAATAGTATAAATTTTCTCGCACATAGGTAATTTTGCAAAGGCATCTCGGTTTTTCTTAACTCATTTGTAGGTATACAGAGACTCATGCAAAAAATAAAATTTTGAAACATTGAGGAAATAGTATTTTAAAACCTAATATCTATATAAAATGTTCAAATTGTTCAGACTCAGCAGGTATTTATATTGTTATTTTACTGAGAATCAATTGACGTTATAGAATATTATTTTATAATACAATTATTCGTACTTAGCATTAAGTATGTCTTAATTTAACTATAACTGGTTAAGTACCAAGTTAGGTATGTACATTTCTGAAGGAAGATACTACTATTTCTACGTAATTATTATCACATCATCAACAATCGCACTACCCCATTTAACTATCTCTATCTGACGGCTTCCGAGACAACAATGGTAACGCTTTCAATTTGGAACATCTTTGAAAACATGAATATGTAAGAGTGATTCTGCCGGTTTTTTTTAACAAATATGTAAATATATATAAATGAAATGAAGAGAACTGGTGAAAATCTCAAACTGATTCATTCATTTCTTCGCCAATGTAAGAGGAATTCGTGTTGTGAATAACTCCGTCAAGAGGTTCATTAAAGATTCATGAGCAAATATTAAAACCGAGATTAAAACAGTTATTATAGATACTTTTTATTCAGTGTTATGCTAGGTGTTAGGTATGTTAATGAGTCAAATTTGAAGTGCATATTTGAAGTCATCTAAGAAACACATTTAAGTGTACAAAATAAAACATTCAATTTTCTTTTGTTTCATTACTTCATTAGGTACTTATTTTTATAAAGCAATTATAGAATTTATAAATATTATGGCTAAACTAATTATTCTCCCAATTACTTACCTATTATATTAAGGTAAGTATAATAAAAATGCTATAGAAAATGCTTACAAATAAGTAACCTCGTAAGTAACTGAAGAACTGCAGACTATATTAGCTTTGTTTGTAGTACTCCAGAATCAGTTTCCAACCGTCAGAAGCATTCTCATTGCGCTCGCGTTGAATTTCTTTGAAAAAGCATAGATCGCCAGCAAATTTGTTGAACTTTATTCTCGGTAGCATATTTTTTGAAATATATTGTAGTCAAAACTGACAGCATGGTAGCAGCACTTCATGGCACCAACGTGGTAAATAAAATATGAAGAAATTCCAAATTTAAGATAAAAAATTGCATGGAAAATTTTTACAGAATTTTTTTTGTATCAGACAGGGTGGAAAGATGGCCATTTTGATCTAGCCAAAAAATAATATTATTAAAAACCATGTTTTACATAAAATTGGATAACTTTGCACTGTGCGAGTTTAATCCTAAAACTATTTGCCAAAAATAGGCTCATTACGACAAGTATGAAGGTCAAAATGGTAATTGACTATTTTCAGTATGGCCGCTTAACTATAGAAAGCCTTTATGTGGGCGTTATCAGTGGCGGAGCCACGGGGGGGGTTTTGGGGGTCAGAAGCCCCCCCATGGGTTGGGTTGGTTGGGTCATATAGGTAATGTCTCACTACAAACCTGCAATCACTCTATTCGCCAAGATTTAGCAACGCGATGACTGACTGACTGTGGTATCGCGAAACGCTACATTGCCCCGATCGCCCCTACGCGTAGACTTATTTTAAGCAATTTGACCTTGAAAATTTCAAAATTTTCGCCTGCGGCGCTAACCTCCCTCCCCTCTTCAACTGATATAATAAAAAAATAATGTGTCCTGTATCTTAAAATTCAAAAGGTGGCAACCCTGCCTGCAACTAACTTCTAATTTTATTTTTGTCATTTTTGTAACAAATATTGTTCGTACCTGTTTATTATTTACATGTTTATGATGAGACTTTTTTACTTTTTATTGTTTCAATTTATTAAAAATTATTTATTTTTTTTATTAAAAAAATCTAGTCTGAAATACTTTGTTCACTGAACACCCCCCCCCCCCATGTTAAAATTCTGACTACGCCACTGGGCGTTATAAATGGAAAATAATAGAATGTTATATGTTTAAAGTGCATAAATGTCATAAAATACTTATTATTCAATACGAACGTCAACTCTATAACTTGTGCTTACTCTATAACAAAATGTTTTCTCATTCAGAAAAAGTTGATATGTTGCTAATTTATGGCGATGAAGAAGAGTTCGTTCCTGATCATAGAACCTTTACAAGCTTGGAGGCGACCTTGCGACGATATGAAGAGCATTTTCTGTTCGGAAGAATCCTTGAAAGAATCAAATAATTGACCGAAGGATAAGAAACAATGTTAATACAGCTAGACTGTTACAGTATTTGTAACAAAATCCACGAAATTCTATACGGCAGGCTAGCCGGAAACTGAATTCGGATAAATCACCGTTCAATGAATTTTAAAGACCAATGGATATCATGACTACAAAATTCACAATTTGTAGTATGTAACTGAACGTCGCATTAAAAACAGGCTTAATTTTATAGTATTATAGTAAATGTAGAAACTGTTGATAAGATCCCTTTTCGGCACGTTCCTAAGACCGACGAAGTCGGTTTGTCAGTAATGGTAACTTTGTAGTAAATGTATAGTGCAGCACCATCGGTAGACTTTATTTTTATGAATATACATTGAACAGCGTGAGTTACCTAAATTTCGTACAAGAAGAACTTCCTGCACTTCTTGAGAATGTGCTTTTCAGCTAAGGAGAAACATATGGTTTTAGCACGACGGAACTCCACCCCACAAGGCCAGGATTGTGCAGCAATACTTAGATAATACTTTCCAAGAAAAATGGAATGGGTTTAATAGACCTATTCAGGGGCCCGGAAAGTCACCAGATCTAACGCTCTCGATTTTTTTAGGGGGGGGAGGGATTTAAAACATAAGGTTTACAAAACACCTTTGCGAGATATTAATCATTTGAAAGAAAAAATCACAAAAATGTAAAATGTTTATAATGTACCCTCGATTCCTTCGGATGTACCATTTTATTTTTCTATAAATAATTCTCTCACATGTAGCAATTGGATACCCTTACTTTTTATTTTTAAGAATTTTATGTACAGGGTAATTTATTTCATATGCCCAAATTTGATATTTCGGAAACGATGAAATAAGTATATATAAGAAAATTAAAAGGCGCCGTATCAAGGCCACCTACGACCCTTTATCATAACGACGCTAGGCGTCGCGGTGAATTATCAAACTTTATTAAATATTTAAATCCCTAATGCTAAATAACATCCGTATAGTACTGGATTTGCCTGTCGCACAACTCCCTACTCCGATTACGCGATTTCGGCGATTGCGGGATATCGGTGATTTCGAAGTTGATCGCGGCATTTCGGGCTTGGCACCCTCTTTGCGGGTATGGTAGGGTGAAACAATTTTGGCTTAGATCAATGTGAGAGATTGATACCGGTTGACATTTGACTACCCCCCAAATTAATGAGGTTTTCCAGGTTTCCCTCTCTCATTACCAACGTAAGTCGTTCCTGGGCGCAAATGCGGCCTGCTTAATAATATGTCACCCCTCTCCCGCACAAGTCCTCGACTTCTGGGCTAATTCTCGTGGTTAGAATTAGGGGTAGAAATATTATTATTATTATTATTATTATTATTATTATTATTATTATTATTATTATTAATATTATTATTATTATTATAGTATCGAGTTTGAGACACCCTGTACATTCATATCCTTATCGCGTATTTTTTTATGCACGCCGCACCACTAGACCTTGCCATATTCGACAAGACAATTTGTCAATTTAGGTACCTAGCTCAAGCTCAGTAGTCAGTTTACGTTAGATGTACTGGTCCGATAATAACGTGAAGCTAAAATACATCACTCTACTTAAAATTTCTTCCACATTTAATTATTCATTTAGTATTAATAAATGACTACTGAAGTCACAAGACAGTGCAATGTAAAATGGACAGTAACAGTAAAAAACCTAACTTAAAAGCAGAGTCGAAAAAATCGAGAAAAAGCAAAGGAAGTTATTAATTGAAGAAGTACTGTCAAAGACCGGTGCCATGGCCATTAAAATCTGTTGATCGTAGCCGCCGATTTAATGGAAACTGTCAGGCCCAAACTCCACATCAAAAATTTCATGTACTCTGCCCCAAAATATGTAAATAATAAAATTATTGTTATTTGTACTCATCACATTTACATAAAAATCGAGGGGGATGACTCGGGGATGAGATCAGTCAAAAAAGTTAGACGGTATCAAAATGGGGTCCAGTCCGGGCCTGACTGTACCTATCCCGTGACCTATGTAAGGTTTATCAATGAATATTGTTATTAAACACTCATTAATAAATGATAAGTGATAACAATGCGTCGTGCCCCCAACATGTTTTTTAATGTTCTCTATTTCTCTACTTTTTTCCTGATACTCCCACGCTTATACTTAAGTAAACTTGGAAGTAATCACAACAAAGTTGTAAAAGCAAGTAGGTATCGCTTTTTACTGCCTATTCCAAATCTCACCATCATCAGCATGTTATATTTTTGCTATTAAGAGCAGGACTTCTGCCACCGCATAATTTTGGCGCTACTTGTACCTCAGTTCGAATAAAATTATTAATTTATATTGGTTTCCCACCAAAGACGGCAGTTGAACATGCTGGTTATTTGTTCTATTAAGCAACAGGTGTCGCTGTTTTCGACAACTTGTCTCCACATTATCCAGTGTAGTACATTATAATTTATCTTGAAAATGTAAAATTTTATTTGAAAATCAACGTATTATAATCGTTGACAGTAAAATATATGTATATATGTAACTATAAATATGTTAATATGCATTAATGAAAATTAATAATCGTTCAATTTTCTATAAACAATATTTAGTCACAATGATCTAGTAACAATGAAGATAAAACAAAAAACATCAAGTTTGACCTTGAATAAATTTTTTTTGGCGATATATTTTTAATACAGCAGTGCTTATAATATGTATAATAAAACTAATCAAAAATATAGTTTGTAGTAGTTAATCATTGGTGTACAATAGGCACTTGACCGAGGTGTGTATTTGCATCTTCTTTTTAATAAATCAGAGAATATATAGAGTTTAAAAATCTTTATTATACAAGATGTCCCACCGCGAATTAGCGTCGATTGTCATCTGGGAAAATACTGATCCGAAACTTAGAACGACGCCAAATTATGATAGGTATATTTACAAATTTTAAAATATTATACCAAGCGTTTTACTCTTGCCGTTACATTTTGACAACTTCAAACAGCTATAACATATTTTTTAATTGAAATAGAACACTCAAAACCAAATACATACAATATACTTACAATAATCTTCAAAAATGTAAGTACACAGTTGCATTCCTTGGTTAATGTATTTGTTATTTATTATTACTTCTGTAATTTTAAATTATAATTAAACCATATATCTATTAAAACTTAATAATTACTGTTAAATTAAATGTAATATTTTAAAAATAATATTCTATTCTTATTATTTAAATAGTTTTGAAATAATGAAAACTATCAAAAGTAATTATATCAATTTTACCAGTAATAATATACCTATTTCTTCATTAGACTTGGCACAAATTTTAAAAAATACTGAATTCAGTAGCATAGTCAGATTTTAAACTTAAAATTGCTAACAAATTTTTAAAGTGTTTCCATCTTGCTATAAACAACTTGAAGATAAAAATTTATAGTATTTCTCTATTTTACTTATTGGTATTAGAAATATCATTAAAAGAGTGGGACTAGAATACGTTCCGCAGGTAGTTGCGAAGGTTACCGCTGCCCTTGGTTTTATCACATACCATGTATGACCTTGGCGTTGAAAATTAGGGAATATAAAAACTGTGATGCATTTGCGCATGCTCCATAATACAGCGCAACTTTCAGATTCAAACTAGTAACTGATTCATCATGATCCTAGACACATTAAAGGGTTATCTGTTAACTTATTATTGTGACATTGCGAATTACTGTGGCTGTTCTCTCATTCATTTTATAAAATTAAAATGAAAGACCAATGATCTTAGACAAGTTATTTTTGATAAATAATGAGATATTTTAAGTTGTATTGAGTATTTACGGTTGGTTGGAACAGATAGAAGAAGACTAAATAAGTGTTCTCTATAATTACGGTAATTATTTACATTAACGTAAACCTCTCAATCTTAACAAAAAATTCCGACCCCCTATTTTCGAGGGTGCTGATCACGAATCTGAAGTCAGATTTCGGCGCTCGCATGTAGTTTTCGAAAAAAAAAATTATTCAAAATTATAACCTCTATTTATACACTACATTAGGTTGAAATTGCATTGTATTGTATTGTATATGTATGAGTTATATTGCAATTTCAACCTAATGTAATGTATACATAGAGGCTACAATTTTGAATAATTTTTTTTTCGAAAACTACATGCGAGCGCCGAAATCTGCTTCAGATTCGTGATCAGCACCCTCGAAAATAGGGGGAAGGGGTAGGAATTATTTTGTTAAGATTGGAGAGGTTTACGTAGTGTAAATAATTACCATAATTACTTTTCGTACAACTCTCCCTTTCGGAATTTTTCATATTTTAAAGTTACGTCCTGAATGTAGTCAATTTTAATGAAATGTGGAAAGTAGATTTTGTTTATACTGAGATTAGGTAATTATATCAACATTTATCTTGTTTAACAGAAATGCGCTACCCTTAACGTAAAGTGACCGTAATCTTTGACACATTTCCTCTTTTTCAATAATAATATGCAGTTTATATATTAATTTAAAATAAAAAGGACACTCATTTACAACAACAACAAAAAATTGTTTTTGAAACTTATTTAGGTTAGTAAATACCTACTGTTCTTTTAGAAAACGCTTCATTTTTTCAATGTGATTTTTTATTGCATTAAACACTTTTAACGCAACTGGCATTTCTCTATTTGATATAAATAGAGAAGTAATTTACGAATTGAAAACAAATATTTTGTGCTGAAAACTAAGCGTAAGCACGGCACGGTTCCGTTGAAATGGTCTTAGTTCTCGGAATGAATGAGAGTCTCATTATGAGACAGCCATATATACTTACTCATAGCGCACATGCGTATACATATAATGGTTAGTTGAGAAAAAAGAAATAAATATATCATTTACTACATTATTTCACGTACCTAACACTGAAAAAATGTAAATTGTCTCGAAACGTTTTATTTACACTGTATAATTTATTTTCTGAAAAGTGCTGAAAATTTATGTATTAAATATATTTACTTCGTTTTAAACCAAAAACTTTATAATGTAATGAAAAACAAAACTGAAGTTAACGTTACATACGAGTATATTTTATACTTGATAAAACTTTTATAAATAAATGGGGTGATTTACATGAATATTTCTTCAAAAATACTTCAGTTTTAAATATAGAGGGTGTTACGAAAAATGTTTATTTAATATTTATATTGTGTATTTATTCAAAAGAAACTCATCATGCAGCAATTTCAAATCCCTAACCAACCAGTAACGGTGATATGGGTTATTACCCATTCCATCAACTTTTAAAGAAAATATACAACCCTAATAATAATATGTGTAATACGAAACATATTACACACTTTTATTATTTTTCTGCATTCATACTGACTAAAAACAGTACGGAACACGAACAATACTCTGAAAAATGCTTATAACAAGTATCAAGTTGACCATTATCACTGGGCATAATATGCGTATAGTGAAATAACCCATAGTGCCTGGCGATACCCCCATTCGGTGGAGTTTTGTAATACTAATAATTATTCATTTTAAGCTACTAAATAGGTGAATAAAATTCGAATATTTTGCAGATTCATTATTTTGGCCCATTCTTTACTGAACACCTTGTATATTTTTTGTAAAACGTTGAAACACCTTTTATCTCAAAAGCAAATAAAGAGTTTTTATAGGAACTCAAATGTATCCATTTAATGTTAAAGCTAATGTTAATATATTACTTACTGTGCACATTTTTTTAGCTATATAGAATTTTTATGAACATAAATTTTCTACAATATTTACCTGATATTAGTTAAGTTCGGAGAAATGACCGAATATCAAAACCATTTTGTAGTATCTGTTTTAGAAAATAGTACCTGTGATTCTAGCCAATTTTAAATATTATCTAAAAATTGAATACCCTATCAAAAATCGGGAAAACTATATTTAAAAGAGCAAAAATCTGAATATTTTGTGTTATTTATGACTTTTCAATTTTTCTAAAAGTAGAACAAAATGTCTAAAAATATTTTGAAAAATATTTACAAATAAATATTATCATCGCAATACAATAAAGACACTGTAGGTATAAATCAAATTACATATTATAATACGTAGTGCCAGCATTAAATAATAAGGTGGCGGCTAGCGTACCACTTAAAATTATTTTTAATCTAGGTATTTTAATATAAATTTTGTAATTTGTGTCTAGATTAAAATACATGGTTTATATCTATTACAAAATTTGTAAAAATCACTAATAATAATATTAAAACGTAGGGCGCCGAACGCCTTCTCACAGTCAGTGCTTTTGCTGAACGCGTCTAGGTATGATAGTATGATTTCTTTTTTTGATTTCATAATATAATGCTAATGCAGAAGAAATGTCCGCGGAACCAGCACCAGTTAAAACCGCTGCAAATCAGTTTTATTTACGGCGGTTGTCATGACATCGACGAAACGCATATTTTCCTCTGCCTATAGAACCCTCCTAGAACTTACGGGTGCCGCGGAGGTTGAGAGCTGTGTCGGTTGTTCATACAATTAAAATAATTATGTATCAGTAGTGTTATTTATATGTATGTATTCGATTATAAATGTGGAAGTTTGTCAAAGTATTTGTAATTTATTGTCCCGTTTGTATTGAAAATACCATTTTCTAGATGAAAAATGAGAATATTTTTCAAATTCAATAATTTTGTCAATTTTAAGTGGGTTCACTTGAAATTGACAAAAAAGGAATATCAAATAACAAAATGTTCGAAAGTTTTGAGAAGAATGGTATTCACAATATAAGTGGCTGTGTGAAAGCATTTATTTAAAAAAAACTTTTTTATACCCTGTTTAATTGCAGCGAACAAAAAATCGCTCGAACTCTACCTTAATTTTTAAGTGCGGAAATCCTACCAAATATATGATGGGTGAATCAAATAGGTACATTTTTTACTATAAAATGACAAACTCGCCATAAGTATTATTTATCTTTCCGTGTCACCATTGATAATACGTTAAATTAAGATTGTATAAATTACCTAGATATATATTCTTATTTTAAAATGACAATTTACTAAAAGGACTGTATTTTACACTACTCATTAAATACCAATTTTATAATTATTTAAATACATATACATGTATTGGAAATCAAAGTGGGATATACGTCACGTATATTAAATTAATCTATATTTATATTCAGTCAATATAAATCAATCAAATAGGACGCCACTGATTCTCCCATAAAACTATTCATGAAAACGTGCTAGTGACATCTGTGGCATAGAAGCTGAACTAAATCTAAAGCCTGTAATACCTTCTAATTCCTAAGAGAATATGTGAATATGTAAACAATATGGAGGAAAAACATCCAATTTTGTAAACTTTACAGATTCTAAAGTAGGTTTCGTATTGAAATTTGTCTTTGAGGAGTTGTGTAGAAAGGTCTATTCTAGGATCTAAAGGTAATACATTTAGGAATAAACAAGTTAGAAACTTTTTATTTGAGTTTCATTTTCAAACTAAAAATGCGTTTATTGGGCTTATACAATAAAAATATCTTATAAAAAATATGTCATTACCTACTTTGCATTGTCTAAAATATATCTGTGAAGAGAAATTTTAAAATAGTTTTGTATTAATAAAGTTGTAAATCCAACAAAATAAATACCCGTGGCGCCATCCTTTTCCGTAGCGGCAGAAGTCCTGCTCTTAAAATGATGATTCATGTGAAGTAGGACTATAATCGATAAAGTCGTGGTCAAAAGAAGTACGCGTTAAAAAAGCGTAAAACTAGATATGGTGGTGTCGTTCAATAATTTGAGCACATATTGACAGGAAATAAATAATTTAATTGAAATATCCAGATTGTTCTATTTTTAAACAATATAAAGGAATCAATTGAAGTATATTTATGAAAACAGAAAAATTCATAAAATCTTCAAATTGCACTGTCGTATAATAATTTAGGCCTAGATCAATAGAGATTGATGAATGACATCGGAAAATTACCTTAATTTCGTCTTTTAAAGAGCTTAGGGGGCATGGGGAAGAGTGATATGATTATTTAATATACATAATAATATATTGATTTACCGAGTTGTTATGCCGTGACCTCGGTTACTGATCGCTGCCAGTAACAGAATTAAAGTGCACATCACTAGCTCTAGCTGGTATTATTTGACCTGCCCTGGTTGTTCTCGGGTTAGGCTCTGTAAGGACAGACCTGTATCCGGTATCTTTGACCTCGCCTAGGGGCCAACCCATATATTGATTTCGTCTCCTGTTGATATTACTACTGTTACGGTGGGAGTCGTTCCTCGGATAATGGTGGTCTTCCGAGACGTTCCGAAGCATAGTGTAACTGGCCGCATCCCATGCTTCCTTTGGACCATGCGACTGGCAGTGACCAGTTACCGAGATCACGGCATAACAATCCGGAAACCACTAAGTTATGTACTTAGTACTCTAGTACTCAAATAATAGCACCGGCCGTGAAAGCCTAAAAACCACTATGATTAACATAAATTGCAAATAAAATCATAAAAACGCCAAATTGAGTTGTCGTAAAATTATTTACATTTAAGTAGATCAATAGGACTAATTACATCAAAAAATTGCACGAGAGTTCTATTTAAAAAAAATGAGGGGCTTAAAATACTTACTTATTAAAAAGATCATAAAAACTACATATCAAGCTGTCGGAAAAAAAATTATATTTAAATCGATAACGATTTGTTAATTAAGTAGATAGGAAAATTAATTGCCTTTCTTCAAATTTTCAAAGACTATGATAGAATGGAAAATGAGGATATATGTACTTACTTATAAATTTTTAGGTATTAATAATACTGTGTGAAACTAACTACTCAGTGGACAAAAGCCCCAACCTGCGTTGAATTACACCCACAATATCTACCCAGATATTCCTTATTATTAGCTTTTGTAACATTTTTTACTGTATTAGAAAGATATTTTAAGCTGATATAAATCAAATCTACAATTCCTATCAATAAAGTCATATGTATGTTCTCTGATACCAAACATCTAGGTATGCTAATGAACAATTCCACAGACAAAGCAGTAAAAAATGTACTTACTTAATAAAAATCAAGAAAATATTGGAAAAACTTCAAATCAAACTGTCGGATAATAATTTAGGTTTAGACTCGGGTTTAGACAAGGTTTTAAATGCGTAGAGATTAATGAATTACGTCAAAAAATTGTCTTAGTTATTTTTTTTTAAATCTGGAGTGATAAAAATAGAACATAAAAGGTAAATAATAATAAGTAATAAAAAATCGTAAAAACTGTAAATTAAGCTGTCGATTTTTAATGTAGGTATCTCCTATTTTCATATCCCTATATTCTTCCAAAAATTAAACTAAGGCATTTGTCCGATGTAATGAATTAGTTAATCTCTAACGTTCTAAATTAAAATCATCATTGCCCGACAGCTTAATTTGCAATTCTTACGATTTTTTTCTGGATTTTTAATATATCTCCCATTTTCATCCCCCTACATTCTTTATTTTAAATTAAACTAAGGCATTTTTCCGATGTATCTAATTACCTAATTAGTCTAGGTATATCGTTCTAAATTAAAGTACCTATTGCCCGCCGGCATTTTTGCGATTTATTCTCGGTTTTTATTATATCATCCTTTTTCATCCGCTCATATTTACCTATTTGAAAAATTGAAGTGCAATTTTTCTATGTAATTAACAAATCTCTATCGATCTAAATATAAAATATTTTCCGTCAGCTTGATATGCATTTTTTTAAGATTTTTCTCTCGATTTTTAATATACCGCGTTTTTACGTCCCTCATTTTTTTAAATATAGATCTAGGGCAATTTTCAATCGATGCAATCGACGTAATTAATTAGTTCTATTGATCTACATATAAATTATTTTAGGACAGTTTAACCCTCGGTTTAACCCGAATTTTACCTATTTAAAAAGTATAATTTCGAGTATACTTAATTCCTTATTCCATAAGCGAAACTAAGAAAATTGTTGAAATAGAAATATGTAAAAAATATAATTTCAATCACAATTAAGTACTACTTACCTCTGATGGGCATAACACATTGTTAAATTTTATTCAAGAAGAACGTGAATAATATAGGGAAAACACCTCGGAAAACACATTTTGATATTGACATAAAAATTTAATTAAATTCTCGTGAACGTGTTGAAAAATTAAGAAACTTGTTAAGAGATGTTTTATTCGAGGGGGGTAGGTAGGTAATCACTCATGCAAATCTTGTCAAAAATCTTGCAAAATCCTGCAAAACCTCGCAAAATCACGCAAAATTCCGCGTCATCTGGAGGTAAATTTACCCGTAAAGACAATACTGTCCACTTTGCGTCATTATCGACGTTATTATACTTATTCGCGTTTCCATTTTGCGAATAACGCAGGTTTCAGCTCACATTATCACTTGCACGCCACGTATCACGGTTGTTTGGAACTACTGGAAGGCTGTTTGTCTTCAAAGTTTAATGTTTTTTATTTCATTTTATCGACTTTGCACTTCGACGATATTTCTTGAATTAATGTCCCTATCCACTAGTTTCTCAAAAAGTTTGTAAACATTAAAACCGGACACCCTGTACCTGGGGGGCGGAGCAAGTCGAGGGTTAACTCAACAGTTAACTTCGGCGCTTCGCACCTTGTGAAACAATTTAACTATTGTGGAAAACTTAGACCAAACAAAAAAGTGCTGTTTCCGGCTATTTCTAAGAAACTGTCAATTTCACATTTTTGTCAGCTTGTAAGTTTCAGCCAATGTCGTCAAGCCCTCTTTCGTGTCTTCACCACTGGCATCAAATATTTTTTTTACTGTTTTTTTTTCTTGTACAGTTTGACTAGAATCAAAATCAGTTTTTTAACCAAGAACGTCACAATTCTAAGAAATCTTAGAAAGATTCTTTTTTGTCAAGTTAATACTTGAGGATGCTTTTGAAATGTTTTATACATCTCGCGTATACAGGGTGTCTGTAAGGTTGCGGAAACATACTACCACATACTCCGAGGGCCAACATTTATTCATCTAAATTTAGTTACCTACTTTAGCCCAAGATGTTATAGTTTTCGAGACAGGGTATTGAAATTACAATTTTATTTTAGTTTTTCCTCAATAACTTCATATTGTAGTCATATAATTGTAGTAAGTACATCAAACAAATAATTATTGATTAAAGAATGAATACACCAGTGCACACAAATTAGCTTATTGTATGCTAGAAACTGGCCAGTATGGCAAGTATTCTGTTATTATATTATATGACATCTATTTAATCAAACCAATTGAAGTTGAAATAAATTATTTAAATAAATGTTTAGTAGTTTTCTTATTACTTAATTTACGAGATAACTTATTAATACTCAATAACTCGAAAACGGTTAAAGAAAAGTCATGTCATATTTTTGAATTCAGACAAAAGAATAATTCAAAAATTCAACACTACAGAGGGTGTTCTATTAAAATATATACTATTACTCTCGCTATTGCTTCTTATACCCCTCAACTTCTGCACGCCACTGTGCCACTATTAACTTATTAAAGGAGTTCCAACTTATTCGAAACTTTATTTTGTTTCTCTAATAATAACGAAAATATAGGTGGCCTAAATATAATGAATAACCGAGTGAATAACCTTTTACATAACTACAAACCTAGATATAACAAAATGTAGTTTGTAGTAGCGTTTGCAACAGCAATGAATTTTCAAATACCTAATAGGTTTACTTACCTAAATCTAGATAAATTAAATGTTTTCTAAATAATTAAAATTGAATTGTTATTTAAGTACCTATATCATTTATCAATTTGATAGATCTTCAAATCTTGAAGCATATTATTTAAATATAAAATAACTGTGTTAATTTCGTATTTATTAAAACCAGATAAAGACTCAAACGTCGACTCGAACAAAACATGGGAATTACTAAATAACAATAACAAACTTCAACCTACATGAGGTTACAATTTTGAAACAAATTTTTTTCGAAAACTATATGCGAGGGCCGAAATCTGACTTCAGATTCGTGATCAGCATGTCAAAAATAGGGGGTAGGAATTTGTTTGTTTAGATATTGTAAATAAGTAAATAATGACCGAAATTTTCTTTAGTTTCGTTTAAAGTACCTAGTTGTTCATTTAAAATAGGTATTTCTGCTTTTCGTAGTTTGTGTGTGGTGAGGCCTCTATGCTTATGTAATATTTTATTTACGCATCTGTTCAAAATACTTAATGAAAACGTTTTTTACGTTTCTTTATAATTTAAACAGGCGTACTATTTTTTTATTGTAAGTAATAGAAGAGTGCTACGGGGTTTCTACGTCACTGGTGATAATTGGAATATTTAAACCTAAAATCATTGCAGTTTTATCATCAGAAATGGTTTCCAGTTGGGTTTCCAAGTATTAAATAAAAACATATAATATCCTCGATAATATCTAAATTTCGAAATCTTTTCCATCCTGTATCTCGGAAACGGTTGACTTTTTGATAGATATATTTCGGTAAATCTAATTTATTTTGACTTTACAATCACCCCTTCCAAGGATGCCATCAGTAATACCTGAAACACTCTGTATAAAACTGTTTAGCTCATTGTTTAGATAAGTAGGTACCTAATTTATATAATATATTGTAATGAAATAAACTATCCCTATTTAGGTAGGTATCCTACGCTAAGAATAACTATAGTACTGTTAATATGGTACCTACATTCGACATTTAACAATGATCCTTGAGTAATTAAAAATTTCTGATGGTAAGGTAGGTAACTAAAGAAAACGTTCAGACAAAGGTCAAGAGGGGCACATTTGTTTATGTAGCTACCTACCTGATGATGATATCACGGGTATAAATTAATTCTAAACAACCTCCAATATATGAAATTTACATGTTGATAAATTGTGTGGATAAATGTGGAGAACAGACACGGCAATATGTAACTTGTAACTATATTGACGACATAGGCAAAGACTAGCCACTCTTATGAGTATGGAAATGGAATATTTTCTTTTAACTTTTAAATAAAGCAACGCCTACTTTTATAAACAAAGTCAATGTCATGGAGAAGATATTTTGCTCATGCAAGTAGGCAGACTGCATGAGACCGTTGATAAAAAACACTTGAATTTGGAAATTAATCAGTGAACAACTGTATAAAACATTTTTTATTTTATAACAAATGGAAGTTAGTAGGTACATAATTCTAAACAATACCGTAACAAGATTCTATTCACGACATACGGTTGACTATTATGACAAACTGATGTAAAGCGGCAGGTAGATCACAATTAGACTGACGTAAGTGCGAACTAGCCTAGCCGCCCTTCGATTGTTATTCCTGTTTAATTCATTAATTTCCAAGAAATTGATAATCTGTCACAGACAAAGACTCACCTATCCGTTAATGTGGAATTTGTATTATCCATCACGATCTAATATAATCCAATATTTACACCACACAATTGTAAATAAATGTCCACGGCAGCACACATTTCTATTGATTACACTAAATAACATTACTACGTTGGGGCGAATGAGAATTTTAAATAATTAACGCACATATCACTAACACTTAGTGTCAATTTAAAAACATTTAATTAAAGAAAACACTACTTTCGTATCGAATTTGTCGCTTAGAAATTCCGAGACCAACAAGTGTCAGCCATTTTGAGATTCTCAGCTCGAAAAACTGAGTGTGCGCACTTCGGTGATTTTAATAAATAGTTCGTGTCCATTCGTTCAATCCATTACTGATGAAGAGGAAAATTTAAAGTTTTGCGAACAATGCGAACAGATTAAGGGCACAGATCATAAAATATAATTAAGAGTCAGCTAGCCATCTATCGATCACCATTCAGCAGGTCACCACTAGAATTAGTTACCTAAGTATGTAGCGTGTAGGGTAGGTTTCCTAGGTGCCTTTACCTTTCTTACCTATTTTAATATTAACCGCTGTAAAAAATAAATTGGGGCCCACACCCCAATAGATTTTTTATGCTGATAAACAAAATCGGATAGGGTTAAATTAGAGACGGCTGTGGCTGCACATATATTTTGTTTTATTTGACTGAAGCTGTGCATAAGTAAAATGTAAGCCATTATACAAAAATAAGTTAGTGAGGACGAATATCGCGTAATTATCGACATTACAGATTACAATTTTATGATAGGTACTTAGGTACAACCGTTTGCAATAACAATGACACTCTTTAAAATAAATTTTGCGATTTTGTTTGAACTACTGACGTATTTGTAATGAAATCTACCTTCAACTTTTAATATTAGTACCCTCTTAGTTGCTTCACTCGCCAATAGAGATCTAATGAAATTTCTACGTAGAATTTCCAGAAGTTCAATAACTGTTTTGAGTGATGAGTACCTATCATTGTTATTGCAAAAGCATGTACAATCGTTTGCAATAATAATGACACTCTCTTAAAACAGTTTTTGAACTTCTGGAAGTTCTGAATAGAAATTTCATTAAATCTCTCTTGGTACGTGAAGCAACTAATAACTAATGTTAAAAATTTAAAGCAGATTTCAATATGAATATGTCAGATGTTCAAAATAAATCGCAAAATTCATTTTAGTGAGTGTCATTAATATTGCAAACGATAGTACCTACATACAACATAAATAAGCTATACCAGTTGCCGCAAGATATAGATGGAGAAAAATAAATTTTCAAAAATTTGCGAGATATCTGGCATCTATAGGTGTAGATCTAAATGGATTTTTTTAATAGAACACTCCTTGTACAGGGTATTTAAAAAAATGTTTAGACACTTTGGGACATAGTGTAGAAATACTCCTGATATAGAGTTTTCTGCAAATACAAATAATTTTAGAAATTTATGAACTGAATAATAGAGTTTAGCAAATATAACAAGAACGTTATTCTCATGCCATACCTACTACCTGCGAATATTCAAACGTAACCGAAGTAAAACGAATATACATAATAATATAACGATAGAAAGCGGCTTATCCACAAGGTTTAGGTACCTACAGGGTGTTAAAAAAAGAGTGTAAAATATTTCAGTAGGTAATAGTATGAACCAAAATAAACAGAAAAGTCTTAATAAACATAGGTCCGCAAAGTAACGGTTGCGGAGATATGGACCACTATTCGTTTTTCAAACATTTTATTTTATTAGGAATAAACCGACAAAGGAAGCTTTTAACAAACAAAAAACAGTTTAGAAGATGTTCAAAGTGCTCTCCGTCCATTTCCAAGCAGGCACGACATCTTCGTCTCAGCGATATTCGAACTCTTTCGAAAACACCCTCCTTGGTTTGGATTTCTTGACACTTATGATTAGCCCGTAGCTGCAGCTTTTCCAGGCTATTTACAGGAGTACCATACACTAATGTCATCAAATATCCCCCAAACAAAGAAATCTAGAGGGTTCAGATCAGGCGATCTTGGAGGCCATAAAACAGGTCCAGCCCTTCCTACCCATCTATGTGGAAAAGTTTGGTGTAAATGCTCTCTAACGGCCGTGGAAAAATGAGCTGGAGCACCATCATGCTGGAACCACATTTGTTGCCTCTGATTCAAAGGAATGTCTTCCAACAACTCATGTAGTGTGTTCTGCAGAAAGTTGAGGTAAGCAGCGCCTGTTAATCGGTTTGGTAAAACAACATGACCTAGAAACCTGTCACCTACAATACCCATCCAAATATTTAATGAAAAACGTGCCTGATGTCCAGATTCTATTAGAGCATGAGGATTTTCGTCGGCCCAAATATGCGTATTGTGAAAATTAAACACTCCATTTCTTGTGAACCCGGCCTCATCAGTAAAAAAAATGTTTGCAAGAAAACAAGGGTCTTTAGCATCCTGACGTAGAAACCAGCGGCAAAAAACCAAACGTGCTTGATGATCATTTATTGGATTTAAGGCCTGTAATCGTTGCACATGGTATGAATAAAGCAGTTGCTCGTGAAGGATTCTCCAAACAATTCCTACCTCGGCTGATATTCTCCGCACACTCGTACCTGGATTCTGCTCTGCCACTGCTAAAATTTCTTCTTCTGCTCTAGAAGTGATACCGACCTTGGTCTTCCGTATAAATGGCACTGTTTGCTCAAGGAACCGGTATCACGCAATCTTTGGTGAATTCTTCCAAACATGCGTTGTGAAGGAATCTGGCGATTTGGATAAGCGTCAACATAAAGACGTCGCGCTTCGGTGGCGTTCCCATTAGCAGGACCATACATAAAATGCATGTCTGTTAATTCTGCGTTAGAGTAACCAGCCATAGCGAAAGATAACTTGTGCACTGAGAACAACTGTCAAATACGTACTGTTTATTTCACTAAACATCAACCAACTATTATAAGAAAATACACAACGTTTTTGCAAAATAAAAAAAGAGGCTAAAAAACATAAAACATTCCATATCTCCGCAACCGTTACTTTGCGGACCCATGTTTATTGAGACTTTTCTGCTTTGTTTGGTTCATACTATTACCTCCTTAAATATTTTTCACTCTTTTTTAACTAACTTACACATATTATAATATGTACTTGGTTCTGCATATAATATTGTCTAGTTTAGTTTACAAATATATGAAAATAATTGTTAAAATGTGGGGTTAGAATAACAAAATAATGTGTGTCTTACAATCGTTTTTTGAAAGTCATTATTTAATTTGCGATAATTTAAATAATAAACAAAGCATTTTTGATATTTTGTTCTACGCGTTTTATTTTTCGATATTTCTGTACATAAAAACACCGCAAATTCGATTTTATGGTGAGAAATACGGCGACCTTAAAGGTGCCATAAATGTTTTGTTCTCAATAGGTACCGGTTCCGGATGTCCTTTTTTCGGGGATTGTCCCGTTTTTTCAAAAGTTTGTTTTGTGTCCTGGACAAGGTAAGTATATACTAATAGACGAATTTTGTCCCGTAATGACATATGACTATGACATACCCCATCATTTTACTGTGTATTAATTCAGTGGAATATGATTAAAGTCGCTGTAGTCCTACAATATTGTTATTATAGCACTCTGGATCACTTATTGGTTTACAGCTTTTGGTAGTAAGTAGGTACTTATTATTTTTTCGATTGCTGAAATGTTGATTTCTTGGTTTATTTATAAACAATTAATAATCCTAGTAAAAGCAGAAGCGGAGTTACTGACTCTTAAGAGTGAATTATTGGTAAAAGGCAACTTTAAGCTATCATGTAGGAAGTTTTACAGCAAAATTGAGAATGATCAAAAGCTTCACAAAATTGTACAGTCTACAAATAAATATTAACATTAACTTTTCTCTAATTTTATTTCATTATACATATTTATATTCGTGTTCTAAGAGGTTGCTGTATTATCTAAGGTTGCCACCTGTCCTTACTTCAGCCTCTGTGTGAATTACTGGGACACAGAAAAACGAAATATGTAACAATATTGTTACGGAAGCTCACCTACGTTTTTAGTTTGTTAATTATGTTCCTATTTGCGTTAGAACTTACAATTTTTGTAACACCTTTATTTTGACGTTTTCCAGAATATTTTAGGCTATATTCTATTTGTTTCTCAGTACGTTCTTGAAATCACAGAAACTTTGAGAACTCTAAAAACCTATATAAGCGGATCGGTCGGCCAATCCGGCCTTACCCAAATCCTCACCCGGCCGGAGGCTTCGCGCCGCGGCCAAACATGACTACCCCCGGGGGTTATACGAGCCGGCCAAGAAAGAAGCCAGAACAGCGCCAGACGCCCTTGCCGACGGGGCTTGCCAGGACAGGAGGAGGTTCCCCTAGCCACCGGTATCGGCCGCAATTGCAGTCGAGGCTGACCGGAGTAAGGAACCACCTCTACGAGGCGTCCAGGCTTAGAGCGATGAAGTGGATAAAGAGAGATAGTCCCTCTCAACCCCGCTCCACCGTCATTATCCAGCCAAGGATATAGGCGCGCGCCGTCACAGTTTAGTTTATATTGAGCAGTCGAAGGCGATTGACAAACGTTAAAGCATTGACAGTTGTGAAATTCGTTTGATGGATATTTCTTGTATAATCAAGAGTGACAATAAAGTTTGTTTATCTATGTGACGTGTTTCCACGCTAAGCCAACAGAGGTTACAATATCTTTCTATTTATTTTGTTGTTTTTCAAATATATCCCGATTGTCCCTTTTTTTTGCTGATATTTCACCAGCAATTCTATTTTAAATCCAGCTTCAGAAGACGACGTAGTGTTGCTAGCAACGCTAAGTCACATGACTTTCAGCCAATGAAATTAATTGTATTCGTTGTTGAAGTCAAGGGAAGTTAAAAATTTTCAGCTTCGACTATCCAGAGGAGCAACATTTTGTACATAACATAACCAATAAAACCATAACCTTATAAAATATTTATTTCACTTAAGTTAAACTGGTGGTGAGATGTTACCAGCAACACAACATTGTTCTCTGAATCAAGCTTTACCCAACACAGATTTGCCAACCATAGATGATCATAGATGCAATGCTTACCTACTCACAGAAAACTCGAAATATGACGACGTGGATCCATACAAGTTACACGTAACGATAGCAAATTATAAGGTCTGTTCCAACCGCCATTGAGAACTGATTCAGAACGGTCAGAAATGTTTGACCAGCTGTGTCTTACATCGCAATCGCCGAAAGTACATTAACAACTGAACTGGCTGAATAGTTCTGAACGGTTCGGAATTGATTCTTGCTATAGTTGGAACAAATCTATTTTTGACTCATAAAGGACTTATCATTTGTTAAGTAAATTATCGGCTACAATATTGACTCAAAACGATGATCTTCGAATATGAAGGGTTAGATAAAGTAATATAAATGGTCTATGACACATCTATCTAAGAGGATCTTTTATTGATCGAATTCTTCCCGCATGTGTTTTCATTAAATAGGACCCACATTACCCCAAAAAATCTGGAAGAATTTGGCTCATCGCCTTGATAATAGGTGCATAAAGTTCAAGGTGGTCATTTTGTAGCCAATCATTTACTTTACTACAAATGATAAGTCAAGAGTATTTTGCTAACGTCATGTAACTTATGTAACCCAGGTCGTTTTATTCTTTCGACTCATCATTGCGTCGTAAAGCCTCTTAAGGCTTACGGTGAGCGCTCGATCCAAAGGGATATAGTTTTCGCTCAGTAACTCCTCAACGAAAAATTATAAAAATATGCGGTTTTTTTAATAGACTACAAATACTATTTTACGTCGGTGCTGTGTTTTGAAATTTTGAAAATATGCAAAATTCATTTAAAAAAAAATTATTTTACACTTTTTCAAAATTTCAAAACACAGTGCCGACGTAAAATAATATTTGAAGTCTATTAAAAACCGCATATTTTTATCATTATCCGTTAAGGAGTTACTGAGCGAAAACTATGGGTTTGTTTCAACACAGCAAGAATCGATTCCGAACCGTCCAGAATTAGTCAGTCAGTTTAGTTGTTAATGTACTCTCGGCGAATGCGACGTAAGACGGTGTTGGTCAAACATTTCTCACGGTACTGAACAGTTCTCGACGGTTGTTGGAACAGATGTTATATATCGTTTGATAGAGCGCTCACCGTAAGCCTTAAGGATGTATAACCGGTATTGAGATTTTTTTTTAATACCTACTTATAAGACCCAGGCTCTAAAACGACACATTTTTGAACAGGAGTTCCTAGTACCTTATATTTTCCTGCTGCATTACCTCTTCTATGTCATCAAGTTTGTAACCTTTTATCGTGTAGGTAAATACAGAATTTCCAAAATTTGCGTCTGACTGTCAAATTTTGTATGAGATTCATGATAATGGAATGAGATATAACACTGAACTAATGATAAGACTGATGAGATCTAGCTAAAGGACCACGTGGACTGGATCGAATATATTCTCCTTCGAACCTTTCAGCTTAAACCGCGTCTATTTCTGAGCAAATAATTCGAATGAGCACGCTAAACCAAAAGTCGAATAAACATTCATGCAGATGTGGACGAACACGCAAACTGCCTTAAATAGTAAAGCGCGTATTAACTTGAGCATTTTACTTCGAACGCCGCTCACGAACAAACGAAGCAAACAAAGGCTCGCGTGTTCGAACTGTTTATTGCATTCGCTGCGTTCTCGTCAGTTTCATCAGTCATCAGTGTTCGTATGTTCGTCGAAAATCATGGTCGCGGATGATCTGCTAGTGGCAGCTGGCTGGTCTTTTTTTTATACATTACTTAACAAAGAAGAAAAATATTACAACAATAATTTGGATAAGGCGCCTCTTTTCACGAATTAAAAATACGGCATCACTAAAAGATATGAATCTTCTTGGCTTCTTCGATCACTTCAGCAATAATAGCCCAGTCATCATACTTTTTACCTTTATTGTAATGTACTCCATGTTTTAAATTATATAAAATGCAGAATGCTTCATTTTCAAAATCAGCCAATAAATTAAATCCGAGCATTAGGAACGCTACAAACTTGCGTACCTACTCACTGCGCACCGACAAACAAACAAATCGCTTTGAACAACTCGAATTTACTGCCAAGGCACGGCATTTGTATTAATATAGCCCATCATTATAATTAAATCTACCATCGGTAGATACGATGAATACACTTTTAAATAGCATATTGTGAATTTTAAATGTAGTTAGATTCTGCTAATCTGTTTTAATTGCAGAAAGACCCTTGCCCAACTTTGCAGCGGACGAGTACCGAGACCTATAGGAGTAGGAGGGAATTTCACCCCGTATATTTCCAGAACTGTTGAAATGAAAACCCTGTTCAAATTTCAAAATAGACTGACTTTTTCATTAAACAAAACAAACAGAGCTTACTATAAAGATGCAACGTAACACAATAATATTCTGGGCTACTTTTTAACACTCCCACTAGCACCATATTTTATTTGAAATCTACAACTCTTAACTTGTCTAAAAACTTATAATGTTTCATCGTTTTTTTTATTTCAGAACATCAACGAGCATATTATCTGTTATATACAAATATTATTTTAATTCCAGAAATTGCTTCCCGAGTGAAGTAATGTACATCTGTGTTTCGACCTTTCATGAAATACAGAATTAACAGACAGCTTATATGCACTCTGATTATAATTAAAAATTACAAACATATTTAAAACATCTGTCAGTTCATTTAACAGATTTCGTAAATAAATTGCTTCTTTTGAAGCTTCTGAAATTGTCATATATTCGGCTTCAGTGCTTGACATTGCAACCGTTTTCTGTTCCCTGCTTTCCCATTATACAGCAGATCTATAAAGCTTAAAACAAAACCCTGTAAGTGATTTTCTATCATTTAAGTTGCTTGCCCAGTCAGCATTTACAAAATCTTGATACTTATTTTATCATCATAAAATTTTAGGCCATATTGTTTAGTTTTCTGTAAATATTTCAAAACATGATTAGCTTGCCTCCAGTGTGATTCATTAAAACAGTTATTGAACTGGCTTATATAAATAACTTGCAGCAAAAACAATATCTGGCCTAGGGAAAACCACGGGTAGAAATTAAATTTTTCAGAAGGCTAATGTTTCTTGCAAAACCCTTGTCATCAAACAGTTTTAAACTTCTTCCATAGATCTACCGCTGATATTGCATATCTTATGTGAACATTTAATGAATTGATGGTCAAAATTATTTTAGTTTTTGCTTAGGCATGATCTGCTGTTACTACCGCTATACATTTGGATAGTCCTTCCAAAATCAAGAAGTTTTCAACCGCAAACGCCCAATCATCATAATGTTCTTGACCTTTCAATTTTGGAGCATTAACTATCTAGTTCACGCAAACAAAACTGTCTGGGTCCATAACCCATTGAAATAAAAATACATTACATTTTCAGCACAGACTGACATTTATTTATTAAACAAAACAAACAGAGCTCATTAAGGATGCAACGGAACATAATAATATTCTGGGCTACTTTTTAACAAAAACTACTCATCAGATGTTCCTCAAAATTTCTGGGCTGGTCATACATCATAAATGCTTTATAAAAATAATGTAATTTGAGGTTTGACTAAATAAGTCGGACCATCTTTCTCACCAAAGTATTTTATGAATGTAAAGAAGGGCAGCACCAATACGAGCTAACCTTTCCATATTTGCTCGACACATGCACTGGACACTTTACCTTCCCAGTAGACTCATTCGCTCATTTGCTAATTGCATATATGCGCAGAAACACAAAAACTAGGTATCTAAATTAACACATGTACAATCGTTTGCACTAATGACACTCGACACTCTCTTAAAACAGTTTTTGAACTTCTGGAAGTTTTGGGTAGAAATTTCATTAAATCTCTATCGGTGAGTGAAACAACTAATAACTAATATTAAAAATGTGAAGTAGATTTCATTACAAATACATCAGATGTTCTAAAGAAATCGCAAAATTAATTTTAATGGGTGTCATTATTATTGCAAACGATAGTACATTGCAGTTTGCAGTCACTACTGAAGATGCCGACAGTGTGGCGAAACGTTTGGCAGCGTTGGAAGCTCAATTGCAAGAAACCAGTTGCAGAACAAGGACAGCTCAAAAGGTATAATATAAAATTACAAATTTGACTTTTAAACACATAGTTTTCTTTATTTCTTGAGAAAATCATCCTTTACTGCATCTATATTTTATATTAAGTATAGAAAGAAAACTCAACTCAAAACTGAATCAATTACTTACTAACGTTTTTGCTAGAATTTAATTAGATCCTTTAAACTTTTCTAAAATATGTTTGCTAAGTTTGAAGGGTTATTAAATTTCCACAGTTCCACTATTTAATTTTTATGACTGTGAAAGTTAGAGAATTGCTGGTATCATCATCATATTTGGAAATTCAAAAAGTTAACAAGAGAGCACACTTGAACAAAATTCTCAAATTTAAAAAAAAATAATAACGAATTATTATTTATTTAAATCGATTAAAGAAATTTACAGTTACTTAATAAAAAAATTTTGAACTCTGAAGGCTTAGATAACCAACTTAAGAAAAATCTTCATCAGTTGCTTGAACACATAATATTGGGTCACCCTGATTGATAAGTTCTTTAAATTTATGTATGTTCAGAATTTAATACCTATATACCTATATCTTTTCCAAAGATACTGAATTGCGCTACACATTATTTTACAAAACATAGATATCTCTAAAAATGGAACACCCTGAAGATACAAATTTCTCACACATTCAAAATTTTATTTTATTATCAGTTTGTAATTTTTGGGAATCTCATGCCACAAGTATTTTGCCATTCCAATTCCATAGACGTCGCAAACATATTCCAATAAACCAATAAGTTACTCCAGAGTTAGGTGCAGATTAATTACAAATAAATTAATATTCAGTATTGTCTGACCAATTATTCAAATTGTTTAGTTGTTTATATATCCAGTTGTTTTAAACACCTACGTTTATAAGTATATTATGTAGTGAATCATGTAGTATCACAGTTATTTTTATATAAATAACCACTACATAATCATCATTCGTTTAAATACACTGTATCTAAATAAATATTTATTCAGAATGTTTGCTACACTTCACCCTAAAAAATATAGAAAATTATATAGAGATGAAAAATTTGTGAAATTGTCATATTTCACTGCAATTATTAGGAAGTCAAGGGAATCCTGTTGCCGCGAAAATAAAAAAATGCAACAAAACTGATGATTTTGATAAATGAAACGTGGAACTCTGCACTGAAAATGTACTAACATATATTTTTTGTAAAAATGTGAGAACTGGAAGCCGTCCTCTTTGTGATCATATTATTCCATGATAGAGGCAATGGTAATTTTACATCTTAATTCATAACATCGACATTAGCAAATATTCAAAATTAGTAACATACTTATGGACGCCGTATTCCTGTTATTATTACCTATAAAAACAAGTAGGTAGTTTCGTAAGCATAAACATGTAATTCATCCTTATATTAGTATCATTAAATTGTAATTTATTATTTGTAGTTCTTTATCTTTTCGTTAAATGTAGTATATAAAATGACAATTTCAATAAAAATAGTTTACTATAAAATATTATTTAACATTTAACAAGAAATACAATATCATTTACCTAATTTGTTTTATTTGAATCTTTTAATTCACAGGTCGGAATGCGTTATATTAATTTATGTTGCATATCTAATAGCTATAGTGTTTTTGTCTAAGTGCATGCTATAACTATAAAACATTTATTTATTGAAATATTATTTTGGGTCCATATATACCTACTACCCTGCTTCTACTACGTAAGCATTACCATTGAGGTAAAGAATAGTACATATATTTTACACAATTGCATTACTGAACTAACTTTCTAAAGCAGCTGGTTTTGAAAAAATTTTACACTAGGCTTGTTTTATTTTCAAATTTGACTAATCCTAAAATAGTTCTAAATAATCATCCAGTCCAGTTGCATTATCATCTCTTAGTAATTCCTAATAATGAAATGATCAATATAGTACTTCTAAAAGTAAAGTAAAGTCTTTTGTTTTCAAAATAAAATAATTGATTTGGAAATGATATTATGCAGATGTGTCTTCTAAACTTAGTCTAAGAATCTCAAACCTGAAAGGGTTATTGTTACAAAACAATTGTCGTTTTTAAATGTTGATTGTCAGTTATTTGACAAAAATTAATTGTTTGTTATTGATTTTAAACAGTTGATATAGAAATGTTAATTCTGGTAGTAGTGTTCTGGCTTAGAAAGTCCAACAGAATTGTACAAAAAAAATACCTACCTCATTAACTTTTATTGCTGGGGCACATTTTAACATTTTATTTTCCTGAAGTGAGTAAACTACAGAAATATTTCCGATTTATTTGACTGTGTGGTAAGAACAGATCTTTTTAGTTTCAAAATAAATATGGATTATAAAGCAATGTTTTGTGTAAATGAGCTACAGTTAACTAGAAAATGACTGTATTTATAGAGACTGCTCCTTTGAAACTAAATATCCTCGTAAATGTATTCACAAAAAACATAATTTATACATAGTTGAGTAAAATACGGCAGAATCGTGTTGCCTTGTTTTAAATTTATGTAATTTTCATTCCAAAATCTAAAATATGTGTTTGTGTATGTTATTAGTGTTTATATTATCCTATTTAGATATTAGGTAGTTATTATAATTACATCAATATTTACACTCACTAATAATTACATAAAGGGTTGTATGTTTTTTAGAGACAACATGTTTTTCTAACTATACTTACATTTTGTCATAGTCATAGTATAAATCGTAATTTGGTTTTCTTTTTTAGACAACTTATACTTAGATACTAGATCATCTATCAATAATACAATAGCTATGACCGCTACTAACATTCATCACCACTGATTTAAGTGAGATGAACCACAACATTTTAAAATGTCCAAAATATTTTTTGTCTGTGTGTAGGTATTCTAATTTCCGTTTATAGCTATACAAAAATATACAGGGTGATTCTTTAATATTGCGAAAAATTTCAGGGACAAATTCTTTAGATAAAAATAAGAAAAAAAGTTCCCATTAGCATGTGTCCGGAAATGCTTCGTTTCCGAGATACAGGGCATTCATTTTTTTTATAATCTACTTTTAATACTTGTTATTTCAAAAGTCCTTTAACTATACGATTAGGGTATCTGTCTTGATAGATGTCTGATTAAATTATCTTATCGTGTTCAAACAAAATAGCCCCAGTTGGCTTGGAAATTGGAATGCCCACCAACTGTCAATAATTGTTTTTTTGTCAGTAGTTGATTACTGTTTGTCACATTGTGAGTGTAGGAGTGAGCAAAAATAACTACTGGTTTCGTGTTTTGAAACTGATATTTCTCTTCAAAGAATGAATTACACAAATAATGAATTGTGCGATATGCATTTTGTTTATGGTCTTGCCGACGGTAATTCGTTAAGGGCTAGGAGTATTTATGAGCAAAGATACCCTAATCGTGCAATTCCGCATCATACAATGTTTGCTCTTCTCCATCACCGTCTCAATGAAACAAAGAATGACTGCTGAAAACGGGCGACCTCGTACAGTTTCAACTCCACAAATGGAAGAAGTACTCCACGAAATCGAAGAAAATCCTACAACAAGTACAAGAGATATTGCCGCAAATCTAAATATTAGTCAGTCAACAGTCTTCAAGATACTGAAAAATCAGCTTTTGTATCCATATCACAGCCAAAGGGTACAGGCGCTTAAGTGCAGAGCAAAAGTTATTAAAATTATTATTTTGTAACATTTTGTATTGTTATTTTGTGTATTTTGTATTATGTTATTAGTGATACAAAAAATTACTCCTATTATTAAACATAAACCAGTCAATTTTCAAATAAATCGGTTACAGGACTTTTGAAATAACAAGTATCAAAAGTAGATTACAAAAACGGAAACGAAGCGTTTCCGGACACAGGCTAATGGGAACTTTTTTTCTTACTTTTATCTAAAGAACCTGTTCCTGAACTTTTCGCAATATTAAAGAATCACCCTGTAGTAAAAGGTAGGTATTTGAGAATTGATACTAGTTATACTTATACTTCGGTAAGAAATACAATTAATTTAAAAATATAAAAATGCTTCAAATCGGCTGCTATATCGGGAACGTCTCATCAGAAATAAATGCAGCAGTGGAAAGGACATAAATAAGTTAAGTAAAGTATTAAACATTATATTTTAATTGAAATAATTTTATAACTATTGTGATATACTTATATATTTAAACCTTAACAAAATCTTGTTTATATTTGTATGCTGAAAGTATAAAATTACTACAGGTGTTTCCACAAATAGCTGTTGAGCAGCATCTTTTATCATATGGGCAGTCAAAACTACTGCGGCATCTTAAAGGACTTCTACAATTTGCTCTTGCTTCAGGACTTGATGGTGTGGGACATCCAGAGGGATTTATATCTAAGAACATTTAGCATTTAAGAAAAATGTGTATTATTTCTCTAAACGTTATGATAATTTTACAATGTAATTTAACATAAACATTTTATGGCATTGAATTTTTATAATTTTTGTAACAGAGTAGTCCCTAATCCTATACCCATATTTGCAAAAAGAAAACCAGATACCTACATGATTATTCAAATTAAATTTGATCAAAAAATAAGAACACTGTTGCCACTACTTGATTACACGACAAATATTTTTCAGACAAATTCACAACTGTTAATATACACTGACGTAAACGTAAACTAAACTTTGGAGGCTTTAGAACTCTCGAGAACGCGTCTAGAACCAAATCAAATACAATGTTCTAGAAAATCTCAAACTTATTGGTAATAAATTTATATTGCAAAATTGATACCTTCCACCTGATATAAACAGATTTTTAAAATATCGTATGTGGTACGCTGCGCCCTCTAGGCGGATAAAAATTTTTTTTATTGAAGCAGGCTATGACCACAAAAAATTGCCTGTATTTTCGTCATTCATGCAATATACTACATGTTGCCCTTATCTTTCGTATTTATTGCTTTTTTTCAATTTTAGTTAAAAAAAAATGTACCTAAATATTTTCGTGTTGCTCAAGATAATGTAGAACCTGTTTTAAAGACGCCAATTGCAAAAAAATAATAAACAGAATGTACTTTTTTATGCAAAATACAGATTTTCTTATAATATTATTTTATACCATTGTCTGTGTCAAAATAATTTTAAAGACCAAATTGCTTCTAATGTGAAAACCAATAAAATAATATTATAAGAAAATATGTATGTATTTTGCATAAAAAAGTACATTGTGTTTATTATTTTTTTGCAGTTGGCGTCTTTAAAACAGGTTCTACATTATCTTGAGCAACAAAAATATTTAGGTACATTTTTTTTAACTAAAATTGAAAAAAATGTAATAAATACAAAAGATAAGGGCAACATGTAGTATATTGCATAAAAGTCGAAAAAACAGGCAATTTTTTGTGGTCACAACCTGCTTCAATAAAAAAAATTTTTATCCGCCTAGAGGGCGCAGCAAACCACATACGATATTTCAAAAATCTGTTTAAATCAGGTGGAAGATATCAATTTTGCAATAAAAATTTATTACCAATAAGTTTCCTCTATCTCTTAAAATAAAAAAGTTAGACAGCCTTAAAGTTTGGGCACTTTACAGGTTTTTTTGTTATTACTCACAAAGTTGGCCATGGATCTCAAATTTGTTTTTACGAGCATAAAGGCCTCCAAAATTGCAACAAAAAACAATTAAAGGTTTTTGACGTGTCTCGCATATTAAGCGAGATACATGATAGTGGCCCTCTTATGTGATACAGCCTGTATATTGATGTGAACACACCGAATATTAATAAAATAGTAAAAAATAAGATCTACTTACAGTCACAGCATCGCTTGTAATATCTACAGCAATAGTTATTCACCACATCCCCACATGCCTTACAAATTGTTTCTATTTCATTATTTTGGGAAATTACCAATCCGCTTACGATTAAAGTGTACAAAACAGAAAGCTGTACATACATTATAATTTACTATTTGCACACGTATTGTCTCTACATCAATATATCCATGAATGTTGATTGACTAGTAAGGTTGTGACATCATTGTGGTCTGTCTTCAGCATATTTAATTTGTACCCCCAGTCCTCAGTTGCCTTCAATTTCATATTCAGCATGTGTATGTTTCTGCCGATTCGTTAGTGTTAAGCGAATTATTATTTTATAATGAATAACCTATGATACTAAATTTAAAAAAATATAATCCGCAAATTTCTACGGGAAGAGTTTGAATATGGTTTTCAAGCAAAACTTAATTGGCACCATTGTACAACTACAAGCATATAGAGAAGCTTTGGTACAACTGATATCCCATTAGAGCTCTTGTAAGTCATTGTAAAGAAATAATATGTATCTGAAACTCTTATAAAAATATAATGCATACTAGTTCGAATCTATGGCACGGACATTGTGATTATTTGGACACTACGAAAAATGGCCGGAAATTATGCCTGAAGCACTGTCCACAAAAAAGATTCAAATTTTGAATGTAAAATGTATTCCAAATATTTATGAGTAATACTCGCTTACATTAAATAACAATTTCATGATTTGTTACTGTCAATAGTACCTACTTGCTTACAAATGCGCATGTTCGCAAAAACTATAATAGATCAATAGTCCTATTTATCATTCGAAATTATTCATTACTGCTATATTTACTTTATTATACGATCATAGATATTTCTGATAACTACACATTCAAAATTTGATTTCCTCCAACCTTAAAGGTTCCTTTTTCTGCTAATTTTGAGAAAATCTGTCTTTGATATTTGACAAAATATGCTTTACATATTTTATATAGCCATTTTAGTGTTTGAGAAAGGTCATCAAATCGTTAGCTGACACCAAGATGCAACATTTCGTTATACATAGCAAATAGTAGTTAATAAAAACAAATTTATTTTTATATCATATATTTTCTGAGTGAGGATATTTATTTATTTCTTATAGAAAATTATAAATAATTTTAATTATCTCGGAAACGTCCAGACGTACAGCCCTTAAAATATGCAACTACAACAGTAGTCTTCAAGTTGAAAAAAAAACAATGACATTTTCGGAGACTAGGAAGCCAATAAATAGTGAGGATATGAATAAGATTAAACAGAATGGTGTTTTTTTATTACCCTGTAACCTATTCTCTGGTAAATTTTTTTTACAAAGATGCTTACAGAAAATATAACAAGATTTTTAGAAAGGCTCTTAAATTTAGAATTGTTTGCCTCTTGTGCATGTTTTTTATGTAAATTGTTTAGTTTCTTAGTAAATTTATAAAACGCAAAAGGAGGGTGTGCTCATGCTAGGTGTAAAATTTGATGTATTTAAACAGAAGGCGCTTACTACGAAGCACTTGCATATTTTAGGATTCATGTTAGACATTACCTACATATATGTTTTCCTAATTGATGGATTGGAACTTGGAAGAGGATTAAAATATCAATAGCCTGGCCACCACGATCACCTGACTTAAATCCTGTGAGCTTTTATCTATGGGCACACTCGAAATCTCTGGTTTATGTTTATGTGACTCCTATTGATATAGAAGACAGCTTAGAATTGTTGCATGAACGTTTAATTTTATCAATAACAATTATTATTATAAAAAAATATATTTTAGTTTTGTTTCTTAAATAAAATCAAGTTAGTTGTATTCTTAAAAACAGACCCCGCTTAAAAAATAGTAATGTAAATAATATTGGAGCACCCTACCCTCTGAAAAAAAAATAAATTTTAAATCCTTCAAAAATATATTTTATTTGACAAACAATACAACTGCACACAAAACAATGCAAAAAAGAATATTTGCAGACCACACTTGTACCCCGCTATCGATTTTAATAAACGGATAAAAAAAATCGTAAGGTAACCTTATCTCCAAGCTAGGACGATCAACGAATTTAATTTGCTTCTGCACAGATATATCATAGAACACAACTCGACTTTCCAGATTCAATTCCAAATATGTGCTATTTTTTTGCTTGTTGTACGACAACGTTTTATTCTCAAATCCCCCAAAGGAATAAACTACCCCAAGAATTTTTTCCTGATTCAGCAACGTTTTGAAATCAATCCTGGAGTGGTATATGTCTACGGTTACCTCCTTTACCAACCCAAAACACGTCAAAGTTGTATTTTTTGAACTAAACAAACCAGTTGTTCTGTTGAGCAATTCTTCGATATTTAAATCATACATTATCCTAATCCAGTCTTCAGGTGTATTAGCATCAGCGTTTCCAAACATACCTACAGTTTTATTTTGACCGGTTATTCCCCACATCTTCAAAACGGTCTTTTGCAATTCTCTGCATATTTCAGTACCGTTAAAGTACTTATTTTTGTTGAATAACATCACACTAAACTTGCATTTGGTTAGTAAATTGTAACCAAATTCTATGGTCAAGTAGTTGGTCTTATCCAAAATGCAATTTCCCTTTACGTTCTCTGATAATACCAAAAAATTTCGCAGATAGTCGTTAAATGTTCTTTGAACTTTTACAGTTGCATTGGTAGAATTTCCTAGATGAATCAAATGACCACTTAATATCGGTCTTCCGATAATATATCCGGGGTTTCCACTTAACATTGCCGAATAGTTTCGGGACTGATTAACCCACCAGAAATTAACCTCGAAGGTTTGGAAAAATTCAAAGTCTTCCACTCCGAACTCATATGAGACTTCTCCCACCATTCCTAACAGTTCGATCCTGGTGTAGCCTTGAGTGCCATTGTGGTAAAAATTATATTGAAGTGTCTTTACTGCATTTTTGCATTCATTTTTGTTATTTCTTATATTAAAGTTACATTTGAAATCTAGGCGTGAATCATTCCGTGAAACATTCTGACAGTTATCGAAATTTTCGTTTTCGCAAATTTTCGGTAAAATGTCCAAGCATATATTTTTTGGGCAATCCTGAAAATGAACAACTTGAAAACATGGAAAGTGTTAAAGCAAAATTTAAGACTTACGTGTATATTTTTATATTTCGTCATATTAAAAAAATTCGGATTGGCAACCACGGTTACGTTCTGGAAATAGTTTCTGAAATGAAGATATTCATTTTCTTCACTGATGTCGATTTGAGCACATATACCTTTCACGTTCTTAAAATTTAAAACGTCTTCCTTCATTATACATGTATTTGAAAAATATTTATTTGGCACTTCTAAAAATAAATTATACTTTATATGAGCTGTCTAACTAAACAATACCTTAGATGAAAATAAATTGATTTTGATCTGGTGAAACATTTTTTATTGCCTCTTACACTAGTAAAGATAAAATCATTTAAATAAAGATTTAAAGGCTTAATAGAGTCATTTCCGTAAGTGAAATTCTATCCTACAAGATTATACACTGCTTTAAAAATATGTGTGTTCCTAACATTATTAAAACATGCTTCATTTTTGATGTGTAGAGTGTAAAGGCGGGTATCCATTTGTTGCAAAATCACGTATCGTATCAACGTATCGTATCAGTGGAGACAGGCAATCGTTGCACAGTAACGTATCAAAATAGGTAAAAACAAACACAACGGACTTGATCGCTCAATTGTCGGTTTTTCGCCGACACATCAAAGAAATAGTGGTTGTTAGGCTTTCACGGCCAGTGCTGTAATTTGATACATGGTGATTTTCCGGGTTGTTATGCCGTGACCTCGGTAACTGGTAGCTGCCAGAAACAGAGTTAAAATGCACATCCCTAGGATTAGCTGGGATACTTTTACCTGCCCTGGTTGTTCTCGGGCTAGGCTCTGTGGGGACAGACCCGCTATCGGTGTCTCTGGGCCTGTCCATATATTGATTTCGGTTCCTACTGTTGGTATTACGACTGCTACGGTCGGAACCGCTTCTCGGATACTGAGTCCTCAGTCGCGGCGAAGCTTTTGCAGAGTCACCACTGAAGATGCCGACAGTGA
The DNA here is from genome assembly GCA_025584915.1 of Monochamus saltuarius. Classification (NCBI taxonomy): domain Eukaryota; kingdom Metazoa; phylum Arthropoda; class Insecta; order Coleoptera; family Cerambycidae; genus Monochamus; species Monochamus saltuarius. The sequence continues at coordinate 69,756,359 of CM046721.1, forward strand.
AGAGCGGCGAAACGTTTGGAAGCATGGGATGCGACCAGTTACAGCGGCGGCTACGGAACGCCTCGGAGGACCACCAGTATCCGAGAAGCGGTTCCGACCGTAGCAGTCGTAATACCAACAGTAGGAACCGAAATCAATATATGGACAGGCCCAGAGACACCGATAGCGGGTCTGTCCCCAGAGAGCCTAGCCCGAGAACAACCAGGGCAGGTAAAAGTATCCCAGCTAATGCTAGGGATGTGCATTTTAACTCTGTTTCTGGCAGCTACCAGTTACCGAGGTCACGGCATAACAACCCAGAAAATCACCATGTATCAAATTACATCAAATAAATGATACGATACGAGACAGACACAGTGTGGACGGACGTTTTTTGTTTGTTGACACAACTGGTCGTTGCATATTTCGCTTTTTAAAACAAAATACTTTGACATCCACCAACGCGGTGGTTTGCGTCTTTTTTTCTCTTGCTGCAGAGAATAGTGAATAAAAATATACGCGGCTGCCGCTTGCTGAGGTCCATTCATCGCAGAGATGCGGAAAGAACTAACGTCCGCACAACCCAAACCGTATCCCTTCCGTTCGCGCAATTGATACACAGATACGCAGTGAATCTGGGCTGAAAAAAAAGCTGACTCGTTGCAGCGTATCGTACCAAAATGAAACGATACGCTGATACGATACGTTGATACGATACGTGATTTTTGCAACAAATGGATACCCACCTTTAGAGGTGAGGCTAGATGCATCCGTGCAAACTCGCGTTTCGCTAAGCAAAATACAACCGTATGACTTGCCTCACATCTATCTTTTCTTGCCTCATCACGTATCCGTATCTCTCATCGCCCGATTCTATTTGAACGTGAGCGGTTATTCAAAACTTTCTAGTTTCCAAATTTACAAAGTTATTATCAATAATTTTCAAAAACAGAATGGATATAAATTAATAAAATAACTCATCGCTTCTAGGACGCCCATTTATATTTAAACCCAAGTTTATTTGTATCAAAAATATAATGTAGAACATCTAGAATCTAGATTTTTTTATAAGAAAATAAAATGCAATGAAGAAGCACGTGCAAAATATTTTTATAAAAAAATTATTTCAGAACAGTTTTAAAGAAATATAAGAAGCGACACTATTTTTAAATAATTACAAATTTGCTAAGGTAGCTTAACCTAAATCAGTTTAGCTTCATTTAAGGACGTAGGTACGGTTTATTTGTTTCTGGACTATGTACAGGCTGGTTCAAATTTTAAGCAAAATTACAGGAATCGGTAAAAAACGTCGAAATAAGTAACTTATTTAAATAAACTTATGTATATATACGTTATACAGAGCAATTTTTTTTGTTTCCTGAAGACAGTTAAGTTAACAAAAGTTGATATAGTCTTCTAGAGGCCTAAATAAAGCTATAAATTAACAGAAATATTTCATTAATTAGCGAAACCTTATCCCTCCGCCACTGATGGAACAAAAAAACCGTATTACTTTTAAATTGCCCCTGTTACACTATATCAATTTTTGTTGACTTTATTTACTTCAAGATATAAGTACAAACAAATTGAAACAAAAATAATTGCTTTTATACCCAAAACCGCTTCGATATTTTTCTTTATTTAAAGAAATCTACGGTTTTGCTCACAAAATTTGAACCTGTATAAGCAATAACGTCAATTTGAAAATTAAAAACTTACGAAATTTTTGAATTTCATTCTTGTAGAAGATCCATATATTATTCCCATATACAAAATCTTCCGACATATTAAACTTCACTTCCTTCTTCAGTGAAATAGGCGGCCACGAAAATTTATTAATTTTTTCCTGTTCCGCCGCCTTGAAAGATGTCAGGGGCTAGAAAAGTACAGACTATAAGATACAAATAATATTCAGAATGTTGTTCGCATTACTTGTTTCCTTTGCACAGTGTAAGAAGGTGGCAAATTACTTTTCAGGACACAGAACAATCCGTTCTGATTGACGTGCCATTGAAACGGTGTATTATTTATGTAAATGTACTTCATGTAGTCGCAATACCTGGTGTCGTAGTACAAATTTTCGGACACACAGTGATGAAAAATCGATTTGTCTTCAGGGGAGCAGTCCTCATCGCAGCAACAATTTATGTCACAAATATTAAGCTAAAATCATAAAATCCTCGAGTAGCATTAGGTTTGTTTTGTAGCAGTTGGAAACGGTTTGAAACTATCAGAAATGTTCGTCCAACTATTTATTTATTCCCAAATTAACTGGTCAAATATTTCTGGCAGTTTCAAACCGTTTAGAACTGCTGCAAAAACAAACCTATTATTTCAAATATACAGGATGTTCCGCATAAGAACCGACACAGAACAAGTGCGTGTAGGGGGGTTTCAAATATTTGAATTTAACCAAACATACCTATAGACACAGTGAGGCCAAATTTTTCGAAAAAAAAATGTATCTCCAATCTCCTCCTTACTATTGGTCTTCTTTGACTATGAGTTCAAGTAAATTTAAATACTACAAGGTGTTCTTTGAGAGTGAGTGACTTAAAATTATAAAAAAAATAATAAAGACTAAAGAAATTGTTCAAAATAAGCATCATTTGCTCTGGAACATAAATTTACTCTGTCTAATAAATGTTTTGTTTTCAAACTTGTAATTAAGATATTGTTATAATTAATGCATTTTTTCTTGAAACCCTTAAAAGTTTTTTAAAATTTAACAATAGTAAATAAGTGTTTTAAATTAAATTCTGCGGGGGGTTATCATTCTTTTTAAATTCGATCATTACAAAAAAAAAGTTTGGTATAATTTTAGGGGTGGCTCACCCCCAATGAACACTTTGTTGAGTTTAAATTTACTTGAACTCATAGTCCAAGAAGACCAATAATAAACCTAAATCGTGTACAAAATTTGGTTATTGCAAGTTAAATTCAGATATTAATTTTTGTTCGAAATATTTGGCTTGTACTCCGTCTATGTGCTATTTTGTATTCAAGTATGTTCTAATACGGAACACCCTGTATAAGCATCATATAAGTATATTTTATACATATACAGAATCTCACTGGAACAGAACTTTGGTCAAACAGTGGCGGCTCGTAGATGAAGCGAAAGGGTAAAATACTTTGTGATAAATTTAATATTAAAAATAAGCTATTAAATATAAAATCTAGGTATTTTTCGATCTTTTAAAGCTGCAAACTTATCGATTTTTATTTTTTTAATAAAAAAAAACTTGGTACTGCATTGGTGTTTTCAACAAAACACAAAAGGGATCATAACAGGAGCATTTTGACGAATTAGAATATTTATAACATGCGAAGAACCGAACACCAGACTCGGAAATAACAACACTGCTGAGTGCTGACCCCATAAAAACTTCTAATTGCATAAACAGACAAAGCAGTTCTCTACCTCCGCGGCACCCGTTAATTCTGGTCAACTGTACGCGTCCCCCTTGTCATAGCAACCATTATAAATAAGCTAAAAACGGATTTTATCTGATGCTGATTCCGCGACACTCCTTGCTTATCCATTGTAAGAACATTGTGTAAGAAATCGGTAGTCGCGCTCAGGGAACACAATGTTTTGAGAATGCGTTTAGCGACCCACGTTTTATAATAATTATTATTGTTTTTCTTCGTATCTATATTTATTTCGACAAATTATGCAGTTAACTAAAAAGAAAAAGAAAGTGATGGCAATATATCACCAGATACTAACAAATCTATGTACCAGACTTAAGTTGAAAAAGTATGAAGAAATGTAGAAGACGTTATAGACAGAAAAGACAATAAAATCCATTGTCGAACAAAGCAAAATATATTATGCCATTTTGATTAGTAAACGTATGTGTTTGATATAGATATGTTCACACATGTTCTTTTATTCGTTCCTACCTTTCACCTGCATTGAAAAGAAGTACCTAAGTTAATTTTTTAAATATATTAGTGACTGCACACGAAAATGACTATTGACAAAATATATTTAAACGAAAAATAGAACTCTGGCGCCTTCTGTATCTTCGGAGTTTGTCTAAGCAGAAAAATGTATTCCTCCAAGAAGGCGGTCGCACGATGGTCTGCATAGAAAATTGAAGCCATTAACAATCCTTAAAATCTGGCTTATACAGACTATCATCGCTATCTTTTTAGTTACCTATAATTCTGTCTGGGACGATTTGAAGGAAATACCGCTATTTATTGTAAAGTTAGCATATTTATAGGAAACAACAAATTTTAATAGACTGTTCTATTTTTGCCAAAACAAATTTTAAGTACTAAGATGGCAGTACTTAGGTACCATTCACGTTAAAATAAATTTATACATGAAATAAATCTTTCATTTTCATCTCAATATTTCTACTCCATTTTTAAGGTCAAAGCAAAAGAAGAAATGCCTACTTCCGCTGAAGTGACTGAAAAATCATATTACCTGTAAATTACAAGTACACAGTTCCTGGCCAGAAGTAGTTACATCAATTTGGTGGTGTTTTCTACTAACACTAATGTTTGTGGTGTTTACTTTTGCTGAGGTGTCATTGGTGTCGGGTTTTATTGTAGAAATGAAACACGAAGAATTTGCTTCGCAAGTCGTCATTAGCGTCATTTCAGTCGTGGCATTTACATCGTCTGCTTCCGTTTCTACAGATGAAGTTGTGACAAACGTGGTAATAGAGGTGGTTGCCATACTAACGTTACTCGTTTCAACTTTGACATTTTGCGTTGTCCTTTGGACAGCAGCGCAACAAGCAACTAACATGAAGTGGATAAAATTCATTTTTATTTGTATTCTATTCCGTAATTGGTAAAATTTCTCAATATTATCGTCAAATCGAATGAGACTACTCCCATAGCCTCCGTCGATAATTTATATCTTTCTCCTGAGGAGAAAATCAGATCGGGATATTTTAATTGGAGGCCTCCACCCAAGAAATATTGCACGAAGCGTTCCTTCAGCGTTCCGAACGGTCTCCAAGTGTAGCAGTCTAACGTGTGGTTACCTGGACTAGTTGGAACGGTTACCAACCCGTAACCGAATAGATGAGCTCTTCCTAACCAGTCCAAATGATACACTTCAATATATATTTTAGGCCAACCTACAGAAGTAGAAAATCTATCAAAACTGTGTTACTCTTTATGTTGTATACATATAATTACAATGATAAAATCTGAATTATTATTCATCATCCTAATAAATCGTCTAAATTATCGATCGCTATATAAGTCAGGATGTAACGCTCTTAATCCCTAAAATTAACTATCAAAAGATTTTTTATTTATGGTTTACCATCATCCGTTTAATAATTTAACAGTGTAGGTACTAAACGACTTACCTTGAAGTCCGGCGGTAGCCAAATGAATATCGATAGGAAAAGACCATATGCAACTGCTACTAAATTGCGAGAAACTTACGTGAGTTTGACCTTCTTTTTTCCCTGATATTATTCTCCAGTTGTTACCTTAAAAATTATACTAGCATGAAAATTATTGCATGATGGGCCTGATTTACATTTGCCAATTTTGTGTCCAATAAATTGATTAAGAGATTGGTCAAAATCTGTATATGTATGTATGTAGGTACAATATTTTGAATAATTTATGAACAATTATAATGTAGAATTAATATAACTAAAATTGGAACATAATCTTTGAATAGACAGAGAAATCACAAAAACCATCAAAATTAGTCAGTAAATTAACCAGTATATTAACTATAGTCTTATTTCTTTGACGAATTTATTAATTACGTAGTGCATGCAATAAGTAATAACATATTTAGAGTATACCAGGGTAATTCAGAACTTATATAAAAAATATTATATATATTGTTTGAATATACAGGGGATTCTTAAAAATACAATTTTGTAAAAATAAAATCAAAAAGGGCAGCGACAAAAAACCCTTCCACACGGCACTGGAAGCTGCTCCACTGTACAACCTGATAAGGCGTATAAGGCTTGCTACAGACTATGCGTGTATTCGTGATTCGTTATACACGATTCGTGATATGTGAGGAATTCCCGAATAGTGTGTAGGGTCTTTTTCGTTAAAAATCCATTCATATAAACCCTACACAATCATGATGCACGAACCACGCATCGTGCATCGCGAATTCACGCAGTCTGTAGCAAGCATAATGGGCGACAGGACAAAAAATTGAAAGAAATTCCCAAGGAAAGAATTAAATTACATTTTACAGCACCTATTTTTACTCAGCAAATTCAACTGCTTTTGCCGCTATTGTTATTAATTATTAATAGAATTATATTCTATTTATTTATAGAATTATATATCATACAGGGTGTCTGTGAAAGGTTGATAAATCTCGGAGCTGGAGATATTGGTGACCAAAAAAAGTCGATTGAGCCAAATATGCCTTAACCGAATGTTGCTGGATTCAAAAATACAGGGCGTTCAATGCTAGAATTTTATTTTGAAATATCTCATTAACTTTGAAACCTGTCGGAGTATTAAAAAAAAATTGGCACAATTATGTTTTTTGGCACGACAAAGAAGAATTTTTAACTAATTTTGACGTCACTAGTAGAGGGCGGCATTTATATGGCACATCATATTTCTTTTAAATGGCAGAACTTTTTTGCAGCTTAGTGTATCCATCTGACTATAGAAACAATCGATTCTCCTACCTGTTGTATCTGTATCTTGATGAAGTCGTTAGACACCCTGTATGTATTAATAGAATAAAAGCTAAGATATATAAAGTTAACCTTCCAAAATTGCAGCCTTAACTAATATTATGTTTCTCATTATACACTAATAACATAAAATACAATGCCTAGCAATACATATTCTCAAATTTCAAGTTTATCGTAAATGATTTAGAAAGATATTTAAAAAATATATCTGAACCAACTAATAGTCAATTTGATATCTTTTCTAGAACTTAACAGATAAGGCTAAAATCATTATAATTTTTTAACAGTGGACCTCAGTAGGCAAACGTAATAAAAAAAATCGTTGGAGTTTGGCCAAAATTGTAAATTGTAAAATTTTCAAATATCTCCAAAAGTAGTAATCGAAACAAGAAATATACCATATGGGCTGGAACACTATTTCAATGTGCAAAAAGTTAACAGTTTGAACTTGTCAAAATGTAAAGTGCACCCTAGCACACCTAATTTTTTTCTTAATAAATTAATATCACAAAATCTATAGCTCACTAGCTATAAGGAATGTTATACAAAGCGACTCTAAAGGAGGAAACCTCAAAGAAAACGCACTAGGCGGTCGCGGACTAGGCGCGCCGCGGACCAGGTTAGTCTCGCACTCGTCTAGTGAAGTATTTTTTAATCTAATGTTTTTAAAGGAGAGAACGCACTATCAGATCACAGTCTAGACGCATCGCGGACCGCTCTGTGCTGAGCTGATAGCTGATCATGGACTTTTACAAAATCAGTCGCATAATTATGTCATTCTCTAAGCACTTCCGACTGGTTCTATTGTACTATTTAGATGTCAAAATATGTTCTGTGTAAGATGTATTTTTGTTAGTTCTTTGATTTTATACAACTCGCCGAAATTCTCCAAAAAGAGACCACGACGCGAGATACTCTAGCTGCTGGTGCAAAACGTGTACTATCAATGTTGCAATGATAACCTAACCCAAGTGACCTAACTAGCAAAGGGGAAATGAGGGAAGGAGGGCGTGGTAAAAAGTGTAGCAATAATTTGGAAATACGAAAATGTGTGTGAACTGAAAAACGTTATTTTGATTCTCACATTTAAGTCCTCTAAAGAGGTTCACATTTTCTTTTTTAACAACTAGGTAACACACTATGCCCACATCGGCGAAGTTTGGTCATCAAATCTGGGGGGCTAAAGCCCCGGGTGGACTGTGTTTTAATTTCAGTTCTGAAAGGTGCGTGAGTTGTCTAAGCCCCCCTAGTCCCTCTCTAACCGCCTATGTATTCCTGCAGTGGCTATAATTTTTAATATTTTCGATTATCTCTTTTATGATATAAAAAAATAAGTACAAAAATTAACGCGTTGGTATTTTAAAAAACCCTCGTGGGTCAATAATGTTTGACTCTAGGAGGTATTATATCTATACATAAATCTATGTATGTATATTATTGTATAGGTACACCAAAAATAATTTAGAAATAATAGCGTAACTTGCATATTAAGAAAATAATGTAGTTATGGAAATCCAGATGCACGTTAAACACTAAATTTTATTAATCAAACAACTATTCGTATACTCGTATGTATGTTCTGGGTATATAGGTAGTTATTAAGTTATTACTTACCAATATGTAAGTACCATTTGCAAAACAAGTTTTGTTTAGGAAAATCTTTTGCTTGATTAATTTGCCCAATAATGTGAACTTCTGCCATAGGAAATGTCTATTTGGAATTAAAGAGTTGCGTGGTTAGAAAAATTACTACAATAATATTATTTGTTTACTATCCCTTTAAATGTTGCCTGGCAACCACCTAATGAAAAAGTGGGGGGATTACAATATGTCTTTATAGGTAAATATTGTTAATTGATTAACAATTAGTTTTTTTAAGTTACAAGTGCTAACTTTAATTTTTCCTCTCTTTTAATTTTTATAAGTATGAAAGTAAGTAAAACTAAATAAAATATATTCTTTAAATTTCTTTCTACAGATTTATTAGAAAAGCGCAGGTCACATTATGCATTATTAACGCATGCTCAGTAGATATAAATGGTTCCTCAATCGTAAATCTAAAATGTGTAAGAATAAGAAGATGGCCGTGAAATATATTTTGTGACAGTGTACAAGATTCTTCAAGTTCATTTCATTTTATAAATAATTTGCTCATAAATGTAAGTATATTCATTTCAGTGTCAAAGTTTCATTCGTTATATAGTTACACACTTTTTTCTGTCAGTTTTTTTATAGAACAAGAAAGTCGTTAAATATATTTAAAAAATTCCAATTGTTTTGCTTAAATTTGTCGTCTGTTGTTAATATAGACTTAGCAGTCAGTTGTTTTCTTAGTCATTATTATTTTTTTCTAGCAAATTAATATGCCTAGACGATGTAACGATGAAGCATCTGATCAGGAACCACCGAGAAAAAAGAGTTCAAGCGGCATTACTAATGGCATAGATTTAAAACAGGGCGAAATAATAAAAGATATAAGTGGTAAACATTGGAAATTAGGAAAACCTGTTGGAATCGGTGGCTTTGGAGAAATATACCAGGCTTTCGATAATGTTCTGAAAGACATCAAGACCGACAACACATCTCATGTTGCCAAGATTGAGAGACATACAAATGGCCCTTTATTTGTAGAAATAAACTGTTATCTTAGGATTGCAAAATTGCAAATGAGTATGTTTTCTTATTGTTTTACTATTAAAAATATAATGATGGCAGTCAATTTTATTGTTATTTACTATTGTCATTCATTCAATTTGTTTCAGTTGAAGAATGGAAAAAGGAAAGAAAATTGTCTTTTCTCGGAATGCCATATTATATATCTTCTGGTTCCCATGTCTACAGAGGTGAAAAATATCGCTTCCTTATATTACCCCGTTATGAAAAAGACTTGCAAGAAATTTTTCAAGAAAAAAAAGTGTTTAACCTAAAAACTGTATTGACAATATCCATTCAAATTTTGGATGTATTAGAATATATTCATAATAAAGGTTATGTACACTCGGATATTAAAGCTTCTAATATCATGTTAGGTAAGCAAGTGAAAAAAAGCTTTGTTTTACCAGTTAGGAAGCCAACTAGAACAATAGGTACTCGGAATGCGCAAAAGAAAGTTAGAAAACCGTGCACTAGGAATTTACGTCCAGTAGGAAGTATTAATTATGTAGATGATATACCATACCTTGACGAAGTTCTGAATATGTACAATAAACATTATACTACAAATACACCTTTACTGAAACAAAAAACTGAAACTAATGTGAAATCGGATCAAGTGTATTTGCTAGACTATGGACTTGCATCGAAATATCTATTGGTTAATGGAGAACACAGAGAATTCTGCAGAGATGAGCGACGAGCTCATGCTGGCACAGTATTATTCTGTTCCAGAGATGCTCACAAAGGTGTTCCTTCGAGACGATCGGATTTGGAGTCGTTGGCTTATAACATGATTTATTGGTTAACAGGCAGTCTTCCATGGCTTGACGATATCGAGCAGCCAGACATAGTTGAAAAGAAGAAAATTAAGTGCTTCAATAGTCTGAAGGGTTTCTTGGAAGTTTGTTTTAATAAGGACTATCCAGACTTTTTATTGGAGTACTTTAATTACTTAAGCAGGTTAAAGTTTGAGGTAGGTATGCACTTTTTTAGAGTTTAAGAAATTGTTCAAATATTCATTACCAATCAGAAATTTGTGTGGTTTTTCTTTTGAAAAAGCAGTGCTGGAGATACAAGAACGTGAATGATTATTTCACGTCATATGTACATATTAATCCAAATTGCTATTTAACCATTTCCTTTATTAAGGCTAATTTTGTGTATTATAAAAATGTATTTATTAAGAAAAATTATTTTGCAGACTCCATATCTAAATCTGTAAGGTAAGAAAAAAATTACTTGACGTTATGAATAAGTTTGCATTAACTGATTATGGTTATGAGGTGCAGTTTGTTAGACATAATATTATGTTCACTACTTTATTAATTTATTCATACATTTTTAAAGGTGATACAGTGTAACTTATTCTTGAAAGTGAATGAGCGGTACTTCAAGAGTGGCTTCTTTTCATGAAAATATAATGATTTTGATCAAGGTACAAGTATCTTAATATCTTTAAAAAGTGATAGGTCTTTTTTTATTATTATTTTTTTGAGATAATTAAAAAAAAATATTTTCTTTGGTGTATGACTTTCAAGGCAGTAAAATTTTACTAAGGTAATTTATGCCAAAGTTTATTTTCATTTAAAGAAGCTCCCTGTTAAGTATTGTGCACTCATTGCTGGACACTGTATATACAGGGTGGGTCAGTCATAATGTCATTGAGTCAGGGGCGGATGGGCCAACGGGGATTTTGGTAATTTTCCCGAAGGGCCGGTTGCTTCCGGGCCGCTGTAGCCCGAGACTATTTTTTTTTAGTTTGATACGGCATTAATGTAGTCGAAACAAGAAATGCCGTGCGTCGCACGTGCTTATTTTATTATGCAGGTGCTGCTTAAAAAGCTTTTTTGAATATTACTTTACAATTTTTTTTATATAATCACAAACGAGGACTAAAATAAACTAGTATTACGATAACAGTCGAATCTTGGATGTAGGGCCGGTTGGTCAGGGTCGGCCTAAGTGTGATGTGTGATAAAGTTATTTTGCTTGATTATATTACATATTTTATTTAATTTTGACTTACTTTATAAGTTTTAATATTTAATTCAGTGTGTAACAGATGCTGATGGCCAAACTTCAGGGGGTTATTATACAAGTAATTTTCAACAAAAAAGTATTATAAGATTTTTTTTGGAAAGTTGATAGTTGCTCTTTTATTTAAGGGCGCCGTATTCTTGAAATAGTGTTTTCTACAAATACAAGTAATTTTAGGCAGTAAAGAACTTAATAATACACATACGAAAAATTTACGCCTCTGTTGCACCAATTTAAATAAAAGCCATACTCCTATTCATTACTATGTATAATACTTCCTTTATGATATGTTAACAAATCCGTAGCACTGAAAAGTACTGTTTTTGAATATAAATATTAAATATACAATGGGAAACGCAAGGAACTAGAGGCCGAAGTTACGCGATTTTTAGACAGGTACAATACTGGGTCTAACTTTTGGCGCAAATATGGACGTAAATAAACAGCCTACCTAGCAACGCATGCTTCGCTACCTAGCAACGCATGTTTCGTGAATGAGCGCAAAGCTGGTTAGGCCGACTAACGCGCTTTACACGGGCGTAAACTGGTTAGTCTGACTAGCGCTACGCCCGTTTCATGAATCCGGCTGATAGAGTTTAGTAAATAACAAGAATGTTATCTCATGCCATCTGCAAATATTCAAAGGTACCGAAGTAAAATCAATATATAATGTCAGAAAGCGATCTATCCAACATACTTTTAGGTACTGAAATCTTTCAAAATACGTGTTTTTTTAAATTCAACTATAGATGCAAACATTGTTATAATATAAACTTACATAGTTCTGCATATAAGATTGTTCACTTTTGTTTATAAGTACGTGAAAATAATTGTTAAAATGTGGGGTTAGAATAGCAAAATAATGTGTGTCATACAAATGCATTTTAAAAGTTATTATATTATTTGAGGAGAGTTTAAATAGTAAAAGTGTATAAACAAAACATCAATAATTTTATTTTTGATATTATTTTTGCTGTACGTGTTTTGTTTTTCGAGATTTCAGTACCTAAAAAACACCACAAATTTGGTCATTTTACGCCGAGAAATACGGCGACCTTAACATTTTTTGATTTCAAAAAATTTCGTGCCTTTTTTCATAAAAACAAATATATCTTTTCTTACAGTCACATCTAATTTAAACCATCGGAAAGAACGTTAAATTTACTACAAGACGAGCATATATGAGTGTTTAAAAAACCTTCTATACCAGGTGCTGTAAATGTAATAATTGTGAAATGAAGAAAATTAGTGGTATCTTCTTATTGGTGGTCACGCCAAAAATTTGTTAATGAGGATGTGTTTTTTTCTTGAGCGAAAACTACTGTTTTTAGTTAGTAAGCTTTCCAACGATATATCAACTTTTGAGTTTGCTATTTTTTTGGCAACACTACCAAGGGCAGAGGTAATAAAACCGTAAAAATCGAGTAAGTATGTTCATATAGTACTCCATGCGTGTAGTTTTTGTGGGAGTTTCTTCAAAAAAACCGTTTTTTAACTCTCCCTCTTGCTCCTATAATCCGAAATATTGTTACAAATGTGTTTTTGTTTAGAATGCGTCTTTCATGGTAGATAAATGCCAAGGCGGCTGTGAAAAACAATATTGCCCGTCAAAGTTTAAAATTACTTTTAGTGTTCTTGTTGATTACTATCTAAATTTAAGATGCCACGTTTTTTCACAAATAACGATTATCGAGATATTTTATTTGTGTATGGAAATTCTATAGCAGCAGTTAAAGAATGTTCTCGCCGCTATCCTGAAAGACGCATTCCAAACAGAAAAACTTTTGTAACTACATTTCGGATTTTGGGAGAAACTGGGAGTGTTCCAGGATATCATCATCTAAATGCCGATCAAGTAAATCGTCATCAAGACCAAATTATAACAGCGCTTTTTGAAGAAACTCCCACATTAAGTACGCGCAGGGCAGCAATACAACTTACAGAATACAGCATAATTTCGCATACGTCAGTTCACAGAAGTCTTAGAAGGAACAATATTCACCATTATCATTTGACCCCTGTTCAAAGTTTACTGAATTGTGATAGGGCAGAACGTATTCCAGTTTTGTTAGTGTATAATCCAACAAACTAACAGAGATCCGCAATTTTAGAAGCATATAATTTGAACTGACGAGTCAACATTTACCAGAGATGGCATATTTAATTGTCAGAATGACCATACGTGGGCACCTGTGTATCATGCTGTCAGGCCCTCCAATAATCAAAGTTAACGTATGGATGGAGATAATTGGAAATTACGTTCCTAGACCAATTATACTAGAAAATACATTAAATGTAGAGGCATTTCTTGATCTTCTACAGAACGAAGTGCATAATATATTAGAAGAGGTTCTTTTAAATTTTCGGATTAATTCCTGGCTTCAAATGGATGGTTGGTGTGCACATAACAGCAGGGAGATTTGGTCATGGCTAAACGAACATTATGAAGATAGATGAATAGGACCCTTTGATACAGTTAGGTGGCCTCCTCGAAGTCCTGATCTAACTCTGTTCTTTTGGCGGGGTAGATTAAAAGATTTGGTATGTGAAGTACCAATTGAAACTCGAGAACAGCTCGAACAAAGGATTTTTGGTTATAGGGAGCTACTTCGAGAGCAAAATGGATAAGTGCGTCACACAGTTGCTTCTGTGCGGAGAAAGTGCACTTTATGTATCCGTCAAGGGGAAGGTTACATCAAAAATTATTAAGTCATTGTAAATATGTTACTAAGTTATAAATAATTTCTTCGACAATTTTGTTACTTTAATTTAAAAAAACAGTCCTAAAATAAAAATAAAGTTTGTGTATTTTCGATTTTTACAGTTTTATTACCTTTGCCCTTGATATTGTTGCCAAAGAAATAGCAAACTCCTCAAAAGTTGATATATCATTGAAAAGCTTACTAAATACAGTAATTTAATTAGTAATTTTTGCCGTTACCACTAATAAGGAGATACCACTAATTTTGCCCATTTCACAATTATTACAATTAACTTTTTACAGCACCCGGTATATATTTTAATGGTATTTCCGATGGTATGTCTAAATTTGATGTGGCTGTAAGAATAACAGAGATATTTTTGTTTTTATGAAAAAAGGCACATTTTTTGAAATCAAAAAATGTTAAATAAAAAAGCAACTATTAACTTTCCAAAAAAATCATTTTTTTTGGTGAAAATTACTTGTATAATAAACCTTTGAAGTTTGACCATCAGCATCCATTACACCCTGAATATTTTCGATATTTTACATTTAGTTGTACTGTTTAAAATATTTTATACTTATTAAAATCTTTAAAAATTGAAGTCTTTTTAAAATCTTAAAAAATTAATACAAAATGTTATCGACGACCGTTACAATAAAGAAATCATACTTTTTTCATCGGATCATATTAATCATATTTTTTCTCAACAAAATCCTACCGATTTCCCGGGCCGGTTTAATCTTCCCCATCCGCCCCTGCATTGAGTAATACTAAAAATTCATAATCAATTGTAAAACGTAGTGAAAACGTAATATCAAAATTATTAAACTGTAATAACTTAACATTCGAAAATATTTATTTATTATCTAAATTTGTTTTTATTAATTATTAATATTTAAGGGAAATTCATGCATCTATCTAGATAAAAAAAGTTAGCTTTACTCCTTGTTGTTAAATATCAGTACAAAAACTAGGTAACTAGGTTATTGACCTAATAATACGGTGGGTAAAGATTCACTCTTGATAACTTTTATGAGCATCAGATCAGAGGTGTGCCGTTTCGGTTTTGGACAGTTTTTTTGCCGATCACACAAAGGTTTTTTTATTACTTGGTATTTATACACGAAACACTTCTCATCTTCTCTTAATAATTTACCCATTTGGGTATATGTTTTTTATGTAATGTACCTAAATGGTTTATTACTCGGTTTATTATTAAATACTTTGAAGTTTTGTAATTTCAATGTAAAATATTTTTTAAACTGTGACCAAGCTAATTTCTTTGCAGTCATAACAGCCACATTTGGTCGGACAAAAATCCACTCGCTAGTTGTCGTTTTAGCTTTCAGAGGCGATTTGTTGTCAACGAATGAGCAGAAGTGTACTGGGATTGCTTGATTGGATCGTACTTTCTACCGGAAAACCTCAACGGACCGCGTTACTTGCAATTTTTAATAGAATTATTTGATTACTATTATTTCATTGGATATTACCTAACATTTTAAATTATTATTGGCTGAACTGAGCAAGAAAAAATATGAGATTCTAAAATAGACAGTACTAGGAAAATATTTCAATTTGGTAACGTAGTATCAGGTTGACTTCGAGTTTAACTATGAGCTGTAAACGACCAAGACTGTGAGCGGTCAGTGACAGTTTGAAAAGGGGGGTTTACATAATGATTTGAAAATATTTATATTCAGCGTAAATATGCATTTAGATTTTTTTTAATCACGTATTTGTATTATACTCATTATTCCCTATCTGCTCTTAAAATTAATGGCATTATGACTGACTCACCCTGTACCTATATAAATTTATAAAATTAAAGTTAACGTTGAATTTTGTTAGGTGCAGAATTGCTTGCAGATAATTATTTTCAAAATTACATTTAAGGTCTAAGGTTATTTAAGGTCAGAAATTAACATTTAATATTGACACACTGTTGAATCAGTTGAATATCAATATAGAATTATGTGATGTAGGTACTGTAAATTAGCGACTCCAGTGTTAGTATTTGGAAACAAATATTAGATTATAAATGTCAGAATTTGGCATTTGATATTGACACTGTAACAGCTTGTCTTGTAATATTACTTATTTATCTAATTTGATTTATAAAACATGTATGTATTTTTATCTGTTATTTTAAAACTTTAAAATATGTGACGATTCTTATACTACACACAAACTTTTGTATAAATTTGTCATAATTTCTAAGTCAAATTACTAACAATTGAAAATTATGTCACACGATGAGTCATTGCAACTGGGCAATGAAATAGACTACATAAAGAACCCCTGCTGCGATTTAGCAGACGATGGAATAGATCAACCGTTAACAATCAGAAATATAACTCCCAATTGGCAGGATTATTATTACATAACCTTAATTATTAAAATAGTGTAGCAAAAATTAACTTGTTATCCTTTTATTTAGTTAGTCATACATTAATAAATTGACAGGTTCTATTTCAAAATTTTAATAATTAAGGTTATGTAATAATAATCCTGCCAATTGGGAGTTATATTTCTGATTGTTAACTGTTGATCTATTCCATCGTCTGCAAAATCGCAGCAGGGGTTCTTTATGTAGGCTATTGCATTGCCCAGTTGCAATGGGCGTATTCAGACGAGGTCAGCCGCTGAGCCGCTAAGTAAGAAATTCAGACTGAATAAAACGCTGACTAAATGCTAACTGTTAGCCGCTGAGTATTTTTGTAAGCCAAGAAAGTTTGCGCTTACTTCGTAGCTTAAGCGCTGACGTATTTGAGAGGTTATGTTTTATGTTATTTATTTACATAGTTGTTATTGGTATTTACAATTTTCCAAGTGTTACGCTTTGGAAATTCAATGAATGTTTTGCTCTGGGTTTGCCTCTTATAGAATATAAATAAATTTGTTTATTACTTATTACATATTTTTTTTATAATTCTCCCTCATCCCTAGACAACCGACAAAAATATGCAAGGGTCTTCTGAATCAAGCTCTAAAAAGTCATAATTTCACCACTGACATTGAGATATTCTTGTATTAATATTAATAATGTTAAGATAAAAAATTACCAATAAAGTAGATAGAAAATTTTAATTTTGTTGTACCATAAAGATAATATTTTTCATATTTTATTTTTAAAAAGAACAAGAATATGTGATAGTTACATGTACATAATAATAATAATAATAGTATTTATTGACCAAATTCAAAATAACATGTCTCAAGAGAAAACAATAAAAATAAATAAAGGTGTGGTCAAAAGGTCAGTTGGTCACATACATGGAATACTATAAGTACATAGTGTGACCTACTTGAAACCGATATAGCCACCCCGCCCATAAGACCTATATACTTAATAATGGCCCAATTTATAAAAAAATGATTATGACTTTTTAGTATGATGATTTAGTATGATAATGTAAGGTTATGTTACATATATTTTCTTCGCAGCTCCACAAGGAACAATCTGCTGAATCAGCACACTATTCGGTGTTGTTTAAGCGGCTGATTAACAGCCCTGTTAGCATTCTAGCAGCTTTTAGTTAGCGGCTGACCTCGTCTGAATACGCCCATTGACTCATTGCGTGACATAATTTTCAATTGTTAGTAATTTGACTCTTAGAAATTATGACAAATATTTATGTAGTGTGTAGTATAAGAATTGTCACATATTTTAAAGTTTTAAAATAATAGATAAAAATACATACATGTTTTATAAATCAAATTAGATAAATAAGTAATATTACAAAGCAAGCTGTTACAGTGTCAATATCAAATGCCAAATTCTGACATTTATAATCTAATATTTGTTTCCAAATACTAACACTGGAGTCGCTAATTTACAGTACCTACATCACATAATTCTATATTGAAATTCAACTGATTCGACAGTGTGTCAATATTAAATGTTAAATTCTGACATTACCGACTCACATTTGTAACTCTAAAGAGTAACACTGAAGTCACCACAATACATTACAGAATTCTATATTGAATTTCAAATGATTTGACAGATAGAAGTATTACTCAGGCGAACAATTTAGCCGATGATGCATATTCTGTGACATCTTATCTTAAATAATATTTATCAAAATCACTTAGTTTTTTTGCCACAAAAATTTCAGCAGATTAAAATTTTGTCAATATAATAATGTGATTGATCCAAAGTCAATCAATAACTGACATTTGGTTACAATATGATGAATGAAATAGTCATAGATATTGAGAAATAAATGTAAAATCCTTTTGGTTTCATCAAAGTTAATAAAATAGTGAGCTCATTTTCAGTTGTGCGACAGACTGTGGATGAAAGTCTCGTTACTAATAATCGTCAATCATATCTCATCAATCATTTACTATCATTGTGTGAAAAGATATTAGGTGTATAATGTGAATAAATATAATTTTGCTTCATAAAATATATACATAGTCTTTAAGTAACGTGATGAGGTAGCAAAATTTGTAGTTTAATTGTTTTTCAAATATCTTGTTTAAATATTACATCTTGAAAAACATGCATTTCTATAATAAACTTAATGCTTCTGATTAATAGTCTTCGTCACAAATTCAAGATAATTTTAAATTAAATTTTAATAACTACTTCTAGGAATATGCTTAAATATACCTAATATACGGTATTCTTTTAGATTATCCTTATCATACCTTATTCATAAATACACCTAGTACTAAAAGTAATTATGTATATATATTTTTTTCATGACTACATTCTTGACAGTTGTCAAAAAGTAATTGCCAAATTTTTGTATTGAATATGTTTCCACACTTTATCAATTTTCGCAATAACCAATAAGTATAATTATAGGAAAGTCCGGATTATGATTACATTAGAAATCTATTCAGAAAAGCGGTGCAGCATTATGGATACAAGAATGATTCTAAGCTAGATTTCGATAATTTAGAAAGTGGTAAAAGTCGCCAGAAGAAATTAAAACGTAAAGTAGTTGGTTGTGAAAATAAAAAACTGTTTCCAAGCAGATTCTTAATGAGCAGTCCTCTTATGCCCCTCCAGTCAAACATTATTTTTAAGAGGCCTAAACTTAGGAAGAAGGTAAAAAACAAGAAGATTAAAGACAGTGCAATGAACTGGTCTAAAATTTTAATGGATCCTGAGACCATAATGAAGCAAGCTACAAGAGAACGGAAAACAACTGAGGGCAGTGATCCAGGCACAATTACCTTGTCTACCAGGGACCTATATGGCATGAATCCTACTTACGCCATGTTGGAAGTTTTTAACAAATATAAGGATCGAGACGTTTCTCCAAGATACAAAGGGGACAAGTAAGTTGATGATGTTTTAAGTCATGCCCGATGACGTGCTATAAATGAAACGGAGTTACATATTTATTTTGTAGTTCTTCTGAATTGGACAACATTGATGGCTATACTTCCGCTATGATGAATGTTTATAAGAGAATGAAAGAACGGCAAGAGTTTGAGTATGAACAGGCTCTTTTGAATAATAATAATATTAAACCAAGTAGTAAAAGTTCCCGTAGTTCGGCTAGAAAACGGCTATCAAAACAAACTAAACGTCCCCAGTCACCACCATTTCAAAGATCATCATCACGAACAAAATCGCAAACTATCGGTAAGCAATTATGATTCTTTGATTAATAACTTATTAATCTCTTCTCATTTACCTACCTAGTATGTTAGTAAATTTAAACCAGATTATTCCTGATCCACAAGTTAACATAAATAACTAAGTTATTATTGTATTACAAATAGTTGATCAATTTGTGTGCAAAATGTTTAAAATTTATTATTGCAAGAACACAAGAATGAAAATAAAAAAATTTAACTGCCTCAAATAGGTTCCATTTTTCCCACAATACGCAAATGTTTCCAAAAAAAAATGTGCATTTTTTAATTCTTAGATTTAAATTATTTACCAAAACATTTTGATTTATTAATTTTTCTCGTCATTTATATGTTGCTAGAACATTTTTATAATTTTGTTCTGTATTTGTATGACTCATATATTTATTTTTTGTTTTTATAATACAGGATATTAATGATAAGTTTGGAAAACTACCAACATATTCTATCGCTGTAAATTATTGGGGGTTTGTTATAGTGTTTATTTATTCATAACTTTGTTTATCCATAATTTGAAATATACTCCAATGGTGTAGTTACTGGGTTTGAAGTATATATTTTTCCAATTTCAATATATTTTTAGAATATCCGATTGATTTTTCACAAAAAAGTATTTCAGCAAAATGTTCGTAATATTGAGGAATGGTGGTTAGGGCCTACCAACGTAAGTCGTTCCTGGGCGCAAATGCGGCCTACTTAATAATAATATGCCGCCCCCTCTCCTGCACAAGTCTTCGACTTCTGGGATAATCCTTGTGATTAGAATGAGGGGTAGAGATATTATTATTATTATTACAATTTGCATTTGAAATTAAAATAGGTCCGTGTACAATCTCACGAAATTTAAAATGTTGTAACGTCACAACCACTGTTTTCAGGAGCAACAAGTAGAAAGCTAATTAGTAACTGCATCGTGCTTCTTAACATTAAAAATTGCACATCCCTAGCATGGATTCTTTTACCTGCTCTACAATTCGTCTGGATAATTCATTCTTGATAGGAATATAACGGTTTTCACAGTTTTTAGAAACATTATTAATTAATTATTATAGTGATCACATAGTAGGCTTGTTGATTTATGACTTTTATTTAGCTGAGAAATTAGTACTTATGTGATTTTGGACTCTTGCTATAAATTTTCACAGTAGTAAAATTAAGTCACCTGGAAAGGTCTCTACTTGCTACTTATAAAACTAATATTGCACTAAAGTCTCATTATTTTTTTAATTCTCATAGTTCTTCAGAAGAAAGAAGTCCCACAACTGAAAAGGGTAAAGAGCATTTCTTTGCGAAGAACATATAGTTTAAGAGGTTAATGCAACTAGTTTTTAACATTCAGAATGATTTGGATGTTTACAAATCAGCATTATAAATATATTTTTGTAAGACTGCTGCATACATTTTTGTAGAGTATATTTTTTATTTTGGTAAAAATTGGTAAACTATGTTAACCAAAAGTTAATGTTTTTTATGTTTCTGTGAACTTATTTGGACAATTGGATAATTTGTTTTGATTCATACAAAATGTTGTAATAATTTTGCATTTATACAAAGGAAAAGAAATTGTAGAATAATATTTAGGACGAGTTAGTAATGTCAAAGCTTATTTTTTATGGCGATAATTAATTTGTTATCCATGATTATAGTAAATATTCTCAAAATCAGTAAAAGTGTAATTAATACATAACGGATAATTTATTGAAAATTTAACAACAACTTAAGATCTTGAATAAACTTGCAGTTGTTTATTATAACATATAATTGAAAATATAATTGCAAAGGTCTCTTTATATTTGTATGCGTAATTTAAACTTTGCTACACTATTTATGAAATTTTTAATGTATTGTTAAGTAAATATTGCTGTAAATAAAAATACATCATGAGAGTATTTAACTGTACACATATGTTAGATCATAAGTAAGTTAATGTTTTTGTTTATTTTTATAACCTGTGATTTATTTTTTTAATAAATGTGGTTCATATATATATATATATCATCCTCATTTCTTCCTTAACTAGCTTTAGTTGCACTATTGGCAGCAATAGGGATAAACATATTTATTTTAATAGAATAGTCAGGGTGGAATATAGGTTATGTGGTCAGAACATAGAGCAGGTATAATATACAGGATGTCCTGTTACAAACATTGGGTGGTGACAAACAGTATACATATCACAGCGGTGTAGAACTAACTACATCATCGGCCGTTTGCTACTCCATGCCCGGACTGAAAATGTCACAGGCACGAAGTGTTCTACATGCAGTAGACACACCATTGAAAGCTGTAGGCCTTTATCGCGATCGGCGATATTTCTTTGTGCTCATGGTCCCTTCTGTCGGTTGAACAGGCAAGCAGCTGAGTTATTAGTCGGATACCTCACATATAGCATACTGATGAGCTAATAAGCTCGAAACAGTATATGTCTGGTGGGTCTGAATGACTCTGTGTTGCTATAAGTTTTCAGGTGTAATTCAATGCTGGTGGGCATTAGCCACTTGAAATGGATTGTTTCCTGGAATTCGTGTTTGCAATTATACATATAGTCGCGGCAAGAATTCAGATGACGTTATGCAATTGTTTTTATTGTCAACATAATTTTCGATATTTGATCGTGCTAAAAACAAACATTTTTTGCAATATTTTGATGAAAATATAATGAATTATTCATTTGTTTGTATGACATAAGTCATCTGAATTCTTGCTACGACTATACTATATAGTATTTTTTGTGATTCTTAAATGAATATTCTTGTCACTTACCTTTTGAATGCTCATATAAAAATTTCCTTAGGCACCTTTTTAATTTAGTCTAAAGATGATCTCTTTATATTATTTCTTTTTAATAACTTTAAATTCTATGCTTATTCAATTTAACTAAACATGAGTTCACTCTTTTCTTATTGGCCGATTTACAGGAAAAATTTTATTTTTTACGATTCAATTAAATTATTTTAACAGCTTTGTTATTATTTAAATAAAAAAAAATGTGTGATTTGACAAATTGACAAGTATATGGCTTTCTGTGAAGCAATTTAATAATTAATCTAATTAACGTATCTATCCAATTTTTCTACAATCATTGTACTCGCTTCAGTTTTTTACGATTAATTGTCGATTTTTACCGTTATTAGTTCACTTATTTATGTTGGTACTATTTTTCCCTTTCTCGTCAATTTAATTTTGTCTGGATATCCTAAACTTGTCAACTCTTTCTTTTCTTTACTATGCGTTTATTTGGCCTTTCTTTCTTGATTTCCTACTATCTGCTTTGTTGACTTCTTATGGATTATGATTGTTCCTATTTTCTTTTATTTTAGATTGTTTTTTTATATCTTAAATATTTGTTTAGTTTTCACGATTAATTGTCGATTTTTTTGCGTTAGACAATTATTTTTTGCAATTTATAATGCAACCTTTTAGTGTTAGTATATAGTTTTATTACTCTCAGTTGCAGGTTCTAAAATATTTTGACGAAAATATAATAAATTATTCATTTGTTGTAACTCGCCTTTTTTTTTGTTTTTTTTTTTAATTAGTACACTGTAAAAATATATTTTATAGAATTTTTTCTTTACAAAAAGTAATTATTATTGTTTTTTTAGTTACGTTTTGGGATCGAGAAGCAGTCCCGTAATCAAAATTATTAATCCCAAAATCCTGATACTTAATCGAACCTGAAAAATGGACTCCCTAATAAAGAACATGCTTCTCACTTCTGGCAAGTCATTTTTTAATAGTTAGATTTTAGGGATTAGGTTATAATAAAATCACAACCTAAATAAAATAAATTTTTAGTAACAAATGCCACAAATATTTCAATTCTGATAATTTATTACATAAATTCAAATCTAGAAATGATTAGTTAACTTTTGAATGTCTGTGAGATCATCAATTAATTCCTCAATCTTGGTTCCAATTTTTTTTGAAACCTACAACAAATCAGTTATTCAACATTATTAAGTAAATAAATTTATTTTACTTACTTCTGACTTTTCAGTTATAGAAAGGTGCATAAAATTCCATACTAAATCACCATCAATTATTGCTCTTGCAGGATTGCACTGCAATTTCCTCCAGCTCTTATACGTCCTGAAAATTTTATTTATGAATGTATCATAACAAATATTTTTTTTATTATTACCTATAAGCTTTAGGGTTTAACCCAGCTATATGTGTACCTTGGGAAACCAACACATTTTGCAACATAAGTAATCTACGGTAAGTTTTTTCTGGTACTGGCATGATATATCCTAAACCTCCATCCAATGTTGCTAAAACACATAATATATAAATATTTTAGATTATTTTCTAAGCAATTAGGTACCTACCAAACATTGATATATATCTTCTGTCAGCTCCAGAAAAATGTTTCTTGTCTTCTCCCAGCTCTCCCAATTTGCATTTGATTTTGAAAAATGTATTAACTGCCTGTCCTAGATGGAAATCTGCTTTCCTCAGTAGTCGCTGACCTTATTAAAAATACATACCATTTTATAATGATTATATTGGGTGTGCGTCTTTAATTCAAAATATTAAAAACTTAGATGCCTGACAGCAAATGAAGTAGGTAAAATAATATAGATCATCATAGGTTGATTATGAGATTTAGATATTAAAAGTATTTAATAAAAGTTACAAAAAGTTAACGCCGATCCTGGCCATATTGAGCTTGCACCAATTTCGTAATCCGCACTGCAATCAGTGTTGCCAGATGTAAATATTTTCTTCACATTGAAGCATTTTGACATAAAATTTGACCCCAGTGAAGACAATTTTTTCAAAGCACTACTGTGGAGAATAATATTTATTTAGGACTATTTAGTGCATACATTCGATTCGTGATCGTTAAATGACATTTGACATTTTTTGAGCAATAGGCCTTTGTAAACTATAATATCTACTCAATTTATGAGCTTTTATATCAATGCTGCTTTTTAATAACCACTCCATTTGTTTGAGTAACAGAAGAGTGTACAATAGTGTTATTGAAAAATTATATTAAGTAAAAAATAAGGAATGTCAGATGCTATTTGTTCACCTAAATTGGAGGTGTTGCCGTCAGGTGCTCTGCGTTAATGAATATCATGCATCATCCAAACTATCATGTGTTAAAATACTAGTAGTATTTTGTTTCAACAAACATCTTGTCACATATTCCATTTGCAGAGAAGTAACCAATTCACTTTGACAGTTTATTTTCTTTACTACTGGAGGATTCTATTAAACTGCCTAAAATGATTATTTAATGTCCACATTTATACTAATATGCATTTATTTCTTACAGGAATTATTTGTTGAAAAAAAAAAACAGTTGTTTTAAACCTTATCAACCTTTATTTTTATTGATTCTAGTCTAGCCCTGAAGAAACAATGCAAATAATTAAGATTTTATTAACAATTAACCAAAATGTCCGTAAAAAATACAGTTCAAAATTAATTAATGTATAAAAATCCCTTTAAATGTTCGCTTCACAAATTTCTGTAAAATTATACCATCTGACAACACTGACTCGGTCTTTGGATAGGCAACCGCTAGGTTCATCGCTGTCAAATGGTAACATCTTGACCAGGGCCGTACTAGAATTTATTTTTTTACTACAAAATGAAAGTTACGTAAACGTAAATATAGGACTTTTTGATACAAGACTGTTTTTATTCCGAATATTCCCAGGAATCTGTATTTGTATGTGTATTATATATTTCAACATTACAATGGAAAAATAAATAATTTAAGAAAAATTATTGTTAATTCATGGAATATTGTTTTACATTAAGGGTGTCTGGGTCGAAGTATACAGGAAGTTCTAAGTCAATTTTCTTTTTGAGGGAATATGTATTTGTGACAACTTTAGTGGTGCCATAGGATATAGGTGCAAGTTGTACTTGCCGGAAATAGTTGGCGTTTTGACAAATCAAAACTGTAGTGTTGGCTGCAGTGTACATTGTTTTTATAATGCTTTATCTACTGTTGTCAATTTTTTAAAACAATATGAAGAATCTACTAACAAAGTATGTAAAATTATTATCTTACATCGTACCTACAATACATTGAATGATATTTCATGTGGATTATTTGTATTGGAAATATTGACACGACAAAAGTTGAGGCATCAAGAACTGTACCCTAAGAAATTTAAGACAGTTAGTTAAAATGTGTGCACCAGATAATAAAAGGTTGGGCTTAATTTTCATAAGGTATTTTGATTTTTCAAAAAACCACTCTTGATAAAAAATCAAAAGCAATACAATTGGGCAAATGTGTAAACTTTCATTGACTGCAAAATGTATTTTTAGAAACGAATCAAAATTTGATGAGTGCATAAAAGATAGCAGAGGAGTGATCAGGGGTAAGAAAAAAAAAAACATTTTATAAAAAGGCTGAAAAATTACCCAAAGGTATTATGGTTTGGATATGTATATTTGTAAAGGGATGAGGAGCTTTGCACCTCATCGGTAGTAATATAAATGCTACAAAGTGTCAAACAGTTCTTTATCATTTGTTATTACTAATTTTAATGAGATTATATCCAGATGAATCTGCATATTTAATAGGATGTGACACATTTGGTGATGACGATTGTCTTGTCACATCCACCCAAGTAGCCCATATGGCTACCTTATCCAAACCCTGTGACACAAAATGAAACAACATTTGAAAAATAACCTTCAACAGATCATTCTTGAGATGCATGCAAAATTGTAAGACATATGAGACAATTTTGCACCGTTTTTTTTTATCAATTTCTGGTACATATATCTATAACACTATAATAACTGAATTATTTTCCTAAATCACCTAATTTATTACACGTAATGCCTATCCTAACATATGTGTAGAACTGTTGCAAAACGTATGTATTTGTTACCGAGTAATGGGTAGTTGATAAGATGTAACATTTCAAAATTGTTATTTCTGCAAAAGTCTCGTTACTAGCATTTTGTATGACAACGCGAAAACTCAAGATATGTGACATCACACGTACTGTTTATGCCTGCCTACCTATGTCGGATACCTGTGATTACAATGCAGCTCGATAATCAATGTATAATTTACTATGTGCATACGTGTCTCAATTTGCATTTTTCTGTTACAAACGTATGGTACGCTTGTTCGTATGTCTGTTAGTTAATAATATAGGTAGTTTTAGGTAGTAGCTAAACGATGTACAATTGCATGCACATAGAGTCGCACTTCACATCTATTCTTTTCAGTTAATAGGCTTTGTACGTTTGTTATTTGAAATTATACGTTGTACGATTTGTTTCAATAGTAAGCACTAATAAAAAAAAATTATTTAAATGTTTTGGAACCCATTTTAAAAATAACGAGTAATGAATACTGTATATGAACACTAAGATTAAAACAAATACATACGAGTTAAAAAAGTCATTATTAAATTTCCTGGTCTTATATTTGCAACTCCTTTTCTCTTAAGTTATTAGACTGTTGTGTATATAAATTATCTAAAATGTTGTTTTAATTTTGTTTTCACATTATTCAGTATTGAAAACCTTCCCCAGATATGTGGTGTTTCCCATTTTTCTTCAAATTAAATGTTGCCCGTTGAGTGAGAGTGAAGCAAATGCATGCTATGCTCGTAGATTAGAGTAAAGGCAAGGTAATAAAGAAGTATTTTAAAAAAGAATGAAATTTTCAATTACCTCCTAAAGACTCCCTAGCTTCTGGCTGATACATATACAAGACTAAATTTTTTTCTCGGTCAGACACTAAAAATCCCAGAGATGCATTATCGATCATGTACTCTACAGAATATACTTCGCAAGGTTTGAAATCCTACAATTGATAAATATATGAGGCAATAAAATAAAATTAAACATATAATCAACCTACCCTAGACACAAGAGACAAAGTTCGGTATTCTTCTTGGAATCGCAATAAAGCTATAGATTTGTAAACATCCGCAATTAGCAACAAACTTTTTATGGTAAGTATTTGATGTGTGTAGACTTGTGTGTCGATGAATGCTACTCCAATTAAATCATTATCTTTTAGTTGCCAAATGTAGATCTGCAATAATTGGAAAGAATTTTGTTTCAGGATTAATTGGCCAAATTTAAACTTAGTTTCAAGTGGTTATAAGTAAAATGGCTTCTGAGCATATCTCTGAACACTTAACATTCCAGATGTCTTTATATATTTTTAGGTATTAATAATATTGTGTGAAACTAACTACTCAGTGGACAAAAGCCCCAACCTGCGTTGAATTACACCTAAAAATATAGAAAAACTTTTACAAAAAAAGTTACACATTATTCAAGTAGGTATTGTCATATTTAATTCATTGACAGGCTGTCACTTCTTGTCATTGTCGATATTTAACTTCAAATAATTTTAATTTTTATAGTTAGATATTTGATTCAACTTATAGAGACCACCTGAAGAAGCAATCCTAAAAATGCAGAAATAGGTCAGATCTCATCTATTATTGTGGTTGAATTGTCGTGTTCCCACTGCCAAAAAGTAAAGTTAGATATTTATAGAGTGTTTCATTAAAGCAGGTTAGTAAATTTATATAGATTAATTTCTTTAGATAATTATTGAATAGAGCTTTGTCTGTGGCATTGTTCATTAGCATACCTAGATGTTTGGTATCAGAGAACATACATATGACTTCATTGATAGGAATTGTAGATTTGATTTATATTAGCTTAAAATACCTTTCTAATACAGTAAAAAATTCCAGATGTCATTGGATATTTATACGAAAGCTATTTTTTTCAACCTCCGGTTCCACCGGGACGTGGTCTGTTGAGCGGAGAGCAGACAGAGCTAGCTGCACACTGCATGATGGCGCATCTCCCCCACCATAACTTATGTCATTAATCAACTCCAATTTGTCACATAAAGCTGAGCTGTAGGTCAGTAAATATGCCTAGGTCTATCAATTCTTCCGCCAATTGTCAAATGCGAGTTGTGAAGCAGTAGTTGTTTTCCTCAGGCAGAAGGGAATACTGGTGCAGAAATTCGTTGTAGAATGAGTCGAATATATGGAGGAAACTAACAAATAAGTGACACGGTTAATGACAGATTTGCGTATTTGTCCACTTTCATTATGAACGTCAGTTCGACCATCTTTAAATTTTGTGCACCATTCTCGTACAGCACCATCACTCATGAAGTTTTCTCCATATACTCGACTCATTCTGTGATAAATTTCTGCTGTATTATTTCCATCTGTCTGAAGGAATGACGCTTTGCAACTTGCACTTAGTGAAAGAATCAATAGATCCAGTCGTGTTTATGGACCTACAGCTCAGCTTCATGTGACAAACTGGAGTTGAAAGTGATATGAGTTATGGTGGGGGAGATGAGCTATCGTGCAGAGAGTAGCTCTGCCTTCTACTGTCAGGCTATGTGACGGTGGAATCAAAGGCTAAAAAAAAAATTTAATAACTTTCGAGTTACTACTTTTGAATTTACATTATTATTATCAAGAAGTCCTTAATTATTCAATTTACATAGTATTTTTTAAGATTCCTTAAACATTATTTAAGGGTGCCGTATTCTTAAAATAGGGTTTTCTACAAATTCTTATAATTAGACATTTAGGAACTGAATAATGTAGAGCTTAGTAAATAACAGAAATATCATGCCATCTGTGAATATTCAAAGTAAAATGAATATACTCAAGTCAAGAATTCAGACGTCTTACGTCATACGAACAAATGAATAATTCAGTATATTTTCATCAAAATATTTATGAAACTACAACTGATAGTACTAAAACTATATACTACACTAAAAGTTTGCATTATGTATTGCACTAAATTGCAAAAAACGGTTGTTTTTAACGCGAATAAATATCGAAAATTACGTTGACAATAAAAACAAATGTGTAACGTCAGCCGTGGCGTAAGACGTCTGAATTCTTGACTTGAGTATAGGTATATATATAATGACAGAAAGCGGTCTAACCAATAAATTTTTAGGTACAGAAATCTTTCAAAATACGTATTTTTTTATTTTAACTTTAAATGTAAATATTGTTATAACTTATATACTGCATATAAGACTGTTCACTTTTGTTTTATAAGTATGTCAAAATAATTGTTAAAATGTGGGGTTGGAATAGCAAAATAATGGATAAACAACAGAAGAATTTTATTTTTGATATTACTTTTGCTCTACCTACATTTGTGTGCTACATTTTGAGATTTCTGTATGTAAACAAATTTGATCATTTTATGACGAGAAATACCTTAAACTTTTTTGTGAAATGAGCAGCAAATTATTTTAGAATTATCAGAACTTTTTTTATAAAGTAATAGTAAAACCAACTTGGAAATGGACTGACAATGAAATTTATAGTGTCTATTTCCATTTCATATAAATAATTGTCCTCAGATATATTTTAAAAGATTATTATTTTTTTTTATTTTGAACATCTGAATTGATCAATTAATCCTGAAACAACTTGTATATTATTCTAAATTTTATTTTGGTAGTGCTACATGAGAATTTGCAAAGTAAAAAATGTTAAATATCTAACATACCTTTTGTCCAACAGCTGATACCAAGAAACCTTTAACTTGTGAGAGTGCAGTAACAGGTCCTTTTTGATCTTTGGCATATATTTCTTTAAATTTATTTTTAGTTAATGGTTGCCCAGGCTCCGGCACAACTTCTATGATGTCATAAATCAAAATCTAAATAAAATATAATTAATTGTTATATTATATAGCAGAAAATATTGAGGGAAATTGTATTTTCTTAAAACGCCCTGTACAATAAATCGGAAACAAAAGGGGGGAAAAGTTTATATATCTATGTTTAGGATTTATGTTTCCAGATTCATATTCAATTATTTTTACTTTGCCAAAGTAAGTTTTGTATATTTACATTAAAAAATGTAGAAAAAATTACTGGTAAATAATTGTCGTTGCGTTATGTCATTAATAACAGAATAACATTAATTCAAAATCACGGTAATCAAACAGATTTTTTTTGATAAATCAATAACTGAATAATTTGAAAAGCATTCTTAAAATTGAAAGGAAATCATTGGGATCTCAGCAACTATAAGAACTGTGGAAATGTTTAAATTGTCGCTAAATTGTTTGATTAAAAGCCATTTAAAACTTCTAAATACTTTTACACAATCACTCTCATTAATTGTGCCCCAGTTTACAATTTCCGTTTTTGATTAATTGTGTCTTGGCCTAAAGTCGTTTGATATAATATGTAAAATTCAGGTTAAAATACTTACCCTTCCTCTTGATGTAATGTCTTCCCCGTAATTGTAATTAGTTCCAAGAGCGATATATCCCTTAAGACCAGACCTTGTGCCTTCATAAGCTAAAGCTACATTTTTTAAACAATTCACGTGTTCCCATTCGTCCAAATCTATTTTTGTGTTTGGAATTACATCCCAAGATACAGGGGAAAATAAACAAATACTAAATTTCTCTTGGAGGGGATATGGAAATCTACAAAAATATGCTTTCAGTTATAATAAACTGTAAGGGATCTGGAAAATGTTTATTATAGCCAATAAAGCTCACTGAAGTTAGCAATATAGAAATGAAGACATAATGTAATAAAACGCGCAGCAGCAGAGTGGTCATTTTTCAGACTGTTCACCTTTAAGATGTAATTGTCCAGGACCATCTTCTATTGATAGTACGAGATTCAAAAAATTGGCAGTGGTTTTTTTTATTACTTTTTTGTCCACTTGTCTGACAAACGTCAGGTGAAATGTCAAAATTGTAAAACGGACTGTATTCGGAGACATTTTTCAGACCGTTCACCGTTAAAATGTAATTGTCCAAGATTAAGGTGAAACTCATAGATTCAGTTAGTAAGGATATTTCCCTGGTCTATTTATACTTAATCTAGTAATATTTGTTTATGGGTCCCATTGTCCATAGATATTTCTTTCAATAAATAAGGTAATTTCTAACGGAACTCCAGGAAACAACTACTCTGTGGGCTAATGTTCCAAGCAGTATTGAATTCTTGGAAAAACTTATAGCAAACAGCTAAAGTCACTCGTCAGTATCCCACCAGACATATACCGGTTTCGAGCTTATTAGCTCTCATCAGTATGCCATAGGTGAGGCAACCGACAAATAATCTTAGCTGTTTTAAGTCTGGCTAATCCGACAGTAGGGACCGCGTGAATCGTTACTCATGGTCCCTGCTATAGGTTTTCCAGGTGTAATTCAATATTGCTCGGGGCATTAGCCCGCAGAGTTGTTTACTAGAATTCCGTGTTTGCAATATAATATATATTTTTGTAATAACCTAAATACAGCAACATAATATTAATAGAACAAATCCACACATTTCTAACAAATAAACAGATTACCACTCCCGAATAATATATTTAGTTTTGATATTGGTTAAATTTTTCCAAGATGAGGGGTATTTAGTTGTTCTTAGGAAGGACCTTATTTATTGAAAGAAATAACTATGGACAACGGGATTCACAAACAAATATTAAATTAGATACTTTATAAATATTTTACTTTGGTGCGCTTACGCCAAGATAGGAGAAATATCCTTACTAACTGAATCTGTTAATTTCACATTAATCTTGGACAATTACATCTTAACGGTGAACAGTATGAAAAATGTCCCCGAACACAAAGACCGTTTTACAATTTTGACATTTCACCCAACGTTTGTCAGACAAGTGGACAAAAAAACTAATTAAAAAAACCATTGCCATTTTTTGATAGGCAATCCTACAGAAATGTATTCCTCTATTAATTAATAATCATCTAGTAAAATTGCATTTTAATTAAAAAACAGATAGTAACGTTCTTATAAAAAGTACTACACGAACGGGTAAACTAGCATTATAAATATATTGTTTATCGTCTTTCAAAAAATATTAATTTTCTACTTAAGAAAATATATTCAGTTTTTAATTTTTATTATTTAAGTAGTTGTAAAGCTGATAGTAACGATTTCTGGATACAATTGTTATGTTTAAAACAATGCAAAACCAAACTCTTTATGAATAAATTGATGAATTAATTTATGAACTGTCATTATAAAAAATATTTTATGTAAATCAAGATATGGTACTTTGGTTACCTATATTTACCTGTCTCCTTTTTCTTCTATAGACAATTCTTTATCCTCTCCGTTAAATTTGTAGTACCTATCAGATGGTTCTGCCAAGCTGGTAACGAGACAGTATGTCTTTGATTCTAAATGATAACTAACAAAATGGGGGGTACACCTTAAAGGCACTTTCCTGACGGGCCAAGGAGCGTCATAACTCAAATGGGTTGGTAGTACCCCAATTCTCAGTTCCGACTAAAATCGATTTGCTTCAATAGAAAAAAAAAGACCTATACCTAACTTAAAACAAACCTTTCTGTTGAAGTATAGGAATCCTTGTGGACAATTTACGTTATTAAAGGGAGCAAAACTTAATACTTCTCCATCAATAACCATGGCGTGTGTCCTCAATTCACCTCTTGCTGTCAAAAATATCCAATAGGGACTTGCACCACATATGAAAACACCGTTATAGCCTAAAAGTAATCACTTATAGTCATTTATATAGGGTGTCCGGAAACTAATGCGACAAATAAAGACAGCAAATTCTAGGGATGATTTCATATGGATTTGACATTAATCATTTTGTTTAAAAATTCTACCTAGGGGAGATACGGCTCTTTGCGAATAGCCATTTGACATTGTATTTTTTTTAATTGTTCAGATTGCTGTACATCTAGAACAAGGGTTTCCAACTTTAAAGTGGTCAAGGGTCACAAATGCAATCATGTATTTAGTGAATGGCCAACATTTTTTTTTATACACAGTGACTCATTTGAAAGCAGGGCATCTGTTTTACTTGTTGGTCAATATAAAAAAATCAATGACAGTTTCAAAAACTACTTTTGTGCCAAATTTCAGAAATAAAATAAAATTTTAAGGCTTACTACAAATTTTTTCAAACGTCACAATTCAGAAAAAAAGATTAGCAATTTTTTCATTTCTAATCTGTGTGCATCACTGGATTTAGGGTAATTTCAAGTGGGTGTAACTTAAATTTACATTATGCTATTAGATGCGTCATGAATAATAGTCAATATCGTAAAAAAAATTTTTGTAAAATTCCTATAGTTTCCGAGTAAAAAATTATTGAAGTTATAATATCTTAAATCTTTTATAAGTATTAACCTTTTTGTGAAGTGAGTCTTTACATTAGTTTTTCAAGTGTCAAAAATGGCTTACATGTAATCGGAGCTAATGGATATCGTTTTAATTTATGACGATGTGAAAATGCTTTAGCAGAACGATTTCCAGGTAAACACGTACTAAATGCAGCTACTTTTACAGCAGTGTGCAAGTGAGTGCAAGTGTAGTACAATGCGAGGGAAGTTGTCTTTGCTAAATAGATAAAGTAAAATTCTATAAAAAAGTTGGAATTTTGTAATAAATAATATAAAAACAGACAAAAATTATCCCTCAGAAACCATTTTTGGATAAGACGATTTATGTCAAATCCATATGAAATCATCCCTAAAATTCTTCTATCGAGTTGTTGTCGGTTTAGTTCAAATGGAGACAAACCCGTATTAACAATAAGTAAGAAGTGGCTTGTATCTAATGCAAACTTCTAAATTGCTCTCTGAAAATATTATTCGAAATGGACCATTCATTCAACTAAAATTTCAGTTATAAGAAATTGTAGGGAAGTATCGAGGAAGAGAATATAACATACCAAGTCACAACTTGACTGCATTCAAAATTCCAAATGAGTAGGTATTTCAAGTAAACCTAAAACCTTAATTCTTAAAGTCAATCGGTAGCTCCATTTGACTAAAGTAGAGAAATTAGTTACAGATTAGATGTTTACTGCAGACAGTTGTAATAAATGTGGTGTAGTTAGCCCTTAGTTAACACTTAGGTCTTGTGACTCATTGTGCATGCCGCTAATATACGAAAGGAAAAGAAATGCTAGCCTCTGGTCTTTCCGTAAATAATTATCAGTCTGTAGATTTACTCAGTAAGTCACTAGAAGTTATGAACTCATTGCAAGATATCAAGTATTGACAAGTATTCACACCTTCTAATTTGTGTCAGCAAAACATAAAATCTACATTTTTTCATATCTTACCTGAAATATTGCCAAAGTAACGCATCTTAATAATGCGCTCTTGTATAGCAAAAAAGTCAGAATTCTCCGTGTCAATCCTCCCTGACATATTGGGAAAATATATTATATTATGCTTTATTTTTTTAAAGCGAAGTTTAAGGTTGCCACGTGGAAACCTAAACACTTCATATATGTACAAATCACGGTCTAGTCTAACCAGAAGTATTGGCCTCATTCCATTGTTACCTAAGCCAACCATTAATATCTCCCTAACTTGGTAATCTTGCTGGATCTGCGCTTCATTTGCAAAAATCGACTGGGATAATGTAACTGATTCTAAACTATCTACCAATACCTTAAACAAATATTTACAGGTTATTGAAGACCATTACTATTTTTAAGGAGACTATCTTCAACGTTCAGAAACACATATCATAAGTTTTTTGTCTCAACTTTCGTTGTGAAAACTGTTTTTTAACCTGTTTTTCGTAATGTTAATATTTCACTGGTAGATTGACAAATGTGACCTGATATAAGTCAATTAAAAATTAGCCGTTTGTTTTTGGCCTATTTACCACTTTGTTGGCAAATCCTACCAGGTGTTTACCTATCATCGGGTTTCAAAATAGTAGACAGTGATTCAGTTACAGCACATGTAGGTGGGCCACTTGAGAAGGGTTCAATGAACTCAAATTACTTCAACACATAATATACTGCACTATTTACATACACACTATACACTACTGGTTACGAGCACTGTCACTATAATGGTCACACGTTATTGTCAGCTATTAGGCCTGTTCGTAGAACAGTTAGAAATAGTTTCCAACCGTCAGATGCACACGCATTGCATTTACAATGCCAACATAAGGATGAAAATGCTTTATTTTAGATGCAGTGAGCATGCTTCTAATGATTGGAAACTTATTCAATGCACTATGAACAAAGCTATTCTGGAATTTGGAATTGAGGGCAGGATAGTAAAAAGGATACAGCACTTAGGCCCTATTGGGCCCCTTCTCCCATTAAGAGATCAATCCACTTGAGCCACCAACCAACCTAATAAGGAGAAAAAGGTGGTGACGTTGTTGAGGGGGATCTCTCTAATGTAGGCCATAGAAGGCCATCGCTCTCCCAACACGGACTCTCTTATTGACGAGATGGCAGCGCACTCACAGAGTGCATGGAGCA
This sequence comes from Monochamus saltuarius, assembly GCA_025584915.1. Classification (NCBI taxonomy): domain Eukaryota; kingdom Metazoa; phylum Arthropoda; class Insecta; order Coleoptera; family Cerambycidae; genus Monochamus; species Monochamus saltuarius. Next base: position 69,792,296 of record CM046721.1, read on the forward strand.
CTGTCTCGTCTTCCTGTTCGCAACCCCTACAAAGAGGTGTATCACACTTCCTCATGTTATAGAGGTGCTTTCTTAACCAGCAGTGTCCAGTTTGAATACCTGTCACTAGACGGAGGCTTGTCCTAGACATAGCCAGGTACTTTTGGCTGTATCCTTGCAGGGGTACCCTAGGGACTCCTTTGCCAAATTGCAGCCATTTGCTTCATCCCAACGTACAAAGCTATTATAAGGTGCATTATCCATATGACCATGACAGCAGCAGGTTCCATATGTGACAAAACAGTGCCACACCTTTGTCATCGTATGCCTTCATTTATCCATGATTCGCTAGTGTTTATATAATATATAAGTATATAAAATATATTCTGTGATTCAGATTGTGACCTAATATTTGTCTCAAATAGTTTCTACGTCATCATTATTTCATCTTTTTGTATCAGCATACTCTTTTGATTTAATTTTATAAAATAAGTATTAGGCAAAGTTTCATTCTGTGAAATAGCAACCTAAATTTTCTTGTCAGAAGCTCACTTTTAAAATACCATCCATGAATTGTTTGCGTATTTTGTATCATCAATCTCTATCTTCTTCCTTCCAGAAGTTTCCCGTACTTTCTGTTTAGCAGTTGTATATCCTTCTCTGCCATTTTTTATTGCACAATATACACTACTCAGAGACACTCTTGACAATGAACTACATATTTCAACCATATCAGTTACTTATACTTTGGTCTCGAGCCCTAATTCATTCGTACAATTTTTTTATCATCCATTAGCAGAAAGATATACCCAAAATTTTCCCACACACGCACCCATGGTAATGCTGCAGATGGAACAGCTGGATTCGTCAATCCAATAGCAATTGAGCATTCTGATATGGTGCTTAACTTAAAATCCGACTATAAATTAAGTCAATGCCAGAGGTCACTGAGACTAAACTACATAACCATTTTACAAAAATCAAAACTGGGACATAATTGCAATCAATTTTGTTTTTTGTAAAATTTTTATATAGTCTATTTGCAGTTTTTTTTATTATATTATAATTATCAAATTTCTCCAGTCTGGAAGATGTTGAAATAACATAAAACGTCGATATAAAATTGGTGTCTTTGTTTTCCAACTGACCTATAATTCAGCTTAAAACACAAAGTTATAGCAAGGTCTTAAAAAACGTCTTACTATAATTTTTAATACTCATATTTATGATGCATGTTTCTAAAACACTATATGCTAAGAATTAAATCAGTTACTAATAAATAAAAATTACTTACCTTAAAGCCAAAACATAAGTTTGTAACATAGAAACTTAACTTAAAGTCTGGAATTGAATAGATTTCTAAATTTGAATTATCTCGAACAACAAAAAGCCAATAAGTAGGCTTAGGTGGGGTCAAATATTTTTTCCACCAATTATAATACACCTTTGGTTTTGGTTGAGGAGGATTCAGAGAAGGCATTTTAAAGTCAGTTTCTCCATAGAGTAGGTCATCCTCGTTTTCCACTTCTGATTTTGTCTCAGTTTCAGTTATAACGTGTTGAGGTACTTGGACAAATTCTTCAGGAATTTTATTTGTAAACAGACCAGATGTGTCCTTGTACATACATATGGTTGATACAGGAGGGTTCTGAAAATGTACATAAAACAATTGCCATTACATAAAGTAATTTTACATTTATACAAAGAGTGCTTCTGAAACAATTGCGCTTCTTCAAAGAGGTAATGGAATGTGTAAAAATAAACATTTTTTATTAAGCAACCTGTTGTCTACATACAAACGAATCAAGAATTATTACGCAAAGCTTAGGCCTACCCTGCATTGCCTCACTAATTTGAATGTTTACAAATGCACTAAGTTAACTAGTTCAATAACACTTATCAACTGTACACTGATTTACATTGCTTTATTTAAAAATGCCTTATTCCAATCAAGAATTAGCAGATATGGCGTGAATGTATCACCAAACGTGCATTGTCAATGCCATCAGCCTTCAACAGTGTATTTTTGCAGCAATCGATTCATTAGATACTTGAAGTAATAGCAGGCAAAGGAGATAATTTTCAACGCTGCTTAGTATATTTGTGGCAAGAATTCAGATGACTTACATCAGCTGATGTTACACAATTTTTTTTATTGCCAACATAATTTTCGATAGCTTGTGGCGTTAAAAATAATCATTTATTGTAATTTAATGTAATATATAGTGCAGTATGCAAGGAAGACTTCCACTACTTGTATCTTAGAAACTATCATAACCAGTGCGACCAAATTTGGTATACAGACACTAGATGGCACGTTGAATCTGATAATAACATCAATTCTTATACATGTTCCATTTTTCAGGAAATCGATTTAATTTTGATTTTTTGGTAGTTAATTCCGCTAAAGCATATTTAAATTGAAATATACTTAATTATGAACACATATTCTGAAAAATAAACATTCAAAGAATTTAACATTGTTTTGTTTGTCATGTAAAATGTGTATAGCCTTGAGCCAGACACACAGGAGAAAGTAACATCAGCAAATTCAAAACTATGAATTGTCAAATATTAATGGCATAAAGTATTTTTTCTACACCTGTATTATACCAATGCACTTATATACCCATAATCCGTTTCATAATGATACCCATTACGATACAGATTTTTAAATCCTTTTCATAACGATACCCATTACGATACAGATTTTTCATTACGATACAGATTTTTAATCAATAGAAACACATAATTTTTCAATCAAATATGCTGTGCATTTGACGTTTATCCTAGGTTCCTATGTAATTATTTTAGATGTCAAAATCAGTACGTATTAAATTTTCGTAGATACCTAGCTAAACTTTGATAATTTAATACGAATAATTACTGTTACCTATTGTGTTCAATAAAAATATAAAATTTATGGTTTTTGATTATTTATCGGGTGTAGAAAAAATAGCATATGCAACTCTCATGTAATGGTTATTAATACACTCGCATAAACCATACAAAACTCGCCTTCGGCTCGTTTCGTATCCCGGTTAATGCTCGTGTATTGATAACCATCATTACATGATCGTTGCATAATATACTATTATTGCACATAAATAAAGCTAAGTAATGTATTGAATGCAGGGCCTTGTGGTAGATTTTGTGCCTATGATGCAAATTTTTCAAATGCGGCCCTGTAAATTCAGCAAATTTAAATTAAAAAGGAAATGTGTTGGGGATAACCTTTTCAATAATTGGATGCTCTTCAAATTATACTTTTATTATGTACAAGGTTATTTTGAATGTGGGGTTATTAATTTTGACTGATGACAGTAGGGATTAAAATAAATCATTTTACAAATGTCCTAATAAATGTTTTTTAATACCCGAGATAACTGAATTTAAAGTTATTGAAAATTTTGAAACCGACTCTGTTTAACTCTAACCTACCGTGATAAGTTAAGAAAATATTTCACAATAAGTAATAGATGAGTGACTTGATAAGTTGCACGCGCAGCATTTGTTGAGTCAGGCTTTCTTTATAAGCTTAATCTTAAAGTTCCTTTAGATAACAACGTAACACATACATAAACGAATCGTGGTATTATTATTTTTGGTATTGTATTGGCGATTCAAATGAAATTTTCCCACGCCTCACGTAATCACCTGATTTATGAACAAGGCAGTCAGTTAGTACATGGATGGTCTATGTTTACTAACCAAAATCGGTATCGATAGACAGTTTATATATTTTCTCTGCCAGAACTTATTTGTTTTTCTTTTTGTGATTATTTTACTTTAATTTCCTATTTTTATTTGTTGTTTGTGGTTAAGTTAGTGGACGAATAATAATTAGTCTGGTTGAGTTTGTGTGAAGTGTTTTCTTACTTAGAATGTACACCAGCAAGTACGACAATTAGAAAGGGTGAGGCCAATTGTGAACTCTGGACATTTAAATTTTGTGTGGAATAACCGAGTCTAATGGTAAATACTACATTTTTCTGTTATAAAAAAAATTAATTTATAATTATTGCAACCCATCTTTACCCTTAAAATCCAAGCTTTATGTATATCAATTTTCTCAGACTGTCCAAATTTATTTTCAACTGCAACATTTCGAACTCCCCTTTTAGGAAATAGCTGAAACGATATTTTTCTATTTCTTGATGCTTTAGAGGCACAGCCGTAAATACAACAAAATGTTTTATTATTACTGGATGCTTTTTCAGCAAACTCTATTCTCGTAAATAGTTAATACAGACAAATATAAACATCACTGGTAGAAACGGTCAGTTACAGACAATTAAACACGGCAATAAAGCTAATCAACAATAACAACAATGAACATACAACAGCCACTGAACAGACATAAGCCTGACATAACTGACTGCCTTGTGTATTGGTTCATCAATCGGCCGCAAGATAGCGTACGGTTAACATGAATCGCCAATAGTGTGTTTGTAATATCATTTTGGCATACGCAATTTGCTGACACAGTGATATAAAGCGGGCTTTACACTAACAATTTATTGACGAAAAAATTGATGAATTAATTCATCAATTTCTTCAAGGTCGCACTTTGGTTTTACATTTATGTTCATGGCTTGGCAAGTTTCTTAACAATTTTGCTGTCAGATGTCACCGGTGCCAACCTAAAAGTAATTTTAACTTTTGACATTATATCATTCCCATTTGTATAAGAAACAAAAACTGTTAAAAATGAAAAGTAATTTTAATAATTATATTTTAGGACAAAAAAAAGCTTCCATTGCATTTATTATTGCTGCTGCTCGGTTACTGGTTAAATATTTACATTTATTTTAGGTTGGTATTCCTGAATTGAAGTAAAAATTGACGAAAAATTAGAACAAGTTTTAAGTCGTCAATAACTTGACGAAAAATTAGAACAAGTTTTAAGTCGTCAATAACTTGACGAAGTTCTTCATCAATTTATTTGACGTCCAAATTTTAGTATTACATTTGGCAATTGACTTGACGAAGTCACTTGATCAATTAATTGACAAAGAAATTGTTAATGTAAAGCGGGCTTAACAATGGCCCAAGTATATTGACAAAAATGACCTGTTGATATGTTATTAGTGTAAGGAAAGTGTAATCAAATCGGCTTGTGCTGCTCCACGAAATGCATAGAAAATATATTTATAAATTTCATTCCTCTGCACAACGATTTGATTATTCAACACAATGAACCCGGCATACAGGCAAACACAAAATTGTGTATATAATTTTCAACATTTACTGTGAGTGTACAGGACTGGCATACATAATTTAAGCGAGTTATTGACAATTTATTATAATAACATATCATTGGGCTATTATTTTGCATACCACTTGTTCTTCAAATAAGTACGTATACTAAAATTACTAACCCATTTTCAAGGTAGTAATAATTAAAACAATGTAAATATTATTGCTGCTATGCATTTTTCTTGGGTACGATATAATACGTTATAAATTTAAAAATATATATATAAAATATATCTTCAGTAACAGTAATATAAATATTATGTTTCGTATAGATATTTTGCCAAATTTTTTAATACATATTCGATTAGGTTAGGTCAGGCCATATAAAATTTAATTTAGTTACAGTATATTTAAAATATCTGATCCCATTGTAACACTATATACTTTTCATTTCTATAATACGTATACTTGATATCTATTATTTACATATTGAGTAAAAAAAAATAAACAAAAAAATATATATTTTACAGTGCACAAATTTGTATAATATTTGACACAGTACTATATTTGCACATTAATGTGCAAGAATATTATACTTTCAAAATTATACAATACTTTACAAATCTCCATTAAAATACTGGACATTTAATTACAAGTATTTTTTAAATACTTACATTTGCTAATGTTGATTTGCTCACTACCAACTTTGCAGAACCTCGGATTTCTCTCAACATAAGAGTAATAACCTGTCCATCTGTAGTCATAAGAGATATGTATGGATCCGCACTAGAGACATGAACAATAGGTGAACCCAAGTCCATAGGTACATGTTGCAGTTGAGTTGCACCTTGCAGCAATCTTACTGCAACCGTTGTAACCTGTACTATATATTTATTGTTCCCTAAATTTCCAGCATATACAGTAGGTCCGTGAGTGGCAAAGCCAGTATTGTCAATTTCGTTAATCTCATGACCAGTTTGGAGAATCTAGAACAAATTTGTGGTTTCTTTCTAAGTTTGTTTTCAAGGTAGTGATTTAAAAGCTATTTATTAGCAATTCAAACTAATTTTCACGCGCTGTTTCAGTCTGCTGCTTTCTCAAAGACAGACAAATGGTAGTTGCTGTGTTTGAGGTTACTCGACATTGCTTCAAAAAATAATAATAATAATACTGTTTACAAAGTTCAATCAAACGACTAGGAATATTCAATAATAATTATTCTTTTACACAAGAGATCTAAACAAACAATATATTATAATAAAACCACCTCCTGCTGTCCTGCTTAGATATAATTTAAATTTTTGCCGCACAGGGGCGTAGTCCTTAGCTTGATTCGCCAATTGCACATAGACCAATTTATTGAACACTAAATTAACAATTTATTATTCAAGAAATTAAATAATTTTCCAATCGACTGAGGGCTGCTGTAACTAAATATTTATATGCCAATGTCACTGACGTTAACCTCAAAGTTGAAATTCAAATATTCTGCATCAAACCCACTCTCATCTAAAGTTACCTTCAGAGAACGATGTTGTGCTGCCAGCAACACAAAGTCACATGATTTTCAGCCAATGAAATTAATCGTATCCCCTCTTTTCATTGTTGAAGTCGTGTAAAGTTCAAAATTTCCAACTTCAACTATCCAGGGGAGCAACAGTTCCACCAGTAAAAACAAAACCGACATACAATCTTTATTTCATTGAAATTAAACTGGTGGTGGGGATGTTGCCAGCGACACTACATTAAAAAAAAGAAAAAGGACATGTGGCAGGAAAATGATGGAAATTAACGACATAAAATGTCACTAAAAAAATACAAATTGCAATCACATGGAATGAACATTACTTAAAACAAAATCAAAAAAATTTGATAATCGAAATGAATAAAATAATAGACTGACATACATCAAAATGGAAAACTTATTCTCGACAAAAGATGGACATGATAGTAGGCAAGAAGCATTTTTCGATGATTTTCTATGGGATTAAATGTGATTGGTGATCTGCATGGAAAAAAGATAAAATCATGGAGTGATTAAATGAAAAACATACTGAATGTAAGTAATGACATTATGTTAAAAGTACAATTATTACCAATCACATAGAAAAGAAAAAAAGCCAAATACATGAAATAAGTAGTGAATGAAGTAGTTTAAACTTGCAGTGTTATAGTTCTTCCATTGCCTTCATACTATTGTGAAATGACTCTCATTTAATCACAGTACAACTTTTAAGAGATGTACAAAAACTTCTGCAGGAAGCGATTATTGAGGTAATTCCAGAAACATAGAATAAGTTCATAATACATGTACAAAAAGAATAACTACGAATGTGACAACAGAACATAATTTGTGATTTTTAGAGTGTACTGGTCGTGCAGGTCTACGTGTTGAAATGATATCACCAACTATAATTTCTGCATTGAGATTTTTGTCACAAAAATGATAATCACAGGTTACACTAAGATTTATCAGAGATATTATGTGAATTATGTATTATAACCGCAGCATCATGTTCCATCGTAAAGTAGTGCCACCCTCTTTTCATCATATATACAATTATATAGAAAAATATTGGAACAACACGTATTTCTCTTTGTGTTGACTGCTATAAATTGGGAATGGATTTATAACATGAAGAGAGAGTGACTTTACTAGTTTGAAACCCAACTATAATATAGATACAGAACCTAGGTACTACAAATTTCATTTCATTTAATGGAAAGATCACCTATTTTTAAAATTTTTTATTTCTTACCATGGTGCCATCTTCCTGACTTAAAATAAGGAAAGCATGTCGCTCCTCTCCACTTCTTACCGTCCACATATTGGAACAACCAGGAAGAGTAAATGTCGTAACAATTTGTGGCCTGATATTTCTCTGCAGGACACAAAGAGCCCCGTTTTTACTGTGCCCTGCAGTTGTAACCAATTCCAAATCTAGGTCAGCAGTATTATTAAACTCTTCACTAAGAAACGCTGGTTCACCAATGGATATATTCCCACAGGGTCCTATATTTATTAAACTGTCACACACTTCAAATACATAGCTGGAAATCTGGATACCCGCTTGTTTTTGGTTACCATATACTTCTAGTTCTTCAGGGTCCCTAATATCGAGGACATCACTAGCCATGCAGTCATTTAAAGAATCGAGAATTCGATCTTCATATTGGGAACTATCGTTTTCACCCATTTTCTTCTTTTTTGCACTGGGTTCTTCTCCATCATCTAGTGTTATAACTTCATTTCTACTTTCAGTAAATCTGAGTAATAGTGAATTCCCAAGACGTGAACCCAAAAACAGAAAATTATTTTCACACACGCAGATCTGTAAATTTATAGTTCAATATATTACAGGTAAAATTGAGTAAAAATAAAACTTGGCTTACACAAGTTGTAAGAACACTAGCAGCTGCTTTTTCAAAATGAAAACTTCGTACATATCTCATACTATCAGCTAATAATGTTAGAACATATAATTCACCACCCTTTAACGATAACACAAGTGTGTCTTCTTCCAAAAATCCCACCTGAACACAATCCAACGTTATTTTGATATCTTCCTGAGGTTCTAAAAATATAAATTACAATAATTTAATAAACTACCTAATAATTTGTTTTTACAAATCACTTACTTAATGGAAAATTGGAACAAGCTTCAGCTATACTGTTCAAGGACACTCCATAAGGTGGAATGCTTTGATTTAGATATATGAGAGCGTTTACCGACATGATCAGTGTACCACCTATAGGCTTCTTTATGGGTACCGCTTTAACACAATCAAATGGAAGATTTGAAACACTCCAAATGACGGGATGTACTTTTTGTTGCAAATTTAAGGAAATGGCAGCCATTGCACAAGTGTCAGTTCTCACTGCAACTCGGCTGAAAATGTGTATATATAATTTTATTCAAATACTATATAATCATATTTTCCGATCATTGTTTGCTAAATCTCTTTGCCTGTGCAATACTTGGCTTCTGAATCAGTTGAATTTCAATCTAGAAATCTCTAACGTCCTGTAGTGTGGCGACTCCAATGTTGGTATTTGAAAATATAAATATCAAATGATGAATGTTAGAATTTGACATTTGATACTGACCGACTCTGTAAATCGTTTAATAGTACCTACTTTTCTAATTTATAAATATGTATGTATTTACACTACGCAGTGCTTGTCTAAATGTTTTACATTTTTAATAAAATTGGGTACATATTAATAATGGACTGCTACTTCACCTTCACCATGAAAAATACAATACGTCATTATTTTAAATTGTATCAATTTATAAACTTAAAAATAATATGTAAACAGAAATGTACACCTCAATTTGTCATAATTTTTAAGAAACGTCAAATTACCGATGCAAACAATTGACAACTACGTCACAAGTCCTGTAGTATGCTGCCACACATAGTCACTGCCACAGGGCAATGAAACAGACTAGATAAAACACAAGTGCTACGATTTAGCAGACAATGCTCATAGTTTTTGGATTTGGTTAATACATTAAATATTAATAAATTAACAGTAAAATGCAATTATTATGTATACTTTTGGAAATTAATTTAACCAAAAGGTTTTTCTAATTTTTTAGAATGTTAACGTTTTAATTTTGAATTCTCTTAATAAAAGCAAAATAGTAGAATTTTACATGTAACAAATAATTATATCTTGTCCTCGTCTGAAAAGGCTCTAATGCTTTTTGGGCTAAAATGACCTAATAAAGTAATAACATTATCTTGTATATTTTGGATAATATAACAAGTAATCACTATCAAAATCATCCAGTACATAAATTTTTATTGCAAAACCAACTTACCCTGAAAATGTTTTCAATGGTTCGTACAAAATTAATAAAGTAGGTTCGTAGTATCCATATAAAAACTGAATATCTATTACATTATCAATTTTGTCAATAAAGTCTTTTAAAATAATCATATAAGAGGATAATATTGGGGCTTTAGCGCCACCAGTATTAGCAGACATAGGTTTAATATCAGTATCATTATCATCTATAGAACTTTCCCTTCGGAAGGGTAAAACAACTAGTTTGCGACCAAATACGGTCATAACAGCACATCTATTTTCTGGATCTGCCCTTACAATAGGGACATGATGGTGATGAGTCCATCCATCCTAAAAATTAAATAATTAATTATCTTAAAAGTTACTTGTAGTATTTCATTTTACTTTCATATCTTCTTCTTCAAAATAATGCAAACTAAGAGTTCTCAAATCATGGTTCTCAGGATCATACTCAACAACAGATAACTTTGCATCAGAGAATGCCAGAAGTAATGCATCTCTTTGAGAGTTTGCCAAAGACACACTTTGGATTGACACTATATTGCCAAATAACTGATATTGAGCCATACATTCTAACTTTGATTTTGGTGGATAGAATTCTAAAATATAATCACACATAAATCAAATACCTACTCATAAGTCTACTCATATTATATTATATAATATAATCATAGACAATATCTTTCACATTAAAAATATTTTTCTGTGGTCTAAATATTTATTTAAAAGAAAATCTAATAATCTAATTTCTCAATTACATTTAAAAAGCAATCACTTTTGCTTTGATTTTTGCTAATAAATTATACATGGGGCGTTTTAATGACATATTTCCTGTAAGTTTTACGATTAATGTTAAATTTAACATTCAGCAGTGTGTTGTTTTACCCAGGAGGTTAATGAATGATCAATTTCAATGGACTTACTCACTGATTATTTTTGTGAATGCTGTGGTTTTCCGTATGTTGTACGTGTGAAAAATTAGTAGTTTATGTAGATTGTATTAGCATGGTGTGAAATCATTTTTGCTTAATCATTAGAACTTATTCACTTAATACTGACACAAGTAAACAGCAATATTTGACACAAAGAAACATGAAATGTCATCAAATTAAAAATGATGGGAAGCTACTAGATATTATTGTGCAAAATCAGATATTGGACAGGAAAATGTGCATGTAGGGTACTCATGCATGTATTTTTTTTACTCAAAACTCTATTATTTATCAAAAAATGTAAAGAGGCAACAAAATTTCTAAATTTAATAGGCATTCAAAAACAATTTTTTTTAAATCGAATAAATTTACTCCAAAGAAAATCTAACAAAAAATGTAGAGGGGGTAGTTTATTTAAACGTCTGACAACCAGACAAGGTCAATGAAAAATAATTGTCTAGAAGAAGTCTTAGCAGCCTAAATATCATGGCAAATTTCAGTTCCTAATTTCAAACCGTTTGCACAAAATTAAGTAAAACTTTATGTTTTCACCTCCCCTTTAAGGGGTTATATCCAGGGGCACTTAAATAAAAAAAGTTTATATAAACAACCCCTATTAAAATCGTTTAAACAATCCACCAAATTTTTTGCACATAATTTGGAATCACCCTGTATGTATATACCTTAACATTTTAAGATTACTTGGATAATCTGGGTATATTAAGTAAAGATGCTAAGAAGATAAGATAACACAAAGACATGACCCATCTTAATCATTGCCATTGCGTTAATTTCATTTTTTTTTTTCAGTTAAAACAAAAAGAAAGTGCTATGATATAGCTGTGGCTAGAATTGAGACAACGTACGTCATACAAACAAATAAATAATTCACTACATAGGTAGTCATCAAACTATTAAAGAAACTGTAACTGTGAATAATAATAATACTACAGTAAGTTTTTGCACTATTGTATATTGCACGAAATTCCAAAAATTGTTTTTAATGCAACCAAATATCGAAAATTATGCTAACAATAAAACCAATTGCATAATGTCAGCTGTGACATAAGTTGTCTGAATACTTGCCACTATATATGTTTGATAAAGACATTTAGGAATATGCTTTTATGCCAATTTTTCCATACTATTGGACTCATCAAATTATCTGTAGTTCTTCAATGATAAGCGTTGAGTGAAGGAATAACATTGTGGGAAAGCTTCCAAATACTTAAGTCAAAGAATATAATTGTTTAAGTATTATATAATTATTGTCTCAGAATGTGACTGGCTATAGTCGCCGCAACAATTCAGATGACTTATGTACAGCTGACGTTACGCAATTGTTTTTATTGTCAACATAATTTTTGATATTTGGTTGTGTTAAAACAAATATTTTTTTGCAATTTAGTGCAATATATAGTGCAAACATTTAATGTGGTATATAGTTTTATTATTCTCAGTTGCACTTTCCTAAATATGTTGATGAAAATATAACGAATTATTCATTCGTTTGTATGACGTAAGTTGTCTGTATTCTCACCGCGACTATAGCTGCCTTTTGTGTGGACTATCAAATATTTTGGTTCTATTACCATTTTAATTAATACAAATTTTAGAAGGCTGCGTCTTCCATAAAAGTCAATGAATTTTATAGCCTAATTTGGTACCGACACAAATTAATGTAAAATTATTTTAGTGTCATATGCAGAATTTTAGATGAATATAAATTAATGCAAAAATCTGACTAAAAAGTACCTATATCGTAGTAATAGTAGTTGCTACTTAGTTATATAATAGTTTGATTGTACATTCACAGTATACAAACGTGAGAAAAAAATCAAAAAATACAAGACAATTCATTCAAGAATACATCAACAGTACTAAAAAATCTACAATATTTCAGATTCTCAATATAGTTTATACTTTGTCTCATATTACCTGAATAGCGTTCTGTTCGTGCCTTAGGAGGGTCTATATCAGGAATAAGCCTAAACACTTTTAAAATATTTGCTCCTGCTGTTACTAAACACTTTTCTACTTTATTGAAGAAAAAACATGAAATTGCATGTTCTACCCCTGTCGCCGGGTGGTGTTGTTTACAAATGGAAAACATTTTTACTACACTGTAACTATTAATTAAGTACTTTATTTAATACATAATGTACGAAAATCTACAAATTCAAGATAACCGTTTATAAGAATTAATGTTTATTAATACATGTATGTCTCGAATACGCATATATACAAAAACCATAACCTCAAACCACAGCATAAATTTACAGTGTTGCCAACATCAAATGGTTAAATTATACATTAGTTAGATTTAAAATATACACTTTTATACACAAATGCTAAAAATGTCCTTAGAAAAGAAAGAAGAAAAGTAAACGTCCATTTATGTAATTATCCATTTATGTAATAATTAATGTTTGTATACAGTGTTAAATCTTTTTGTGTGAATTAATTCTCCTCATTATTTCTTAAAGAAAAATAACCCAACAGAGGCGAGCATTATCGTATCAGATTTGACTTTGAATGGTAGGTCAGACCTACTATTATGAATCATATGATACAAAGCACAAAACATATATACAAAGAGAGAAAATAAAAGAAAGACTAGAAAGAGACAAATTTAAATGCAGATGTAACCCTAACAACTACACTGTACTGTATCATGGATGTAACTACATGCAACCATGAACCATGGATTACTGAAAGGGAACTTGGAATCCCAAGTATAACTTTTCTGTTAAATTGAATAGTTACACCAATTATACGATAATTACTGAAAAGTGCACAAATTATACGATTATTATTAGGGTTAGAAAATTATACACAGTCAGTTGAAAAGATACAAAAATCGTGTAATTATCACTGAAATGTAATTTTATATTATGATGACTGGAATGCGCTAAAAGCTGCGCGAATGGATTATTTATGATGAGCGCCATATTTTGTTTTGTGCCTCTAGCAATGGCGGAGCAGTAGGGGCTTAGCTGATTGTGAATTGAAATGAAATTGAATTCTGGATATGAAGAATTATTTCGTGCTATATGCTGGTTAATTTTACAGTCCCTTATAAAGCATGACATGTTCCAACAATAACACCCACAAAAATACACAAAGAATAACACTAACGAGATACAAGATAAAAGAAGAAACCACACTGTACGCCAATGACGTGTTTACAAACAAAATAATGGGAATTTTTTCCCATATATTTTCAGGTATTAACAATATTGTGTGAAACTAACTACTCAGTGGACAAAAGCCCCAACCTGCGTTGAATTACACCCACTCCAGAGGTTAGTAAATATATTAAATTTTTTAGATAATTATTGAATAGAGTTTTGTCTGTGGATGTTCATTAGCATACCTAGATGTTTGGTATCAGAGAACATACATATGACTTCATTGATAGGAATTGTAGGAGATTTGATACATATTAGCTTAAAATACCTTTCTTAAACAGTAAAAATAATGGGAAATTAAAAACACAATTCATATCGTACGTGCAGATGGTTGTCTCTGTCGCACCCACGTACATAACCAATGAAGTATGTCTTTGCTGAGTTTCATGTGCCTCCTTTTGTCTGCTCCTAGGGTTAGTACCTTTATTTGGATGCGCAATGGACTTTACGCATTCCATATTGTACATTTCAGTTATACACCGATTGGCAACACTGTAAATTTATGCTGTGCCTCCATAGACCTTATTTATAAGGTCTATGTCACGTCTATGTGTGTATTATATGTTTTGTGCCTCAAACCTTGAAGCCCAAGCCACAGAATAAAGAAACTACCAGCACAGTTTATATAGCGAAGGAGAGAGCTGCCGCCAAAACACAATTTTAGTGCGCATGTGCGGCGCCGCCATTTTACAAGTTGTTTATTAATCAACCTCGCTTTGCTTTCTTGTTTATGTGTGTCGCTGTGTCGGTTTGGTGTGTTTTGGAAAGTGATAGATTCTTTTAATTTATAGTTATGTAAAATAGGTATTGTATAAATATATATTTCATGAACCATATTTGTGTTTTCTTTATTATTCCGTTATTATTCTGTAAACATTGAAAAATAAATTACTTTTATTCAAAATTAAAACTTTAGGTGTCTTGAAACTAGTTTCAAAATAACTCCCATAATATTGATCTCAATTGAGTCTTACACCAGTGCTCTTAGAATCTAGTGTCCAGGGTGCCCTAAATCATATTTTTTGACACAAGTAAACTAAGGTTTAAAACGTAAAGTGAACAAAATAAATGGAGGGGAAAATAATTTTTTTAAATTTATGTACACTTTGTTTCTGAAAATAATTAAGAATAACTTTGTAAATTTGGAACTAGGAAAGAGCAAAAGATGTAAGAGAAGTCGGATGATTGCTGTGTGCTTTGCGGAATGATTGAGTTGACCTGCATCTAGCGTGGCCCACCAAGTAGGTACTCATACCTGAAATCTATACTTGAAATGAAAATAGCTTCCATAATTGAAATAAAGGAAATATTAGTGACTATACTATTTAAAACATCTATTGCAGTATCAAATTTTCTGTATGGCAAATGTATCTGAAAAAGCTCTCCCACGTTAAATAAAATATATAATTTTCACAACAATAAAAAAAACAGGAATAAATGCAATTTATACATGTATTTTATATTTTTTAATAATTTTATACATAGTAGGTATTTTATACTGCTTAAAGCTTCAATATGACTAAATAAATATAGTGTCAACTTGTTTCTTAGTGTAGACTGTAGATATTATATACAACTTTCTCTCAGTGTAGTAAGTAGTAGATACGTCAAATTTCAAATTCAAGGTTAAATTTTTGTGACCATCCAAGATCAAAGGCGCCGCCTTAGCTTTCGCTTCTGGTAGTTCCTTTATTCTGTGCCCAAGCTTATAATTAAGCCCAAGCCACAGCATAACGAAACGCCACATATTCTGTGGAAACCACTGAAATATACGATATGGAATGCAATAAGTCCCATTGCGCATCCAAATAAAGGTACCAACCCTAGGAGCAGACCATATAATACTACTATATTGCGGGTCCTCTCTTGGGAAAGCGTTTGCCAACATCCCCTACACAAACCTAGAAAAAATATAGACTTCGTCGGTTCATGATATAGGTCACGTGACAGGTGCCGCGTTTTCTAGGGACTTACGGTCCAGAAAATGGATGTTTTAGTTGCTTTATGTTGGCAGTTGTGCAAATATGATGGTTGCATTGCAATCTGAACTAACTTGCTGTCATTTTAAAATGTCATTAAAGAATGTGACATGAATGTGACCAATCACAGTAAACAAATGAGCTTCACGCTACAATACAACCAACGTAAATTGGCATAAAAACCAAGTTTTAGCGATTTGGACCTTTTAGGGCAGCCATGAATTTGCGGTCGCCGGCAATATGACACTGCCACAGTCTATATTTTTTCTAGGTTTGTGATTACATATATGGAGCAGACAAAAAGAGGCACATGAAACTCAGCAAAGACATACTTCATTGGTTATGTATGTGGGTGAGAGAGAGACAACCATCTGCACGTACGATGTGAATTGTGTTCTTAATTTCCCATTATTTTGTTTGTAAACACGTCATTGGCGCACAGTGTGGCTTCTTCTTTTATCTTGTATCTCAGTGTTATTCTTTGTGTATTTTTGGGTGTTATTGTTGAAACATGTCATGTTTTATAAGGGACTGTAAAATTAACCAAGCACGAAATAATTCTTCATATTCAAAATTCAATTCCATTTCAATTCACAATCAGCTAAGCCCCTACTGCTTCGCCATTGCTAGAGGCACAAAACAAAATATGGCGCTGATTATAAATAATCCATTCGCGCAGCTTTTAGCGCATTCCAGTCATCATAATATAAAATTACATTTCAGTGTCTCGCACCCACATACATAACCAATGAAGTATGTCTTTGCTGAGTTTAATGTGCCTCCTTTTGTCTGCTCCTAGGGTTGGTACCTTTATTTGGATGCGCAATGGGACTAAACGCATTCCATATCATACATTTCAGTGGTTCCAACAAGAAATCCGTGATGGTTTGCGATCCAATCCCTGACTGTTTCAGTGCGCATGCGGATCAGAGAAATGGAGTAGGGAGAACGCGCTTCGACGACTGCGCATCGGTTTCTCGTCCCACGCTAAGCGGGCAGCCATTGTCTAACCCAACTGTCAAAGAGTTTTGTTTACTTTGGGATTTGTTGTGTATAAATATATTTTTTCGATTTGTGAATATTTGAATTTAATTATTCTGATCTCTTTGTGTTTCAATATTGACTGTTAGTGTAAATTTAAACATTTTACCATGGCTAAATGTGCTGTGAGAGACTGTTTCAATAACAGAAAATTTTTACGTGAAGATATCAGTTCTCATACGTAAGTTGTTAATTGAGACTAATATAACTTGAAACTATGGTTAATACTTTTTCTTTACAGCTTTCCTAAAGGTGATTTACAGAAAGAGTGGCAGTGAAGACTTTGTAAAACTTTCTTGTAAAAGATTATAGAAGCCTAATGCGATACCTTCACTGAAATTAGCAAAAGTTCAATTTGACTCATTTGACACGTCATCCAATATATTATCAGAACCTTCAACAAGTACTATATAGAACCTTCTCCATCAATGATACAAGAATCAACATCATCGACGGATGAAAATATAATTAAAACACAAAAAAGAATTAACTAGTGGTAAACTGATATTGAGATATTTTAGATCTATATCCAAGTTGTAGAAGTAGATACCGCCCATTGCCCAGGTTCGGAGAATGTTTAAAGGTTTTATAACAAGCAACTTTAAGGGAAAAACTTAACTGGTGAGTTGTAATTAATGTCAAAGTTTTTATTTTTATTGCACTCTTTATTGACATGGGCTAGCTGGGCCTCTTTTCAATTCGGAACCAGCAGATCAACTATCGTTAAAAAGCTAAAAATTACCAGTTATGGCCACACTGCTGTTGTTGTTTTTCTTTTTGTTTAGGTGCTGACGCATATAGTCCTGGGACCTACCATTAGCATGATAGCTGAATGTTAAGGCTTTTCCAGGGCTGCGGTATTGTAATATCTTTTGTGTGTTACTGTGGATTTAAGTATCTATATTTTGTAAATAGTTTAATTTATCATTACAACAGAATTACAGATATTTGTTTGAATTATGATCGGAGTTTTCTCTGCTGTGCTCTATTCCCCGTGAATTCAACGCTGAGTACGGCACTCTGGTTCTCATTTATATTCCACTCAGTCATTCATAGTTAAGTCAGGTTTTTGTTAATAATCTTCATTGTCGACAGAAAATAAATAAAGTAGGTGTATTTATTCTTTTTATAATCTTCCCTTTTGCTAATTTTGTACATAGCTAGCCTATCCAAGGTAAGGTAATAAATAAAAGAAATAAAAATAAACACAAGACGTACGTAAATTTTAATGTAGTAATCTTTATTATTTTGCTTTGCAAAATAAAACAATTACAGTTGTCATAGAATGAAGTGAGCCTAACCACTCATCCTACCTCCTGTGCTTTGCTTTGAGATGATGTCCACCATTTGTCAAAATTGTGTTATAAAAAAACTGATTGACAAGACAGAGATTTACGTCATTTTTTCATAACTTAAAATTAGTCATGAGGTAATTTGTTTAATATTTTTTTTATTAACATACCGCTTTCAGGCGTAACTGAAAAGTGGTAACTACTAAACATTTTTTTGTAATATTTACAAAAGATACCTAAATACTTTTACGTTAACACTATTAAAAGTAACACAGAGCAATAATTTTTTTTTTACAAATTGTTAAAAAATTATTTTAACTTTCAAGCTAAAGGAGATTTTTCTTATAATTGATATTAATATTACAATCCGTAAAAAAAAATTATTTCCAAAATAATCCAGTTTTTAAAATATGTTTTTTTTACTTTAACATCAATTGCAGAATAGTTACAAAAATAGTTTTATTTTTTAACAATTTTTTATACGATTTGGTGCGTTTAACAATGTCGAGATAATTGTAAACAGCCCCGGTAAGTATAAAATATTGATCACTCCCTGTAGAAAATTTGACAGTTGGCTTAGACAATGTCAGCGCGCTTCATTAGGAAGTTTGCGCATGTTGACGATCGTTCTCCTACTCCATTTCTCTGTCAAGTCCGCGCTGAAATTCCTCGTCCCTTACATCTCCACCGGAATGTTCCCCCGCCCATGAGTTTAGTACTGGTTGTCCGCAACCAAACATACACAATAGCTATTTATATTTTCTTTTCAAATTATGTATATAATCTATTGAAAAACGTATTTTTTTCAGAAATATATGCAAAATTAACTAATTTTTGTCAGTTTTAGAATTAACTACATTAATTAGGCAGTTTACATGTTGGAAAACTAAAAAAAATGTTTGAACAGATTGACTGTCTTGTTACAAAAATAACAGTTTCTATTTTGAATTGTCGTTTTCCTCTAAACAGAAACGTGAATAAAATATTATGCTATATACATATATTAATTTTTGTTAAAAATTGCCGTCCACCAAAACTCAATTCATAGTAAATTATGGTTTTGAAAACTATAAGTTATTGTAAATTGATGACTCAGGAAAAATATAAATATAGTGCACCATACAATGTTAGTAATAATTGACGATTATGCAAGTAAAAACATGTTATACTTATGTGCATATAGACTCGTCTTGAACTGTACGGTTAGTGCTATTTCATTATAAATCAATACAACATTACAATTAAAGTTGTTCAATAATTATTGTGGATTTATATCGTAAAATAAACAAAAGCATGCTTTTATAAATTTTATTTAAAAATTTACAGTTACTAGACTATCAAGTAGAACATTATATTCACTCCAGCAGTGGAAAACCCTAGAAAGCACCATCATCCCATAGTTCTCTGGAATAAAAGTTTGATAAATAAAGTGGTAAAGGTATTTTTGTATATATAAAAGTACCTACAATTAAAACGTCATATTTTGTCGATGAAAATATGCAGTTAACCTGCTTTTTTCTTACACCCTGTATATAGTTTCTCAGAATATGATTTTGACATTCAATTTTCTCAACAAGAATGTTCCCATATAGTTTGCTCTCTACCAATATTGTGTGAACACTGTTGTCTCCATCTGCTCATCGTTTAAAAATCACACCATATGCATTTCCATGCTTTTTTTAAAACCCTTAGTTGATGCCATACACCGATAGTTCTTATAACATTTGTGAACCGGTATGCTCATGTCTCTTAATTCTGCATGTGAACAAATGCAGTAGTACCAGGTAACACAGTTGCATTTAATTAACGTTAATAATACAACTAAAGCGTAAAGTCTATAGATACAAACAAATTGTCTACTGAAACCGTCTTTAGTTATCATACTTAAATTGAAATTAAATGTGCATAACAGTTATTAAAAGATGTTGAATAGGATGTTTATATTACCTATTTTTTTCACGTACCACTGATGTGTAACTATTACTCAATCGCGTACCTACCTGTAGCAATTAAGGCCACGTCACGGTGGACTTTGGGAAAATTTTATTGTCTCTCGAAAGTTATAAGAAAAGTCAATGGTACATACCAAACAATCAACAAAATCATATTAATAACCAAAACCATGTTTTATTGTCTTATCGTATCGACAATGTTGCACAATGTTGCATTCCCATTCTACACGTACTACCTTAAGAGGCTCTGCGTACCACTGCTTGAGAACCACTAATTTAATCGAATTATTAACGTTAATTAGATGCAACTGTGTTGCTAGAGTATTAAATAATTTGAACATTTGTTGCCATTCCAGATTTGGCATCATAATTTACTGAATAGAAACCTTTACCCCAACCACTATCGGCAACAACTGTAATAATAAGAGGTATATCATCTTTGTTTACCCCACCCAGATTCTTTGTCATATATATCTGCTTTCTCTTTTCCAGCATCTTCTTTGGTCTTCCAAGCTACAGTACGAAAGGCACTGCCAGAATATCCAGAATCAATAGCTATGTTATCCAAAACGAATGCCTTATTTATATCTACATCATTTATACACATAGGCTTTGATCGACTTTGTAATATTACACATTCTGCATTTGAATGGTATTGCAGAATTCAGTCCTGTGTGTTTTACCTTGATTAGGTACATGTTTCCAATGTTTGCCAATTTCTTTAATAAATGACTTGTCAACTGCTCTTTGACCTTCCTGACAATTCGTCCTGCTGAAGATGCCTGATTTTGAACTGTTGCTTCTACTTGTAATTCTGGTAGTGACCTATAATAATTAAAAGTAAATAATAAAAGGTTGCTTAGTAATATTTTTTAGAAGTACATACTCGTCCACTGCAAATATTTTCTGTTTCAACAAGGTCATCCTGGTATAAAACTTCACTTCTACTATAAATCGAAAAAAAAAGTATGAATTAGAAAATGTATTTAAAAAGAAACTGATTTGAATGTCATTTTTATATATTCAAAATCAATCCACACACAGTAACTAGTTATCAACTTTACTTTTCAGAAGAATCTCTTTTATTGCACTGATGGCATAGATATCTCTTAGTCAATACTATAGTATACTTACTCATTTTCCGTCATCTACTCAATTCCAGCATATCTAACATCGTCTTTTGTCATTGTAACAATTCCACTACAACTTTGTCTTCTATCATGCTTTCATTTCCACCATAACTGACCATGTCCGAACTTGATTGTCTGAAATGTATAAATGAGTTGTAGTTTTTAAATAATTTTATGGGAGAGATGAGGAAGGTTATATGATTATAATAAAGATCACAAAGATTGATAGTAGGAGCATAGTAGAAGTAATTTTTTTTATATTTTCTAATAACTTTTTGGTGAGTGTACCGATTTTTGTCTAGTTTTGTACATGTAATCACTAGGGTTGCATTATACCTATGTTCATAATTTGACACATACCTTCCAACATCAAAGGGCCTAAACTGGTCACCTAAATAGTGACTTAATACTTTTTTGTTTGAAAATTTTTATAAGTTTGAATTCTTAAAAAAAAATCCATTTGTTATATCACGTAAAAATTAGCCATTTTTGAGAAAAACAACTTTAAACATTCACGTGGGTTAAATAAACAGCTGCTTACTCAAACTCGATTTCTAAAATTAACAAAGCACGTCTTGAAATCAAGAAAATGAATACAACGGAACACTGGTGATACATACATATACAAAATTTCAAAAATCAGGCTCACAAAAAGTTATTACAACAAATTATTTAAAATTTGACACGCTGTAACACCGCTAATTTTCAGTTTTCGAAAAATTGTTATAGGGTTTTATTAATGAATGAATTTGATTTATGCAAATAGAACTTTTTATCCTCAAATGATATAAAAAAGAAGTGCCGCTGGAAAATTTTCAGTTTCAGGTACGGTACAACGCAAAGAGTATGTATGGTGCCAATATAAAAACATTACGTAAACAAAAAATGTGAAGCAACATCAAGTGCCATAATAGCAAATCATGCAGCAATAAATACAGTATTTATCTGTTTTCATTCCCTAAATTGTATTTTTGCATTACTTTTTTTTACAATAAAAATATATTGTTTATATTATTTTGTTAAACTGTTTTTATATTTAATAAAACAAAAGTAGGATATCAAAAACTCGTAATTGATAATGAGGTTTGGAAGTGGAATAATGATGCAAGCAGGCCAGAAAAGGAAGCAAAAACTAGATATATAACTCATCATAAAGAAAGATCGCTGGCAATGGACACGGTTATGAGAAAAGGAAACGACATAAATAGAACCAGGAACAGAAAGCAAAAAATACAGAACGAAGCTAGAAGGACGGAGAGGGGGAAGACAGAAAAAGACGGAAAGCAAGAAAACACAAATCAAGAAAGAGGAATGAGAATGGGAACATGGAATGTAAGAGGGTTAAATGAGGAAGGATCATTAAAAATCCTAGAAAGAGAGGCAAATAAATTCAAAATGGACATAATAGCGATACAGGAGACGCATATAAAGGAGACGGACACATGGGAATTAGAAAATTATTTATTCTTTACGAGCGGAGGCGAAACAAGGCGATACGGAACAGCATTTTTAGTAAATAAAAATTTGAGTGATAAAATTTCTAAATTCGAATCAATTTCAGATAGGTTATGTATGATTAAAATCAGAGAAGAAATAAACATAGAGATATTAAATATATATGCGCCAACAGAAGAAACAACAGAAGAAGAAAAAGTTTTATGAGAAGCTAGAAGAAAATTACGGAAAGCTGAATAAAAACACAGTAAGAATGGTGGTAGGGGATGCAAACGCAAAAATAGGGAGAGAAAGGATGTATGAAAGTATAGTAGGGACAGAAAGTAAACACCTAGAGAGTAATGACAATGGGCGTAGATTGATTGAATTTGCAGAAGAACAAAATGAAAATAATGAGCACATTCTTTAAGAGAAAAGACATACATAAGGGGACCTGGACCTCTCCGGATGGAGCATATTCGAATCAAATTGATCATGTTTGCATAGATGAGAATCACAGAAGCTTAATAAAAAATGTTAGGTCATGCAGAGGGGCAGATATAGACTCGGATCACTATCTAGTAAGGATAGATTTGAAGATAAAAACCTATTAAAAGGAAAGGATTACAAAGGAAAAAAGACAACTAGATATGGCGACATTACAAAATGAGAGAACCCAAAAGAAGTATGAAGAAGAGGTAAGGAAAGGTTTGCAAGAAAACATAGGGATGTTGGAAGCAAATATAAATGAAGAGTGGATAAAGATCGAAAATGTCATACAAACAGCAAGTGAGAAAGTAATACCAAAAAAGAGTGTGCAGGGAGGAAAGATGGTGGGATGAGGAGTGTATAAGAGAGGCGGAGAAGAGAAATAAGCTAAGAATTAAAGCACTTCAGTCACTACAAGAGGAAGATAAGGAAAAATACAGGGAACAAAGACAAAAGGCAAAGAAAGTGTTTAGACAAAAGAAGAGAGCAGAGCAGGTTAAGAAAATAGAGGAAATAGAGCAACATTACAAGAGGAAAGAAATACGTAACTTCTACAGAGAGATAAAAAAAAAAAGATAAAGAAGGAAGTAATATATGTGAGAGATGAAAGTGGCAATCTAATTGGAGAGGAAACAGAAGTGAGAGAAAGATGGAGGCAATACTTTGCAGATATGTTGAATGAAGAGAATGTAAGGGAAGAAGAGGTGCACGAGGAGATGATACCGGGAAGAGAAGAGGAAGGGGAAGTAGAAGAACCTACAAAAAAGGAAATAGATATAATTATAGAAGCTTTAAAGAATAACAAAAGTCCAGGGAAAAACGGAATAACAGCAGAGAACATTAAGTACGCAGGAGAGGATTTAAGACAAAGAATATACGAAATGATACGAATGATCTGGAGAAGAGAATGTATGCCTGAAGATTGGAGAGATGCTATGATTATACCAATCTTAAAGGAGATGCAACGGACTGCAGAAACTACAGGGGTATATCATTGTTAGATATAGGGTATAAAATTATGGCAACGTTAATAAAGCAGAGAATAGAACCTATAGCAGAACGGCAAATAGGGGAGTCAACAACGGACCAAATCTTCATGGTGAAGGAAATGCTGACTACATGCTATGAGTATGGGATCAAAGCAATGGTTTTATTTGTGGACTTCAGGAAAGCATATGATTCGATCAAAAGGAATAAACTAAGTAAAATTCTGGAACAATTTGGGATACCAACTAAACTGATTAGGCTATTGAAAATGACCTTAGAAAATACTAAAGCCAAAGTACGAATAAAAGGTGAATGTTCGGAAGGCTTTACTATTGATACAGGACTGAGACAAGGAGACCCACTCTCAACGCTTCTTTTCAATTTAGTACTAGAAAAGGTCATAAGAGATAGTGAGTTGAACAGAGAAGGACACATATTGTTTAAAAGTCACCAAATAGTAAGTTATGCAGATGATGTGGCCATTATTGCTAGAGATAGTAGGGAATTAGAAGAAGTAACGAGAAAACTTGTGGAGGAAGCAAGTAAAGTGGGATTGCAGATAAATCAAGAGAAAAGTAAGCTGCTGAGAATAGGAGAACAAAGGATACAAATTTTAAATTGAGAACAGAGCATGGAGAGATGGAGTTTGAAGAAGTTCAAGAATATGTGTATTTGCGCTAATAACAGCTAACTGTGATGAGGAACAAGAAATAAATAGGAGAATAATAAAAGCAAATAGAAGTTCGGCAGCAGTCAGCCACTTATTGAAATCAAAATTTGTCCAGAGGAGTAAAATTTAGAATGTATAAAACAATTTCGAGACCGACAGCGCTGTATGGCAGTGAAACCTGGGTGCTCAATAAAAAGTCAAGAAAACCTTTTAAGGTGGGAAAGGAAGATCTTAAGAAGAATTCTAGGTGGTAAAGGACAGAGGAAGGCTATGTAAGGAGAAATAATGAGGAAATATATGGAATGTACCAGGCACCAACAATAGACGAAGTTGTAAAAGCCAGGAGAGTGCAGTGGCTAGGGCATCTAGAACGTATGGAGGATGAAAGGGCAGTTAAGAAAATAGTAGGGAGTAAACCTAACTACAAGAAAAAAGAGGTAGACCGAGGAAGCGATGGAGAGAGGCAGTGGCAATAGATCTAAGGGAGAAAAATGTAGCACGGATTGGAAAAGAAAGGCGAAGGACAGAATGGAGTGGAGGAGAATAACACAGCTCTGGGCCTAAAAGGCCTGTAAACAGCTTTATATATATATATATATATATAGGAAACATTATATGAAAATGTTTTAAATTGAATAGAAAAT
Organism: Monochamus saltuarius; assembly: GCA_025584915.1. Taxonomy (NCBI): domain Eukaryota; kingdom Metazoa; phylum Arthropoda; class Insecta; order Coleoptera; family Cerambycidae; genus Monochamus; species Monochamus saltuarius. The sequence continues at coordinate 69,818,031 of CM046721.1, forward strand.
CCAAAAATATAAATTTGGTTTGTTATCAATTTTAGAGCACTCCATATATAAAACAGGAAACTCAAAATTATTTTATTTAATCGTTACAGGTTTCACTTTTACCGTTGCATATATTCAGGATAATTACGAATAATGTGGACAAAAATTGAGGGTAAATTATACGGCCCATTTTAATAGTTCTTCATATAAAAATTTTTAATCGAATCCCTTCTGAGGAGTTATGACCCCATAACTGAGGGTGATTAGAATGAGGGGTAGAGATATTATTATTTATTATATTATTATTTCTTTCAAACACGTTAAAATTACGAGTGAAATTTGGCAAGGCTGATAAAACAGCTTCTTCTGGATGAGTATAGTATGAGTATAAAATAAAACATCACTCTATATATAAGGTATATAGGACCACTTTTGCAAAAGAAAGAAAGTATAATTTTTTGTAACTGATTTTTCTTAATATTAATAATTTTATAACATTATTCATTTTAAATATTTAATTTAAACTTACTCTTATTTCATTTACTGAATAAATCAGCTCTGTACTTACCTATTTCTGCATTTTTGCACCAACTTATTTTTTCGTTTAGATGATAAATACTTTTCAGATTCCAGTTCTGAATCCTTCCCATCCTGAATAAATTTCACAAATTACAAGTTTTTCTCATAATATGAAGTATTTGAAATCACTAAAATAATCAGTTTTTACCATATGCCTTACAGAGGTAAAAGAGCGTAAATCTCAATTTTCAAACTCAAACTCAAAAGATAAGGACGACTCAAATTGTCAAAATGCGCAAAAAACACCGCAAAAACGACAAATTAAACACAGGTGTTTGGATTTTTCTTGTATGCATGTACCATCATATTTCATATTATGCTACCGAGACCCAATCGAATAGTTTCTGAAACATGTTTCAATTTTGACCCTTAAATATAAATTACATTAGTTCATTCATAGGGTCTATTATTACTTTATATTTGGCCCCATATTTCACATTTTCTTCTTTTGTTGGATGTATATTTGGTTGCATATTTTAAAACTATTATATTTGATTGGTTGTACTTAAGTTTCTTACTAGATGGCACCACTTCCTGGAGCAGAAAATATGTTTTGCCAATTTTCGTTTTAGAAAAAATAAAGCTTTTCAGGTAAAATATTTAGGAAGTGCTTGTTTGTATTTCTATATAGAATGGCGGACGGTCCATTATTTCAACTTGGACGATATTTTATTATTTTTTTCTTTATTACTGATTTTTTCTTAAAGTTAGGGACCGTCTGCCATTTACATAATAATTTTATAATTCCTTTTTAAAAATGAGCCAATTTCATTGAATATTAAGATCAAAATTCGAAAATTAGTGATTTACAAGATGGCGTCCTATGAAGAGCATTCTTAAATGTCCACTTTGGACAACCCTCGAGACAAATATCTTCAAAATAGTACTTATGCTGCCATCTCTTGTCAACTCATTAAATCTTAGGTTGACTAACTATACTTTTATAAACACTGCTTAGAAACGGATGGTAACATTGCATTAGTCATATTAGCTCTACCAACTGTAATTTAAAAAAATCTAGTACACTGGTACCAAATCTAGTACAATTTAAATAAAAATTTAGAACAGTTAATTAAGTATTAATGCAAATAACTATTATAACTACGAAACAACTTTGGTTATGTTTACGCTAAATTATTAGCTATTTTTCATATGTTCTGTGGAATCCGCCATATTCTTGGCGACTTTTTCTAGAGTGGGGGTATTTAAAAACTGCCAGACGTATTTCATTCATAAATTGTCTAAGATTCCGTACTGATTGCTTAGTATACTGTGCTGGCAACATTCGTCCTCGGGTGTTTGAACCATTTTAGGCGTTTTTTTCAGCATCGGTTTACTTGAAGGTCAACCAAAATGATACCAACCGCATTCTATTGGAAGCTCATGACGTCAAGGCAGCAATTCGGTCTGTCAATTTTAGAAGCATCCAAATCGTGGCGGATCAAATTTTTGGTTTATTTACAATTAACAAATATTTTTAAACGTGTGTACAGCACAACCCCACAGAACCAATGCATTCAATTGGCAATAATTATGACGTCACGAATTTAGAACCAAAGTAAAACCACTGTCAAAAAATCTGTCAATTTAATGTCAACCGAAACCAGAACCGAAGCTGAAAAAAAAACGCCTATAGTATTACATATATGGTTTGAAGCGAACCTCAATTTTCTTAGTTTAACCTTATTACTTTCTCATAACCTCAATATTCACGATTTTGCGCATTACCTCAAAGTTGTTTTGATAAATTAATGGCTTCGTTTCAATTCTGTTTATCGATATTGCAATGTTAGTATTTTTTATTCGTGATGCTTTTGAAGAATTTTGTCCTAGTAATTTTTTGTATACCTATCGTTCGAAAGACTAATTTTTGAGTAGTTGAAGTGTCATACATTTTTTTACTAAGTTTAAGAGGTTTTAACGTAGTTGAGTTATTTATATTATGCACGTTATGTATTAGAGTTTAGAATATTGTTTATAGAACAAGAAAAAGGCACATAGATTTTCGGATTACTCTAAAGATAAAATATTAAAAAACTAACTGAAATCTTTCTACACTAAACTTAACATTCCCAATAAAAAATTATATATCACATCAATATTTTATTTTTAAATATGGAGGTAAGGCTTTCTCAATACTGCGTATTATTTAATTTCGTATATTTGCTCAAGAAAATGTATATTCAATCGTTTTTTTTCTGCACTATACTGTGATATTTGTGTTTCTATTGGGCGGATAATTTTAAAACTACTTTTTTTGTTAATCGTAAATTACATTCCTACTTATTAATTTGTCTTTTGCTAGTTTTTTTTTAGAATATTTGTATAGAAGCGATCGAAAATATTTTTAAAATCGAAACTTAAAAGAGATTTGGGAACAATAAATTGATGCACTGAAGACTGTTTAGTTGTAGAGAATGGTGCCAAAATAAAGGCAGTTGAATATAAAAGTCTTTTATTAAGCATATTTCCTTTTCCTTAAAAACGCTAAATTAACTTTGAAAAAAATTTGTAGAAGTGAATGGATAATACAAAGCTTTGCAACATTTGAACTACACTGAATAATTTGAAATAATGGAAATTTTATCTAGAGGCATTATTGCGCATGGCGTTACCAGCGTTATGTGCGGGCCAATAGATGAGCATCTTGCGATTCTCGAATGTATTTCGGAAAGAGTCGTTAACACTCGTAAATTTAAATTCGAATTCTTCTTCCTCCGTTTGCATCATAGATAAATATTGTTAAAATTATAGCAAATTGTACCACACAGCAATTATTATGATAGAAGGTACAGCTGCATTAAAAAAAAAGATAAGATAAATATGTTAAAAATTTTTACTGAATATCAATTGTGTGATCATGACATAGAGCTGTATAAAAGCGTAATGATTTTTATAATTGTTCAGCCTTCAAACAAAAATTTACTTTCCTTTGACCTTTCTCAAAATTGCAAATCCTACTACTATTTTCATTGTTAATTTTTTAAAAACTAGAGGCTATATCAGACCAGTCGAATCTAACACTAAACTCGGTTTCCTTCTAGCCTTCTTGGTTGTTAGTTTTCAAGAAATTATTTTTTTTTTGTCAACAGAGCCACTTCTATGAAAACAGAATAAGAGTCTGGCAACTTACCTATCCAGTTCTTTTTCGGCTTATTACAAAAAACGGCGGCATATTCACCACATCAGAGAAGTGATAATTAAAAGATAAATGATTGTTTTCATTAGTTCCTTTATTGGGCATATAAACAATATATCTTTTGAATTGCTTTATTAGAATTTAAAAAAAAACACATTATATATTTGAGAATTTAAGAAAAAGGAACAAATTTTTATTTATTAGTAAAATTGTCTCCTACTGAATTGTTATATCTTCATATATATAAAACATTGGCTGATAGACCGGTTCCAATTTTGTAGTGTAGTTCCGTTAATACATGATTTGCATGAATCATCTTTAGATGAGTTTTTAACAGAAACGGCTGCTCCTAGAGACTTCAATAAGGTGTACATTTCATAAGTAGAAAAGGTAGGGGGAAATGTTTTTCTATTCTGAAATGCTTGTGGCATGCTCTGGGATACAGCCAATCGTCCATAAAATTTGAATTTCCTGTCCCAAGAAACCTCCGCATACAAAATTTCATGAATTTAATTCAAAGTAGTCGAGAGTTATTAACGAAAATGTAATTAATTTTTAAAATTGACATCCTGTATATCTAAACAAAGCGTTTCCAGACCAAATTTCATAGGAATTTTTGCTTAAAATTGAACTAGAATAACATACTGAAGTATGTACATCACCTCCTGAAACACGTTGTATATCAGCAGTATGATTTTATTAACTATTTACATTACGTTTTCTATAATTGGAACACGATGATAGGTGTCAATGTATAGAAGTGTGTGTGTGTTGAGAGTAAGTAAGGTGAAATAGTGTGTTGTAGTTAGAAAAGAGTCAAAGTCGTATCACCGGCAGCATCCTAACGAAGCTGAGATCGCCAGGACTGTCTTTCTCAATGCGAGCCTAGACGAGCTACAAACACGATGATAGGTGTCAAAGTATAGAAGTGTGTGTGTGTATGTTGAGAGTAAGTAAGGTGAAATAGTGTGTTGTAGTTAGAAATGATTCAAAGTCATATCACCGGCAGCATCCTAACGAAGCTGATTTCGCCAGGACTGTCATTCTCGATGCGAGCCTAGACGAGCTACAAACACGATGATAGGTGTCAAAGTATAGAAGTGTGTGTGTTGAGAGTAAGTAAGGTGAAATAGTGTGTTGTAGTTAGAAAAGAGTCAAAGTCGTATCACCGGCAGCATCCTAACGAAGCTGAGTTCGCCAGGACTGTCTTTCTCGATGCGAGCCTAGACGAGCTACAAACACGATGATAAGTGTCAAAGTATAGAAGTGTGTGTGTGTGTGTGTTGAGAGTAAGTAAGGTGAAATAGTGTGTTGTAGTTAGAAAAGAGTCAAAGTCGTATCACCGGCAGCATCCTAACGAAGCTGATTTCGCCAGGACTGTCATTCTCGATGCGAGCCTAGACGAGCTACAAACACGATGATAGGTGTCAAAGTATAGAAGTGTGTGTGTTGAGAGTAAGTAAGGTGAAATAGTGTGTTGTAGTTAGAAAAGAGTCAAAGTCGTATCACCGGCAGCATCCTAACGAAGCTGAGTTCGCCAGGACTGTCTTTCTCGATGCGAGCCTAGACGAGCTACAAACACGATGATAAGTGTCAAAGTAAAGAAGTGTGTGTGTGTGTGTTGAGATTAATGTGAAATAGTGTGTTGTAGTTAGAAAAGAGTCAAAGTCGTATCACCGGCAGCATCCTAACGAAGCTGATTTCGCCAGGACTGTCTTTCTCGATGCGAGCCTAGACGAGCTACAAACACGATGATAGGTGTCAAAGTATAGAAGTGTGTGTGTGTGTTGAGAGTAAGTAAGGTGAAATAGTGTGTTGTAGTTAGAAAAGAGTCAAAGTCGTATCACCGGCAGCATCCTAACGAAGCTGAGTTCGCCAGGACTGTCTTTCTCGATGCGAGCCTAGACGAGCTACAAACACGATGATAAGTATCAAAGTAAAGAAGTGTGTGTGTGAGGGTGTGTGCGTTGAGAGTAATGTAAAATAGTGTGTTGTAGTTAGAAAAGAGTCAAAGTCGTATCACCGGCAGCATCCTAACGAAGCTGAGTTCGCCAGGACTGTCTTTCTCGATGCGAGCCTAGACGAGCTACAAACACGATGATAGGTGTCAAAGTATAGAAGTGTGTGTGTGTGTTGAGAGTAAGTAAGGTGAAATAGTGTGTTGTAGTTAGAAAAGAGTCAAAGTCGTATCACCAGGCAGCATCCTAACGAAGCTGAGTTCGCCAGGACTGTCTTTCTCGATGCGAGCCTAGACGAGCTACAAACACGATGATAAGTGTCAAAGTAAAGAAGTGTGTGTGTGTGTATGTGTGCGCGTTGAGAGTAATGTGAAATAGTGTGTTGTAGTTAAAAAAGAGTCAAAGTCGTATCACCGGCAGCATCCTAACGAAGCTGAGTTCGCCAGGACTGTCTTTCTCGATGCGAGCCTAGACGAGCTACAAACACGATGATAGGTGTCAAAGTATAGAAGTGTGTGTGTTTGTATTGAGAGTAGGTAAAAGTCAAATAGATGTTTGTATGTGTGTTGAGAGTACGTAAAGGTCAAATAGATGTGTGCTGTGACAATAGGTCAAGGTACTGGTGTGTGTGTATTGAGGCTGTCAAAGTGAAAATTATATGTTGAGAGTAGGTAAAGATGAAATGGTGTTTTGAAATTATGTCACGATTAAGTTGGTATGGGCCGAGATTAGATTAAGATGAAGTATTTGTATTAGCTCTTTAGCGTAATCCAGGGTGCACCACGAGGAGGCGAGCTACTTTTGCACCCCACTGAAACGGGAAGCTCCCAGATCATAGACATTTATACGGGTTGAGAGCAATTGTAATATCTGCATTTAATAGCGCTTCCTGAAATTTTAGCTATATTCAAAATGTTATTTATAACTGAAAAACTAATAAAGTCTCAGTGATGAAAACACTTACGGATATAATGTCCCCTATATGTATCCAAATGAACAAGTGTTTTCTTTACATATTAATTTACTAAATCAGTTAACCAATGATCATTAAGTGCAAACTAATAAATCAGTTTTGTTAGGATTGCATATGTCAAACGAAAAAACCCAAATGGTGAAGACACATTTTATATAATGCAACAGAAGTGATTCAAGATGTATGTATGGAAAATATTTTAAATTTATATTGCAATATTGTAATTGTAGGATTTGCTTATTTGTGTAAAAAACTCAGTATGAAGACAGGCATACGAATACTATGCATGAAATGTATAATGCATCCATCGAGAATTAAAATGAAAATTTTAAAAGATGGTATTAATTAGACTATTTTCCTGTTGTCCAAATAGCTTAATGGTTATCAAGCAGGATGAGGGTTCCTATTGTGAAAACACGACTGCTCTCTATTTTAATTCTTAACTATTCTAATAATCTAACAATATATTACAAACAACGCAATTTTCTGTTTGTAAATGATACTTGAAAATTGAATCTATTTATTTAATTTGAAAATCTAGATAGAATAAAATAAATATTACTAAGCGCAAATTTTAATTTTAATGAGTAATTTTCAGTGTGTTTTGTTTTAATTTATTGGAATTTTATATTAGTTATGTAACAGGTTTGCATTTCTAGAGCCCTGAAGATGGCTTAAATATAAGCCGAAACGCAGGCAATTTGTAAAAAATTGGTTTTTCTACTTGAAATTGACCTATCACCAGACCAAGAAACAACATCAATGAAAATCTAGAGTTCAGATATTTCAAATTTTAAGATAGTACATATAGATAGAAATACGAAATTATTTATGTCGAGGATTCGAAATAGATGTGTAAATGCAAATTCATATGACTACATATGCAATTAAAAGTACTTACATTATCAGCTTAATTAGTTCCTAATAGAAAACAATTTCCGAGGACTCCTTCAAGTGTAAATCCCGTTGACTGCAGAATGTCGCTACTCTGGATCGACAGGAACACTTTCTCGTCCAACGATCTGTGAGGAACACTTGTTAAGTTTGAATAGCACTGCGCGGCACACACAGATTACTGAAGTACTAGCGACACAAATTGCCCTTTTTCCCACTTTTTCACTATCACTTTGTTTTAAAATACTTCGTGCACCAAATTTTATTTTTCCACTTTTGGCAGCTGAGTAGGAAGCTTGAAATGAATTATGGAATTATGTTGTATTTTTTCATTTATCAAAGGTGCAGATCAGCAGAATGACCTGTTCTTTATTAACGATTCATATTTGTATCTTTATCAATTATCGAAGGTGCAGATCAGCAGTATGACCTATTCTATCGAGGAAGAGGTTCAAGAGGATGACCAGTTCTTTTATTAATGATTCCCGTCTGTATTTTTTCAATTATCGAAGGTGCAGATCAGCAGTATGACCTGTTATTTTATTAATGATTCCAGTCTGTATTTTTTCAATTATCGAAGATGCAGATCAGCAGAATGACCTGTTCTTTATTAACGATTCATATTTGTATCTTTATCAATTATCGAAGGTGCAGATCAGCAGTATGACCTGTTATTTTATTAATGATTCCAGTCTGTAGTATTTTTTCAATTATCGAAGATGCAGATCTGCAGTATGACCCGTTCTTTTATTAAAAATTCACATTCGTATTTTTTTCAATTATCGAAGGGGCAGATCAACAGTATGACCTGTTCCTTTATTAATGAATCCAGTCTGCATATTTTCAATTATCGAAGATGCAGATCAGCAGTATGACCTGTTATTTTACTAACGATTCCAGTCTGTATTTTTCAATTATCGAAAGTACAGCAGTAATTATCAGCAGTATGACCCGTTCTTTTATTTAAAATTCACGTTTGTATTTTTATCAATTATCGAAGGGGCATATCAACAGTATGACCTCTTCTTTTATTAATGATTCCAGTCTGTATTTTTTCAATTAGCGAAGGTGCAGATCAGCAGTATGACCCGTTCTTTTATTAAAAATTTACGTTTGAATTTTTATCAATTATCGAAGGGGCAGATCAACAGTATGACCTGTTCTTTTATTAATGATTCCAGTCTGTATTTTTTCAATTGTCGAAGGTGCAGATCAACAGTATGACCCGTTCTTTTATTAAAGATTCATAGCATCATACTTTCTTTCATCCCTCTCTTTATACATTCAACCATAGCAAATCAGCAATGTCATTCACTCCATTCGTTGATAAAATTTGTACACTTTGATGTATTTAAAATACCATATTACGTACTCATTTCCACACCACCTTGCGGTAGAGTACACGGCGCGTTTTTATGGTGGTATCCCCAATAGGCCTAATCCACCTGTGAAATGTGTACATGATGAGGGCAGGTAAAAATCAAATTGATGTGTGCTATAGTTATAAAATGGTCTAAAGAAGTATGTTTGTATTGATGAGATGAGGACGAGACAGATGAGATATACGAGTAGATAAGCTACAAACACAATGATAGGTTAAGGTAAATGTGTGTGTGTTGAAGATAGGTAAAGGTTAAATTGATGTGTACTAGACAAATGGAACACGATGATAGGTGTCAATGTATAGAAGTGTGTGTGTTGAGAGTAGGTAAAGGTCAAATAGAGTGTGTTGTAGTTGGGAAGGAGTCAAAGTCGTATCACGATGATAGGTGTCAAAGTATAGAAGTGTGTGTTGAGAGTAGGTAAAGTTCAAATAGAGTGTGTTGTAGTTGGGAAAGAGGCAAAGCCGTATCACGATGATAGGTGTCAAAGTATAGCAGTGTGGGTGTGTGTTGAGAGTAAGTAAGGTGAAATAGTGTGTTGTAGTTAGAAAAGAGTCAAAGTCGTATCACCGGCAGCATCCTAACGAAGCTGAGTTCGCCAGGACTGTCTTTCTCGATGCGAGCCTAGACAAGCTACAAACACGATGATAGGTGTCAAAGTAAAGTGTGTGTGTGTGTGTGTGCGTTGAGATTAATGTGAAATAGTGTGTTGTAGTTAGAAAAGAGTCAAAGTCGTATCACCGGCAGCATCCTAACGAAGCTGAGTTCGCCAGGACTGTCTTTCTCGATGCGAGCCTAGACAAGCTACAAACACGATGATAGGTGTCAAAGTATAGAAGTGTGTGTGTGTGTGTGTGTGTGTGTGTGTTGAGAGTAAGTAAGGTGAAATAGTGTGTTGTAGTTAGAAAAGAGTCAAAGTCGTATCACCGGCAGCATCCTAACGAAGCTGAGTTCGCCAGGACTGTCTTTCTCGATGCGAGCCTAGACAAGCTACAAACACGATGATAGGTGTCAAAGTATAGAAGTGTGTGTGTGTGTGTTGAGAGTAAGTAAGGTGAAATAGTGTGTTGTAGTTAGAAAAGAGTCAAAGTCGTATCACCGGCAGCATCCTAACAAAGCTGAGTTCGCCAGGACTGTCTTTCTCGATGCGAGCCTAGACAAGCTACAAACACGATGATAGGTGTCAAAGTATAGAAGTGTGTGTGTGTGTGTGTTGAGAGTAAGTAAGGTGAAATAGTGTGTTGTAGTTAGAAAAGAGTCAAAGTCGTATCACCGGCAGCATCCTAACGAAGCTGAGTTCGCCAGGACTGTCTTTCTCGATGCGAGCCTAGACAAGCTACAAACACGATGATAGGTGTCAAAGTATAGAAGTGTGTGTGTGTGTGTGTGTTGAGAGTGAGTAAGGTGAAATAGTGTGTTGTAGTTAGAAAAGAGTCAAAGTCGTATCACCGGCAGCATCCTAACGAAGCTGAGTTCGCCAGGACTGTCTTTCTCGATGCGAGCCTAGACAAGCTACAAACACGATGATAGGTGTCAAAGTATAGAAGTGTGTGTGTTTGTATTGAGAGTAGGTAAAAGTCAAATAGATGTTTGTATGTGTGTTGAGAGTAAAGGTCAAATAGATGTGTGCTGTGACAATAGGTCAAGGTACTGGTGTGTGTGTGTGTGTGTATTGAGGCTGTCAAAGTGAAAATTATATGTTGAGAGTAGGTAAAGATGAAATGGTGTTTTGAAATTATGTCACGATTAAGTTGGTATGGGCCGAGATTATATTAAGATGAAGTATTTGTATTAGCTCTTTAGCGTAATCCAGGGTGCGCCACGAGGAGGTGAGCTACTTTTGCACCCCACTGGAACAGGAAGCTCCCAGATCATAGACATTTATACGGGTTGAGAGCAATTGTAATATCTGCATTTAATAGCGCTTCCTGAAATTTTAGCTATATTCAAAATGTTATTTATAACTGAAAAACTAATAAAGTCTCAGTGATGAAAACACTTACGGATATAATGTCCCCTATATGTATCCAAATGAACAAGTGTTTTCTTTACATATTAATTTACTAAATCAGTTAACCAATGATCATTAAGTGCAAACTAATAAATCAGTTTTGTTAGGATTGCATATGTCAACGAAAAAACCCAAATGGTGAAGACACATTTTATATAATGCAACAGAAGTGATTCAAGATGTTATGTATGGAAAATATTTTAAATTTATATTGCAATATTGTAATTGTAGGATTTGCTTATTTGTGTAAAAACGCAGTATGAAGACAGGCATACGAATACTATGCATGAAATGTATAATGCATCCATCGAGAATTAAAATGAAAATTTTAAAAGATGGTATTAATTAGACTATTTTCCTGTTGTCCAAATAGCTTAATGGTTATCAAGCAGGATGAGGGTTCCTATTGTGAAAACACGACTGCTCTCTATTTTAATTCTTAACTATTCTAATAATCTAACAATATATTACAAACAACGCAATTTTTCTGTTTGTAGATGATACTTGAAAATTGAATCTATTTATTTAATTTGAAAATCTAGATAGAATAAAATAAATATTACTAAGCGTAAATTGTATTTTTAATGTGTAATTTTCAATGTGTTTTGTTTTCATTTATTGTAATGTTATATTATTTATGTAACGCATTTGCATTTCTAGAGCCCTGAAGATGGCTTAAATATAAGCCGAAACATAGGCAATATGTAAAAAATTGGTTTTTCTACTTGAAATTGACCTATCACCAGACCAAGAAACAACATCAATGAAAATCTAGAGTTCAGATATTTCAAATTTTAAGATAGTACATATAGATAGAAATACGAAATTATTTATGTGCGAGGATTCGAAAAGGTAGATGTGTAAATGCAAATTCATATATGACTACATATGCAATTAAAAGTACTTACATTCTCAGCTTAATTAGTTACTAATAGAAAACACTTTCCGAGGGCTCCTTCATGTGTAAATCCCACGTTGACTGCAGAATGTCGCTACTCTGGATCGACAGGAACACTTTTTTCTCGTCCAACGATCTGTGAGGAACACTTGTTAAGTTTGAATAGCACTGCGCGGCACACACAGATTACTGAAGTACTAGCGACACAAATTGCCCTTTTTCCCACTTTTTCACTATCACTTTGTTTTAAAATACTTCGTGCACCAAATTTTATTTTTCGGAAATTTATTTTTCCACTTTTGGCAGCTGAGTAGGAAGCTTGAAATGAATTATGGAATTATGTTGTATTTTTTCATTTATCAAAGGTGCAGATCAGCAGTATGACCTATTCTATCGAAGGGGCAGATCAACAGTATGACCTGTTCTTTTATTAATGATTCCCGTCTGTATTTTTTCAATTATCGAAGGTGCAGATCAGCAGTATGACCTGTTATTTTATTAATGATTCCAGTCTGTATTTTTTCAATTATCGAAGATGCAGATCAGCAGAATGACCTGTTCTTTATTAACGATTCATATTTGTATCTTTATCAATTATCGAAGGGGCAGATCAACAGTATGACCTGTTCTTTTATTAATGATTCCCGTCTGTATTTTTTCAATTATCGAAGGTGCAGATCAGCAGTATGACCCGTTCTATTATTAAAAATTCACATTCGTATTTTTCAATTATCAAAGGGCAGATCAACAGTATGACCTGTTCCTTTATTAATGAATCCAGTCTGCATTTTTCAATTATCGAAGATGCAGATCAACAGTATGACCTGTTATTTTACTAATGATTCCAGTCTGTATTTTTCAATTATCGAAGGTACAGATCAGCAGTATGACCCGTTCTTTTATTTAAAATTTCACGTTTGTATTTTTATCAATTATCGAAGGGGCATATCAACAGTATGACCTGTTCATTTATTAATGAATCCAGTCTGAATTTTTTCAATTAGCGAAGGTGCAGATCAACAGTATGACCCGTTCTTTTATTAAAAATTTACGTTTGAATTTTTATCAATTATCGAAGGGCAGATCAACAGTATGACCTGTTCATTCATAGCAACATTCAACCATAGCAAATCAGCAATGTCATTCACTCCATTCGTTGATAAAATTTGTACACTTTGATGTATTTAAAATACCATATTACGTACTCATTTCCACACCACCTTGCGGTAGAGTACGGCGCGTTTTTATGGTGGTATCCCCAATAGGCCTAATCCACCTGTGAAATGTGTACATGATGAGGGCAGGTAAAAATCAAATTGATGTGTGCTATAGTTATAAAATGGTCTAAGAAGTATGTTTGTATTGATGAGATGAGACGAGACAGATGAGATATACGAGTAGATAAGCTACAAACACAATGATAGGTTAAGGTAAATGTGTGTGTGTTGAAGGTAGGTAAAGGTTAAATTGATGTGTACTAGACAAATGGAACACGATGATAGGTGTCAATGTATAGAAGTGTGTGTGTTGAGAGTAGGTAAAGGTCAAATAGAGTGTGTTGTAGTTGGGAAGGAGTCAAAGTCGTATCACGATGATAGGTGTCAAAGTATAGAAGTGTGTGTTGAGAGTAGGTAAAGTTCAAATAGAGTGTGTTGTAGTTGGGAAAGAGGCAAAGCCGTATCACGATGATAGGTGTCAAAGTATAGCAGTGTGGGTGTGTGTTGAGAGTAAGTAAGGTGAAACAGTGTGTTATAGTTAGAAGTCAAAGTCGTATACCGGCAGCATCCTAACAAAGCTGAGTTCGCCAGGACTGTCTTTCTCGATGCGAGCCTAGACAAGCTACAAACACGATGATAGGTGTCAAAGTATAGAAGTGTGTGTGTGTGTGTGTGTTGAGATTAATGTGAAATAGTGTGTTGTAGTTAGAAAAGAGTCAAAGTCGTATCACCGGCAGCATCCTAACGAAGCTGAGTTCGCCAGGACTGTCTTTCTCGATGCGAGCCTAGACAAGCTACAAACACGATGATAGGTGTCAAAGTATAGAAGTGTGTGTGTGTGTGTGTGTGTTGAGAGTAAGTAAGGTGAAATAGTGTGTTGTAGTTAGAAAAGAGTCAAAGTCGTATCACCGGCAGCATCCTAAGCTGAGTTCGCCAGGACTGTCTTTCTCGATGCGAGCCTAGACAAGCTACAAACACGATGATAGGTGTCAAAGTATAGATGTGTGTGTGTGTGTGTGTTGAGAGTAAGTAAGGTGAAATAGTGTGTTGTAGTTAGAAAAGAGTCAAAGTCGTATCACCGGCAGCATCCTAACGAAGCTGAGTTCGCCAGGACTGTCTTTCTCGATGTGAGCCTAGACAAGCTACAAACACGATGATAGGTGTCAAAGTATAGAAGTGTGTGTGTGTGTGTGTGTTGAGAGTAAGTAAGGTGAAATAGTGTGTTGTAGTTAGAAAAGAGTCAAAGTCGTATCACCGGCAGCATCCTAACGAAGCTGAGTTCGCCAGGACTGTCTTTCTCGATGCGAGACTAGACAAGCTACAAACACGATGATAGGTGTCAAAGTATAGAAGTGTGTGTGTTGTGTATTGAGAGTAGGTCAAAGTGAAATAGATGTTTGTATGTTGAGAGTAGCGTAAGGATGAAGATGTGCTGTGACAATAGGTCAAGGTACTGGTGTGTGTGTGTGTGTGTGTATTGAGAGTATCAAAGTGAAAATTATATGTTGAGAGAATTGAAATGGTGTTTTGAAATTATGTCACGATTAAGTTGGTATGGGCGAGATTAGATTAAGATGAAGTATTTGTATTAGCTCTTTAGCGTAATCCAGGGTGCACCACGAGGAGGCGAGCTACTTTTGCACCCCACTGAAAGCAGGAAGCTCCCAGATCATAGACATTTATACGGGTTGAGAGCAATTGTAATATCTGCATTTAATAGCGCTTCCTGAAATTTTAGCTATATTCAAAATGTTATTTATAACTGAAAAACTAATAAAGTCTCAGTGATGAAAACACTTACGGATATAATGTCCCTATATGTATCCAAATGAACAAGTGTTTTCTTTACATATTAATTTACTAAATCAGTTAACCAATGATCATTAAGTGCAAACTAATAAATCAGTTTTGTTAGGATTGCATATGTCAAAGCGAAAAAACCCAAATGGTGAAGACACATTTTATATAATGCAACAGAAGTGATTCAAGATGTTATGTATGGAAAATATTTTAAATTTATATTGCAATATTGTAATTGTAGGATTTGCTTATTTGTGTAAAAAGCAGTATGAAGACAGGCATCACGAATACTATGCATGAAATGTATAATGCATCCATCGAGAATTAAAATGAAAATTTTAAAAGATGGTATTAATTAGACTATTTTCCTGTTGTCCAAATAGCTTAATGGTTATCAAGCAGGATGAGGGTTCCTATTGTGAAAACACGACTGCTCTCTATTTTAATTCTTAACTATTCTAATAATCTAACAATATATTACAAACAACGCAATTTTTCTGTTTGTAGATGATACTTGAAAATTGAATCTATTTATTTAATTTGAAAATCTAGATAGAATAAAATAAATATTACTAAGCGTAAATTGTATTTTTAATGTGTAATTTTCAATGTGTTTTGTTTTCATTTATTGTAATGTTATATTATTTATGTAACGCATTTGCATTTCTAGAGCCCTGAAGATGGCTTAAATATAAGCGAAACATAGGCAATATGTAAATTGGTTTTCTACTTGAAATTGACCTATCACCAGACCAGAAACAACATCAAAGAAAATCTAGAGATCATCACATATTTCAAATTTAAAGATAGAAAAAATAAATAGAAATACGAAATTATTTTTGTGCGAGGATTCGAAATAGATGTGTAAATGCAAATTCATATCTGACTACATATTCAATTATAAGTACTTACATTATCATCTTAATTAGTTCCTAATAGAAAACAATTTCCGAGGTCTCCTTCAAGTGTAAATCCACGTTGACTGCAGAATGTCGCTACTCTGGATCGACAGGAACACTTTTTTCTCGTCCAACGATCTGTGAGGAACACTTGTTAAGTTTGAATAGCACTGCGCGGCACACACAGATTACTGAAGTACTAGCGACACAAATTGCCCTTTTTCCCACTTTTTCACTATCACTTTGTTTTAAAATACTTCGTGCACCAAATTTTATTTTTCGAAAATTTATTTTTCCACTTTTGGCAGCTGAGTAGGAAGCTTGAAATGAATTATGGAATTATGTTGTATTTTTTCATTTATCAAAGGTGCAGATCAGCAGAATGACCTGTTCTTTATTAACGATTCATATTTGTATCTTTATCAATTATCGAAGGTGCAGATCAGCAGTATGACCTGTTATTTTATTAATGATTCCAGTCTGTAGTATTTTTTCAATTATCGAAGATGCAGATCAGCAGTATGACCCGTTCTTTTATTAAAAATTGAAGTTTGAATTTTTATCAATTATCGAAGGTGCAGATCAACAGTATGACCTGTTCCTTTATTAATGAATCCAGTCTGCATTTTTCAATTATCGAAGATGCAGATCAGCAGTATGACCTGTTATTTTACTAATGATTCCAGTCTGTATTTTTCAATTATCGAAAGTACAGCAGTAATGACCCGTTCTTTTATTTAAAATTCACGTTTGTATTTTTATCAATTATCGAAGGGCATATCAACAGTATGACCTCTTCTTTTATTAATGATTCCAGTCTGTATTTTTCAATTAGCGAAGGTGCAGATCAGCAGATCAACAGTATGACCTGTTCTTTTATTAATGATTCCAGTCTGTATTTTTTCAATTGTCGAAGGTGCAGATCAACAGTATGACCCGTTCTTTTATTAAAGATTCATAGCATCATACTTTCTTTCATCCCTCTCTTTATACATTCAACCATAGCAAATCAGCAATGTCATTCACTCCATTCGTTGATAAAATTTGTACACTTTGATGTATTTAAAATACCATATTACGTACTCATTTCCACACCACCTTGCGGTAGAGTACACGGCGCGTTTTATGGTGGTATCCCCAATAGGCCTAATCCACCTGTGAAATGTGTACATGATGAGGGCAGGTAAAAATCAAATTGATGTGTGCTATAGTTATAAAATGGTCTAAAGAAGTATGTTTGTATTGATGAGATGAGACAGATGAGATATACGAGTAGATAAGCTACAAACACAATGATAGGTTAAGGTAAATGTGTGTGTGTTGAAGATAGGTAAAGGTTAAATTGATGTGTACTAGACAAATGGAACACGATGATAGGTGTCAATGTATAGAAGTGTGTGTGTTGAGAGTAGGTAAAGGTCAAATAGAGTGTGTTGTAGTTGGGAAGGAGTCAAAGTCGTATCACGATGATAGGTGTCAAAGTATAGAAGTGTGTGTTGAGAGTAGGTAAAGTTCAAATAGAGTGTGTTGTAGTTGGGAAAGAGGCAAAGCCGTATCACGATGATAGGTGTCAAAGTATAGCAGTGTGGGTGTGTGTTGAGAGTAAGTAAGGTGAAATAGTGTGTTGTAGTTAGAAAAGAGTCAAAGTCGTATCACCGGCAGCATCCTAACGAAGCTGAGTTCGCCAGGACTGTCTTTCTCGATCGAGCCTAGACAAGCTACAAACACGATGATAAGTGTCAAAGTAAAGAAGTGTGTGTGTGTGTGCGTTGAGATTAATGTGAAATAGTGTGTTGTAGTTAGAAAAGAGTCAAAGTCGTATCACCGGCAGCATCCTAACGAAGCTGAGTTCGCCAGGACTGTCTTTCTCGATGCGAGCCTAGACAAGCTACAAACACGATGATAGGTGTCAAAGTATAGAAGTGTGTGTGTGTGTGTGTTGAGAGTAAGTAAGGTGAAATAGTGTGTTGTAGTTAGAAAAGAGTCAAAGTCGTATCACCGGCAGCATCCTAATGAAGCTGAGTTCGCCAGGACTGTCTTTCTCGATGCGAGCCTAGACAAGCTACAAACACGATGATAGGTGTCAAAGTATAGAAGTGTGTGTGTGTGTTGAGAGTAAGTAAGGTGAAATAGTGTGTTGTAGTTAGAAAAGAGTCAAAGTCGTATCACCGGCAGCATCCTAACGAAGCTGAGTTCGCCAGGACTGTCTTTCTCGATGCGAGCCTAGACAAGCTACAAACACGATGATAGGTGTCAAAGTATAGAAGTGTGTGTGTGTGTGTGTTGAGAGTAAGTAAGGTGAAATAGTGTGTTGTAGTTAGAAAAGAGTCAAAGTCGTATCACCGGCAGCATCCTAACGAAGCTGAGTTCGCCAGGACTGTCTTTCTCGATGCGAGCCTAGACAAGCTACAAACACGATGATAGGTGTCAAAGTATAGAAGTGTGTGTGTTTGTATTGAGAGTAGGTAAAGTCAAATAGATGTTTGTATGTGTGTTGAGAGTAAGGTCAAATAGATGTGTGCTGTGACAATAGGTCAAGGTACGGGAGTGAGTGTGAATTGAGGATGTCAAAGTGAAAATTATATGTTGAGAGTAGGTAAAGATGAAATGGTGTTTTGAAATTATGTCACGATTAAGTTGGTATGGGCCGAGATTAGATTAAGATGAAGTATTTGTATTAGCTCTTTAGCGTAATCCAGGGTGCACCACGAGGAGGCGAGCTACTTTTGCACCCCACTGAAACGTGAAGCTCCCAGATCATAGACATTTATACGGGTTGAGAGCAATTGTAATATCTGCATTTAATAGCGCTTCCTGAAATTTTAGCTATATTCAAAATGTTATTTATAACTGAAAAACTAATAAAGTCTCAGTGATGAAAACACTTACGGATATAATGTCCCCTATATGTATCCAAATGAACAAGTGTTTTCTTTACATATTAATTTACTAAATCAGTTAACCAATGATCATTAAGTGCAAACTAATAAATCAGTTTTGTTAGGATTGCATATGTCAAACGAAAAAACCCAAATGGTGAAGACACATTTTATATAATGCAACAGAAGTGATTCAAGATGTTATGTATGGAAAATATTTTAAATTTATATTGCAATATTGTAATTGTAGGATTTGCTTATTTGTGTAAAAACGCAGTATGAAGACAGGCATACGAATACTATGCATGAAATGTATAATGCATCCATCGAGAATTAAAATGAAAATTTTAAAAGATGGTATTAATTAGACTATTTTCCTGTTGTCCAAATAGCTTAATGGTTATCAAGCAGGATGAGGGTTCCTATTGTGAAAACACGACTGCTCTCTATTTTAATTCTTAACTATTCTAATAATCTAACAATATATTACAAACAACGCAATTTTTCTGTTTGTAGATGATACTTGAAAATTGAATCTATTTATTTAATTTGAAAATCTAGATAGAATAAAATAAATATTACTAAGCGTAAATTGTATTTTTAATGTGTAATTTTCAATGTGTTTTGTTTTAATTTATTGTAATGTTATATTATTTATGTAACGCATTTGCATTTCTAGAGCCCTGAAGATGGCTTAAATATAGGTAAGCCGAAACATAGGCAATATGTAAAAAATTGGTTTTTCTACTTGAAATTGACCTATCACCAGACCAGAAACAACATCAATGAAAATCTAGAGTTCAGATATTTCAAATTTTAAGATAGTACATATAGATAGAAATACGAAATTATTTATGTGCGAGGATTCGAAATAGATGTGTAAATGCAAATTCATATATGACTACATATGCAATTAAAAGTACTTACATTATCAGCTTAATTAGTTCCTAATAGAAAACAATTTCCGAGGACTCCTTCAAGTGTAAATCCACGTTGACTGCAGAATGTCGCTACTCTGGATCGACAGGAACACTTTTTTCTCGTCCAACGATCTGTGAGGAACACTTGTTAAGTTTGAATAGCACTGCGGCACACACAGATTACTGAAGTACTAGCGACACAAATTGCCCTTTTTCCCACTTTTTCACTATCACTTTGTTTTAAAATACTTCGTGCACCAAATTTTATTTTTTGAAAATTTATTTTTCCACTTTTGGCAGCTGAGTAGGAAGCTTGAAATGAATTATGGAATTATGTTGTATTTTTTCATTTATCAAAGGTGCAGATCAGCAGAATGACCTGTTCTTTATTAACGATTCATATTTGTATCTTTATCAATTATCGAAGGTGCAGATCAGCAGTATGACCTGTTATTTTATTAATGATTCCAGTCTGTATTTTTTCAATTATCGAAGATGCAGATCAGCAGTATGACCCGTTCTTTTATTAAAAATTCACATTCGTATTTTTATCAATTATCGAAGGGGCAGATCAGCAGTATGACCTGTTATTTTATTAATGATTCCAGTCTGTATTTTTTCAATTATCGAAGGGGCAGATCAACAGTATGACCTGTTCTTTTATTAATGATTCCCGTCTGTATTTTTTCAATTATCGAAAGTACAGCAGTAATTATCAGCAGTATGACCCGTTCTTTTATTTAAAATTCACGTTTGTATTTTTATCAATTATCGAAGGGGCAGATCAACAGTATGACCTCTTCTTTTATTAATGATTCCAGTCTGTATTTTTCAATTATCGAAGGTGCAGATCAATTTTTCAATTGTCGAAGGTGCAGATCAACAGTATGACCCGTTCTTTTATTAAAGATTCATAGCATCATACTTTCTTTCATCCCTCTCTTTATACATTCAACCATAGCAAATCAGCAATGTCATTCACTCCATTCGTTGATAAAATTTGTACACTTTGATGTATTTAAAATACCATATTACGTACTCATTTCCACACCACCTTGCGGTAGAGTACACGGCGCGTTTTTTTATGGTGGTATCCCCAATAGGCCTAATCCACCTGTGAAATGTGTACATGATGAGGGCAGGTAAAAATCAAATTGATGTGTGCTATAGTTATAAAATGGTCTAAAGAAGTATGTTTGTATTGATGAGATGAGACGAGACAGATGAGATATACGAGTAGATAAGCTACAAACACAATGATAGGTTAAGGTAAATGTGTGTGTGTTGAAGATAGGTAAAGGTTAAATTGATGTGTACTAGACAAATGGAACACGATGATAGGTGTCAATGTATAGAAGTGTGTGTGTTGAGAGTAGGTAAAGGTCAAATAGAGTGTGTTGTAGTTGGGAAGGAGTCAAAGTCGTATCACGATGATAGGTGTCAAAGTATAGAAGTGTGTGTTGAGAGTAGGTAAAGTTCAAATAGAGTGTGTTGTAGTTGGGAAAGAGGCAAAGCCGTATCACGATGATAGGTGTCAAAGTATAGCAGTGTGGGTGTGTGTTGAGAGTAAGTAAGGTGAAATAGTGTGTTGTAGTTAGAAAAGAGTCAAAGTCGTATCACCGGCAGCATCCTAACGAAGCTGAGTTCGCCAGGACTGTCTTTCTCGATGCGAGCCTAGACAAGCTACAAACACGATGATAAGTGTCAAAGTATATAAGTGTGTGTGTGTGTGTTTTGAGATTAATGTGAAATAGTGTGTTGTAGTTAGAAAAGAGTCAAAGTCGTATCACCGGCAGCATCCTAGAAGCTGAGTTCGCCAGGACTGTCTTTCTCGATGCGAGCCTAGACAAGCTACAAACACGATGATAGGTGTCAAAGTATAGAAGTGTGTGTGTGTGTGTGTGTTGAGAGTAAGTAAGGTGAAATAGTGTGTTGTAGTTAGAAAAGAGTTAAAGTCGTATCACCGGCAGCATCCTATGAAGCTGAGTTCGCCAGGACTGTCTTTCTCGATGCGAGC